>CAMZMU010000098.1:9136177-9772871 GCA_947311845.1 Poa pratensis
TATTGATACGTCTCCAACGTATCCATAATTTCTGCTGTTCCATGCTTATATTATACCATTTGCTACATGTTTTATATACACTTCGTATCACTTTTATGCATTTTCTGGGACTAACCTATTAACAAGATGCCACAGTGCCAGTTCCCTGTTTTCTGCTGTTTTTGGTTTCAGAAAGTTACTTCTGGAAATATTCTCGGAATTGCACGAAACAAAAGGCCAGGTCCCTATTTTTCCAGCACGTACACGGAGTCCGAAGGAGAGACGAAGAAGTGCCACGAGGTGGCCAAACACCAGTGGCGCTGGGCACCAGCCGCGCCTGGGTGGTTTGGGCCCCTCGGGGGTCCGCCGACATCGCCCCTTCGCCTATTTATTCCCCGAGACGCGAAAACCCTAAAACACCGAGCCTTTCATCCAGAACATATTCGCTGCCGCCGCCGTCGTCAACCCTAACTCGGGGGGTTCCTGAAGCTCTTCCCGGCACCCTGCCGGAGAGGGGAATCATCACCGGAGGGCTCTACATCGCCATGCCCGCCTCCGGAGTGATGCGTGAGTAGTTCATCCTTGGACTATGGGTCCATAGCAGTAGCTAGATGGTTGTCTTCTCCACTTGTGCCATCATGTTTAGATCTTGTGAGCTGCCTATCATGATCAAGATCATCTTATTGTAATGCTACATGTTGTGTTTGCTGGGATCTGACTTATATTGATACCTATGTGGAGCTGAATATTATATTATCATGTCTATGTCATTTGTGATCTTGCATGCTCTCCGTTACTTGTTGAAGCCTTGGCCACGTGAATACTTGTAACTCCAAGAGGGGGTATTTATGCATGATAGTTGGGTTCAACCTCTATTTAACCTGGGATAGTGACAGCAAGTTCTAAGGTTGTAGATGTGTTGTTGCCACTAGGGGTAAAACAGCAATGCTTTATTCAAGGATGAATGTATTGTTTACATTACGCACATTACTTAATGCAATTGTCTGTTGCTTGCAACTTAATACTGGAAGGGGTACGGATGTTAACCGGAAAGTGGACTATTTAGGCATAGATGCATGCTGGATAGCGGTCTATGTACTTTGTCGTAATGCCCAAATGAATCTCATAGTAGACACCACAGCTCACACATGCATGTTATATGCACTTATCAATTGTCAATTGCCAGCAGCTGTAATTTGTTTACCCAGCATGTTAGTTATCTTATTGGAGAGACACCACTAGTGAACTGTGGACCCGGTCCATTCTTTTACATCTGAAATACAATCTACTGCAATCATTGTTCTCTACTGTTTTATGCAAACAAACATCATCTTCCATTCGATACGTTTAACCCTTTGTTTTCAGCAAGCCGGTGAGATTGACAACCTCACTGTTAAGTTGGGGCAAAGTAGTTTGATTGTGCTGTGCAGGTTCCACGTTGGCACCGGAATCCCTGGTGTTGCGCCGCACTACACTCCTCCACCAACACCTTCGAAGCAAACCTCGTTTTCCTACTGGTCCGATTAAACCTTGGTTTCATACTGAGGGAAAACTTACTGCTGCACTCATCATACCTTCCTCTTGGGGTTCCCAACTGACGTGTGACGTACAAGCAATTGTTTCTGGCACTATTAACCTAGAGCCACCAACAACGTTTTCTGGCGCCGTTGCCGGGGAAAACAGAATTGCTTCTGCAAGGGGAGTCTCTCACACCCAATCTCTTTACTTTGTTATTTGTCTTGCTTAGTTTATTTTTATTTAGTTTGTTTGCTCTCTTATCAAAAACACAAAAAAATTAGTTACTTGTCTTGCCTAGTTTATTTTTATTTTGTTTTGTTTGCTTTCTCTATATCAAAAACACAAAAAAAATTAGTTACTTGTTTATTTCAGTTTTGTTTTGTTTCTTGTCACCATCATGTCTTGTTCCATGCCTGTTGCTATGTCACCTGAGGAATTGATCTTCACTTTTAAACAAGGAGTGAGGAGAATTTTAAAGAAGCTTGGTCTAGAATTAATGATTCCTTTGGTAAAACTGATCCTAAAATGACTTTAAGTTTGCTTCTCACTAGCTTCTACTTTGGTCTAGCCCTTTGTTATAGATATGCTTTAGATGCTATTGTGGGAGGAGATTTCCTTCACTGTGATGGGGATCAAGCTTTTAATGCCATAAAAAAGTTGATTGCAACTTCTAGCTCAACTAATAAATTTGATTCGGCCCTTGTTAGCATCCATGCTAGATTAAACACTCTTGAGACACATATATCTTGTTTAAAGGATGGCTATAATCAAATTCGGGAATATTTTGACTATGTTCCAACAAATTTTGAACCTTCGATGTGGGTCCCTACGGTAAAGGTTGCTATTTGTGGTGAAACCTTTTATGCTCGTTGTGATATTATGTCTGAGTTTTGCCTTATGCCTAAAAGCATTTATGAAACTTTGAATCTTTGGGGACTTGCTGAAGGAGGAGAAGGAATAACTCTTACTGATAACTCTGTTATATTTCCCGAGGGGATAGCTGAGGGTGTGTTTACAACCTTTCTTGGGAGAACGGTGTCCACTGATTATCTTGTTATTGAATGTGCAGGGACAGGACAAATTACACTTGGAAGATCTCTGCTCAAATTAATGGGAGCAACCATAGATGTGGGAAAAGGCACTCTGAATCTTACCTCCACACCAAGGTGCGGCCATGTATTCCCCAAATCAAAGAGTAAGTCTAAGGGTAAGAGAGGTAGGGTATGGCCCTTGGTATTGATGTCAATGCTCCTCCACTTGACAACACTTGATTTTCACTTTCTGCGCCTAGCTGAAAGGCGTTAAAGAAAAGCGCTTATGGGAGACAACCCATCGTTTTTATTTGCTGTTATTTTTGTTTTCTTTGAGTCAAGGATTTTGTTACTTCTGTAGCAACTCCTTTGTATCTTTATTTTATCGCAATGTTGTGCCAAGTAAAGTTCTATATTGAAAGTTGATGCAAGATTTGGATTTCTGCGCAGTGACAGATTTTTAGCTGTCACGGATTTGAGCTTATCTCCCTGTAGAAAATTCAAAAAATTCTGAGAAAAATCACGCATATTCCTGAGATATGTACGCAACTTTCATTATTTTAGGCCAGATCCATCTGAGCAACTTAAGTGCCTCGAAAAAATTCGTCATTCCAGACTGTTCTGTTTTTGACAGATTCTGCCTTTTGTTTTGCATTCGCTCTTTTACTGTGTTTGTGTGGATTTCTTTGCTCCACAAAGCATTGGTGGCTGTAGCTAATGTCCAGAAGCTTTGGGATTGATTGTATCATTACAGAATATGAGAATTTTTGATTATGCACTAACCCTCTAATGAGAACTGTCTTGAGTTTGGTGTGAAGGAAGTTTTCAAGGATCAAGCGAGAAGGGTGATATTATGTGATCAAGAAGAGTGAAAAGCCTAAGCTTGGGGATGCCCCCGTGGTTCATCCCAACCATATTCAGAGAGACTCAAGCGTCTAAGCTTGGGGATGCCCAAGGCATCCCCTTCTTCATCAACAAACTTATCAGGTCATCTCTAGTGAAACTATATTTTAATTCTTTCACATCTTATGCGCTTTACTTGGAGCGTCTGTGTGTTTTTATTTTTGTTTTTGTTTGAATAAATTCGGATCCTAGCAATCCTTGTGTGGGAGAGAGACACGCTCCGCTTTTTCATGTGAATACTCATGTTCTTCACTTATATTTGTTGAGTATTCTTAACTAGCTACTGCAGTGCTTTTAGCTCCTGTTTTTCATGCATCTCTTCGAGCTGTTAGCACTTGTTTATAAATACTCTCTTGCTGCATTATATTATCATTTGGAGAGTTTATGTTTAATAAATTATTGGTGTTTGTTTGGAAGAAAGAAAATGCTACATGTAGTAGTTGGTATTGGAAAAGACATATGCATTCTTGTAGATCATTGTCTTGTTTTGATTTGATGCTTTGCAATTGTTTTGAGCTCTCAAGTAGATCATGTTTAAGCTCTTGCATCATGTAGTTAAAGCCTAGTAGTGGAGAACTACCGTAGAGCTTGTTGAGACTTGTGATGCATATTTGTTCTCTCTAAGGTCTAGATATTTTCTGGTAAAATGTTTGAGCAACAAGGAAGACAGTGTAGAGTCTTATAATACTTGCAATATGTTTTTATGTGATTCTTGCTGTACCGGTTTATACTTGTGTTTGCTTCAAACAACCTTGCTAGCCTAAACTCTGTACTGAGAGGGAATGCTTCTCGTGCATCCAAAACTTGAGCCAAAACCCATGCCATTTGTGTCCACCATACCTACCTACTATGTGGTATTTCCTGCCATTCCAAGTAAATATTTCATGTGCTACCTTTAAACTATTCAAAACTTTATTACTCCTTATTTGTGTCAATGTTTTATAGCTCATGAGGAAGTATGTGGTGTTTTATCTTTCAATCTTGTCATTTACTTCTGACAGACTTTCACCAATGGACTAGTGGCATATACATCCGCTTATCCAATAATTTGCAAAAAGAGCTGGCAACGGGGTGCCCAGCCCCAATTAATTACAACTTTCATTAATAATTCTCTTCACATGTTTTGCCCTGATTTATCAGTAAGCAACTTAATTTTGCAATAGACACTCCTCCATGGTATGTGAATGTTGGAAGGCACCCGAGGATTCGGTTAGCCATGGCTTGTGTAAGCAAAAGGTTGGGAGGAGTGTCATCTATAAAGAAACTAAAATACATGTGTAAACAAAAGAGAAGAGGGATGATCTACCTTGCTGGTAGAATAACGTCCTTCATGGGAGCCGCTCTTTGAAAGTCTGGTTGACAAGGGGGTTAGAGTGCCCACTACCATTCGTTGACAACAACAAACACCTCTCAAATACTTATTTTGTGCTCTCTATATGCTTTCGAAAACTTAAAAAGCTCTAGCACATGATTTAATCCCTGCTTCCCTCTGCGAAGGGCCTATCTTTTACTTTATGTTGAGTCAGTTTACCTACTCCTTTCTATCTTAGAAGCAAACACTTGTGTCAACTTTGTGTGCATTGATTCTTACATATTTACTTATTGCACTTGTTATATTGCTTTATGTTGACAACTATCCATGAGATATACATGTTACAAGTTGAAAGCAAATGCTGAAACTTAATCATCCTTTGTGTTGCTTCAATGCCTTTTACTTTGAATCTATTGCTTTATGAGTTACCTCTTATGCAAAACTTTTGATACTTGTCTTGAAAGTACTATTCATGAAAAGTTTTTGCTTATATGATTCATTGTTTACTCTTTATCTATTTGTTAGCAAACTATAGATCATTGCTTTGAGTCACTTCATTCATGACATGAGCCTTGCAATATATTGATCAAGATTGTGTGAAAGCATGTCTCCTCAGAAATTATTTGTTGTTATCGTTTTACCTACTCGAGGACGAGTAGAACTAAGCTTGGGGATGCTTGATACGTCTCCAACGTATCCATAATTTCTGCTGTTCCATGCTTATATTATACCATTTGCTACATGTTTTATATACACTTCGTATCACTTTTATGCATTTTCTGGGACTAACCTATTAACAAGATGCCACAGTGCCAGTTCCCTGTTTTCTGCTGTTTTTGGTTTCAGAAAGTTACTTCTGGAAATATTCTCGGAATTGCACGAAACAAAAGGCCAGTCCCTATTTTTCCAGCACGTACACGGAGTCCGAAGGAGAGACGAAGAAGTGCCACGAGGTGGCCAAACCACCTGTAGGCGCGGGCCCACCCGCCGCGCCTGTGTGGTTTGGGCCCCTCGGGGGTCCGCCGACATCGCCCCTTCGCCTATTTATTCCCCGAGACGCGAAAACCCTAAAACACCGAGCCTTTCATCCAGAACATATTCGCTGCCGCCGCCGTCGTCAACCCTAACTCGGGGGGTTCCTGAAGCTCTTCCCGGCACCCTGCCGGAGAGGGGAATCATCACCGGAGGGCTCTACATCGCCATGCCCGCCTCCGGAGTGATGCGTGAGTAGTTCATCCTTGGACTATGGGTCCATAGCAGTAGCTAGATGGTTGTCTTCTCCACTTGTGCCATCATGTTTAGATCTTGTGAGCTGCCTATCATGATCAAGATCATCTTATTGTAATGCTACATGTTGTGTTTGCTGGGATCTGACTTATATTGATACCTATGTGGAGCTGAATATTATATTATCATGTCTATGTCATTTGTGATCTTGCATGCTCTCCGTTACTTGTTGAAGCTTGGCCACGTGAATACTTGTAACTCCAAGAGGGGGTATTTATGCATGATAGTTGGGTTCAACCTCTATTTAACCTGGGATAGTGACAGCAAGTTCTAAGGTTGTAGATGTGTTGTTGCCACTAGGGGTAAAACAGCAATGCTTTATTCAAGGATGAATGTATTGTTTACATTACGCACATTACTTAATGCAATTGTCTGTTGCTTGCAACTTAATACTGGAAGGGGTACGGATGTTAACCGGAAAGTGGACTATTTAGGCATAGATGCATGCTGGATAGCGGTCTATGTACTTTGTCGTAATGCCCAAATGAATCTCATAGTAGACACCACAGCTCACACATGCATGTTATATGCACTTATCAATTGTCAATTGCCCAGCTGTAATTTGTTTACCCAGCATGTTAGTTATCTTATTGGAGAGACACCACTAGTGAACTGTGGACCCCGGTCCATTCTTTTACATCTGAAATACAATCTACTGCAATCATTGTTCTCTACTGTTTTATGCAAACAAACATCATCTTCCATTCGATACGTTTAACCCTTTGTTTTCAGCAAGCCGGTGAGATTGACAACCTCACTGTTAAGTTGGGGCAAAGTAGTTTGATTGTGTGTGCAGGTTCCACGTTGGCACCGGAATCCCTGGTGTTGCGCCGCACTACACTCCTCCACCAACACCTTCGAAGCAAACCTCGTTTTCCTACTGGTCCGATTAAACCTTGGTTTCATACTGAGGGAAAACTTACTGCTGCACTCATCATACCTTCCTCTTGGGGTTCCCAACTGACGTGTGACGTACAAGCAATTGTTTCTGGCACTATTAACCTAGAGCCACCACTTATATCTGTCAATTGTCCCATCTGCATTTTTTTTAATACGATATACCCACTTACAGTCAATAAGATTTCTTGTACGATGAGGGGTACAAGGTGCCATGTTTTGTTCTCCATAAGCGCATTGTGTTCTTCTTCCATCGCCTTGCGCCAATGATCACTTTCAAGAGCCTCCGACAATGTACGAGGTTCAGCTGCAGACGCAAGTAACACCATCTAATAGTACCATCAGTAATTTTACGTGGCTGACTGATACCTTTTTGCAGTCGTGTGCGAGGTTCTGGAGGCGGAGGAGGAGGCATTGGCGCAGGAGAGTGTACAGGGGAGCCAGCCACAGAGGATCCTGGGCTAGCATCCAAGGACTCGCCGTTGTCCGTGTCATGGGACAGGGAGACAGCGGGCGAAGCATCTTCGACCGGCGAGGACTGCTGCGGCGACGTGGCGCCGTTTCGTTCGTCAGCGCATGGAGTGGCCCGCGGCGGGGTCCGTGACGGTGACCCGGGCGGGGTCCGTGGTGTCGCGTCAGCTTCAGGTTCGTCCGGGCGAAAAGGAGACCGCGGCGGGGTCTGCTCGTGCGACGAGGCGGCATCGCTTTCTTCAGCGCATGGACTGGCCCGCGGCGGGGACCGCGACGGGGACTGTGCATCTTGCTCGGGATCACAGCCGAATCTCCACGGGGATCGGAGTGAGGATCAGCTCCGGGATCAGCTCCGTTTTTGTCATTTTCTGTGAACATGTAATCATCATTTTGTGCACTGTTTTGGTCCATCTCTGCATCATTTTTCCTGAAATTTCTTTATGTTTCTTGCTGGGACACATCAGAATCTGCACCACGGTGAGCATTAGTAACATTTGGTACATGGGCAAGGCCATATAATCATCATATTTGCATCCCCATTAGCGGAAAGTGTGAGAAGATGATGGTAAAAGAAGTATTCTTTGCGAAGACGAGCACCGGCATTAGGATTAAGGATGAAAACGGGAAGACACTCTCGTCAAACACATCCCTAGAGATATAGATGCGGCCAGTGAACTTCTAAACACTTAACACCTTTTGGCGAGGGCTATAGCCCAGAAAAACACACCGTGTAGAGCGGAACGAGAGTTTCCTCTTGTTATAAGGACGAAGATTCGCCAACAGGCGCAGCCAAAAACTCTAAGAGATTCATAATTTGGTTTGGAATGAAGAAGACGTTCAACAGGTGTATCAAGGTTTATAACTTTACTAGGAGGCAAGTTTATAAGAAAGGTGGCAGTGAGGAAAGCTTCATCCCAATATTTAAGAGGCATAGATGCATTGGCAAGCAAAGCAAGACCAACTTCAACTATATGACGGTGTTTGCGTTCAGCGGAACCGTTTTGTTGATGGGCATGTGGCAAGAAACATGATGAGTTATGCAACTTTTTGAAAGAAACTGTTGAGTTTTTTCATATTCACCACCCAATCAGTTTGCATAGTGATAATTTTTCTATCAAATTTGCGTTCAACAAGCTGCTGAAAATTGAGAAAGACTTGAGAAACCTCAGAACGATTTTTAAGCAAATAGATCCAAGTAAATTTACTGAAGTCATCATAAAGCTTACATAATATGAATGTTTTCCAACAGAGACAGGTGCTGGACCCCATACATCTGAGAACACTTGTTCCAAAGGAACAGTGGACACTACGTGGAGACAGGATATGGCAACTGATGACTCTTTGCTAGTTGACAAGAATCACAAATGTATGGACTTATTTCAGTGTAAACGAAATTTGATTTTTCCTAAGAACTTGTTGAACCACAAACGATGACAGATGTCCTAAACGGCGATGCCCACGTGGAAGACGACGGCTTTATTGTAGCGAAAGCATGCTTGGAAGACCCGGTAGAGAAAGGCACTAGCGGGTAGAGACCACCATGACACGGACCTTAAACAGAATTCTTCTTGTTGCCTGATCCTTTATCAAAAAGAAATATGGGTGAAATTCAAGGAATATATCATTGTCAAGAGTAGTTTATGAACGGACAAAAGATTAGTGGCAGCACTAGGGACATGGAGTATATTTTAAGATGTAAGGATGCATGTGGGGTTTCAAAATTGAATGACCAATGTGACTTATATGCATACCGTTTCCGTCGGCGGTGTGCACACGATCATGTCCCTTGTACTTGTCATGAGTGGAGAGCTTTCTCAACTCTCCGTGATGTGGTTGGAGGCAACCGGTGTCGGGGTACCAATTGGTATCAACCCCGTACGAAGCAAGGTGTGCAGTCTTCTTCACGATCTTCATCATCGGAATCATCACGGTCTTGATATCGCCACCAACAATCACTTGCCGGATGCCCATGGATTTTATATATTTGGCAAGTGACGTTGACGTACGGGGTGGGGATCACGGCCACGGCGGCCCCATCATCACGGCGGCCCCCATTGCCACCGTCGCGACGAACACGATCATCACGACGGTCATCGCGCCTGTCATAGCTGTTGTTGCGGCGGCCTCCATCATCACGCCTATCATCACGGCGGTTCCAACCCCCACCATGGCGACCACCGTCACGGAGCGAGAACGCCACTGCCCACCGTCATCACGAGGGCGCCAGGACCTCCATCATCACGGCGAGCTCCATCGCGGTGATCACGGTCACCAGACCGTCCTTGATCATTGCCAGCACGAGCTAGATGTGAAGTGGAGGTGAAGGTTTGGGTGGGCACGGCATCCTCGTCATCAGAGCATCTCACGGCGCATGTCATGAGCAGCGACCTGAGCAAACAAGTCATCAATTGTGTGCCTCGCTGCCCATTCACGGCAGCAACAACATCATTATACGAACCATCCAGTCCGTTCAGAATATACCCGATCATGTCATCATCATCAATGGGTTTTCCAGCAGCAGCGAGCTCGGAACCGAGCCCTTTCATCTTGGTGAAGTACTCCGCAGCGGACATATCCTTCTTCTTCTTGGTTTGTTGAGAGCATTCCGCAGGTGAGTGATCTTGGACCTTGAAACAGAGGTGAACATCGAGGTTATCGTGCCCCAGACCTCGGCAGTGGAGGTGTGCTCGAAGAAGTGTGGAAGCATCTCCGGGGAGATGGTCTGGAGAAGCCAGCCCATCACTTGTTGATCACGGACAATCCATGGGAGTAAAGCGGGTTGGCAACGGACATCTTCTTCCCTCCTTCCTCGACCTCAACGGTTTGGGCGGGCATAACATCAGATCCGTCGAGAAGCCTCGTCACCTGCGCTCCACGAAGAGGAGGGAGCACGAGGGCCTTCCAGAACAGATAGTTGGTGCGGGTGAGGAGGAGGGTGGGAGGGAACCTAGAGCAGCGGCGAGGGCAGCGGTCGATGAAGATGACGACATGGCTGCGACAGTAGGGGCTTGGCTTGGTCTTTTTTCTTGTCTTGGTCTTGGGGTCGTGAGGCGGCAGCGGCGGCTAGGAGCGGCGGCGGCGGCTGATCTTGGTCTTGGGGTCGTGAGGCAGCGGCGGCAGCAGAACGTGCGGCGGCGGCGGCGGCTTGAGTCTTCTTTTCTTGTCTTGGTCTTGGGGGCGGCGGCTAGGAGAGCGGCGGCGGCGGCTGATCTTGGTCGTGGGTCTTGAGGCGGCGGCGGCAAAACGCAGCGGCGGTGGCAGGTGTTTTTAGGGTTTCGGCAGCTAGGTCTCGAAAGAGGCCAGCTCTGATACCATGACAATTTTCGTGGGTGGAAGCGATGACCTTCCAGGTCTCGTGTTTCGTGTTAATATATCGAACATCGCATTGCGTACAGGGTGCGGTCGAGAGGGGCGACCGAGCCAGGGAGGGATACGTACTCAACTTGGAGTACTACTCCATAATCGAGTACATATGTACAAGAGATATTACATTGTATTTCTATTTCTAACAAGCTCAAGACTCAAGGCATTGTATTTTCCTACTACATAATTTCTGGATGCTACACTTGGTTCCTCTCCTTCACAGGTTTGGAGATCTCTAGTGGAAGGAAGAGATGCAATGAAATAAGGCTTGATAAGGTGAATTGGCATCACCGGGGAGATGAGATTTCGGCGTGCCGTAAAGAGGCCCCTCCCCTCATTGTTGTTGATTTCGTCGACAATACATCATCGACATGGAGGGTGGACCTTCTAGAGGAGTATTTTCTCCCCTTGGACGAGGTTATTCGGTCGATCCATTCTGCTTAGCACGAGACGAATGGAAGATTTCTAGGCATGGCAATACGAGAAGAATGGAATCATCCCCGACATTACATCACGGTCCTCAAGGAGACCAAATCAAATCGGTCATGTTGCATAGTATTTCCTTTAAACATCAAAATCGAGCTTCAAGTTCAGAAGCTCACGCGCTGGCTCGTAGTGCAATTATTAGTAGTCTTTGATGTCAGGTGTGGCTCCTTCGGCCTCCTGATGGTTTTTGTATTCCCATGAACATTATTGAACAATAAAAAGCCACTGAGTTCTAAAAAAAGGCATGTCATATACTCAAATCATTTACAATTTAATATGTTCTAGAAAAGCTGCAATAAAGAAATCATACAAACAAGAAAACACCAAAACGAAGAGGACAAAGTAACATATTTCTTTGGTGCAAGATACATTAGGCAGATATCTTCTGCTAAAAGGGGAGAATCGAGATCTTCATATGGCACTATGGTCACCGGCAAAAGATATCTATAATGACAACTTGTTGTGAGATGTATAGTGACATGTAAGATCGATCATGGGAAGCACGAAGCCACGAACAAGGGAGTTATTATTGTCGGGTACGGACGAAGCAACGACTGTGCTCACGTAGAGGAATTATCAATAATTTACTAGTGAATCTCGCATGTCAAAGTAATATCTAAACACAGCTCCAAAATCAATCAGGTGCGATGTACAATTAATCATTTCGATCCCAAATTTTGTCCACTAATTCGGCATACCTAGCTACGTGTACTCAGATCAACCTGTAATCTCTTCTCCTTTCCAGATGTTTCATGGCAGAACATAAACAATTTTCCAATAGAGAACGTCTTTGATCGTTCTAGCGCATGGTATATATACCCCCACCTAGCCTGGTTGTAGCAATATCGTTCATCAGACGATCGCAACCAAACACTTCCCGACCCCCTTATCAACCTATTTGATATCCTACGTACAAGGGGAGCTATGAAGGCCAGTTCAGGAGCAATGCTCGCCGTCATGGTGGTCGCCGCATTGGCCACGACAGCGCTGGCGAAGAACTACACCATCGGCGACTCCACCGGCTGGGACACGTACGTGGACTACGACAAATGGACCACCGGCAAGACCTTCATGGTCGGCGACTTCATAGGTAACCCTCGACTTCGATGACCGTATAACATTCCTATGAATCTATGATCTACATGTTTTCTTCTTACAATGGTAGTGTAACACATTGCGTGCACTTAATTTGACAGAATTCAAGTACGAGAAGTACCACAACGTGCTGGAGGTGCTGGAGGGGGACTACGACAGCTGCGCCATCAGCAACCCCGAGAAGACCTTTTCCGGCGGCGCCACCACCTTCGAGCTCACCGATGCCGGCACGCGCTACTTCATCTGCAGTATCCCGCGCCACTGCACCAACGGCACCATGCACGTCAAGATCACCACCGTCCCCTACGACGCTGCCACCGCCGCCGCAATAGAAGCAGCAGCGGCGCCCGGCGCCTCTCCTTCTGGGGCCCCGCTCCCCTCCCCTCCCGCGGACGTCTACGCGGACGCCAGGACCGCGCCGGCGGGCGCCCCGACTACCTCGCCCAAGTCATCGGCGTCCGCGCCGCGGTATCAGCAGACGTCGGCGGTCATGGCCGGGCTGGCCTTCGCTGCCCTCGTGGCAATTGCGGCGTAAATCAAGCAACAAACGGGCGATTTCTACAAACGTTGACCGTTGTATATGCATCTGAGTATTTGTTTCGAGGCGTGGTTAACTACGTAGTATTTTTTGTACCGAAGGCTCTCTCTTTTTTTTCTCTGTTTAAACTTTATTTATTTCCATCTTCCATTGTGAATTCCTTGAATCTGATATTCTGATGTATATGGATACTCTGTACGTCCATTTTGAAAATACTACTAGTACATTTTTTTTACGAGGAAGTTGATATTTCATTTCGGTTTGTCCTAGTCTGGTTTGGCCTTTGGGGAGTTTATATTCTGAAATACTTCTCAGATGAATTTGTGCGTCTGGTTTCGTCTTTTCGGTGCAACCTGCTGCTGGTTGTGTTCCAGCGCTCGCACATTTGCTCCTGGAAACACTACGGGAAGGAATGGACACAGCAGATAGACCATCAAGTTGTTGTTGACAGAATTGATTCTACATCAAAACGAGATATCAAATCAAAGATGGAGATGGAAGGCAATTACGAAGAGACAAAAGGAACACCAATATTGCAGGAGAACGTTAATTATTAGTATAAGATCAGTGGACGGCACGTCTTGCTAAGAGAGGTCATCACGTTGTAACCATTACCGCTGCAGAGACTACAGATGCATCCATCCTGGTTCCTCCATTTTGCAACTCGATGCACATGCGAGAATCGTGGGACCAACTCGGTCCAAGAAGATCAACAACTAGATATAGCCTAGTTATATTATGGCCATATGCCAAATCAAGGGTGGCATGGCAAACAAGGTCATGAAAGACAATAATTCGACATCATCTGATCGCCATTTCATTCAACGGTGGTATTTATTTACTAACAATGTACAACGGTGTTGCAAGATCACATGTCACCAAATGATGCAACGAAGAGGCTTGAGTTCTGTTCTGGGTTTAACTACATAGTAACACTGACGACCAAAATAGACATGAATCGAAGGCAGTTTCGCCCCCTTCCCCACAAGATAGATGAGGCAAATGATCTTCGCTGGCTTATGCAACAGGAGGGCAAGACTTTGGGTCATCAGAGGTATCAACATCAGCAGGTGGCATGAATTGCCACATGGGATATCCATGGTAGCCAATGACAGGCATCATCAGCTTCTGCCCTGCCACTTGACCTTGAGGAGCAGCAAATGCAGTCGCCGGGATAACCGAAGGGTGTGGTAGGTGTGGTACGAGGCTCTGACGGGCATTCATGAACTTAATCTGCTGCTCCAGGCTCTCTTTTTCTGCCTTGAGCTTTTGCTTCTCATCCCGCAGCTCGTTCTTCTCAGACTGTAAAACGAAGGATCGCAGAATCAACTTGTTTGTTGGACGAACAATTTACCACAAATATCTCTTACATGACCTCTCGATACCAATTAATGTTTAAAGAGAGAAACTGACACAAAAATATAGAGCAGGTTGAATAGTTAACGGATTACTTGAGATGTACAAGCCTACAGAATCAATAATCTGTAGTTTGTAGCCCATATACAGTGGAGCAGGTTAAGAAAATCTTATGTCAATATCAGATCTATTTCTGTATGAAACAAAAAATAGAAGTGCAAAACATATAGTTAAGTATATTGACAAAATCTTGTAAATACTGTCCTGCCCCCCAGCCACACAAATCCAACTAGGTGCACACACAGTAAAAGACCTTGGAAATGTACAAACCTTCAGCTCTTTAATCTTCTCTTGGAGAGACTCCTTTGAATCCTTCAACTTCTCTGCTTCACTACGCAACTCAGTTACAGCACGAATAGCATCATTTAATATAGCACACTTATCGATTTTAGGTGTTTTCCCTGGATCCAAGACAGCACTTAATTCCAAGAACCTAACAGAAACAATACCATAAGCTCCATTGAAGCGAACAAATAAAATGCTGCCACAAAGAAAATAATTCCATGAACAAATGAATTTCCTGGCAGGGCATACCTCTCGTTTAGCTTGTCCCTTCTCACTTTCTCCCTGCATGCTTTGGAGCTGGGTTGAGCACCAGCTTCTGACCTAGGACTGTTGCAATTTCATGATAATAAGTTGGAAACATTCAAAAGAAAACAGTGAATTATGGGACTCCAAACAATTATAGAAAAAAACAAACCGTTTATTTGTTGGCTGTCCTTTGGCATGGTCCCAGTCCACAGAAACAGACCTATTGATTTCAGCACTGGTGAAAGAGTAAAATTGCAGTTAAGAATGCAAAATTCGTAATAATAAGGAAAAAATAGTATAGCATGGCAATGTAAGACTCAGCACTGAATGAAGTTGCAGTTAAGAATGTAAAAATAATACAGTGCACAACAATAAGGATGCCAAAATAGCATAGCGAGGGTGATATAATAAGAGTCATGCAAATTTAACACATATAGCATACAATAGGTGATATATTGGAATGGAAAAAAAAAGTTCCTACATTAAACAACAGAAGAGTCAACTCAGTTCATGCAGTAATATGATGACTCAAAGAACTAATATAAATCATAGAGAAGTCATTCCCCAAAGTGTAATCATAAATAATTAGGCCTTGTTTACTTCCAGGGTATTGTAAGTGTATTTTAGGGGAATGTAAGGGATTATTCCGGATCCCGGAAAATCCCGAGTTGTCCGTTTACTAAGCCGGTTTTGTAAGGGATCATCCCAAGATATCCCCCACGAACCGCCTCATTTTAGGCCCCGCTTGGATCGGGTGTATATCAGCCAAAACCGGGGAAATTTCCAAGGACCTGGACAGCCCACGCTAA
This sequence comes from Poa pratensis, assembly GCA_947311845.1. Lineage (NCBI taxonomy): Eukaryota > Viridiplantae > Streptophyta > Magnoliopsida > Poales > Poaceae > Poa > Poa pratensis. The sequence goes on from CAMZMU010000098.1 coordinate 9,151,814, forward strand.
AAATCCAGCGCAAGCGCCGTGAAAGATTACGCTCCGTAAATTGTAACGAGAATCCAATCGGGGCCTTAGTGTAAATTAAAAACTCTAGCTAATGCTAGTGTATTTGAGTGGAAGAGTATTTGTGGGGATTTGAAGGGACTGGGTGAAGCGAAAGATTTCACCAAATCCCCGCCCATCCCCAATCCCCTTGGGGATGAAAATACACTACTAGTAAACAAGCCCTCACATGGAAATAATATGATGACTCAAAGAACTAACATAAATCATAGAGAAGTCATTTCCCAAAGTGCAATCATAAATAATTTCCTAACATGGAAACATATGCCAATAAATGTGCATTCCATGCTGCACTCGTGCTGGGATCCCAATCGATGGTTCTGCAAAACAACCCCTATGCCACCCATTCTCTGATCCTTGATACGTCAGTTGATGAAGAACATGAAATTGCCTTGATCTTGAACTTTGGATCACTGACAATACAAACATCTACCATGTAAATCTTCTGACATTAGCTTTATACTCAAAATCAATTCAACTCGCAAACCCAAGAAAGAACTTGGCACCCCGTTTGGATGTCACAGTTGAGTTTGGAATCACAGAATTTAAATCGAGTCCTGTGAACTGAAATTGGGTACCAATGCTAGTTGAAGTGGAACCAGCTATAATGGGAACCCCTCGATACCTACCACATGACCTCACATCCTAACGGAACGTTCGAACAAACTGACGACGCTTGCACTCATCGTCTCCCACCCACTCTGGTGGTCGACGACTCCTGCAACACCTCGCTCATTGTGGCGAAATCGGCAACACCTAGCCAACAGTGCCGCATCTCCAGCGACCTCGGTGACACCTCACCTACGGCTACCGATCTTGGGCAACCTCAGCGACACCTCTCCTACAGCAGCCCATCTTGGTGACCTCTGCGACTTCCCTTCGGTGGTGCCACAGCGGCGACCTGCACCGCAGTTGAGCCCACAGTTCTCCACCATGTCCAGGCGTTGGTGACCTCGTCTTCAGCAACCTTATTCCGATGACCGCCACTTACTAGCATTGGCAGAACGAAGTGGTTACCAAGGTGGGCCGTAGCCCACCCTTGATATTGTAGTTTCTTTGCTTAAAGTTAAATATCACTATGTGAAGCTTTGCTTCTTAAACATTAAAATTAAAGTTTAGTTCATCTAAGAAGCACCGTTGGCACCTCCTTTTTAGTCCAAGCACCGCCATTGCTGACTGGGCCAATGAGCCTCCGTGCCGTCGACATCCACAGCAACCTGTCCGTGCACTCCATTTCCATTGCCGCTGCTATCGTCCTCAAATGTGCCGCCGTGTGTAACTCACACCTCCTCTTCGAAAACGTCTAGCGAGCAACAGGCACCACTTCTAAGTCCAGCTCTAGGCTCTTCGTGGTTTTTCTACCATCTCCTATCATGGCCACATCCCCAGTGGGTATCCGGCAACTAACCCGATGTCTCGCACACTCATTTCACAACGCCCAGATCTGGTCTTTCTTTCATATGTACCAATTCATCCTAGTTGCATCCAAACAGAAATTTGAGTTGATCTGGATGCTCATTTCCAATCGGTAGTTTCTCTAGCAACCAAACATGAAAAACGAAATACTTACCGATTCCAATTTCAGTTGAAACTGAATTGGGCTTTGATTTCCACAAACCCAATGCAATTCTAACATCAAAACTGACCCTTACATCTCTAAGTGTCGCCAATGACCCTTTAATCCAAAATAAGCATGAAACAGTGTATGCATTCTATGGACTGATATGTAGTATACGGAGCATGAAACTGTGCAAATCATCTCAGTTTACGCTATTGGTGATAACATACGGAACATATCAGGACACGGATGTATAACCATTTCCACGAACCTAACATCATTGCCAACACCATTCCTAGCATGCAAATAATGATACTCCCGCATGGAACTAGTTCTATGCGTTCTGACATTCGCGCGATTTCTACTCCATGATACACATAGGTTTTACCAATCTACAGTCACACGCCAAATAACCACAGTTAGGCTATAACTCATCTCAGCTTACTCTATTATAGGTGATAACATACGGAACATATCAGGACACGGGATGTATAACCATCGAGCCCAGCCGCTGGACGCTGGTAAGCGCGATCAAGCACGAGAAGGAGATAAACCGCGATTACTTACCAGGGGATGGGAGCCGGGGTGGCGGATACGGCCTGCGCCTGTGCCTGAGTGTGCATCTGCGGCTGCATCGAGGGGGCCCAGAAGAAGCCCCCTGCGGGTGTGGCGGTGAAGTCGGCGGCAGCAAGGTCGTCCATGAGGGGGCAGTCGAAGACCCAGCTGGAACCCTCCAGGGATGCCATGACGGCGGGGCGGCTCGCCGTCGCAGGCGACGGTGGCTAGGGTTTCGCGGTCGCGTCGGGATTTGGGGGAAATTTCGGGGTGGTGAGGGGAGGAAGAGAGGAAGCGGTCGTGGGCTCCGGCGCCGAGATAAGGATCGACCGAAGGGTTGGAGCACGAGGTTAACGAGTACGGACATTTGTTTGGATGTGGGCCTAATGAGCCTAACGCTTTTTTATATGAATGGGCCTAAAACTTGCGAGCTTTGGACTTAGGAATATTCTTTTTTATAGAAATCACCCTAAAATCCACCCCAATGGACACATATCACTAAGACAAGGAGATACTATCAGTTAAAGCATGGTGTTCTTCAAGACTTCAACACATTTCGCTGATTCTTTGTTGTTGTGGCTTTGAGGTTTCACAAAGAAAACAATGTTCCTGGAATCTCATTTTCCCAACAAAACACGCTTTTGGTCAATGGAGGCTTAACCTATTACCCACTGTAACCTGTGTGGTATTGCCGAAAACAATACACAAGTACTGTAGATGGTTAGGGTAAAGAAATGGGTACAAGTTTGTAAAGCTACCTGCAGCATACTTTACCTTGAACCATGCATATACAAATGCATCTTGAAATTGAAGAGCTAAGGCGCACCACATAAATACAAATTTTCAAACGTCCTGAAAAAAGATTGAAATAGATATTTGTTTTCTTACCAATAGAATGATGTGAATTGGATGTCCTCGAAGACAAACACCATGAACTGAGACTCGAATAAATAAGGAGGTACATAAAATTGCCTTGCCAGCAAGACTGATAAACTAAATGATCACACAAAACTTTGAGGACTGAGGGTCAATAACTCAGAAAAATCATTTCACGAGTATGGTGCTCTCTTTTTGGTAGAACTGATCACATGCCATGTTACCATGATTCTAGAAACGAAGATAAACAATATAGGACTGGAGAATCAATTTACTCTCAGACCTGACATGTCAATTACTCAACAAAAAGGAATATAAATAATTGAATGATGAACTTGGCTCCAAGAGAATATGATATACCAGTACTTTCCCCCAATAACATCTAGAAACCTGTATGCAATGATTTCGTTCTAATGATGCATAAAGCTCAACACCTAATTTCATATAGAGATGTTGTTTCATTCTGCTACTAAAACAAAACGACATGTGATTACTTGCCAAAAATAAATTTCGTAAAGAGAACTTTTTGCCACACTTTTAGATGCTAAACTCAGCAACTAAGTTGTTCTGATGACTTCTTGACCATCCAATGTCACTGCCTTATGCGTGGACACCACCGATAAGTATACATTTAAATGCATAAAGCTCAGCCTTGTAATTTCATACATCGGAATGAGGTTTGAGTTCTTGCCAAGTAAATGTCATAGAAATATGTTATGGAATTTCCCTTTTAGATGCTAAAGTCAGGACATGCTAAACATATGAAGCTCACGGCAGCAGATAAGGCACAACTAATAGAGAGACAATGCTTACAGCTTCTACGAAAATCAAATATTGAAGTTTTACAGTTGCTGCTGCAGTAGAGTAATGAAAGGGATCGATGCTTGCTACAGTCACATATGTAAATAAAGTAAATATGGAGAGATCCTAACCAGTAGACACGTTATATCACGGTTTATCTGTTCCAACTTAATTTTAGTCCATCAAAATTACTGTAAACAAAACGAGATGATCAAAAATACGAACATCAATTCCCTCTTGTGTCCTAAAACACCATACCTCGTATATTGGTCTGTAATTTCACTCGTACATATGCTCCTGTTGTTGTTCTCTGAGCCAATGAAACAACAAGCTCACAATATGCCAAGCTTAAAGAGCTTGATTTTCTTCAGACTCATGAGGAATGGAACAAATCTTTAAGGAGAAATTGTAGAAGAGAACTATTTGAACACAAGCAAAATCAACATGAGACAAAAATCTGTGAAGTGGATAAACTGCAAACCTCTTCAACTCTTCATTGATAAGCATCCCTTGAAATTCGTCTTTTGGCTAATCAGGATACCTACACACTCAAAACGGCATTATTAATAGTAATGATACATCACATCAAGAATAGTGTGGTATGTCAATCACCAATGAGATGAAAATATTAGAAGGGAAGGCATTAAAATTTGGGTTGTACCAAGATGGTAAAACAACACTGTTAATTAAGGAAATCAGTATGCTTGTACAATTCATGTTTTTTCTTATAGTCATCGTGGATGCCAAGGAAGAAGGTCCTCATGATTGTCTCTCAGCCCAACTCGTTCTTTCTCATCAAACCATCTTCTCCTCCACCTAATTGTGTCAGTAAAGATACAAACGTAGTGTATTAATTAGTGTGCCTGAGTATATAATTGTAGACTAATGACAGACAACATATCAGAATGAAAAGTCATCTTTCAGGAAAAATATCAAACATCTCGTACCTACATGTTCATTAGCGGGCAGACAATCGAAGAGGATGGATGCAGAGCGGGGAGCTGTGCCAGTGCATGGATCAAGCAATCTTTATTTCACGGTGTGTCGATCCATTAGGCGATCGAGCGTTAGAGATAGAGGTGGTAAACATGGCTAGCACCTACACCTGTGTTTGCGTGCCCTCCATCAGACCACGATATCGACGGCGGTGGCATGGTCAACACCCAACCATGACTTCTTCCTCCAAGCAGTGGCGTGTGCTCCAGGGGATGTTGCCGAATCCGACGCTCCAGGTGAAGATGGCGTCACATAGTCGTGCAGCAGCAAGGCAGCAAGGTCGAGTACTCGAGTATACGAGGATTGTCGAGGGCGACGGTGGTGGCGGCGGTGGAGGCATCGATTGGATCAGGGTTGCCTTCCGGCGGACAGGAGGTGGAGACCGAGCAATAGGCTGGGCTGGGCAGCATGGGCTATCGGAAAAAGCCCGGCTGCGCGATAGTAGCGATCGGACAAGGATGTTGGACGAAATTTTCTGCCAGGGCTACGTACGTACGAACTCCCATTTAATAGTAAAGAAAGGTGAGTTGGTGGTGTCACACTTCCCATGGTGTGAATCTATTTATCTTTACTATTCTTTAAAGCGGAGCCGGTGGTGATGGTCGTACGTCCTTCCACCCCTCATGCGATCCCGCTTCCCGCACGGGAGAAAAAACACGAGTGCCTCTCCGCACTTCGTAAGATCCCGCAACTCGGAGGGGAAAACCGCCGCCGAGGACCACATTGCTACAGCGAGGGAACGCTGAGGCGCTGAGCCCTCGACGCCCCACTCCCCACTTTCCCTCCCGAGCCAAACCGATCCCATCCCTGTTCTCCTGCCCGCCTCCTACCTCGGAGCACCACCGGCCACCGCGGCCCCGATCCATGGCCGCCGCCCTCCGCCCCTGCGTACCGCGCCGCGCATAGACCCTCCCCTGCCTACCACTTCCCAGTCTACCGCGCAGTCATGGACATGCTCCACTGCCGCCACGGATTCGTGCCGTCAGGCGCCTCCTCGTAACTCGTATGCCGCCGCCACGGCTCGAGTTCGGGCATGGTCGCAGCTCGCCCGCCGCCACGGTTCTGCTCGGGCGGAACCTACCCCAAACGCCCTGAGCTCCACCCTGTGCTCCCGCCGGCGTGGCTCCGCAGCTCACCGCCTTGATCTTGGGCACCGCCGCCGCAACAGTCGTTGTGAGGGTAGTCCTCCTCGGCGAGAGCGAGCTGGACCGTGAAATCGACAAGCCCGCCTCGAGCTGCTGTAGCGCGAGGGTTAGCAGATGGCAGGAGGAGGACATGCCTGGTTTCAGGTAGGCCTGCTCGGTCCCCTGCTTGATTGCGATGCTCCAGCCGTTCAGGGCGCGTGAAGCTATGGCACCTGCTACGACCACACAAAGCTAAAAATGCTGCTGCTACTCGGACTCAGATGTGTTCAGTTTTGCTTGTTTTATCCAAATTAGTTGTTGCTGCTATGAATTTGTCGGCAGATGGGGAGAGAAGATATGGAGGGAGAATGCGGTGGCCGATCCCCTCCGTGGTTAGTGATGACGTCGATGCAGGCCCATCAGATGTTGGAGGTATGAGGCTAGAATTGTGGCTGTGGTATTGAGTTTCGTCACATTTTCTGTGAGGCGACGAACTTTTCTTTACGTGAACCATCTACTCTTTTGTCTCAGTTCTCAATTGCAGGTTGTTGTTTTCACATAGTTGGATTGCTCTTTGGGTTAGCTAACCGCTATAAATAAGAAGAATAATAACACATAGGAATATTCGTATCAAGTTATATAGCATGCAGTTTCTGTACTTAGTACTGTAGTTTGATACTACATTTGTACCCCAAGGTATGTGGTATGTACTGCTTGTTTATCCTTAGTATTTCGGTCTAGCTAAACAATAATTGTCTGTTGCCTCCCTGAATTAAGCATATCACATCCCATATATGGTATTTGGTGGTTTGATACTCTCTTCATGATGAAGGCTACTTTTCTCCTGGAAAAACTCACCTAGGGGTTGGTGTTCATTATGAAATACCGCAGTCGCTGATTTGAAATAATCGTTTCTGGACTTAAAAAATGAAGAAGAAAACCAGTTTCATATTTTTTTTCACCTATAAAAGATGCTAAGACTACAGTCCTAATATGCTGGTTTAGTTTCCTATCCCACTGGTAATCATTTGATTGATTTTTCTGATGATTTGGATTCAAAACTTCTGAATGGTTTCTCTTTCCTTTCCTCAAGCAAGCTTGCTTCACGACAGGAAACATTTAGCTTTCCTGAGATGATACTTACCTAATCTTCAGGTGATAAGAAGTACCTTCATATCTTATAGCTAGCATTAGTTATGTTTTGTTCATGTGTTTTGGTTTTACAGGGGTTAGATCGACAACACAGCCAGCAATAGCATGGTTAGCTTTGTATGTAAAGCATGTGTTAAGTGATCACTAGAGCATTGCCATGAAAATTATCCACATTAACTTTTCTTTGAATGATTTTCTGTCCTTAAGAGTTAAGATAATATTGTCTGTCACGCCATTTTTATTGGTTAGCACCAACTGAGAATGCCAATTACACCCAACAGTTTTCGTGAGCATTCTACTTATGTGGAATATAATTTGTCCATGCACACATGTTGGTGTAGACCCCACTTGCCTTTTTTTGCAAAAATATATAGACCCTAATTTTTCTTGATGCAGATTTGCTCTGGACAAAACAGAAAAGGCTGCCTTTTGCTATTCATTGACTAAACCCTTAAATTTTCCTGGTTCACTGCAGCCTTAAACTGCAAGCCATCATGTACTAGCCCATTCAGAACGTGTAAAGAAACACTACATGAAGTAAGAAGAGATTAGGAGTTTGGTTGTCCATCACAGCGGTCATCCAGAGGTGTATATTCTCATTCTGCCAGGATTCGATCATTTGTTTATAGATTTAGCACTTATCTATTGAAACATTATTAGGTTGATCGTCGTAAGCTGAGGAGAGCCTGGATGTGGACATGTTCATCGAGGTGGAGTTGGAGGCGATGCCATATCAAACTGGAAGACTTGTAAAATTGAAAGGCATTTTGAGCACTAACAATGTACATCAGAAATTTTAATGTCTTGAAATGTGTATACACTGAAATTTTCACGTGCATTATGTTCACATGCTCCATGAGCAAAGAAACTTCATCAGGCGTGTGGTGGTTGCATGTACAAGAAGCAAAGCATAAAGCAAAAAAATCCACGATGAGGTCGTAAGTTGCATGCAATTTTGTGTGGTGTGAACTTTATTTTGATCAATGGATTTGTGTTTACATTTTTGTTTCGTAGCAACGCACGGGCATTCAACTAGTTTACCTACAATGCCACCGCACTGCTCTCCCAAATCTCGCTCGTGTGACCTTTCCTTTAAAGATCGGCATATCCAATGCATTAAAATCGAACTAATCTTTTTCAATCTTATTAGCTGCTGCACGTGGTCGGACGGAGCTTGCCTGTCGCCTGGGCGTGCGACCATCCGTGCGACGACGCGCGTGGACGGCATCCAGCGGTTCGGCCTCCCGCATCCCGCAGCTCTCGCTTTTCCTTCCGAAAAAAACAATCGGTAGATTTTCTGAACGATGAGACCAGCAGGTCGCGCCGGCCGCAGGCGAACTCATACCGGCTGTTGTTACCGGCGACCCTAGCTAGCTCTCAGCTCATGGACAGGAACGAATGGCCGTTCGTAGCTCTCAGTTGGGCTCGACACCAACAGGCAGCGGTAATGGCCGGTTGTCGTTCTTGTTGCTGCAATCGGTAGATTTTCTGTCAAATTAAGGAGTGGTACCGGTACTGGATCATACGATTGTTTATATACTCCATGCAGTACAAATTGAGATGAATCCCCGCATACTATGCAAAATCAATCTGGAGGCCGTCTAGCGACGATGAAGGTTCTGGGACAACAATTTAGTTGCATAATCCTGAAATTGATAGAGGGGAATAGATCCTAGGAGACAGAGCTATGCATCACGATGAGCAATTGAAAAACTGGGTACTGCTTGCAAAAATTTGGTGCGAGGAGCGGACGAGTCAGTCTGCATATTCTGGAACAATGAAATGTTCAGGCGAGTGTTTGCCTTTGCCATCAACGGCGAGCAAGTTGGAGTCGCGCAGGCGGAGATAGCATGGCCGTGCTGGCCATGTCCTTGGCTCTCGGATGGAAGAGCGAGCCGGCGACTCCAAATCCAGTAGGAGTTATGTATTTCCGCGTTTTTTTAATTGTTGATGACAACGGAAAATCTCGCGCGGAAGGGAACGACGAAGAAGCGCTCGATGGACGCCACGTGCCCTGGGCGCACGGATGGTCGCACGGGCGGGGCACAGGCAAGCCCCGTCCCACGTGGTTACCGTTGATTATCGACCGTGCTGTGTATGCATTAAAATCGGAACAGATTTTCCTCAATCTTAGCAATAGACGTTGGCAGTTGATTTTCCTTCTCTCTTTCTTGTAAACATCCCCGCGAGAAGGGCAACGTCGTTATCCTGACCTTCGAGGTGGCCAGCCGATTCTCCAAGGTCCTCCACCTGCGGCGTGCTATGGGTGACCCCACGGTGGGCGGCTCCCGCACGAGAACCTCTGCCTCGACGGCGTTCGTAATGTGCTCTCTGAAGACGACACCTTCCTCCTTGGCGATGACCATAGCTGACGCCAGGTCCGCGCCGAGATCATGGACGAGCTCTGCGCCGCGGCCGACGTTGTCGCCGCACGCTGTGCCGACACCTACCTCCACGAGTTCGGGGACACGTTCTCGGAGTTCGCCGAGGTTAGACATGACCGCACCGGTGTGCGCGGGCTTACAAGATGGACAAACAGGTGGCCGCCACCGCCGCGCTCCGCAGCCGCAGGGCCATGGAAGAGCTCGTGGAGGCTGAGCAGGGCCTGTTGAAGCTCGCGACGGTGCTCCAACCTACTACTTACTCGAGGACGCCGGAAAATCTTATCTCAGCCTCTCTCTGCCGGCTTAATGCCATTGCGCAAGCCCATGTCGGCATGTCGCTGCAGGCGGTGCGGCCGTTCGATCTCGTTGACGTCCAACTCTAGAGCAACACGACGAGCAAAGGCCGGCATGGATTCTTCCAACAGAGCTCCGCAATGCTGGTGCCGCCGGCAAGGAAGCTGGTCGCAGGCTCGCAGCAGCCCTGGTGCCACGGAACGCCGAGCTGGTGCTCTCGATAGGATGGCGCGCGGTCGCCGCGGCGTCTGGTGGGGCCGGATGAAAGGGAAGGCGAGTGTGCAAGCGCTGTTCGGGGTGCGGATGTGCCGGGCAGGCCGCCGAGTGGCGCAACGCCCTGGTCGGCATCCTCGTTGGCGCCCATGGTGCACGCCACGTACCTTTGAGCGACAACTGATATAGCCCCGCTGCCGTGTCGGGGCGGCAGCAGGCCGGCTGCACGGTCCCACAGAAGACGTTGCATTTCGTGGAGCGGGAAAAGCTGGAGTTGGCCGTGGCTGAACTGCTCGCCGTGGTGGTTCAAAAAGGAGATGAGCTGCCGCGTGCTCTTCACCGTCCACCGCCAGCTCGATCCTCCATCACGGCGGCAGCTTCGAGATGGCACGTTGGCCGTCGAGGAAACAGGCGGCAGCTAACGAGTTGGAGGCAATGGAACGACAATGGAACCTAAGCTCGTGAACCAGGCATATTCATGTGTTCAGTAAGAAAACTGTCGGACCACGAAGCTAGCATGAAATCCATTAATCCAACGTTCTCATGTTCTGCTAACAACGGATAATTTGCTCTAGAAAATGAATCTTTTGTGAAATGCTTCAAGGTGGTTGTCAGCAAGGCCATGCTGTGTTGTCAGTTTGTCTTCCACGATGGACTAATTCAATGGCTTAATCAATGGCATGGTTCATCCAAACGCTATGAAATCGGACTCGGTCAAAAGACATAGCGGAAAATATTCAAAGATTTGGTCGTAAACTACTGTACAAAAATTTGGCTGACGGGTCTAAATGCACTGTTATGAAAACTCATTTTAAATACATTTTAAAATATTAAAAAATATTTAAAAAATCTAAATAATTTTTTGGATGTACGGAATATATTAAAACTGGCAAACGTGCCTGTGCGTTGCAACGGGAAAAAAAAAATCAGGTTTTGCGCTAAAAATATCAGCGCGCCCAAATTTTGTTGAAAGTCCATCGACCCGTGTAACTCAATCGTGACAGAGCATTTCGTCGCGGCTAAGACCAATGGAGTTGAGTCGGGCTAGCTAAGTAAATTAAAAAAAAAATACATTTCTTGCTACTTTTGCAACATAAATGTGTACCAAGGTAGCCTCTATTCAATGATGTTTTTCCAGATAAATAATATTTATAGTAAATCAACACATAGCAGTACATGGATATGTGTGTTCCCCATGTTTGTTATATAACTGATAGAATTAAAGTAGATAACAAAAGAAGCTAATGTGAGGAGATACTAACTTATGAGCATACGATTCAAACAAATTCTGATTAATCGAACAAGAGTATAAGCGTAAAGAGTATGGATTTACTACTCAGCCTTGTCATTGGACAAAACCGGCCGAATCTACCGTAGAGCAGATCAGTAGCCTTGAAGTACTTGAGTTGGACCTCCATGTCCAACGCTAGGTCCTTGAGGTCCACCAGTCAGGTACTCCAGGAGACTGAACACCACCTGGAGCAGCACGTGGATCAAATATTCTTAGAAAGAGAGAGACAAATATGTATTCAACAAAATTGTAGTTCTACAACACCATCGGTACATAAAAGTTCTACAAAGCGGTGAAGTCTTCATGTAATACATTGACCCCCGATTTAATCCAGTCATCCATAAACAACACAGAGAAACAATTGTACCTCACTACATCTACTGAAGAGTGATTACCTGAAGTCAGTTCAGAGCGAGATTGTTAATTGTCTCCGGCATCCTGATGTGCTTCCTAGCTTGCCGTTTTCTGCTATGTCCTACAAAATCGGCTCAACTCCCGCAAGAGGAGGTGTTTGCGCAGTGTTTCATCTGATCAAGCCCACTGCAGCGGCTGCCTGGAACGGCTCCAGGAGGGGACAGAGGAAGGCAACGGTCGATGCATTGTCGTGGAAGGATAACAACACCTCTGTGGCAGTGCAGAGTAGAAGGTGGGAGACGTTGTTGGGGGCGAGACTCGAGAGGGGCGACGCCGACAGAGAGCCGCTTAGGCCGCGCTCTTGCTTGAGTTGCCGGAACTGCCCAGCTCCAATTCTAAAATGTGCAGCCGGATGCCTCCCCTAGAGAGAGAACAAGAGAGCAGGTACTCCGGGTAGCTGCATATGCCTCAAGCTAACTGACCATCGTACATAACGGAACACAGGTGTGCAGTTAATTGCTGCTCGCTGAGCAGGGTGCAGGTGGCCGTCGGCGGTGACTCTGTACTGCCGAATGCATCAGACAGAGAGAACATCATAGGACACAGAGAGAGAGGCAGAGCATCCAGCGGCGGTGCCGGTTCTATTTTTCCCCACCGGCTGTGGGCACGGTGTTAGACGTATACGAGTAGGATACGTATAGTCGATTGTGTTTACCATATTTGTAATCCTCCTTGTACTATTTATATCCCAGCCCGTGGGACAAATCAATTAAGCAACAATAATATTTGCCTTCATGGTATCCGCGCTCGCGAACAAAGTGAAGATCAATCTTCACCGAGTTTTGCTCCAGCCTGAACGTCCGCCTTGCTCCCGCTCCGACTGCGGGGGTGTTAGACGTATACGAGTAGATACGTATAGTCGGTTGTGTTTACCATATTTGTAATCCTCTTTGTACTATTTATATCCCAGCCCGTGGGACAAATCAATTAAGCAATAATATTTGCCTTCACACGGGAAATCGGGATTCAGGGGAAGCAGTTGTAGGCACGGCCGAACAGGCGAGTGGCGACACATCGTGCCCAGCCGCAGAGGCGCAGGGGATCCGGGCGGACGCATGCGTCGCCGGCGTGGAGCTGGAGAGGCGCGCCTCGGTCGAGGCAGCGAAGCAGCCTTCGTGCGGGGATCGGGCGCCGCGGGAGATACGTTAGGTGACGCCGGCGAGCCTTTCGGGCGGCGCTATGAGTTCTGGAAGCGCGGTGGCCGAGGTGCTCCGGGTGCGCCAAGGTAGGTGTCGGAGGAGCTCCGGGATGCGCCGAGGGACACCAGGGAACCGCTAGAGTCGGCCGCCATCCGGCAAGCGGGGTGGCGGCGTTGCACGCGTTGAGTCGTTCGTCTGCTGGATAGGGTTCAGGGGGTAGAACGTAAAAGTGCGTCCATTGTTTGGACTGCGGGTTGATTCTGAAGTTTTGGAGGGACCCAAATGAAAAAGTGGGCGACCTACCACGGTCGTACCACGGTTAGCTATATTATATATACTAGCTGAATGCCCGTGCGTTGCCACGGTCAGTCAATTTTCTTTACTATATATAATATTACACGTACTTGGATAAAATCTATCTATAGTGTTGCAACAGTATGCATAGAAAGAATGGACCCAAGTGTTATGTCTTATTAAGTAAGATTCTTTTCTGATAATACTTGTCTCATTATGAAATATAGATCAATTTACAAGGCATGTAAACATCGATCACTGAAAAGATAATAACACATATGCAAAAAGGCAACGCATGTCTCTCTCCATCGTCACCACTGTAGCAGCCACCAAAGCAAAAATGACATATCACCTTTTCACCCGAGCTCGACGCGCATACATCGCTGATCAATAACTTTACGAATCTCCACATCGCTGATCAACAACTTTACGAATCTCCAAAGTATTTTGCGAGTACCAAAACCATTGCCGTTTAAAGAATCAATCATCGTCGTCGCCTGCGCCGAAACCAACACGTCGAGCGACGCAAGCCTTGCGACAGAGAAGTATTATATGAGAAAGTAAAACCTATAGGGTACGAACTAATATGAAAGAAAATTAAATGTTTTCAGTGAAACACCGATCCCTTTCCGTGTTGTGCTTGTGCCCTCTTTAACCAAGCCCTTGTCCGTTGATATGTTAAGTATCTTTTTAGGACAGAAAAATGAATATGTATGTTGTCCTGTACGAACTATGAGCCTACAAATTAACTTTAAAGACTCTTACTTATTTCCCAATCTTTTTGGCAGTTTTGGCGCGTGAAGCGAGATCTGTCCAGTTATGAGTAACAGGGAACAGAAATACTGTATTGTGTTCTCATGGAATATTCAGTCTGTGGAAACTTACCTCAGATCGATGTGTATTGAGTTGCTGTACACAAGCTCACTTGAGATGTTGAAGTATTGGGTTCTTGTACAGAAGCAGCGTTAATTGTTGTACAGAAGCTCACGTTGGATCCTCTTAGCTCCGACGCACGGTTTTTCCGTGGAGGCCGATCCTGGACTGTTGCCTCCTGTCCTGGCAGCGTCGAGCTGTGCTGGCTCATGCCCCAGCGGGGCGCAGGCTTCAAGCTGCTGCCCTAGCGGCGTGCCAGCGTTGGTCCAGGGTGTCGTCGTCCAGATGAATCGTGAGGATCCGGGCAGTGGCGTCCTGGCGTCGTCAAGCTGCTGCCTCCTGCCCTGGCGGCGCGCGAGCGTCGAGCTGCTGCCCTAGCAGCGCGTCGTGTTGGTCTATGGTGTCGTCGTTCAGAGGAATCGTGAGGATGCGGGCAGTGGCTGCGGGCGAGGCGACCTGGACGTAGCTTCGGGTTGATTTGCATCCGCAGGAGAAGCGACGCGCAAAGCTGAGTACCGATCGGTACAGCTGCCTGATTTCGGACGAACCGGTAAGTTCACTTGGCGGTGGCAAAGCTGTAATATTTTCTTACTTGGCCTAACAATGCAGGGGTAAATTGGGAAATTTAAAAAACGTACCATCACCTGAAGACATATTATATAGTAGAGACTAGGAAACATGCCCGTGCGTTGCAACGGGAAATAAGAAATGTACGTAATGTTTGTTCCCCGGACACGATGTCACCACCAGGTGACGAACACCGACCATGCGAACCTGAGATTGCGCGATAGCATCGGCACAATGACAACGAGCTTGTTCTCCGCTGCCAGCTGCCTCCATCTCTCTTGAGTTGACGAAGGGGATGTGGCCCTTGCCGTGTTTGTGCTCTTGTGGTCACGTAGCGTCTGTTCTAACGGTCCTACCTTCCAGTGCAGTTATTGGACATCGTGTGATGTGGCCCTAGTTGCAGCAGTTTACGACAGCTGGATCATCGAACTACCCATTGACATAACGGAAATAGAAGATTAATAGAAGATTAAAATGAGCTTAGTTGATCGCACTATACAATAGAAGATTTATTTACATACCAGGTAGCCACCTTCATAAAACTAAAAAGATTTGTTGGTCAGGAAGTCCCATGCCTGGACAAGTATTGGTCTTACATACCGTAAAAAAAGTATTGGCCTTACATGAATCGTCAGATATGGGCACACACAAGTACACAACTGATCAATTCATTCGTGTTGTTCAACATCAGATCCATGAACACAGAGCCTAATCACGCTTTTTGTGCACCGGAACCATATCCAAGATCCACACAAACACAACACGCTAGCACTGATTCACAAAAATTCACTTAGGAGACCCCAGACCACTTCTTTTATGTTCTCCATGCATATATGAACAATATCCTCAAGATTCTGGTGTGCTGTAGCAACCTGAATACAAAGAAAACGTGAGAGCAAACATCTGCTTCAGCCTGGAACTGAATCATATTAGAAAAACTGGTTAATGAAAATAGCGATGGAAAGTCTTTCTTGCATTGCGTGACGAAACACCCTCTCAACATTTATCTAATCATCAACAAACGTGAAAAGTTAAAAATCTAAATGTTTACCGATAGGGAATGTGACTTAGCAGTTTAATTTTGGGCATGCCAGTATGCATGCAGCCAAGCTACTCCTTCTGCTATTGGTAGAAGAAGAAATTGTACACCACCAGCTCATATTCTGCCGTAGTGCATGTTACAGATTGCAATTTTTCAATTGGTACACTGAATTGAACTGCAATGGAAGTCCACAAAAGTGCCATAAGCAGCACTCCTTCAAACTACCATATCAAATGCACAAAAATATCTTAGGTAGAAAACAGTGAAAGAAAATAAGTACACTGAATTGAAATCACAAGTTCTTATAATCACAGGTATTTTACAGTGCGACACCTAAGTAGAAAACATTGTCAAGAAAATGAACCGAAACATTGTAATTATCTTATAAAGAAAAAGATTGAATGGACACATGCACTCTACATACCTCTCTGCAAGCTTCCTCTGGAACACAGCTTCCATCTGCGCATGTTTACTCTGCTATTTCTCTCTCAGCCTCTTTTTTTTTTTTTTGCCTAAGCCTTGCCGATTTTAGCTGCCAAAGGCATTAAATGTCAGTGTAGACATTCTTTAATTTCAGCTTTATAGTTTATAAATAAGATTCATAAAGGATCAAGCATTTCTATGGTAATTAAAGGAACATATTTTTCCAATTTAACAAATCAAGAAACATCATATCTCACTTTTTATGACTTGTTGCTGTAAGCAAATTATACTTCTACTCACAACGGAATTAGATGGCATGGCCTACGAAGTAATAAAGCAACATTGCCAGGAAATATGGTCGACTGGAAAATAAACACAGTGACAATCAGTTTGAATTTGTTGAGGAACAGCTTTTCCCCCTTTTCATTTTATTCAGTTAACTCCATTTAACCTATCGATGTATTAGCTCATTTCTGCACATATCAGGGGAAACCCTCATTAGTAAAGATCGAGCATTGTTTAAAAAGAAATACAGGATAAGTCACACGCATTTATGCCCTGATCATGAACACTATACTTCGAACAAACTGTCATTTCGTGTATCAATAAATAGTTATTTTATGGCTAATTCTATATGATTGAGCAAGCAGTGTGTATGGCTCTTCGGACTGTATTCAGGGAAGCAGAGAACTTATACTCCAGTAATGCTTGTTTGTGATGTTATACTGCCCCTCATACTTCCTTAAGCCATACACAGAACGGTTTTTCTTGCTCTTATCAAAAGAACGCTATTTGATCTATTTTCCATCTCCGACAAAACCATACCCACTGATGCAAATGCAACACATGAAAAGAATGATCAATTATTATAACGAGTAACATATGACCAATTGACCAATTGTCCATACAGAATCTAACAAAAAAGATTGCCTTGTAACTGCATTAAACTGAATGCAATTACCCTTGTTGTCTGTCGGAAGCACTGGTACAGAATGATGGATACGACATCACAAAAACTGATTAAGAAAACAAAAGGAAGTAATATATAATGCTTGACCCAAATTTGGAGAACCTTGCAGAAAAAAGGCACATTGATCTAAAAATCTGAACATGAACCTAGAGCAATTTCCTCTTTGCGGATTTAGCAAGCATTCAAAAGCACGATTCCTCATCAACTCCAGCGAAAGACGATCGTTTATCTCGAGCTTGTCGCCTTTCAAGATGATGTCAATCCGGAGCATCCAGTCCGCCTCTTGCCTCTTAAGTTCGCACACAAACTCTCAACTCATCAATCGTCTCAAAATCCGCACACCAAACCAGAAGCTGCGGGCGCAGCAACAACAACAGAAGAATAGTACCTTCTTGGACGGGAGCGCGTGCTGCTTCGAGCTGGGCAGAGGAGGACGGAGGGAGGCGGGGTCGCCGGGTTGAGATACCGCTCACCGTCGATGTGGAAGATGGGGAGGCCGGGACGCGCGGCGAAAGCCGGGCTCGTCGGCGCTGGCCGGCGATCCAATCCCCGTCGGCCAGCTCTCCGCAACCACGCACGGATCCTCTCCAACTGCAACCTCCGGCGCCCATCTCTACTCTCCCGCCCGCGGCGTTGGGGGATTGGGGAGACGGTGCAGCGGGGATTGGGAGGCGGCGCGGCCGTGATGAGGGCGGCTGTCGGGGGAGTATCCCCGGGTAGGGTCAAGGCTTGGCATAAGGTGGTGTTCGAAGTTGTGCCGAGGTACGGAAAGGGCCGACCTGTTTGGGCCTGGGAAGGTCCGAGCTTCATCTTGACCTGGAGAATACAGGCCGACCTATTTTGGCCCAGAGGGGTCCGAGGTATACTGTTGGCCAGGGCCGAGGTTCACTGTCCGAGCTATGTTCAGCCGACCTAACTACCTCAGTGCAGTGGTTTGTGTTGTGAGTGCAGGAGAAGCTGTGGGAGGAAGTAAGATCCGACCTGGTAAAAGATATTAAGCGCAAGACCCGAGGTACGGAGCCCGTCACATCCGTGCCGAGCTAACCGAGGTGGGGCTGTAGGTCGGGCAGGAGTCAATGCTCCTGTCACTTCCAGCCGGGTACAAGAGCGCCTGACACGGGAGCGTCTGTCAAAGCCTGGCAGAGGCGTGCTCCGGGTTCGGCGGGCCTGCACGTCTCTACCGCTGACCACGCGGGATCTGGGAAAAGGCTACGAGGTAGCTCTGCCAGGCCACGTCCTGTCTCGGTCAGAGGGGACATGCTAGTTCTGCCGTTAGGCTACAGGAGATGGGCAAGCCACGTCTTGTCCCTGACCGAGGTACGGTGGTACGGTGGTGACCGTTGCAGAGGCATGGCAACAGTGTTCTGCGAGGGGCACAATGGTAACCCGGCTGGCCTATATAGTGGGCTTCACCCCCTCCTGCTAGAGAGAGACCCCCCGCGCTGGAACTAGTTGATCAAGAGAGAAAAGAGAGAGAGAGGAAGCTCGGAACACCCCGGAAACACCTCGGATTCAGCTCGGAGTGCCTTCTTCCTCCCGTCTAGCTCCATCTTTACCTCAAGTTCTCACCATTGTATCATACAGCTCGAGGAGCAGCTTGTACTTGTCACTCTGAGCTATACACTGGCTAGGATAGTGCTGCAGTAGGGGTGTTACCTCCACAAGAGGGCCCCGAAGCAGGGTACATCGTGGTGTGCTTTGTGTTCTTGCTTTCTTGGTTCTTCGTTCGTGTTCTTGCGTGTTCTTGCGTGTGCACTTCTTGAGTGCATAAACCCTCCCCGGATTCCCCCAACGACCATTCGGCCCCATCTTAGCCATACCTATGGCATCTGCCGTGATCCCACCACGACAGTTGGCGCCCACCGTGGGGCAGATTGAGGCGTTGGAGGGAGTTTTCATCCGGACGGGCTCAGGCGAGCGTGTTCTTTCCGGGCTTGTCGCCAAGATCGGAGTTCACCTTCATCAGCGACAACGCGGGGTGTTTCGCCGGCAAGCCCTTCCCCGAGCACGGCTTCACCATGATGCTCGGCAGCTTCGTCACGTACGTTGCTGTCGAGGTTGTTCGCGGGTACCCGGAGCAGGTGCTCGTGGACGACGAAACTCCTCTCCTCGCGGCTTTAGGTCGGCGTATCACTCGCCCCGAGAGCTGCGTAGAGGTGATGATGACAGGTCCGGTTGACGCCGCTGGCAAAGTAGATGCCAGCCAGTCCAAGGCAGCCGAGGTTGCTAAGGTGAGATCTGCAAAGCCCAGGCTAGAGAAGGACTTGCCTGGCACCCCAGAGCTGCAGGGCCGAGGTGCGACCCTGGTAGAGATAGTGGATACACTGGCAGACCCAGTAAATCCAGGAGTGGACATAGTAGTGACTGTGGCCGACCTAGAGGCAAAGCGTGTCCTGTTGCAGAAGGAGGCTGTAGCAATGATAACAGCTAGAGATGAGTTCAATAGAGATCTGCGCGAGTACAATGCAGCGAATGGCTTCACCCCGGTAGCGGTTGATACACATAGGGGAGCCGAGGTGCGGCAGAGAGGCAAGGGGCTCAACGATGAGATAAACAGGGAGGCTCGACCTACCACCTCGGCTAGGAGTGGGAGTCGCGTGTCAACTGGAAGGCCGGTGTATAGTTCCCCTGCTAAGAACCTCAGAGCTGCCGAGGCAGGCAGGGCCGAGCTATCCGGATTATCTGGAGATGCATGGCGTGCGCAGCAGAAGCGAGTCAATGAGTTAGTATATGTGGCTAACCAGCAGAATGAGGCTCTCCGCAGAGCATATGCCGGGGCTGGTGATTCAGAGATGGTTTATTCAGCTAGGCCAGTCAGTCAGGTGTCCAAGGGGCAAGCCTCGTCTCCACTCGTCGGAGGAGCCGATCGAGCCCGGAGTGTCACCTCGGGTCAGAACAGCAGCTGCAGATGTATGATCCAGTCCTAGCAGCAAAGCAGAAGGTGGGCCAGGGCAATGCTAGCCGAGCTAAGGGAAACCCCGGCCCAGGCAATGCGAGCCGAGCTAAGGGTAACTCCGGTCAGGGAAATCAGAACGGCGGTCAAGCAGCATCGGCTGGCCGAGGTAAACCACCTCCGCCCCCGAGGTATCAGCAACAACCTCGGCAGCAGGGGCAATATCAGCGAGAGCCGGAGTATGTTCAGCAACCTCAGAACGTCGGTCAAGGCGATGACCGATATGATGATGGAGACTCGGCCATGGCACGAGCTGGATACCACAGAGTGGATGGGGCGTTGGGACCTCGGATAGGAGGTCGGATGTTAGCTCCAGGCGATGTCCGTAACAAGCTGGATAGAATCTACTTGTCTGAGCAACTGGAGGAGGAAGGCCCTCCTGGTCCGGCGTGTTTTGGACCTCGGATCATGAAGGAGCCACCACCACCAGTATCTCAGTTCCAGTTAGGTCGGAACACCAAGCCATACAATGGGAGCACCAAGCCACAAGATTGGCTGACAGATTATGTATCCTCGGTGCACATTGCGGGGGGCAATCGCCGATGGGCGGTCCGGTATCTCCCGCACATGTTGGAAGGTCCAGCTCGGATCTGGCTGAATAATTTGCCGGAGTATAGTATCAACTCCTGGATAGACTTGGAGCTGGCGTTTAACAGCAACTTTGCTAGTACATACAAGAGGCCAAACCGACCTCAGCTCCTGGCGGCATGTAAGCAAGATGATCATGAAACTGACCGAGAATTCTTAACTCGGTGGAGCAATGTTCGGAATTCCTGTGAAGGAGTGGTAGAGGCACAGGCCATTTCCTGGTTTGCAGATGGTTGTCGACATGGCAGCATGCTGTGGCAGAGGCTCCAGAGAGATATGCCGAGATCCCTAGCAGAAACAATCCGGGTTGCAGATTCTTATGCCCTGGGTGATCCGATGCAGCCAGCAGCAGAGGCAGGAGCACGTAACAGAAGGAGGGAGCCAATAAACAACCGGCTCGGACCAAGGTGTAATGACCGTCAGGAGTTCGGACAGAAGAGGAGGGAGCCGGACTATCCATACACCTCCAACCAAGTTGCAGCGGTGAACCCGGATCAGCCCGGAGCTGGAGGTGTCCAGAGGCCAAAAATCAATGGTCCGGCATTTAGTCCGAACCCGGAGCCACCCATGACCTATGAATCAATGATAGATGGTCCGTGCTGTTACCATACGACTGACCCGCGCAAGCCAGCCAACCATTCAACCCGGCAGTGCAGCTGGAACCGCAGAATCAGAGAAGAGGGGGCAAGGGCCGGAGGAATCAGAACAGGACCACCACCTCAGAGATTTCAGCCGAGGTCCCACCCTAATCTGTCCGGAGCAAATGTTACCCCGATAACCACTGCACCTCTTCCGAGGCCTGCAGCAGCAAGACCCGTGAATGTTGTGAATGTCCGAGGTAATAACAACAACAATGGTGCCGGACCAAGTCAGCAGTATGAATACCCCGGAAATGACTATAGAGAGGTTCATGCGAGCTATGTGGTCTTTGTGACCGAGCCCACTGACAAGAAGAGCGTGCAGAGGCGTGCCATGGAGGTGAATGCAGTAATGCCGGTGGTGCCGACCTATATGAACTGGTCTGAGCAGGAGATCACTTGGAGCAGAAAGGACACACCTCGGATCATGCCGAGCCCTGGAAAGTATGCCCTGGTGGTAGATCCAACGTTGTGTGGGCCTACCAACAATGTGAGGTTCACCCGAGTTCTGGTGGACAATGGCAGTGCCATCAACATCATGTACCGAGACACAATGGTGAAATTGGGCATCTCGCCTAATCAGTTGATGCCAAGCAGTTGTACTTTTCATGGGATTGTGCCCGGCGTTTCCTGTGCACCCATGGGCAAGATATGGGTGGATGTAGCATTTGGAACCAAGGAAAATTGCCGAGTTGAGAGTATCGAGTTCGAGGTGGTGGACTTGGAGAGTGCATACCATGCATGCTTGGAAGGCCGGCTGGCCAAGTTCATGATTTCCACCCATGTTGCATACCTGAAGATGAAAATGCCAGGGCCTAATGGATCATATCCATCTCGGGTGACTACAAGCGAGCATTCAGTGTGCCTCGGCGGGTCTAACCTGGCCGAGTCTTTGGTGATCGCAGCTGAGAAGAAGAAGCTGCATCAAGTGGTGGCAATGGCGCAGTCAACACAGCTCGGCCTGTCCGGACTGATGAGCCCGGACTCAACTGCGGCGTTCGAGGTACCCAAGGAGACCAAGAAGATCCCCATTGACCCGGAGCACCCAGAGCATGTGGCCATCATTGGGACCGGGCTAGGCGAGAAATAGGAAGGCGAGCTCTGTCACTTCCTCCGTGAGAATCGGGATATCTTTGCATGGTCGGCTAAGGACCTGCCAGGTGTTCCGAGGGAGTTGGCAGAGCACTCTTTATTTGTTAGGCCAGAGGTGAAACCGGTGAGGCAACCGACCCGTCGTCTCTCAGACGACCGGAGACAAGTGGTGCTGGACGAGCTGGCTAAGTTGCTTGCAGCCGGGTTCATAATGGAGGTACTGCATCCGGACTGGATATCCAATCCGGTCTGGTGGAAAAGAAGAAAGACGAGCCAGCCGTGGTCAAGGTGTGGCGCATGTGCATTGACTTCACTAACCTCAACAAGGCGTGCCCAAAAGATCCATTTCCATTACCTCGGATTGATCAAGTGATCGATTCCACTGCTGGTTGTGAACTGTTATCTTTTATCGATGCGTACTCTGGTTTTCACCAGATACCACTGAACCCAAAGGATCAAATAAAGACTGCTTTTATTACCCCGTATGGGGCGTATTGCTATCGTGTCATGTGTTTTGGTCTGAGAAATGCCGGGGCAACTTATCAGAGGTGTATGCAGAAATGCCTGCACTCTCAGATGGGCAAAAATGTGCAAGTGTATGTCGACGATATTGTCATCAAAACTAAGGAGAAACATACTCTCCTCGAGGATCTCGAGGAGACATTTGTGAATTTGAGAAAGTATCGGTTGAAGCTTAACCCGGACAAGTGCACCTTTGGTGTCCCGGCTGGAAAGTTGCTCGGATTCCTGGTGTCTAGCCGAGGTATCGAGGTTAACCCGGCCAAAATCCGAGCTATTGAGAGCATGAAGTTACCGAAGTGTTTGAAAGATGTGCAGAAGTTCACAGGGTGCCTAGCCTCGTTGAGCCGATTTGTAGCTCGGCTAGGAGAAAAAGCATTGCCTTTGTACCAGCTCATGAAGAAAAGTACCGGGTTTACATGGACCCCGCAGGCCGACGTGGCGTTTGGTGAGCTGAAAAAGATGTTGTCCACTGCCCCGGTGTTGCGTCACCATTGCACAATGAGCCGATGTTACTTTACATTGCGGCCACAAACCGAGTTGTAAGTGTGGCAGTGGTGGTGGAGCGCGAAGAAGGTGGCAGGTCGGTGCAGAGACCGTGTATTACTTGAGCGAGGTGATCTCTACCTCGAAGCAGAACTATCCTCACTACCAGAAGATGACGTATGGTGTTTACCTGGCGGTCAAGAAGTTGAAGCATTATTTCCAGGAGCATCCCATGACGGTGGTGTGCGAAGCTCCAATCTCGGAGATCATCGGGTGCAAAGATGCAACTGGCCGAGTTGCCAAATGGGCGATTGAGGTGTCTCCATATGCACCACATTATGAGAGAAGAGACGCAATTAAATCCCAGGCGTTGCCGGACTTCTTTTGTGATTGGGCCGAGATGCAGTATGAGCCACCCAGGCCGGACTATAATTATTGGAAAATGCATTTTGATGGGTCCAAAACAAAGATCGGGCTGGGGGCTGGAATAGTCCTCACCTCGCCAAAGCAGATCAGCTGAAGTACGTGCTGCAGATTCATTTCTCAGCATCAAACAATGTGGCGGAGTATGAGGCCTTAATCCATGGCCTCAAGGTGGCAAAGGAGATCGGTATCCGGCGTGTAGAGTGCTTCGGCGATTCCGACCTGGTGGTGCAACAATCTTCTGGAACTTGGGATGCTCTGGATGCCAACATGGCGTTATATCGGTTCCATGTGCAAAAGATATCCGGGTTCTTTGAAGGGTGTGAGTACAGGCATATACCTCGGGCAGAAAATGATGCTGCCGACGTGTTGTCAAAGCTCGGTTCATCAAAGAGGCAGTACCACCAGGGGTAGCCCTGAATCACTTGAGAACTCCTTCAATCAAACCTTCTCCTGAATCCGAATCTATTTTCATCCCGGCGGAGCAAGAGCCCGGACCTGTTCCAATGGAGGTAGACGTCGGATGCGTTTGGTCGGACCCGGGGACTGCGTGGCAGAGCTCGGGGACTGCACACCAAACCTCGGGGACTGCTCATCCAGACTCGGGGACTGGTCGCAGGATGGTGGAGGAAATAATGGAGGAGATTATGGTGGCCGAGCCAATGGAGGTGGATGAGGAACTTTTTCCTTTGCACCCGGTGCCGGAGTGGGCGGAGCAAATTATGAAGTTCATAACGGAGGGAAGCACGCCAAGTGACACAACCGAGGCTAGGAGATTCAAAGGAGGGCCAAGGCGTACACCATCATCAACAAGGAGCTCTATAAAAGAAGCGTAACCGAGGTGTTGCAACGGTGTGTTGAGCCAGCTGAAGGCAAGGAGATGCTTTTGGAGATCCACCAAGGAGAGTGTGGTCATCATTGCAGCACAAGAGCTCTGGTGGCCAAGGTGTTTAGGCATGGGTTCTATTGGCCCACTGCTCTTGCTGATGCAGAGGCCATAGTCCGGAGATGTGAAGGATGCCAAAGGTTTGCCAAGCAAACGCATATGCCAGCCTCGGCGCTCAAAACAATTCCTATCACTTGGCCGTTTGCGGTATGGTGTTTGGATATGGTGGGAGAGTTCAAACCAGCCCGAGGTAACATGACACACATATTGGTGATGGTGGACAAATTCACCAAGTGGATCGAGGTGAAACCAATCCGGAAGTTGGATGGTCATTCAGCAGTGACTTTCTTGAAGGAGATTATTCTGCGATATGGCTACCCCCATAGCATTATCTCGGACAACGGCACAACTTTGCTGTTGGAGAGTTCGCTCGGTTTTGCATGAACAAGGGAATCCGGCTGGACATAGCCTCGGTGGCACACCCGGAGTCTAATGGACAAGTGGAAAGATCAAATGCTCTAGTGTTGGCCGGCATCAAGGCTCGGCTCATTGAACCACTGCTGAAAACGCCGGGGTGTTGGATAGATGAGATACCAGCAGTACTGTGGGGTCTAAGGACCACGCCAAATCGATCAACTGGCTATACGCCATTTTTTATGGTCTATGGGGCAGAAGCTATGCTACCCACTGACATCGAGTATGATGCGCCCAGAGTGGCAATGTACACTGAAGCCGAGGCAAAAGAGGCTCGGGAGGATGCAGTAGATCTGCTTGAGGAAGCGAGAGAATTGGCCTCATCTCGGTCAGCAATTTACCAGCAAGGTCTCCGACGTTATCATAGCCGGAGTATCAACCCTCGTGTGTTTCACGAGGGAGATTTGGTGCTGAGGTTGGTGCAGCGCAAGAAAGGCCGGCACAAGTTGTCACCTCCATGGGAGGGACCGTTCGTTGTGAGCCGAGCTCTGCTCAATGATTCCTACTATCTTATAGATGCGCAGGAACCAAGGGAAGATGGGCTGGACAACCCCGGTCAGAGGTCAGGCGACCATGGAACGTAGCTCTACTCCGACCTTTCTACTCATGAAAGGCGCAATGTATGTACCTCGGTTAATCCTTAATAAAAATGTCGGCACTCCGAGGTTAAAGCTCGGGGACTGCCTCGCTCTTGTGCTTATGTTTTATTCTGTTTGTCAGTTTCGTTCATATGCCGAACTATTTTGAACCTCGTCTCAAACTTCAAGTAATGTGTGCTATGAAACTAATCTTGTGACTCGACTGGCATCTGCCTAAAAGGTAGTCAAGAGCAAAGAGGAAAAAACGTGGGAGACATGAAAATGAACTCGGGGACTCGGTCCAAAATATAGTTCGGCATGTGTCGTTTACTAACCCCTGTCTTTACCTTTCGTTTATGTCGGATGACTTTGAAACATACCTCGGAATTTACCAAGTACTGTATGCTATGAACAACAATCTTGTGACTCGACTGTCGAACGCCAGAATGGCAGACAAGAGCAAAGAATGCCAAATATAGTAAACACGAAAGTAAACTCGAGCAATCATTCAAAAGGATTCGACGTAAAGCTTAGAAAAGCATGGTTCGATAAGCATGATAGTAACAGAGGTAGCAAAAGGAACTACTTAAGTTTGATTACATCTGCGTCCCGGCATACCGGGGATTTAATGAAGTTTTTTGGCCAAGCATAAGTTCAGGTCGAGGCATCAGGAATTACGTCGGCAGCAGCCGATGCAGCAGGGATTTCGTCCGGAGCCGAGGTAGCCTGGGAGTGCTGGCAACGTCGGCAGTAACCTCGGCACCAGGTTGTGGAGAAGCCTCGGTTTCTGCTTCGCGGGTTCACCCGTCACCTTGCTCGGCTCGACGTCGGATTCTGTTTCGTATTCATCGTCTTCTGGCTCGTAATCTCGGCGTCGGAGTAGGTGTCTCCTCGCTCAAGTTCTTCGTGGCATATCCAGCAAGTAGGGCCATCTTTTGCGCGCGACAAGGATCGGGTCGTGGACCAGGGAGCCTCGCGAGAGTGTCATCTTCTCGAGGTCGATCTTCTCGCACCAAGTCATGATAACCTGAGAGCGGCATCAGCTCCAGCGCGAGCTGAAGATGAGCGCCACTCTCGAATCTTTTTCGGCTTCACGAAGCTTGGCGGCGAGCTCAGGCGTAGTATTGGGAGCATCGGCAAGAGGCCACAAGGCTCGGAAAGCAGACACACCTGCATCAAGGAGTTCGGACCCAATGGTTTTCAAGGGATGGATCCGAGCTTTGATGGCCACGATGTGGTCCTCAATGGTCCAGACGGGGTTCGTCTCGTTACGCCTCTTCCTGTGCTGAGCAGTGATATTGCGGCCGAGATTGGGTGTAGGTGAAGTGCTCTGCAGAAGGATAGCCTGTTAATAATGAAAGAAACAGTTCGGCAAAGAGCCAATGTTGAGGACAAAGCAAATAAGGGGGCAAGAAGCTTACCGTCCATTTCTGGTTGATGTTCCAGCGTCGGGAGGAGCTGGTTAACCGAAGCTTGAAGGGCTTCATAAGCCTCGTGGCCGAGGTGGCGCGGGCCTCGGCTAACTGGAGCGCATTCTCATGTTCCTTGGCGGCATCCTCCCGAAGTTTCTTCTCTGTTTCAACAACACTGGCCTTTTCCGCCTGCAGCTGCTCTTTTTCGACGTCCGCAGCTCAGTGATGCGCTTCAGTTCCTTTACCAGACGAGCTACTTCGGCTTTCTCTTGTTGGAGCTTCTCGTCCAAAGAGTTCTTTTCTGCAAGGACGGCCTTGTGCTCGTCGTGGAGTTTCTTGTGGTCAAACAAGAGGGTATGAAAGATGTCCGTGCGGACGTTCATAGTATTCTGCAAGGAAGAAAAACATAGCTCGGTTAGAAAGGCTATACCTCGACAAGAGTCTCGGGGACTCGGAGTCAAATCATTGGGAAAATGTTGCCGGGGTATGCCTCGACAGGAGTCTCGGGGACTCGTACCCGAGGTGCATGCTAAAGTAAGGTAAAATGGTTTGGATACGTCGGATGAAAATTGAAAGTTGAGATTCAAGCCAAACAATTTTAACTCCGGCGGAGCGTCAATAGTTTACCTCGAATCTCGGGGACTGGGAATGGTGGATATTAGATGAGATACTGCATGAAAGTAAAGAGAATAGGACTTACGTCGATGTTTTGAGCAGCACGCAGGGCAGCTTTAGATCGTATACGCTTCGGCCGCAGGCGCTGTTTCCCGCAGGATGCTCAGCCACCGGAGCAGCTAGGGAGGCCGAGGAGACCTCGTCTGCAGAATTCCAGTCTGCATTGTAGTGTTCCAAGGAGCCGAGGCTCTGGTCACTGTCAGTGCGCAGAGGAGGAATCCCCACGGTCCGCCCTGCTCGATGCCCCTAACCGAGGCCTCCAAGGCCAAAGCAGCCTCGGAGCTTGAAGCAGGCCGGTTATCCAATATAAGAGATGCCCTCCGAGCATATTCTTCGGCCGGAGGGCAGTCTCATCAACGGGTGCGGCGAATGGAGGAATTCGGCGTGTCACCGGGGAGGAGACCTCGGTTGCATCCTTGAAGGAGAAGAGATAGTCAGGGTGCCAGACCCAGATGTTGGTTTGGGGGTGACCTTAGACTTCACCGTCTTTCTCTTTCTCCTTGCCTTCTCCAACGGCAAGGTAGTCTGGCGAACTGGTTTTTGGGGCTGTTGCTTGGGCTGTTGCTTGCTGTTGCTTCTGCTGATGCTTCTGCTGTTGCTGCTGTTGGTTGCGGGCAGTCTGGCTGCGGGGGGAGAGTCGAGGCTCCGGCAAGGCGGTAGCCGGAGTTCTGGCGCGATTGGTCCCCGCATCCGTTTGAGGACGCGGAGAAGTCTGACCTCGGGTGGGGCAGATTTCTCCAAGGCCGGGCCAGACCTCGGTGGAGGAGATCCGGGGCGAGAGTTCGTCGGGGTGGTCGTGGCTTCAGAGGCACCAACGGGTGCAGTCATGGAGGATACCTCCTGATCCACGTCTATGGGGTCACTGCAACGAAGGGAAGATGGTTAAGTGTTAATACCGAGGTAATATGTTTAAGCAACAAACATTGTTGGCTATAGAAGCAAAGCATTACCCATCCGAGGTAGGAAACCTCTTGCCCCCTCGGGCATGAGGAGGATTTCCGGACTTCTTCAGCCGACGTCTCTTGACCGGAGCCTCAGTGGGTCCGGAGGCTCCAGTGGCGGATGGTTCGGCGGCCGAAGTTGCGGCACCAGCGCGTTTCCGGCTGGTTGCTGGAGTAAAGTTCGGAAGGTGAGGAAGGCAGGAGATAGGTACCGCGTTTATTGGTTCCATGACGAGAAATCCCTCCTCGTCATCCGAAATCTCTTGAACTGAAGCTTGTGCTTGAGGCTTACCCGCGGTGGTGACGCGGGCCGAGGCAATGGGCATGTAATCCTCGTTGTCAGGATCCACGTTGGATGGTGGGTCCTCGACAGGGAGATCCTTGCCGAAGTGGTCCGCAGGATGGACTCCATCCTCGGCGGTCTGGCGGGAGAACAGCTATATGGCAGACATATGAAAAGGAGTTAGGAAGAAAATGGTCAAGATGAACGTCGGTAGCAAGACCTCGGTGGTAAAGGAGTACCGAAGAAAACGTCGGAATAGCGTACCTGTTTTGGCTTGGTCCGTAGTGGGGTTCCCTTCCCCATGTCCAAGCGTCAGGATCTTGGACTTGGTGATAGCTCGGACTCGCCGAGCTACCGCGGCGTTGTCCAGTGCAACGTGCGTATGGCGGGTGGATCATAAAGACCGCTCATGTGGCAGATCTTGTGAGACCTCGCCTGGAGAGGGGAGACCCTGCGCTTCACGAATGTGCAGGCCAGGTCATCAGCCGTCAGGACTTTCCCGTCGTTCCAGGGTCCTCCGGGTCCTGCCATTTCGCAATACCATGGATGGACTTGATTTCGCCGCTGTGGGGGAGTGTAATCCCAGTTGAGCTGTTCTGTAGGAGGGCTGAGGTTAAACGCCGGCAGGTTGAGGAGTCCTCTTCGCCGGAGTTCTTCACGTAAAACCACGTCCGGAGCCACTTGCGAACGGTGTCCGGAGTAGTGATACGTGGGAAGATGGAGTTTCGGCGAGGAGCTACGGTGGCAGCTCCGCAGGCGGTTAATTGCTTGGGCAGATCCTTGTTTTTGGATCCGGGATCACTTGCCGCTTAAGTTGGAAGTAGCGAGAAAAGAGGTCTACCGTGGCTTTGAGGCCGAGGTATCCCTCAGAGAAGGAAACGATGCAGGAGAGAGTGGTGATGGCGTTGGCGGGGAGGTGATGAACCTGGAGTCCGAACTTGTCGAGGAAGCTCCGGAAGAAATCACTAACGGGCAGTCCGAAGCCGCGCTGGAAGTGCGCGACGAAGACCACCCGTTCCCCTTCCTTGACTTGAGGCTCGAGTTCGCCCTCTGGCAGGCGACACTCTACCCCGGCGGGAATCCGCCGAGTCGCCCTGAGCCACTGGATTTCGTCCGGAGTTACATCCGAACCTTCCCAGCCGGCTCGTTCTCCGACCTCCAGTTCGAGGTCTGGAACCTCGGTTTGTTCCGAAGTCTCAGGAGGAGACATCTCGGCAGAATCAATCTGCAGAGAATGCACAGAAGTTTAGCAAAAGAAAAAGTAAATCTGGAATCTAAGGCTATATCTGGCTAACTCAGGAGGAGTTGGACGGCTATCTAATGTACATAGAGGCACATATATGCTAGGCGAACGTCAGTCCGAGGTATGAAACTCATTTCTACCCAAAAAAGTATGCAGTAAGATCTACCGGAGGAGGTAAATAGAATTTTATTCAAGAACATATGAAGAACCAAAGCGCAAGAGGAAGAAACCTAGGGCAATGCCTAGGGTATCAAGAAAGGGAGTACATACCGTGAAAACGAGGTGCTGAAGGGCGGCGCCGGTGACGCGGTCGCAGCGGCGACGAAGGAGCTGCTCGTCGGCGGCGGGGAACACGTTTCTTCTCAACTGGAAGCAGCAGCACTGGTTGCGATGGAGGCGAGACGGCGAGTGAAGGAGGAAGAAGATGGCGAAGTTGCCCGTGGGGCCCTACTTATAGCCGCGTGCGGTAACTGCACGCATTAACTGCGCCACTACCGCGCGGTTATCGGGAAGGCGCGGGATCGTGTGCGGTGGGCGCACGGTTACGCGGTTTGTGGCCGCACGATCGGCCACATCGTGGGCCGCAGTGGCAACCGCCCACCCCGGATTTCCTGCGCTGGTCAGCGCGAATCGAGGGGTCGGGGCGGTCAAGTACTTGAGTGCGCAGGTGCGCTGTTCGGTGGGTCCGGCTGACGAGGGCGGCGTGTGGTCAGAACCTGCTTTCAGAGGTCCGGATTCCGAAGCCCGGGCAGAGATTCTTCGCCACGTGCCTCGGAAAATCTTGAGGCAAGATGGTGCTGAGTCAGATAGCTCGGAGAGTTCAGTTCGCATATCTACCTCGGATTGGATGGTGGTGTGTGGGAGGTACCTCGGCGTGACTATGTTGGAGGTCGGTTTAGGAGGTGGTGTGATGCTTGTTTTGAACCTGCTACGGCCCTCCTTCCGAGGTCGTAGGACCGCACCAGCTTCGGGGACTAATGTCGGGGGAGTATCCCCGGGTAGGGTCAAGGCTTGGCATAAGGTGGTGTTCGAAGTTGTGCCGAGGTACGGAAAGGGCCGACCTGTTTGGGCCTGGGAAGGTCCGAGCTTCATCTTGACCTGGAGAATACAGGCCGACCTATTTTGGCCCAGAGGGGTCCGAGGTATACTGTGGCCAGGGCCGAGGTTCACTGTCCGAGCTATGTTCAGCCGACCTAACTACCTCAGTGCAGTGGTTTGTGTTGTGAGTGCAGGAGAAGCTGTGGGGAGGAAGTAAGATCCGACCTGGTAAAAGATATTAAGCGCAAGACCCGAGGTACGGAGCCCGTCACATCCGTGCCGAGCTAACCGAGGTGGTGGGCTGTAGGTCGGGCAGGAGTCAATGCTCCTGTCACTTCCAGCCGGGTACAAGAGCGCCTGACACGGGAGCGTCTGTCAAAGCATGGCAGAGGCGTGCTCCGGGTTCGGCGGGCCTGCACGTCTCTGACCGCTGACCACGCGATCTGGGAAAAGGCTACGAGGTAGCTCTGCCAGGCCACGTCCTGTCTCGGTCAGAGGGGACATGCTAGTTCTGCCGTTAGGCTACAGGAGATGGGCAAGCCACGTCTTGTCCCTGACCGAGGTACGGTGGTACGGTGGTGACCGTTGCAGAGGCATGGCAACAGTGTTCTGCGAGGGGCACAATGGTAACCCGGCTGGCCTATATAGTGGGCTTCACCCCCTCCTGCTAGAGGAGAGACCCCCCCCCCCCGCGCTGGAACTAGTTGATCAAGAGAGAAAAGAGAGAGAGGAAGCTCGGAACACCCCGGAAACACCTCGGATTCAGCTCGGAGTGCCTTCTTCCTCCCGTCTAGCTCCATCTTTTACCTCAAGTTCTCACCTTGTAGCGTCATACAGCTCGAGGAGCAGCTTGTACTTGTCACTCTGAGCTATACACTGGCTAGGATAGTGCTGCAGTAGGGGTGTTACCTCCACAAGAGGGCCCCGAAGCAGGGTACATCGTGGTGTGCTTTGTGTTCTTGCTTTCTTGGTTCTTCGTTCGTGTTCTTGCGTGTTCTTGCGTGTGCACTTCTTGAGTGCATAAACCCTCCCCGGATTCCCCCAACGACCATTCGGCCCCATCTTAGCCATACCTATGGCATCTGCCGTGATCCCACCACGACAGCGGCTGCGCGGTGAAGTCCGGCGGGATGAGGGGCCCAGGCTGGAGGACGGCGGCGAGGTCTCCCTGGGCATGGACTCCACCGCCGCTTCCGGTGCGTCACAGAACGAGAAGAACGACGCGTTCAATCTCAGCGAGAAAACGGTTCGGAATAGTTAGGACTGCGGGTTGATTTCAAGATTTGTGAGGGACCAAAGTGTAAAATTACCACGACGTACCAACACCTCCTCAGGCCGTATTATATAGTAGAGACTAGCTGAATGTCCGTGCGTTACTATGGGATTTCGAGAAAATTATATGGATACACCTATGAAACAATTATCTAAAATTACCCGACACGTAAAAATAATCTTGACTTAAGAAGTCAAAAGTAATGCATCAACAATGCTTTCGTGGTTACTAAACTTTGTAAAAATATTACTTTAAAAAAATGGAGATATTGCTTGCACGAATTTTGCTAATATTCCCCGCCCAAACAAGTGACGACGACGACGACAATGAAACCGTAGATATGTCGGTGACTCATGAACCTGAAAAATCATCTGAAAAAAATCTATTATTTGCCAGTATTTGCAACTATCAAGCACACAGTAGGGTCATCTCTGCTCGTCATGCAGCAAACACAACCCATCAAAATAAATCTCTCGACCCTGTGTGCTGTCTCATGCAGGTGCAGCAAGCACAACCAAAATAAATAAATCCCACAGCTTCGCTCAATCTCTTTTGCCCTCAAGCAGCAGCATGCAAAAGCAGGAAGCAACGCTAGAATCTCTCTACTCTCAGTCTCAGGTGTCTGCTCTCCAACAAAGCAGCAGCACACATGCAAAGTAGCCTCGGCTCTCTCCCTGTCAAACAAACAGTCGTAAAGAACCAATTTCTCTTAATCGTCGGCCGTCTCACAAATCTCTGCATGCATCATCCCAAATCAATTCTGATTCACTATCTCTAATCTTCCAGCTCTCTCAAGAACCGAGCACATCAGCACATCTTTTCTATCGGTGATGCCGTTCGAAAAGTTGTTGCCTTCCCACCGCCCGCCACCCAACTCCATCTCCTCCACGCCATGGCTGCTGGACGGTGGAGCGAGCAGGTCGAATCGCAGCGGGCCCCTTCACCCTTCGTTTCCAAGCACGGAAGAGGCGGCAGCGCACGCGTGCTTGGAGAGACGGAGATGATGCAAACGCAGGCTGCCAGAGTCCGAGAAAACGGAGTCGATTCGCTCGGCTCAGTGCACCTCCGCTTGATTCCTCCGGCGCGAAAAATCAGCACGGCGGCACAAACGTGTTCGGCGAGGTGGCGAAGGTCCTTGGCGGCCCTAGCTATGGCGCCGACGACGACAACCGCGGCAGCGGCTAGGGCTCCGCGGAGCGCTCCACGCTCCTTTTATCACGGGTTTGGTCGGGGATCAGTTTCCCTATATCTTGCGTCGCGTTGGTCGCCGATTTGATTAGGAAACAGGACGGAATTCAGCACTGTATCAGATTCGATGAGCCACCCTCGTTATTTTTTTGACTGGACCGTGTGCGTGCGACGTACGAAGCAAGAATAACGACCACCACGGTTACTTCGGCAGGTTTTTCCTCGACTCTAACCTGCAGGTGCTGGCATGTTGCCGTCTCCCTCCAGTGTCCTTTTATTATTTTGTAGAACACTGTTGAGGGATATTTCAATTCATTCGGGTATGGTGTTGTCTAGGAGTAATTAGTCGACTCTAGAGTCTGGATGCCATGGAATCAAACTAATACCTGAGCATATAATTGTGTAATTTCTATCAACAATTGTTTCTTCTACCCCGACTGCAGTTTCTGTACCATTCACACACAGTCATCTAATTACATAAATGTTAGGAAATATGAAGTGAATCTTACGAACATACTTCCACTATATCTACAATTCCAGGTGACTATGTGCTATTACCCTGCAGCGCATGCTTGCTAGAAAAACATTGGATTGAAAAAAAGCTCCTGTATAATTTTGGATAAACATATAGCAAACAATGCAACTGCACATACTCAATGAGGTAGATGTCACTCCTTTTCTGTTTCTCCGAGATGTTAGTTTTACATTAATTTTTGCCGCAACTTGTGTAAAATATTCATATCAGTTCTGGTGTGTACACTGCATCGTAGCAGCAACTAGGGAACCAATTTCAAAGTTCAATATTATTCTGGAAACAAAATAGTGGCATATATTCTGGAAATACCTGGTCGGAGCTCCTAACTTCATCTAATTGTTGACCTTTTCTCAAATATAAAGAGTTCATGTCCTACCTATATATAAAATCAGAATGATTTTTATTATTGAGTGATGCCTTCATATAATTGGTAATTTGTGCTCTGTTTGATATGTTCTGGAAAGCAGGATTCTAACCTTTTTTCAGGGGTACAATTGGCTATTGGAAATGTTCTACCTATGAGTTATTAGGATTTAATGTACATCAAATTCCCAAGATCTTGATTCAGTACATTTGGGCATTCTAATCTTTTAATTTTGGATATGAGGGTGCAAACAAAGAAGATTAGAACAGCAAGTGTTACTGTTTCTATTTCTTTTAAGGGATTGTTGTATAGTAGAGGATTATACTTGGGATGAAACCAAAAATTCTAAATTAAAATTTCTAACGGTATATAACCAAAATTATGGTATAAAGCCCAAGATGTTTACATGGCATCATTTTCATGTTTGCGGTACATGACCCCGTTGCAACGCACGGGCATTTTTCCTAGTCTAGCAACGGGAAAATATTTCTTAAATTTTGGATGAAAAACTTTGATCCACATCTAGCGCAACGCTCGTGCTTCGCTATGGTGGAAATATAAGGATATACACATATTCCTCGTTTCAAAAATATACATTTACCTCCGTAGTACTCACTTTTTAAAGTACACATATACATATATATAATTTTGCAGTGTTGCAAGTGTACTTCCTTTAAGTTTTGTAGTTGTTCAATCGTTTTTTTCTTTGCCATCTGATGCTAAAAAGGAAGGAAGTGCAGCAAATACCCTTAGCACGTACCATGTCCTAAGCAGCTGCACCTTGACACTGCGGTGCAGGCCGATGGATCTAAAACACGAGCGGAGAACTGCCGCCATGAACCTGGACCTCGAAAGCCCCAGCTGCCGTCGGTGCGTCCGGTTCACGCTTCACGCCGGCGTGTGTTCTGATGTGCTCGCGGGCAACCTAGATGTAGAATATTGACGGGCACGTCTCCACCGCCGGCCATGGCACATCAGGGTGCAGTCCACACGCACGTCTTCTGTAAGATGCAAGTCCTACCACCGACATCCACCAACGTAGCCAAGGCGTCGACATGACCCTCCCCGTCAACCGCGCCGAAGCTCCGTCCACAGCACTCCATGGCGGCTAGCACGTGACGCCTCCCAGCGTGCCCAACGGTCGTGAGAGCGTCACGACGCAAGTCGACGGCAGCACGGTGGTGACGGCCGCGACAACCCGGGAACCTGAGTTTGTGCGTCCTTGCCATCTTGGTTCTTGGGGCCATTGCAACCGCCTGAAAGACGCTGGTCCATGGACCATGGAAGCACCGTGGTGGCGGCCACGGCCACTGGCCACCGAAGGAAAGCTGAGTTTGCCCGTCCTTGTCCTGGCCATCTTGGGCTGATTGCAACCGCCTTGCAGGCTCACAACTCCATAGAAACACGCATAGGGAGGCAGTGGAGGCAAGGGCAACCCACTTGGAGAGCGAGAGCAGTATGTCACGGCAGCTGGCACTGGCGTCCGTCACGGAGGGCGCAGCGCCGCAACCGTTGCTCCTGGCTCAAGCATCTAGGGCTCGTCCCACCGGATCTCACCGTGGGCGGGGTTGCGGTCGAGACATCGAGTAGATGCGCTTGATCTATGGTCGTGGGTTAGGGCAGGCATCGATCCCGTCGATCTCACGTGTATATATACAGAAACCAGAAGGTAAGAGCTAGGAATCGGAAGTGTTTTCTTCCATCAGGAGTCCAATTTGTTTCTGTTTTGGACTGGAAGGGAATCGGGGAGCGGAGCGGAACGGGCTGGGACGCCCCACGTACGAAACCAACACACGAAACCAAGGAAACACTTGCGACGGACGAAACGTGCCACGTAGGACGACGTACCACGGACGTACGACGTACCAGAACGAACGAAGGAAGAAACACTACTCGTATTATATAGTAGAGACTAGCAAACGTGCCAGTGCGTTGACAACTGGCTGATTTTTTAATTTAAGATCATGAGGCTCATATGGTTGAAATGGACAATGCAACTGGTTGTCATCTTCCAACTGCCCACTTGACCATGATTGGATCGACATAACAATGTAATGCAGAAAAAAGACCAACGTCAAATTAATCAATTCTTCTAACTTCTAAGATGCACATATCAGATCACCTCGTTTAGTAATCATCAACCACATACAAGAACCACACACTAATAACCCATTGCTGCTAAATGCTATATCTAGTTATAGTAGCGCTACTACTAACCACAAGCAATAAGGAAAAATCAATAGGTACTTACAATCAATAATATATGTGTTGTACTAATCAGTGGTGGCGCTTGCACACCACCAGATCGCAGGACACATGAAATAGTAATAAATTGGCAGCATGTCAATGATCCAGAACGGTTCTTGCGTAGAGCTACTCATATTTTCGCACAGGCAAACAAAACTGAAGTTGTTACCTCGCACTCCACTGCCTACCATATCAACTAGGGGAATAAGCGCGGCATCCGCCGCGCCCGTGGATTTGATTTTTTAAATTTTTTTTTAGGGATTAAATTTGAAGAAATGGTCGCTTGAGGCTTTTTATTTTTATTTTTTGCATTTTGTATGTATGATTTGCAGGATTGTAGTTAGTAAATAAAAATGTCTTAGTTCTTGTGCAAATTTCAAATTTATGTTCGAACTTAGAAATAAATTGAATATTTTGGAGAGATTTTTTTTTTGGGAAATATATTTTCGGTATTTTTTTTTGTCGTGGTTTGCATTGTTGTGATTCATAAAATTGAAGATGTGAAGTTTGTGAATAGGTCAATTATATTTTCAAACTTGGAAGAAAGATTGTTCGGTTTTTTCCTGTATGCATTTTGTATGTATATGTTTTTGTTGCATTATTGTAATTAATGAGCTTAAAGTTTCAGGTCGTTGTATTTTTTTTAAATCTATTAATGAGGCCTTATTTACTATTTGAAAATTTTAAGATTCAAAAATTTTTTGGATAGGGTCAAAGTTTCTGAAATGTAGATTTTGAACTGTAACAAATTTGCAGAACTTGGTTTGAACTGATTTGAGTTTGAATT
This sequence comes from Poa pratensis, assembly GCA_947311845.1. NCBI lineage: Eukaryota > Viridiplantae > Streptophyta > Magnoliopsida > Poales > Poaceae > Poa > Poa pratensis. Next base: position 9,189,460 of record CAMZMU010000098.1, read on the forward strand.
TGGAAAAAAAATAGAAAAAGAAATCGTAAAGAAAGAAAAAAAAAAAGCACTCATCCCCAGCCCAGCCCAGTCCAACAGCAGGGCTGCCTCCCCAGCCCAGGCCCACGGTGACGTCGCCGTGACGTCACCGGCGGCCGGGTCGGCAGCGGCGGCGGGTGCTCGCCGGAGCCGCCCGACGGCGGGCTGGGAGGCGGCGCGGCCGCGGAGGGTGCGCCTCGACGCGGGCGACCTGGAGGTGGCGGCGCCGCCCCTAAATGGTCGCCGGAGCGGCGCCGCTGGCGCGCGGACGCGGCGGACAATGGCGGGGACGGCAGCGGCTATCCCGGCGACGGTGCGCCGTCTCGCCGGCCGATCCGCGGCCAGAAGGTGGAGGGAGCGGAGGCGTAGCTCCCCGTGTCTCCGATGCGTGCGGGGAGCACTGTAACAGCCCGAAATTTGAAAACCTAAAAACCCGGATAAAATTTTCGCTTTTGTGTTCATTGCAACATGGCATACATGCATCATATTGTTGCTAGGGAATTGTTGCTAGGGATTTGTGTGGTTGCTAGGGAATTGTGGTGGATTTGGCAACATTCAAAAAACCAAATGCAAAATTTGCTTCAACCAATTTCAAAACCGTGAAAGCACTCAAACTTGCAAAACAAAAATGCTTGGCAACTTATATTTGTCAAGGAAGTTCCAAGAGCTCCAAAATAATATTTTGCACTTGCTCCAAATTGTTAAAGAGCAACATTTTGGAAATTTAGCAAAATGCCATAAACGGACCCTATGGACAAATGTTATCCAAAACATTTTATTTTGCAACACCAATTTTTGTGGTGCTTCTACATATTATGGGGAAGCTCCATGAATTTTCTCATATTTTTGTAAAATGTCCAAGTGCCTTATTTAAATCAGTGAAGTGCTACTGGAGTTAAAAAGAAACTGAAGAAGGACCAATCCGTGAAGAAATCAAATCTGCCAGGGGGTTATCGGCAAAAGGCCATCGTCTCTCTCCTCCACTGGCGCCATGCCGTGGCCTCGCGTGCGAGCACGCCCGAGCCGGGTCCCCCTCCTCTCTGCCTCCAAGGAGACCAGCGCACGAGGCCTCACCTGCTCCCATTCCCCCATTTCCCTCTCGTTCCCTCCGTCTCTTTGCTTCTCCCCGAGCGAGCCATGGCCGCCGAGCTCCGCCGCCGTGCCGCCGTCGCCTGAGAGCATCCCGTCCAAATCGAGGGACACCAACAGCTCCGCCGCGTCGCCTGCTACCACTCCACCCGAGGAATCGAGCCCGGAGGCTGCACATCGTCGCCGCCGTCCCCGTTTTCCTCCGCCACCGCCACCGCCACCGTCGCCGTCGCCGTGGGCGATTCCCGCCGCTGCCGTCCATCCCCAGCCACGCCGAGCACCTCCACGAGTCCAGGGTGAGCTTGCGACCTCCCCTTGCCCTCTGTTCCTTCCCCTCGCCTCGTGCCGCGCGTCGCCGTCGCATTTTTCGCCGCACTTGCGCTCACGCCGCTGCGCGTCGCCGTGCATCTCCTTGCTCTCGGATATTCCGAAGAAAATGAACTCGGATAATCCGAGGTATACCAGTGCTAGTAGACGTTAGGTCCTTAGGAAATTTTCAGCCTCTTTCATCGCTCGGATTTTCCGATTCTGCAGAGTTCGGATTTTCCGAACTTCGGCAGTACGAAGTTGATTTAGTCCTTAGCGAAAATGGGAGACGAATGTGGCGAGCGGATATTCCGATGCAATACACTCGGAATTTCCGAAAGTGCCCAGTACCAAAAATATTACTGTTTCTTTTATTGCTTCCTATTTTGAATTCCGGTGTTGTTTAAAATACCGTATAACCAGGGCATGTTTAAAGGAGGAAATAAAATGTAATAATTTGTATTTCTTGGGAACATCAGAAAGATGCATGTAATATACCCAAATGTCCGGGAATTGGTGGACCACCCTTTAAAATGGTTATCATGCGTATTAAATTACTGGAACCCTGCATTTCATCACCCGATCATGACATTTCATATCCAAGTGCACCGTAGGGTTTCATCTTTCCTAATCAACAAGTAACGATGATTCCTACTTAACTCCACGGTATATCCGGGATGCGCCCCTCTAAGCATCCGAACTCCGTTTAATTTGAATAGTTGAATCATCCTCCTCCAGGGGATTTAAAATGCCATGTCATCATGTGTTTGCGCATTGCATTCGTGAAACCTGCGTGGTGATTGATTGTTTCTTCCCGTGTTTTTATGCCCCGATAGATCAAGCAGCCGGGGTTACTCCACAATACCCCGAAGAGCCGTACTACCAGTACCCTGAACAAGGCAAGCATAATCCCCCCTCTGAGCATATCTTATCCTATGTTTCCGCAAATATTTTCTCCACTATAATATTGCATGCGGTTCCAAATGTCAATTTTATTGGATTAGAGTATCCTATAGTTGCATTAAGATCCGATGCCAATCACCTGTTTCCCCTCCTATTATCCATAGGAATTGTATTGTTGGCCTGAAATACTTAACTATGCAATGTTAATGCTTAGCCATGCTTAGTTAAATGCTGAGCCGTCCGATGGATACTTCATGTTGGAAACAGGTTGTTGAAGTGTTCAGATGATGGTGGAGAAATTGTGGTGACAGATAATAAAATGCTTAAAGGTGGGGATGAGAGGCCACTGTGGTTGTGGTGCTTTGTCTCGTTCCCGTCGCCTAGGTGCGAGTTCTTTACCTCTTGAACCAAGAATGAGCGCGCTTCCTTTCGGTGGGCTATATGGAACCCCCGTCGACCGACTAACTTGTGGCGGACTAGCCGAGGGTCCTCTAGTTCGGGCTTCCATTTGCGCGTGCGTTGTGATGGTGGCCAAGACTGAGATGAGGATGGTGGTGTTAGGAAAATAAGTGGCCGCGGGACAGAGTGTTGCAGGCACTCCTTGTCCTACCGCCACTGATGATCCTGGGTTAGTCTCAAGCAAGGTAAAGGTTGTAACCGTTCCCACTCAGCCGGCTTTCCCCGGAAGAGAGCTAAGCGTAGGCAATGAGCCGGGCGGTACCGAAGGTAAACACAGTGCACCCCTGCAGGGTTAAATCTTTTCGAAAAGCCGTGTCCACAGTTACGGACAACTTGGGAAAGGATGATAAGATCATAGAATAACTTTAACGGAATGATTAAAAACTGGGTACTAAAGGTACCACTTCAAGATTGTAAGGTGAGCTTCCTCGAGGGTGATTCGGGGAGGTGCCTTTGATGAACAGGTACAATGTTGGTGATGGTGATGAATGGTGAGAAAGGTGATTCAAGAAAAGAGTTACTTCTTACCCCTTTTTAAAACCATTCTGATTAGTCGATGCCATGGAGTTATGTTTTCATAAATAAAATCAGCTTTATGCAAAACAGCCATAAAACCTTGAAGCCTCATCGAGCTAAAGCTCTATATATAATCTTGCGAGTTCGTCGAACTCAACGTCGTTTGTTTTGTTTCAGAGCAGGACTTCACCGACCTCGAAGGTGGGTTCTTTGTGGACGTCGACGAGTAGTCTGGGGTTCCCAGGTGGCAGCTTGGGACATCCCGGAACAGCTGGCACTGGATGTTTATTTGTAGGCCTCTTAGGCCATAATCTGGATCTTGTTGTTAGAACAACTTAATTTGCTTCCGCTTGTTGTAATGTTGGGTCTGTGACCTCTGGTTGTCATTTGCTATCTTTCTCTGTTATAAGAGTTGAACTATATGATTTTGTGTCGTAGAGTCTATGATGTGCCAGGTGTTCCACAAGTCTTGATCTCTCTATTATGCTTTGATAATGTGTCTGGTGGTATCGGATAATCGGAGACACAGTATCACTGTATAGCAGTCGGGTCAGGGCGCCACAAGTTGGTATCAGAGCAGTACTGCCTGTAGGAAACCCTTCTACTGGTCGACGTTGAGTCTAGTGTTTGTGAAAATATTTTTAAACCTAAAAATGAGTTGTGAAAACCATCTTAGGATTCTTTTTACTCCTTATCTGGTTACCCTCTAATCTCGGAGCAATCTTACCTCGATTTGAGTTAAAGGTTTTACTTCTCATCTGTTACTTCAAAATGACTAGGAACATGGGTGGGGTTCTATCTTTAGGGTTATGTGTCACGTTGCTCCCGCTGCGTTGCAAACTAAAATCAACTCAGAGGTTTGAACCCTGTTATCCCTACCGAATCTAATCAGTTGATCCTTTCTTTGGGTTTTTAACCCAAGGACTTGAACATAAGGTCCCGGATTGTGCCGGATAGTGTGGGTTAAATCACGTGGTTTCTTAGCGATTTGAATCTCACGCTACTGGTGCATGATGCTGATCTTCGACCCAAGTCCCATCTTGTTGGTTCTTTGTTAGTGGTTGCACAAAGCATTATCGTCCCTAGTCTGAGTACTTGAGTACGCTAATGCTAGTGTCTCAACCATACTGAGGTGGATACTAACTACGTCCTTGTCAAATCTACAGAATGGCCCAACGTCCTCCACTCCATCAAATCGAAGCCACCCCAGGAACCCACTCAACACCCTTTGATCGGGAGGAATCCCATACATCTAAAGATTTGCCCAAGAAAGCTGTAGACAAACGCAGGTGTTACACTTGTAAGGAACGCGGACATCTGTACCGGAAGTGCCCCTTTAAGTTCACCAGAAAGAGGGAACCACCACAAGGAAAGGCATGCAGTCAGTGCGGAAGGGGTGGACATCAGGCGAGTCAATGCCCCGGCAGTTGCCCGCACTGTTTCAACGTGCATCCACTGGCGAGTGCCCAACCGCTAGCGCCACTTGCTACCTATGCGAAGGAAATGATCATTTTCCGGCTGATTGTTCTATGGAGTTCATAGTGGAGGCAGTAAAGGATGCCCATGAGAAGATTGCTCAGCACGCCACCATGCGCCCCACTACTTCGACATTTGGGTCAAGCGGAGGTGGTTATCGTCCTATGCTACTGATAACCCACAAGTATAGGGGGTGTATCGTAGTACTTTCGATAAATAAGAGTGTCGAACCCAACGAGGAGCAGAAGGTGTTGACAAGCGGTTTTGATGAAGGATTCACTGTAAATGCTCTCAGACAAGTTTTTAGGAGTTTTTGATATGACAGATAAATAAAGTACAAGTAAATAAAATGCAGTAATAATAGTTGCAGCGAGTGGCCCAATCCTTTCTACAGCAAAGGACAAGCCGGTTGTTGTACTTATAATGACCAAACGTTCTTGAGGACACACGGGAGTATTGTCAAGTGCTTTCGCTTCATATAGTTGATTAATCTTCATTGTTTTGATAAGTGTTGTGTGGGTGAACCTATGCTAATGCACCGCCCTTCCTAGGACTAATACATACTTGTGATTATACCCCTTGCAAGCATCCGCAAATACAAGAAAGTAATTAAGATAAACTAACCACAGCCTTAAACTTTGAGATCCTGCTATCCCTCATGCATCGATATACCAACGGGTGTTCAGGTTTCTGTCACTCCGGCAACCCCACAATTGGCAAACGAATACACAATGCATTCCCCTAGGCCCATAAAGGTGAAGTATCATGTAGTCGACGTTCACATGACACCACTAGAAGAATAACACCACAACTTAAGCATCAAACCATTAAATATTACTCAACATAGTTCACTACTAACATCAAGACTTCTCCCATGTCCTCAAGAACTAAACGAACTACTCACAAGACATCATACGGAACATGATCAGAGGTGATATGATGATGAATAACAATCTGAACATAAACCTTAGTCCAATGGTTTCACCCAATAGCATCAATAACAAGAGTAATCAACACCGGGAGAGTTTCCCCTATGAAATAGACAAGATTCAGCCCTAGATGTTATAGCGGAGACGGGGTGCAGCGGCGGTGATGATGGTGTTGGCGGTGGAGATGATGATGATGATGATCCCGATGAAGTCCAGCTCGATGACGGTGATGATGGCGACGATTTCCCCCTCCGGGAGGGAATTTCCCCCGGCAGATTTCTTCCTGCAGGGGAGCTTTTCGCTCTCTGGTGTTTTCCGCCTCGTGGAGGCGGCGGAATATTTCGATGGCCGTCCTCTGTGTGTTAGGGTTCCGAGGGGGTCAAGTACGCGAAGGGGGAACGGCTGAGGTGGGCCAGGGCCCCCAAACCACCTGTCGGCGCGGCTGGGGGCCCCCGCGCCAGGTGAGGAGGGCCCACCTGGCCCTCTCAGCTCCCCTTTTGGCCTCCTCCATCTTCTGGTAAAATAGGAACTTCCATATGTCTCCTTCGATTTATTGATCTTCAGAAATAGTGCATCTCGACGGTGCTTTTTCCAGCAGAATCCTGACTCCGGTGTCCAATTCTCCATTATTCATCAAACATGCAAAATAGGTAAAATAACATAAGTAACACTTCTAAATATGAAATATATCGATGAATAGCAGTAAATTATGATATAAAATAGTGATGCAAAATGGACGTATCAACCCCCCCAAGCTTAGACCTCGCTTGTCCCCAAGCGAAAACTGAGCTCAGTAAACATGACCACAAGTTTATGGAGCAAAGTGTCGATAAATAAAATACGGACAAGAAGCATCACATTCATTGATACACAAGTCATTCTAGACAGCAACTTCCCTTCATATAATCTAACTTGAAATAAGTAAAGGGAACCACGATGAAGTGCATAAAGAGAACCATGATTGGTGAAGGCAAACTTAAACTCTTGGTCAGAGAACAATTAACAGATCATACTTATCTTTCGAGAAGAGTCTTTATATCAGAGCTTATATAGCAGAACTTACATGCCTTAATCATAACAGTCTCCTTACAGTCATTGATAACTTTCAAAGTTATATTCATTCGGATAAAAGCTATTGTGCGAAACAAGGAAATGAGAGATATGATTAGAAGTATCAACACATATAACTAATTGGATCTCAACAACTCAAATGCTTGCTTGAGATAGAGAGGAATGGGTTTACTGACTCAACAATAATGTAAAAGATAGGCCCTTCGCAGAGGGAAGCAGGGATTAAATCATGTGCTAGAGCTTTTAAGTTTTGCAAAGCATATAGAGAGTATGAAAATAGTTGTTTGAGCTATGTATGTCGTTGTCAACGAATCGTAGTAAAGTGAACACTAACCCCTTGTCAACCAGACTTTCAAGAGCGGCTCCCATGAAGGACGTTATCTCTACCAGCAAGGTAGATCATCCCTCTTCTCTTTTGTTTACACATGTATTTTAGTTTCTTTATAGTTGACACTCCTCCCAACCTTTTGCTTACACAAGCCATGGCTAACCGAATCCTCGGGTGCCTTCCAACATTCACATACCATGGAGGAGTGTCTATTTGCAAATTAAGTTGCTTACTGATAAATCAGGGCAAAACATGTGAAGAGAATTATTAATGAAAGTTGTAGTTAATTGGGACTGGGCACCCCATTTGCCAGCTCTTTTTGCAAATTGTTGGATAAGCGGTGTATATGCCACTAGTCCATTGGTGAAAGTCTGTTTGACAAAAGTGCTAGAGAAACTCTACAGAACCCTCATGAGCTAATAAACAGTGACACAAAACTAGGAGTAATAAGTTTTGAATAATTTAAAGGTAGCACATGAAGTATTTACTTGGAATGGCGCAAAATACCATATAGTAGGAAGTTATGGTGGACTCGAATGGCAATGGTTTGGCTCAAGGTTTGGATGTATGAGAAGCATTCCCTCTCGATACAGGTCTTTGGCTAGCAAGGTTATGTAGCAAGCATAAGAGTTGAGGGATACAAACAATTATACAAGTGATAAGAATAATCATGCAATCTTCCTTAGAAGCACAAATAGTTTAACTTAAGAATACTAAGCTTATGAGCTACAAAGAAAGAAAGATCATGGAATAATATATTTGCATGCACTCCCCTCTCTACTTAAGTCTCAAAGTATTGTCTACTACTGACCAATGCTAAGTTTGCCAAAACCAAAAAGATTAACTTGGTGCTCTAAAAAGTGATCCCTATACTAACAACAAGGTTATCAATATGAAAGAGAATTGCAAGCTAAAATAAAGTATGCAGAAAGTAAATGATAAAACTTCTCATTAATATTTCATAACGGCAACTCACACCAAGGGATACATAGATAACCAACTAAAAGAGAGATACTTCCACATTCATATAAGATAACTTCCCTACTCACGATATGACTTTATGGAAAAGTAAAAGGTAAAGATAATGATGTGATACCGCGGCACTCCCCCAAGCTTGGAACAAACCAAGGGGATGCCAATACTTATGATGAATTACTCCTTCGGTGGTGGTGGCGGTATGACTTGGATTGGAGTAAGAAACCGTTCCAGCATTCGGCGGAGTCTGATATTCTCTTCCTGGAGTATTTCCACCTCCCTCCGCAGGGCTCGGTATTGATCACAGAACTCATCTGTAACTCGAAGTACTTCCGTCACTGCCGGAAAAGAGCTGTAGTCCGGAATAGGTGGTATTGCTCCCTGCAGGTTATGAGAAAAAGCACGTTGAGCGTTAACCGATCCCACAAAGGTGGGCTTCCTGACTGCAGGCTGTTCTCCCTTTGTTGACGGCATCCCCTTTACTTCCTTCATGCGCTTTCATCTTTGCTCTTGACTTCCTCCTTCAGCTTGGGGTCTTGAGTCTCGTCTTCCAAAGGCTCCTTGCCCTTGTTGTTGTTGTTGGAGACCATGGCGCTTCTAAATCTGAAAACAATATCTGGACAGAAACAGCTCGAAACGAAACACGATGAAAAGGCGAGATACGAACCTCGGGGGTTCGGGTGAGTTATATAGCAAAAAGTTTTACAACATAAGGAAGGTACAGGAGGAAACCTGATCGGAGACGAGCTCCGGGGTGCTCAAACCACCAGGCGGCGCGGCTGGGGGCCCACCGCGCCGACCTATGGTTTGGGCACCACGGGTGCCGTCTCCCATCCGGTTCGGTCTCTTATTTTTCCATATTTAATAAAAACGACGAAAATATCTTCTAGAAAGTTATTCGCGAAACTTTTCTTACCGAAACTGTTACCTATTCGAATCGAATTCTGCAGTCCCAGAAAAATGTTCTTCAATGAAAGTTTCCGGAGTCACCACTTTAATTGTATCAACCTCTTCATTAATAGAATCTCCAGAAATATAATGCTTGAGTCTTTGACCATTTACCACTTGTGTAGAGTTATCTTTCAATGAAGCAATTTTTATTGCACCTGAACGATACACCTCCACAATAACAAATGGTCCTTCCCATTTTGAGAGTAACTTTCCTGCAAAAAATCTGAGACGAGACCTATACAATAGAACTTTCTCACCAACATTAAATTCTCTTTTAAGAATTCTCCTATCATGCCATCTCTTAACTTTTTCTTTAAAGAGTCTAGCATTTTCATAAGCCTCACTTCTCCATTCATCTAAAGAACTTAAGTGCAACAACCTTTTCTCACCGGCAAGTTTAAAATCTCTATTAAGTTCTCTCACTGCCCAATAAGCTTTGTGTTCTAATTCTAAAGGCAAGTGACAAGCTTTACCATAAACCATTTTATAAGGAGACATGCCCATGGGGTTCTTATAAGCAGTTCTATAAGCCCATAAAGCATCATTTAACTTACTAGCCCAATTTTTTCTAGATTTATTAACAGTCTTTTGCAAGATAGATTTAATCTCCCTATTTGACAATTCTACTTGTCCACTAGTTTGAGGATGATAGGCTGAAGCAATTCTATGATTAACACCATATTTAGCAAGAGTCTTTCTAAAACCACCATGGATAAAATGAGAACCTCCATCAGTCATAAGATATCTAGGTACACCAAACCTAGGAAAAATGACATCTTGAAGCATTTTTAAAGAGGTCTCACCATCAGCACTTTTAGTAGGTATAGCTTCTACCCATTTAGTGACATAATCAACAGCAACAAGTATATGAGTATTACCTTGTGAAGAAGGAAAAGGACCCATGAAGTCGAATCCCCAACAATCAAATGGTTCAATAACAAGAGAATAACTCATAGGCATTTCATTGCGTCTAGAGATATTACCAACCCTTTGACATTCATCACAAGATAAAATAAACTTTCTTGCATCCTTAAAGAGGGTAGGCCAATAAAAACCTGATTGTAGAACTTTCTGCGCAGTTCTATCTCCAGCGTGATGCCCTCCATAAGCACTTCCATGGCATTTCCTCAGTATTTCCTGTTGTTCATATTCAGGAACACATCTTCGCATAATACCATCGACTCCTTCTTTATATAAGTGTGGGTCATCCCAAAAGTAATGCCGCAAGTCATAAAAGAATTTCCTTCTTTGCTGAGCTGAAAAGGTTGGAGGCAAGTACTTGGAAACAATAAAGTTAGCATAATCAGCATACCAAGGACTATCTCGCGAACTTACACTTATTGCAGCCAATTGTTCATTTGGAAAGCTATCATTAACAGGAATAGGATCATAAGGAATGCTTTCCAATCTAGACAAATTATCAGCAACAGGATTTTCAGCACCTTTTCTATCTATGATATGCAAATCAAATTCTTGCAAAAGAAGTACCCATCTAATAAGCCTTGGCTTAGCATCTTTCTTTTCCATAAGGTATCTAATTGCAGCATGATCAGTATGAATAGTGACTTTCGAATCAACTATGTAGGGTCGAAATTTGTCACAAGCAAAAACTACAGCTAGAAATTCTTTTTCAGTAGTGGCATAATTCTTTTGAGCAGAATCAAGAGTTTTACTAGCATAATGAATAACATTTAACTTTTTATCTACTCGCTGCCCAAGAACAGCGCCTACAGCATAATCACTAGCATCACACATAATTTCAAAAGGTAAATTCCAATCAGGTGGTTCAACTACAGGAGCGGTGATTAAAGCCTTTTTCAAAGTTTCAAAAGCTTCCTTACAATCATCATCAAAAACAAAGGTACATCTTTTTGAAGAAGATTAGTAAGAGGCTTGGAAATTTTAGAGAAATCTTTAATAAACCTCCTATAAAAACCAGCATGACCAAGAATACTACGAATACCTTTAACATCTTTGGGACAAGGCATCTTTTCAATTGCCTCCACTTTAGCTCGATCAACTTCAATACCTCTTTCAGAAATTTTATGTCCAAGAACAATTCCTTCATTAACCATAAAGTGGCATTTCTCCCAATTAAGAACAAGGCTAGTTTCTTCACATCTCTGCAAAACTTTGTCAAGGTTGTGCAAACAATTATCAAAGGAAGTTCCATAGACGGAGAAATCGTCCATGAAGACTTCCACAATTTCCTCACAAAAGCCATGAAAAATAGCAGACATGCATCTTTGAAAAGTAGCAGGAGCATTACATAAACCAAAAGGCATACGTCTATAAGCATAAGTTCCATAAGGACAAGTAAAAGTAGTTTTCTCTTGATCTTGCGCTCTCACAGCAATTTGAGAAAACCCAGAATACCCATCAAGGAAACAAAAGTGAGTTTTCTTGGACAACCTCTCAAGCATTTGATCAATAAAAGGCAAAGGATAATGATCTTTCTTAGTTACTTTGTTAACCTTTCTAAAATCAATGCACATCTATAACCAACTACTACTCTTTGAGGAATTAGTTCATCATTTTCATTAGGAACAACGGTAATTCCTCCTTTCTTAGGAACACAATGCACAGGACTTACCCATCTACTATCAGCAATAGGATAAATAATACCAGCTTCAAGAAGTTTTAATACCTCATTTCTTACCACTTCTTTCATCTTGGGTATTAAACGACGCTGATGCTCAACAACAGGCTTTGCATCAGGTTCCATGTTGATGGCGTGCTGACATATAGTAGGAGAAATTCCCTTCAGGTCATCAAGAGTATATCCCATAGCTCCGCGGTGTTTCCTCAACACTCCCAATAACCTTTCCTCCTCTGTACCTGAAAGTTTAGAGCTGATAATAACAGGATATATTTTCTTATCATCAATATAAGCATATTTAAGATTATCAGGCAGAGGTTTCAAATCAAAAACAGGATCCTCCTTGGGTGGCATTGTGGTACCCAAATCTTCCACAGGTAAATTGTGTTTGAGCATAGGTTGACGAAGGAATACTTCATCAAGCTCATTCCTTTCTTCCCTGAAGTTCTCACTTTCATGATTCTCCATATGTTGCTGCAAAGCATTGTTAGGAGCAAGAACAATAGATGCAAGTTGAGCAATTTCAAAATCCTCACTAGGCAATTCAGTTTCATAAGGTGCTTTAGCAAATTTAGAGAAATTGAATTCATAAGATTCACCAGCAAATTTAGTAAAGATTTTCTCTTTCTTACAGTCTATAACAGCACCACAAGTATTCAGAAAAGGTCTACCAAAAATAATAGGACAACTATCATTGGCAGCCGACCCAAGTACAAGAAAATCAGCAGGGTATTTAGTCTTACCACAAAGGACTTCGACATCTCTAATGATACCAATTGGAGAGATAGTTTCCCTATTAGCAAGCTGAATAACCACATCAATCTCTTCAAGTTTACAAGGAGCAATTTCGTGCATAATTTCCCTGTAAAGCTCATAAGGAATAGCACTAGAACTTGCACCAATATCACATAAACCATAATAGCAATGATCACCTATCCCAACAGAAAGCACAGGAACACTAGACTTCCTAGAACTTTTAGGATGTGAGACAATATTAGAAGCATCCTCACAAAAGATAATGTGTCTATCTTCTAAATTTTCAGTGACAAGATCTTTAACCAATGCTACAACAGGTTCAACAGTTATTTGCTCATCAGGTTTGGTAGTTTTCTTATTACTTTTACTAACAACACCAGTTATGATAGTATGTTCCTTAATCTTATTAGGAAAAGGAACTTTTTCAATATAAGGTTCTGGAATAATGCGATCAGCAACATTAACCTCAACACCTTTAGATATATGAGAAACAGATTCATCTTTATATGGTTCATGATAATTTTTAAAACCCTCCTTCGGCAAACCGAAATAGGAAGCAAAGGCTTTATAAAAGTTTGCAACAATTTGAGAGTCAAGACCATAAGTAGTGCTAATTTTGCGATAATCATCAGTATCCATAAAATTTTTAACACACTCAAAGTCATAGTTATACCTGACTCCCTACCTTTGTCATTCTCCCATCCTTCAGTGTTCTCCTGAATCCGATCAAGAAGGTCCCACTTAAACTCTTCTTTATTACGAGTGAACGATCCAGCACAAGTGGTATCCAATAGAGTTTTATCTTGAAAGGAGAGTCTTGCATAAAAGTTATCAATAACAATATTACCAGGAAGCTCATGAATGGGACATTTGAGCATTAATGCCTTCAATCTCCCCCACGCTTGAGCGATACTCTCTCCATCATAGGGCCAGAAGTTATATATGAGGTTCCGATCCTTATGAATCTCACTTGGAGGATAGAATTTGGAGTAAAAGAGAGGTACAATTTCCTCCCATCCAAGAGAATACCCATTCTTCAGCAGTTTATACCAATGTGCAGCTTTACCAGACAGTGATAGAGAGAATAATTTCTTCTTAACTTCTCCCATCGAGATACCTGCACACTTAAATAACTCGCACAATTCATGCAGAAATAACAAATGATCTCCAGGATGGACAGTTCCATCTCCTGCATAGCGGTTATTTGTGACACGTTCAACAATTTTCATAGGAATTTTGAACGGTATTACCTGCTCATCTGGCCTCCTCTACTACCTTAGCAGTGGTAGTTGTTTTCCCAAATAGGAATTCAAGAGAAGACCCCTCCATAATGAGATATAGCAGCAGGCAAAAATAAAAACAGCACGTACAATAAATGTTTCCCTTACCAATTCCACTTACCAATAGCGCTACACTCCCCGGCAACGGCGCCAGAAAATAGTCTTGATAACCCACAAGTATAGGGGGTGTATCGTAGTACTTTCGATAAATAAGAGTGTCGAACCCAACGAGGAGCAGAAGGTGTTGACAAGCGGTTTTGATGAAGGATTCACTGTAAATGCTCTCAGACAAGTTTTTAGGAGTTTTTGATATGACAGATAAATAAAGTACAAGTAAATAAAATGCAGTAATAATAGTTGCAGCGAGTGGCCCAATCCTTTCTACAGCAAAGGACAAGCCGGTTGTTGTACTTATAATGACCAAACGTTCTTGAGGACACACGGGATATTGTCAAGTGCTTTCGCTTCATATAGTTGATTAATCTTCATTGTTTTGATAAGTGTTGTGTGGGTGAACCTATGCTAATGCACCGCCCTTCCTAGGACTAATACATACTTGTGATTATACCCCTTGCAAGCATCCGCAAATACAAGAAAGTAATTAAGATAAACTAACCACAGCCTTAAACTTTGAGATCCTGCTATCCCTCATGCATCGATATACCAACGGGTGTTCAGGTTTCTGTCACTCCGGCAACCCCACAATTGGCAAACGAATACACAATGCATTCCCCTAGGCCCATAAAGGTGAAGTATCATGTAGTCGACGTTCACATGACACCACTAGAAGAATAACACCACAACTTAAGCATCAAACCATTAAATATTACTCAACATAGTTCACTACTAACATCAAGACTTCTCCCATGTCCTCAAGAACTAAACGAACTACTCACAAGACATCATACGGAACATGATCAGAGGTGATATGATGATGAATAACAATCTGAACATAAACCTTAGTCCAATGGTTTCACCCAATAGCATCAATAACAAGAGTAATCAACACCGGGAGAGTTTCCCCTATGAAATAGACAAGATTCAGCCCTAGATGTTATAGCGGAGACGGGGTGCAGCGGCGGTGATGATGGTGTTGGCGGTGGAGATGATGATGATGATGATCCCGATGAAGTCCAGCTCGATGACGGTGATGATGGCGACGATTTCCCCCTCCGGGAGGGAATTTCCCCCGGCAGATTTCTTCCTGCAGGGGAGCTTTTCGCTCTCTGGTGTTTTCCGCCTCGTGGAGGCGGCGGAATATTTCGATGGCCCCTCTGTGTGTTAGGGTTCCGAGGGGGTCAAGTACGCGAAGGGGGAACGGCTGAGGTGGGCCAGGGCCCCCAAACCACCTGTCGGCGCGGCTGGGGGCCCCCGCGCCAGCAGGTGAGGAGGGCCCACCTTGGCCCTTCTCAGCCTCCCCTTTTGGCCTCCTCCATCTTCTGGTAAAATAGGAACTTCCATATGTCTCCTTCGATTTATTGATCTTCAGAAATAGTGCATCTCGACGGTGCTTTTTCCAGCAGAATCCTGACTCCGGTGTCCAATTCTCCATTATTCATCAAACATGCAAAATAGGTAAAATAACATAAGTAACACTTCTAAATATGAAATATATCGATGAATAGCAGTAAATTATGATATAAAATAGTGATGCAAAATGGACGTATCAGCTACCTGCTCCACCTAGACTCACCTGCCACACCTGTGGCCAGACTGGTCACTACTCCAGGGAGTGCCCCAGCGGAAGTGGGTATCGTCCTCAGCTACCTGCTCCACCTGGACTTATCTGCTACACCTGTGGTCAGGCTGGCCACTACTCCAGGGAGTGCCCTCAGAAGGCACCTCTCACGGGAACTCCTGCACGCGCCCGCCCCGCCAGCTGGCAAGGCTGGACCTATTGTGCGTCGTCGCCTGAGCCACGTCTCTGCTGAAGAAGATTCCGGCGTCCTTATGGGTGAGCTACGAATCAACAATAATTTTGCTACAGTTTTGTTTGACTCTGCTGCATCTCTCCTTTTTGGGCATGGTTATCACAATTGAGTAATAACCGGTGCATCTTCAACATCTTAGGATTCTCCTGAGCATGTTTCTTACTCTGATCTGCTTTCCAACCTTTGTCTGTCAGTTGACAGTAAGGTTCTATCGTGCGTTTGTTTGTTCCGGTGCAAGTTACTCTTGTGGTCCGTAAAGACTTTCCACTTCATCTTGTTAGGAGAAACAAACCCGCGTACCTTGTCCACATCTCGGGCTAGGCCAAAGTTTTGTATTCCACAGAGTAAGAGGTTTATTAGTCTCTGCTTCTGTTCCATCTTAGAGTAGCACGATACCTTGGTATAAAGAGTGTGCACTCGTGCTGAGTGTCAGGATCCTCTTGATGAAGTGATGCTCTTACTCCTCGTTACTCTCCGTGTTCCGAGTGACTTGTTAGTCGAGAAGGATAAGTTGTGAGTAATAATGTAACTATCGGATATTCTCAGCAGTTCTTACTGCGCAAAAATCCAAGGACATTTATTGTCCTCCTTAGTATGATTGGTTAGTCAATTAATAAGCTGAGCTTGACAGTGCTACCAAGTCACTTGGCTCTGATGCACTCCCTCGGTCAAAGAGCTAGGTTCGTGCCGAAGCTCCCAAGACCCCCTCGTCGTGCCTTGAAAGGCATGATCCTCTCTTGAACTCAAGATCCCACCGGTATATCGTGATATCCTATATGTGGATCGTGATATTCCGGAGGTCTTTCCAGAAGTATCGCTAGGTTGTCACCTGACCGTGATGTTGAGCTTATGAGTAAGCTGGTTCTCTGAACAACTCCCTTCTCCAAGAAAATCGTGCTAGATATCCAGAATTATTCGGTTGAGCTTAAACAACTTGGGGAGTTGAAAGATAAGAGCTCTATCTCGATATAGTTCCCTTCTCAAAGGGATGTCTATTCTGTTCGTGTCGAAGCAAGGTGGTATCTCTTTGTGGATATACTATCCTACAACTCTTTTGATTTGAATTGTGCTATCGTCAAATCAAACTCAGACCGACCTACCTAAATGTGTTAGTCTGATCAATACTCATGCCCTGTTCCTGTGACATATGAGTCTACCGTATTGGAGTATCTGAATACGTTGTGGTTGAGCCCATCAACTACATGCTTATTTTCTCCATGTTTGAGGGGATTTATATTGGATATTGGGCGTTAGCATTGGAAAATTGTTGGAACTTTGTGTCGTCACAAGGTATGTGTTCTGGAGTTAGAAGTGACTTTCCCTGGTTCACGTGCAATTGCTGAAAGATGTCGCCGTGGATCTGAGTGAATTGTCTGGTTCCTCGAAATCATCTCAACTCGATCGTGCATGTGCAGAATATTCTCGGAATGGTATGTTGTTACCTCCAATCATTGGGAATTTCATCTATGCATCCAAGCCACTGATTGAATTGTTCCAGAAAGAGAGGAAGTCTGAGAACTTCTTTTGTCTTCATTGGTGTTTCCCCAGCCGAGACTCAATGGTGTATTGTCACGAGTAATTCAAGCAGGGCAGCTGTCTCCTGACAAGTTGCTAATACGTGAGTTCTGTAATCTCGATCCTCCTTTGGAGTTTGACCTTGTAGTCCAACTCTTGGGTTCCTAGCAATTGTAAGCCATTGTTATGATTTGCAAAGATTCCCCATTCATACCGTTGGAGTCTGAACTATCTACACACCTGACCAGATCTGACCCTCAATCAGAAGCGATAGTTGGTGATCCTCAAGAAGTTTGTCCCGATGTCTGGAAAATCAAGAAGTGTTCCCAATACTAACGTTTGCGGAGTTTCTGAAGTTCTCTCGATCTAGCTTTCCGATCCTTCTCAGGTGATCTGAAATGCTCCTCCGTGAGGAAAGTTCTACTCAAGCCGACTAGTACAAGTTGCCTCTTCATCTGTTGGAAGTTTGTTCAACACTCTCCCTCAGGAATTCAAGGCCTTGTGCAAAGTTCATATTCTCAACCTTTTGGGGAACAGTTGTTTGCCAACTGGAAACTCCTATCAATCTCCCGTCAAACGAATGTGTCTCCTAACTGTCAATTCAAGGGATGCTTGAGATTCCATCCTAAGATTCTAATAGGAGGTACTCGGTCGTGGTATATTCACCAAGATCCATCTTTCCGGAGAGGTTTCCTTCTTCCTATGGTGTACACTGATTATGATCCTGACGTGTAGCCGATGAAGATCTTCGGGATGCGCTGAATCATTCTACACCGAGAAGACTGTTGAAGGCCATCGTAACCTTTCCCTCTTTCCTACTCTAAGAATCTCGGGGCGAGATTCCTGTAAGGGGGGTAGAGTTGTAACAGCCCGAAATTTGAAAACCTAAAACCCGGATAAAATTTTTGCTTTTGTGTTCATTGCATCATGGCATACATGCATCATATTGTTGCTAGGGAATTGTTGCTAGGGATTTGTGTGGTTGCTAGGGAATTGTGGTGGATTTGGCAACATTCAAAAAACCAAATGCAAAATTTGCTTCAACCAATTTCAAAACCGTGAAAGCACTCAAACTTGCAAAACAAAAATGCTTGGCAACTTATATTTGTCAAGGAAGTTCCAAGAGCTCCAAAATAATATTTTGCACTTGCTCCAAATTGTTAAAGGAGGAACATTTTGGAATTTAGCAAAATGCCATAAACGGACCCTATGGACAAATGTTATCCAAAACATTTTATTTTGCAACACCAATTTTTGTGGTGCTTCTACATATTATGGGGAAGCTCCATGAATTTTCTCATATTTTTGTAAAATGTCCAAGTGCCTTATTTAAATCAGTGAAGTGCTACTGGAGTTAAAAAGAAACTGAAGAAGGACCAATCCGTGAAGAAATCAAATCTGCCAGGGGGTTATCGGCAAAAGGCCATCGTCTCTCTCCTCCACTGGCGCCATGCCGTGGCCTCGCGTGCGAGCACGCCCGAGCCAGGTCCCCCTCCTCTCTGCCTCCAAGGAGACCAGCGCACGAGGCCTCACCTGCTCCTCTGCTCCCATTCCCCCATTTCCCTCTCGTTCCCTCCGTCTCTTTGCTTCTCCCCGAGCGAGCCATGGCCGCCGAGCTCCGCCGCCGTGCCGCCGTCGCCTGAGAGCATCCCGTCCAAATCGAGGGACACCAACAGCTCCGCCGCGTCGCCTGCTACCACTCCACCCGAGGAATCGAGCCCGGAAGCTGCACATCGTCGCCGCCGTCCCCGTTTTCCTCCGACACCGCCATCGCCACCGTCGCCGTCGCCGTGGGCGATTCCCGCCGCTGCCGTCCATCCCCAGCCACGCCGAGCACCTCCACGAGTCCAGGGTGAGCTTGCGACCTCCCCTTGCCCTCTGTTCCTTCCCTCGCCTCGGTGCCGCGCGTCGCCTTCACATTTTTTCGCCGCACTTGCGCTCACGCCGCTGCGCGTCGCCGTGCATCTCCTTGCTCTCGGATATTCCGAAGAAAATGAACTCGGATAATCCGAGGTATACCAGTGCTAGTAGACGTTAGGTCCTTAGGAAATTTTCAGCCTCTTTCGTCGCTCGGATTTTCCGATTCTGCAGAGTTCGGATTTTCCGAACTTCGGCAGTACGAAGTTGATTTAGTCCTTAGCGAAAATGGGAGACGAATGTGGCGAGCGGATATTCCGGATGCATACACTCGGAATTTCCGAAAGTGCCCAGTACCAAAAATATTACTGTTTCTTTTATTGCTTCCTATTTTGAATTCCGGTGTTGTTTAAAATACCGTATAACCAGGGCATGTTTAAAGGAGGAAATAAAATGTAATAATTTGTATTTCTTGGGAACATCAGAAAGATGCATGTAATATACCCAAATGTCCAGGAATTGGTGGACCACCCTTTAAAATGGTTATCATGTGTATTAAATTACTGGAACCCTGCATTTCATCACCCGATCATGACATTTCATATCCAAGTGCACCGTAGGGTTTCATCTTTCCTAATCAACAAGTAACGATGATTCCTACTTAACTCCACGGTATATCCGGGATGCGCCCCTCTAAGCATCCGACCTCCGTTTAATTTGAATAGTTGAATCATCCTCCTCCAGGGGATTTAAAATGTCATGTCATCATGTGTTTGCGCATTGCATTCGTGAAACCTGCATGGTGATTGATTGTTTCTTCCCGTGTTTTTATGCCCCGATAGATCAAGCAGCCGGGGTTACTCCACAATACCCCGAAGAGCCGTACTACCAGTACCCTGAACAAGGCAAGCGTAATCCCCCCTCTGAGCATATCTTATCCTATGTTTCCGCAAATATTTTCTCCACTATAATATTGCATGCGGTTCCAAATGTCAATTTTATTTGATTAGAGTATCCTATAGTTGCATTAAGATCCGATGCCAATCACCTGTTCCCCTCCTATTATCCATAGGAATTGTATTGTTGGCCTGAAATACTTAACTATGCAATGTTAATGCTTAGCCATGCTTAGTTAAATGCTGAGCCGTCCGATGGATACTTCATGTTGGAAACAGGTTGTTGAAGTGTTCAGATGATGGTGGAGAAATTGTGGTGACAGATAATAAAATGCTTAAAGGTGGGGATGAGAGGCCACTGTGGTTGTGGTGCTTTGTCTCGTTCCCGTCACCTAGGTGCGAGTTCTTTACCTCTTGAACCAAGAATGAGCGCGCTTCCTTTCGGTGGGCTATATGGAACCCCCGTCGACCGACTAACTTGTGGCGGACTAGCCGAGGGTCCTCTAGTTCGGGCTTCCATTTGCGCGTGCGTTGTGATGGTGGCCAAGACTGAGATGAGGATGGTGGTGTTAGGAAAATAAGTGGCCGCGGGACAGAGTGTTGCAGGCACTCCTTGTCCTACTGCCACTGATGATCCTGGGTTAGTCTCAAGCAAGGTAAAGGTTGTAACCGTTCCCACTCAGCCGGCTTTCCCCGGAAGAGAGCTAAGCGTAGGCAATGAGCTGGGCGGTACCGAAGGTAAACACAGTGCACCCCTGCAGGGTTAAATCTTTTCGAAAAGCCGTGTCCACGGTTACGGACAACTTGGGAAAGGACGATAAGATCATAGAATAACTTTAACGGAATGATTAAAAACTGGGTACTAAAGGTACCACTTCAAGATTGTAAGGTGAGCTTCCTCGAGGGTGATTCGGGGAGGTGCCTTTGATGAACAGGTACAATGTTGGTGATGGTGATGAATGGTGAGAAAGGTGATTCAAGAAAAGAGTTACTTCTTACCCCTTTTTAAAACCATTCTGATTAGTCGATGCCATGGAGTTATGTTTTCATAAATAAAATCAGCTTTATGCAAAACAGCCATAAAACCTTGAAGCCTCATCGAGCTAAAGGTCTATATATAATCTTGCGAGTTCGCCGAACTCAACGTCGTTTGTTTTGTTTCAGAGCAGGACTTCACCGACCTCGAAGTGGGTTCTTTGTGGACGTCGACGAGTAGTCTGGGGTTCCAGGTGGCAGCTTGGGCCATCCCGGAACAGCTGGCGCTGGATGTTTATTTGTAGGCCTCTTAGGCCATAATCTGGATCTTGTTGTTAGAACAACTTAATTTGCTTCCGCTTGTTGTAATGTTGGGTCTGTGACCTCTGGTTGTCATTTGCTATCTTTCTCTGTTATAAGAGTTGAACTATATGATTTTGTGTCGTAGAGTCTGTGACGTGCCAGTTGTTCCACAAGTCTTGATCTCTCTATTATGCTTTGATAATGTGTCTGGTGGTATCGGATAACCGGAGACACAGTATCACTGTATAGCAGTCGGGTCTGGGCGCCACAGCAGCGTGGCGGCGGTGATGCGTGGCGGCGCCGGCGGCGACCCGCGGGGCCGCGTGGGGAGAGAGGGAGGAAGGGGGCTGTGCCGGTAGTTTTGCACGGAAGTCCTTGACATTTCTCCAAATTAAATTTTGGTCCTTCGGGGGTTTCCTGCAAAAAGGCTGCGCCAAAGTTCGTGCGCGGGGGTCGCCGGGTGACCGGTCGAGTACCGGGGCCACGCGGCGCTGCCTGGTTGGTAGAAATTCGCGGGTACTAGCTACAGTACCACCGCGGGAGACGACGTGGCCCGATCCTGGCCGTCCGTCGCGTGGATCGGACGGCCAGTGGAAGCCAGCGACGTGGACGAATGAGGGGGGGGCGGATTCTGCCGTCTTTTATATATAGTAGAAAGAGGAGCCTTGCGACCTCACTTTAGTCGGTTAAAAAATTCTGATACCCATACATCATAGTCGATCTACTCCGTACGAACTTCTCTTGGGAATTTTATCGAACGCGTTCCTTGCATCTGAAATCTCATGGAACCTTGCAAACGGCGGAGCAACGCAGTGAAGGATGGGTGGACAAGATGGAGCATGTGAGAGGCACGGCAGAGTGCAGGGGTAGTCGTTCCTATGCCCAGCATACACAAGAAGGTTACATGCTCCGGAGATCCAAAGTAGAGGAACTGCCTGTCCCACGCACTCGCGCCATGGTGCCGTGGAGGAAGCTCTCACCGTTGATTTGCGCTTGAACTGGTGGGTACGAGCTGAGCTCCAGGATCTCGCGACGGCCGTACTCGAGTATGAGGCCATGAGGGCGGCGAGACTCCTTCCAGGTTTGTGCGGCGAGCGCCGCTGGCCGAGGGGCCACTGGTTGGCGGCGAGGCGCGCGGAGGGATGCGCGCCGTGGTTGAGCGCGTGCACGGCCGCGGTCAGCTGCACCTGGAGGTACGGGCGTACGGCGCCTCGTCGGCGTGCATCCATGGAAGCCGTTCCGGCGGCTGGTCTGGCCTGGCCTGCCCCATGCCGTCGGCCGCTGCGACTCTTATGTCTGTCGGTCGCTGCCGCCTGCCGCCGCTGAGAGGAGAGAAGAGGGGATTGGGTGTTTCTTTTTCACGGGAGAATCGAACCCGTAGGTCTAACTTAGCGGTGGCAAAGGTCTGTAATTAATTCCTAGAACAGTCTAGCGACGAGGGGTAAAACTAGAAATTAAAAAAACGTACCATCACATGTAGGCATATTATATAGTAGAGATAGCTCATCCAGCAATAACATTACTGACTATAAGAATATTTACCCTATCCGTAGTTCAGCCTAAGGATTTTTTTTAACATTAGTTGACCTTCAGATTTTTTTAAAACATAAGGTAACCTTCCTTTGAAGGAATTCAATCTATTATCCGTCCAAGAAAGTATTTCTTGTTTGTGGGAATACTGAAGTGGTAAGACATATTTCCAAGATGCCCGATAAATGAGAAGACAGTCTTTTAGCAGTCAGATGTTGCCTCATTCTCCTAATTATGTTAATACTAAAATCCCTTTGTAGTATATATATAATGTGAGAAGTAGATGCACATGATGATATACATGTAGAAATGTTTTCCCATCTACAAGGATTCTGCCTATATTGCTGCAATGCAGCTGTAGCCACTGACACCAACCTACGATCTAGAAGAAAAATTGACAACAAAATACTAACTCAACAGCACACGAAACATCCGTTCATTCTAGCCTAACTAAGCGCAATTGTTCAAGCATCCGACCACAACAGCAGCTGAAATGCAGGAGTATTATCTTCAGTTATACAAAATAGACTCAACATCCTTATCCCCTCACTGCTGATTATCTCCTACTCCTTACCTCGTGTACTCCCCGCCCCCCTACCTCCTCCTCTGACCCCATGGCTGCACCTCGCCAGCTCGTGTCCTCCACATCCCCATGGCCTCTGCTCCCCACGTGCTTCATGGCTCCATCAAGCAAAGGAACGGAATTTTTGACTCCATAGCAAAGTTCTTCCTGGATGTGGCGACTAATGCATAAACCAAAAATCAAATATACTCTCTTTAATATACCGGTCTGAACCTAGAGCAGAAAATAAAAGGAAAATGGATCTGGATCCAGCCACGAAATAAAAGAGAAACGGAATCTGGAGCAAAGACAGAAGAGAAGGAAGCGGGAGAAACCACGGAAACTAATCAGATCAAAAGCAAGTGCAAAAAAAAAAAGATCAGAAGCAAATCGTGGCTTCTCTTCCCGCCAGCCACCCAGCACTCCTTCCTGCCGGCAATTTGAAGAAAAAAAGCGGCCTGCAAGGCGTCATCGAGCTCCCATGAGAGAGAGGGCAGCGGGGTCGAGCTCATGTGCAGGGATAGGGCGGTGGAGTAACATGGTAGGGAAGAGAAGGATGGGTGCGGCCGGCGGAGACGCGGGACCTCGCCGTCGACCAGGAACACGACGCTCTCTCCCCCATCTCCACGCAGCGCACTGCTTCTCCTCTCCCCTAGCCCTCTCTCCCGACGAGAAGCACCCACACGGTAGCCGCATCCCCGTCGCCGGCAGCTTAGCGGGACTAACGGGGCCGGGGACTGGCGGGGACCGGGGCGGGCATGGCGGAGTGCCCCCGGGAGGGACCCGTCTCCATTGCCATCGCGCCAGGTCGAGGCAATGTAGAGGCAGGATTGGGGATTTTTTTTTCTTATCACCGAACCGGTACGGTAGTTGATCACTTGGCGGTGGCAGCGGCCGTAAATTCTCCCAAAACCCAGGGGTAAAACCGGAAAAGTGAAAACGCACCAACACCTCCTCAAGCAATATTATATAGTAGAGACTAGCAAATTGTCCGTGCGTTGCAACGGGTTTTAATTAAATCAAACATCTTATATTTGGAGTAAACTTTGATTTTGGTTCTATAATCGTTTTAGTAGTATATTGACTTTCTCCTAGATTTCAATTCCCTTGCAGGTCCCATTATACAACAATCATGCGTTGCAACGGGTCTAAACTAAATCAAACATCTTATGTTTGAAGAATTTTTTTTTATTTTGGTTTTATATTCATTTTTCGAAGTAATCCTCGCAAAAGACGAAGAAAAATCAATCGCTAAAGTACATGCAGAAAATATTATGGTATAACGCATATTCCCAAACCCATTATTTTATCTGATCCATAACTAAATGAATCCCAGAGTAAGAAAATACAACCTCAAACATTTCAAACTGACTTTGTGCTTAAACGAAGGAACATGTAAAGAAAAAGAGGGAAGAAAATTGAAAGTCTAAAGTGAATGTATAGATCCAAAAGGCTTGAAAATTACTACATGGCTGTTACAAGTGTACTGCATTTTCAAGGCTTTGAGAAAAGCATCGCATGAATTCGGTTAATTAATCCTGCTAGATGTAAATCCTCACAGTTCTCATTTCATTCCAACGGTGAGGACAAACAGCTTTTTGAGATGTGTTCAAATTTTTTTGGATGCTTCTAAGTTCTAATCATTTGGCATGAGTTCCTCCTCTGCTCAACCTGAAGAGAGGGGTAAATTAGAACGGAAGATGCATAATATACACTTGTATGCACATACTTATTGGCAAGAACAGAAAACGCAACAAAACAACACAATAATACGGTGAAGCAATTAGTACGAGGAAGATGAGGATGAGATCTGGGCTTCAAAGGCAAAACAAATCAGAGGAGATGGCTGGGAGGTCGTGAGCATGAAAGGCTGAAAGCCTTCTGCCTCCGGTTGGTAATTGTTTGGTGGATAAGACGAGGCATCGATGTCCCAGTGAGAGGCAACAGAAAACGTGAGGGGGGAGAAAGGAGGAGGCGGCACCGCGGGGACCTCGGGCTTGGGGAGGCGGCTGAGACATGGATGCGCTCCACCCAACTTGAAGCCTCCGGAAAGATCGAGATGAGCATCACAGTACCATAGTCGTCTCCATGTCCATGCGCGCATCTACAGTGGAACCAGCAGCGAGCTGTGCTTCAGATTTGTAGTCCGTGAACGTGACCAGCATGTCCGCCTCCATGGGACTAATCACGGGCCACGGCCGGAATTGAGCAGGTTCACGGCCAGCTGCAGCATAGGCTGGCCAACTCTGCGTCGGGAAATCACGATGGCGGACGGAGGCGTTGAAGTAGACAGCCACAGCGTCCTTGGCCGATGTTGTGCCAGATCCGCCGCTGAGCAGCGTGGCGGACGCGTGCACGTAAGAGCCCACCATTCGATCCGGATGAGTGTATACCTCCGCCGAGTCGCGTCGCGCGTGAACGATTCCGCCGCCGCCGAGTTGCCGTAGCATGCAGACATAGCCGCCGCCGGCCGCCTGTGATGCTTTCATCGAATTATCCGGCTCGGAGCGGGCACCTCCATGTGCGATTATTCTACAGGGCGGCATCATCTATCTGCTACCGGCAGGATGCCACGACGGCGGCGGAGGGGCTGCCCTGAGCGAGGCGGCGGAGACAGGACAGAGGAGGGAGGCGACTTTTTTTTTTATGGAAGCGATGTCTCCTCGCTCAGGAACGAACAGGTACGTGGAGTGCGGGTTGAGTTGCCATTCTTTAAGGGGCTAAAACGCAAAATAACGACGTACCACCGAACGGACGAAGGAAGAAACGCTACTCGTATTATATAGTAGAGATATCTTATGCTCGTGCAGATTTTTTTTGGATTTGATCAATATTTTTTCGTTCTTTAGCATAATTCCACCTACTAAGGCCTTCTTTGATTCACATGATTTCAAAATGTAGGAATAGGAATAGGGATAGAAATTAGATAGGATTGCAAGTGGAAAACTGAGACCACAGGAATGTTTCCTTCAGCTGCCTCGTTCCTTGCAAAGGAATGGAAAAAAGAGGTCCAACCTAATTGTTTATTTCCTGCGTTTGCCAAAGGAATCGGATTGCAAAGGAAAATTTCCCTCAACTTTCCTTTGCTCGATTCCTTTGAATCAAATGCTACAGTATAAAATCCTATAGGAAAATACATCCTTCACTTTTCCTATAAAATTCCTGTGAATCAAAAGAGGCTTAAGTGCCTTTTCTTTCAGTCCATGTACTAAATTTATCATATTTGTCTAATTGTTAAATTCTTTTGTTTTACGTGGAGTCGTGAGCACCATTTTTTTACTCTTTTATTCCGTAGCAACGCTGATGACTCCCAAGTGCAGGAGATCAATTGTAGTACCTTTCAAATAGAAAAGGTTGTCGAACCCACGAGAAGCTGAAGGTATTGGTTATTAGAAATGATAAATAGACAATAAAAGATGCAAGTGTTTTTGGTATTTTCGATTGTATAATTGCAAGACAGTGACAATGCAGCAGGTAAATGGTAACAAGTAAAAGCTCTCAAAGAGAGAGAAAGCCCAATCCTCTATGTGTAAGAGGACAAGCTCAAGTGATGTGTAACTTATATGTGAAAAACGTTCCCGAGGGCAGCATGGATATTGCTAGGCATATAGATTTATTAAACAACACGTTGAATATCTTGTCTAGTTTTAATCTTATTCGGACAGATCTATTATTAGGTACAGCTAAATAAATAGACTAAACCCCTTATGATGGATCATGTGGCCAATTAAATGACAGCACAAGAATTATTAAGATATAAAATCCCACCATAGCATTACGCTCTAGGTCCCCGATACTAATACCCCGTAAAGTAACTTAATGATTCGGTCTCAGGCTTTCGTGTCCTCCCAAGTCTCCCTCACGCCATTACACTACGGTGTTCTCCTATGAGCCCATATAGGTGAAGTGTTGTGCAGTCGACGTTCGCACAACACCATCATAGAATCACACAAAAAGATAAACACTAGACAAAATACCAACACATGTCATATATAAATCATTGCCAATTCATCCTATGCCCTCAGGAACATACGGGAACTACTCACAACGTGCAAACATGATGATATTCAGTGGCATAAGTGGTACAACACAATCTGAAAATATAACTTCACCACCAAATAATGACAAGTACTCAATCACAAACATGAATAGGAGCACGAGACAAGTATCTAGGGTATAGCAACTCTCAAACTACGAGGGGAACGGAGTGGATCGCGGAGATGATGATGGACATGGTGCTGGTCTTGGTGATGGTGATGATGTAGAGGCCTCCTCCCACGCCAAGGAGGAGAGGTGATGATGATGACGGTGATTTCCCCCTTCTCCGGAGCTCCGGAGCAGCAGGATCTGATCCCCCTCGGAGGGAATCAGGAGTTTCGCCGCCGCCGCGGCCTCGGATGGACTTGTAAAAATTAGGGCGTTACTTTTCGGTCGAGACGGAGACCTCGTTAAAAAGCCCCAGGCGAGGAAGTGCCCGAGGCTCCATTTGGTGGGTCCCACATGGTCAGGGAATCTGGCCGCGTGGGCCCACCCATTTTGGGCCTCGTGGCCTTCCTCGCTTGCTTCTTTTTCCCTCTGGTGTTCTCCCGAAGAAAAACCAGTTGTGCAATTTTCCTTTTATTAATTGGGCCTTCGTAGCTCCTGAAACAATAAAAACACCAAAAAGGAGGTTTTCTGCCTCCCAGAAATTAAATACTAAAAATAGGGACTTGTAGGAAAGTCCCCTAAATCATCTAAAACATGTAAAAACAATGATATAATAATGCAAATAACATCCTAATATGGTGGTATAAGTGGTATAGATGATGATATAAAATGCACGTATCAACTCCCCCAAGCTTAAACCCTTACTTGTCCTCAAGTAAGTAAGGACATAGATCATTACATGCATCAATGGACTTATGATTGATAAATAAATACGAGCATTGTATCATCATCATATTCAATTGCAATGTAAGATTAATGAATTAAAACTCATACACATAAGGGCAGCACAAGTAGAAGCTCTAGCAATCACCCCTTACACTTTGAAAGCAAATAACCATTGTATGTTGGACAATTGAATCACACTATTTTTAACATGCTTTTGCTCTTATGGCTAGCATCATAATGTTTAATACTTTACTGAAGTTTAAAGACAAGATAAACTCTCATTGGATAACAAGTTAAAGAATACAAATGAAAAGACAGATATAAAATTATTTGCACCCTTGCTTCACTAGTAACTAGTGCAAAATTTAGTCATGGATGTTTCAATCAAGTTCTTATGCTCAAACAACCTTTATCTCACACTTTCCATGGTTAACCGAATCCTCAGGTGCCTTCCTTTCATACACTTTACAAGAGCATAAGTATTGACACATCCATGATCATTCATTTGCTCAAAAGATACTAGATTCTAACAAGAGTGTTTCATATCCTTTTCATTAACTATTCCCAACTTTTTATGCTACAAGACTATATCTCAACCTTAAACTTATTAATTCTCAAGTCATAATGACTCACTCTTTTCTTATTTATATTGAGCTAGATTCTACAATTGTCCAACATACTCAAGTTAATTAAATTCAAGGCAAGATGTGACTGAAACCTCTAAAATAAACCACGCTCATTTGCATGAGTGTTACCCATAAATATCCAAACAATAGAATCATGGATGACACCATACTTTAATATTCATTGATAAACCATAAGATAGGGATACATGATAATGCTCCATGAGCTGACAAGCCTAAAAGAGATTGATAACTAAATGATAAAAGCAAAACACACCATGACTAGATAGATATGATAAACTAGTAAAGATAAGACTAGGTGGACTCCCCAAGCTTGACGTTTTACGGAGGCTCTTTATTTCTTCTCTTTGTCTTCATAATAATTCTCTTCAAGTTCTCCAATGATGCTCATCATAAGATTGTAAGCTTGCTCAAATTTGTTTGCAACTTTTCCATGAGATTCTTCTCCACCGTCTTCTTGTTAGGCTTCCACTCCGGGCTTGGTACTTTCACATTCGGGATCTTACGGTCCCATTCACCAGGATAGTTCTCTTGAGTGACACGCTTGAATTCCCTGTCAATAAGAGTAGAAGCTACGTTTCTGCTAGCAAGTGCGTGTCTAGGGGCCTTCCCTCCAGTGCTCATGCGCGCCGTCTGCCTCTTGTTTCCAAGAGACACGTTCACCTTCACAGCAGCAACAGGGATAGGGGAAGGTGGTGCTGAAGCCAGAGGCGCGATGTCGGGGCATGGCTCGATTTCTTCCTCTTCTTCTTCCACCTTCTCCTCGTCCGGCTCGTAGTCTTCATCATCTGAGTAGTCCTTCCTCTTCCTGTTCCTCCTCCACATGGAAGTGGGGCTGAGGCCCTCGAGCTCGTCATCATCTCTGTCCATGGAGGAGCATTGGAAGGAGTCTCCCGAAGACATGGCTAAAAACCTGACAGCCAGAAACAGCAGAAGCAAAGAACGCTCGAAAGCTCTCGGTACGAGATTAGATTGACGAAACGGGGTATATATTGACGGTTTTTAGGGCAAGACGAAGAGTCGGAGTCGAAAACGAGACGGAACGGAACTCCGAGGGGCGAAAGAAGTGGGCCCACGTGGCCAAAGAATCTGGCCGCGTGGGCCCCCCTCTTTCCTTCCTCGGGGCTCCGTTCCTTCCAGGTTTCTTGTCCCACATGTTAATTTCCATAAAAAATGATGTCCGTAAAATATTACGCAATTCCGAGAAACTTTCCAGAGTAAAAGTTACCTTTTAGTGATTTTGGATTTCTGAAACTGCAAACTTCTTTGCAATTACCTCCTCCGGTGTCTGTAAAATGTATTCCTCCACCTTTCCAATGAAGCTTTTTCCTGCAATATAATGTTTAAGGCGTTGTCCATTAACTACATGAGGTTTACCTTTCATATCACCATGAAGACGGATAGCTCCTGAACGGTATACTTCATGTATCACTAATGGTCCCTGCCACTTTGAAGCTAACTTACCTGCAGAAAACTTGAAACGAGAGTTGTATAATAGCACTTGATCACCTACTTTGAATTCTTTCTTTTTAATTTTCTTGTCATGTCAAATCTTAACTTTTTCTTTAAACATCCTAGCACTTTCATAAGCTTCATTTCTCCATTCATCTAGTAGGTTTAAGTCAAGAATTCTCTTCTCTCCAGCAGTTTTAAAATCAAAGTTCAATTGTTTAATAGCCCATCTAGCTTTATGTTCTAATTCAACAGGTAAATGACAAGCTTTTCCATAAACCATTTTATAAGGAGACATTCCCATAGGATTTTTAAAAGCAGTTCTATAAGCCCATAATGCATCGTTAATTTTAAGTGGCCAATCAGACCTAGACTTATTCACTGTCTTTTCCAAAATGAGTTTAATTTCCCTATTACTTAATTCAACTTGTCCACTAGTTTGTGGATGATAAGGTGATGCAATTCTATGGTTAACATCATATTTTGCCAAAGTTTTCTAAGAATACCATGTAAGAAATGAGAACCACCATCAGTAATTAAAAACCTAGGAACACCAAACCTGGGGAAAATGATGTCCTGAAGCATCTTCATTGCCGTGGCATGATCTGCACTTTTGGTTGGAATTGCTTCCACCCATTTTGTAACATAATCCACTGCAACCAAAATATGAGTATGCTTTGTCTTTGATTCGGGGAAAGGTCCCATAAAGTCAAAACCCCACACATCAAATGGTTCAAGTGGTAAGGAATAGTTCATAGGCATTTCATTTCTCCTACCAATATTTCCTACTCTTTGACATTTATCACAAGATTTAACATATTCAGCACAATCCTTAAATAAAGTAGGCCAATAAAAACCAGACTGTAATACCTTTGCACCTGTACGATCTCCTGCATGATGTCCTCCATAAGGACTGTCATGACAATCTCTTATAATAGCTTGTTGTTCATACTCAGGTACACAACGTCTAATAATACCATCCACACTCTTCTTATAAAGAAACTGATCATCCCAGAAATAATGTCTAAGATCATAAAAGAATTTCTTTCTTTGTTGAGTAGTGAAGTGTGGAGGTAAAACTTTACCAACAATAAAATTTGCATAATTGGCAAACCATGGAGATGCAACTTTAGCACTAGAAACATTAATGTTTGCAAGTTGTTCATTAGCAAAACTATCATTAATAGGAATAGGATCATCAGGTATATTTTCCATTCTAGAAAGATGATCAGCTACTTGATTATCTTCCCCTTTCCTATCAAAAATGTGTAAATCAAATTATTGCAATAGAAGTACCCATCTTATTAATCTAGGCTTAGCATCTTTCTTATGCATTAAATATTTAATGGCAGAGTGATCAGTATGCAATGTGACTTTCGAATAAGTAATATAAGGTCTAAACTTGTCACAAGCAAATAGCACTGCTAAAAATTCTTTTTCAGTTGTGGCATAATTCCTTTGAGCAGCTGATACGTGCATTTTATATCATCATTTATATAACTTTTAGTATCATACTAGAATGTTATTTGCATGATTATATGATTGTTTCTACATGTTTTAGATGATTTTGGGGACTTTCATACAAAGTCCCTATTTTTGGTATTTAATTTCTGGGAGGCAGAAAACCCCATTTTCTTGTCTTTAATGTTTCAGGAGCTACAGGAACTCAAATAATAAAAGGAAAAATACTGCGTCAGTTTTTCATCGGGAGAAAGGCAGAGGGAAGAAGACCGAAGAGAGGAGAGCCACGAGGGCCAAATGGGGTGGCCCACGCGGCCCATGTACCTGGCCGCGTGGGACCCACCCAAAGGTGCCTCGGGCACCTCCTCGCCTGGGGCTTTTTATCGACGCCTTCGTCTCGCCCGAAAAGTAACGCCCTAATTTTTCCAAGTCCATCCGAGGTCGCGGCGGCGGCGAAACTCCTGATCCCTTCCGAGGGGGTCAGATCCTGCCGCTCCGGAACTCCGGAAAGGGGGAAATCATCGTCATCGTCATCACCTCTCCTCCTTGGCGTGGGAGGAGGCCTCTACATCATCACCCCCATCAAGACCAGCACCATCACCATCATCATCACCGCGATCCACTCCGTTCCCCTCGCAGTTTGAGAGTTGCTATACCCTAGATACTTGTCTTGTGCTACTATTCATGTTTGTGATTGAGTACTTGTCATTATTTGTGTGGGGACCCCGGACTAGCTGTCCGAAATACCCGATTATGCTTAACACAACGATCCCGTGATCAGTCTGTCGTTGCACATAATCCGAATTGGATACCAAAGTTTACATCCATTACAATACCGAATAAAAAGTCTTACAAAAATGGTCATTTAGACCAAGTTCTTACATAGGTGCCTTCATGGGCCAACCAAAATATCAGCGGAAGCTACGGCGTAGTAGACATCATATTCTAACGATGACGACCGACAGGCAGCTGACTTGTGGAGATCCTTAGTTTGCGTAGAAGTCGCCATATTCCTGCTCGGCGTAGTGTTCCTCCTCGTAGTCTGGCTAGGACAATAGCCAGGGACGAAACCAATATGAGTACATTTGAATGTACTCGCAAACTACCCCAACATGAGTATGCACTAGTTTTATTTTAACTTACAACTTTCATTTGTGTAAAACATCTCTATATCTTTATTGAAAAAGGTAAGAAGAGTTTTATAACCATCTTTGAAAGAAGTCACCATCTCATTTTGTTTCTCAAAAGCTCCTCCTTTTCATGACCATGGCTCACCATAGTCCATTTATTCCAACAACTCATACCACTTCATTTGGTATAGCTGTGTAACACCATCACCATTTCAGTTTCTTTTAAACTTAAAAGCTTTTCCAAAAACTTGCACATGGTCTAGGACAGCCTCCCAACTGTCCATATCCGAGGACTCGGCTATTCGAATAGTTTTACACTCTGCAGAGGTAGCACGCTTTTCCCCCATCCATCCGGCAACTCATCGTGTCTGCCACGTCTCGCCATACAAGGTGTATGCGAAGTAAGCCGCCGACCATAGCCTGTCCTTTGCTCATGCTAGTATAGGACCCTACCGCTACGAATTTATCATCCTTTCCATCTACACCCAGTCCAGATTTCCCGTCGGGAAACCTAAGTGTGAGGACTCGTAGTTCTGCCCGGCGAGCGAACCCTTCAATCCTCCCACCATCGTGTTAGGACCCAGGTCAGGGGTAGGTCACCAAACCATCCCCTCATGGAACGAGGTCATCCTCGTTGTTGAGGCATCCCATACTAATATGAGCAAATTATATGACTACGCCCTTTCCCATATGTGGGTAGATGTGGTCGCACAGGGTATAATTGGTTGTCATAGTACTAGGACACAATGTGCATTTTTCATAAACATCACCATTCTCCACTTCTTTACTTTCACACCGACATCTCGGTATTCCATAACCACACAAGTCTTTTTAAAGGAGTTTTGAATAAACAACATTGTTTCCCATTCTAAAGTTTTATATAAGCTACTACATAGGGTGGAAAAATAATATCCATATACTTTTCGAAAAGGTTTTGTAAACCAATGCCTTAAGAGTAAATCATTTGATCAAAGTAGATGCATATGTATTTAGGTGCAAGCTCAGGGAGTAGCTTGCCTTGCTTGGCAAAGTGATCTTGCTCTTGTTCTTCGATTTCAGCAAACTCTCCTTCCTCGATATATCCGACAACGTTCTCGTCTAATTAATAAACAAACAATGCAAACAATCACTAATCTATACAAGCAATCATCTCAATCAAAACAATCATGAATCATCACACATAGCTACTGCACACATCAAACCATACAATTTGGTTTCAAAATATTTGAATTAAACATTGTTTAATTATGTTCAAAACTATGGCAGAAACTTGTGGAACATATTTAATTCAATAACTTGAGTTCTGTTGGTCACAAAAATACAAACTAAAATTCTGTAGAAAGCTACTGATGTGTAGAATACAACACAATTGAGTTTGGATTAATTTGAGTTACCAAACTCCCTACACATTTGTTTGAATCCAGAAGCTTAATAATCAAGTTTTAGCTACCCATTAAATTCTGTTGCTCCTAAAATTAAATCCTTTTAGGGGTAACTAAACATGACTAATTGTGACCTAACAAAATTGGTCCTAATTCATTTGGGTTTACCATTAAACATATTTAAATGTTTGAGTGCAGAGGGGTATTTAAACTTCAACTTTATACTAAACAAATACTACTGCACAAATAATTCTACCAAATTAGGGAAGCTAATACTAGGCAGTACTAAGCTAACAAAATTGGTTTGGAATTATTTAGACTAACAGAGTATCATAAACAAACAAGTTTAGAATTTAAACCTTCTGTAGTATTTTTAATAATACTTTTTATTTATTTAATTAAATGACATGAGACCAATTGGGTTGGTTAAACATTTTCATAAGCTTTTCAGAACAATTGAGTTTGATTTATTTGAATTCCTAAATCTTGAGATATTGATTTTCTAAGTTGATGCCAGTACTGAAATTTCCAGAGAAAATTAAATTAGAAATTCTCTCTGTTTGGATAATGTTGAAAGTTATGACAGGTGGGGCCTACACGTCAGCGACACAGGAGAAATATCTCGCGCGCTGGAAATGTTTAAACATCTGACGGGTGGGACCTATATGGCAGTGGCTCAAATAAACGAAGCGGTACGCGATCGTTGATCATAGATCGAACGGCTCACGGAGCCCGCGTTCATCGACGACCTAACAGAGCGTCGCGGAGCTCCGGCGACGGCGAGGGTGGCCAGTGGGGGTACCTGGAGGGTCTAGGGACGGCGGAGAGGACGGCGTTCGACGGCGGAGGTCGTGGGGAAGCTGGGGAGGTGAGTGGAGCTTGATGGGGAAGCTCCTGGCGATGGCGACGATCTCCTTCTTCTCCGCGGCCGTGCTCCAACTCCGGCGAGATCCTACGGGGGCTCCTGGGCACGATACAGAGGGGAAAATGTCTCAGGTGGGTGTGGCGGTAATGGAGAGGCAGGTGAGGTCCAGAGAGGAGCAAGGGAGGGAGCAGCACGGCGTGGCCGTGTCGTCGCCTACCTCGGGTGCGGCGGGGCGCAGAGAGGAACTACGGGCAGCAGCAGCCTCGCTGCGGAGTACCCGCCCTTCTGGCGGTGTACGGGAGAGAGTGGAGTGAGGGAGAGGTGGTGAGATTGAGGGAGGGCTCGGGGTGGCTTTATAGGCTCGACGACGGCGCACGGGCTCGCCGTGGACACGGTGCAGGAGAGAGTGTCCAGGCGCGATAGCTCGCCGTAGCTCGCGGTAGGGGGCGGCTGCGGCGTTCGAGGTGCTGGGGCTAGCTCGATGGCGTGGCGACGCGCTGTGCGTGCGCGAGAACGGGACGGCTCGGGGAACGTTTGGACGGCGGGTCGTGCACTGGCACGGCCGTCTCGGGCGGATGCGGCGGCTGCGTGGCGCGAAGCGACGATGGGGGTCCTCCCCTGGGATGGCTGCGGTGCTGGGAGAGCGCAGAGACACCAGGGAGAGGGGGGGACACGGTCTTGGGCGACTGCGGTGGCGACAACGCCGTTGCCACGGCGACGGCCATGGCGCACGGCGCCCGCGGCTGTCCCCTGGTGCATCTCCTCTTCCCGTACCTCATTTCTTCGATTTCCTGGACGCGGCGAGGTCAGTGAGGGGAGAGGGAGTGGATGCAAGCATCAATTCGAAGAACAAACTTCGAATTCGATCGAATTGCATCGGTTGAAATCAAACCGAGGATGAACACAGTGGTGTCCACCACGTGTTCGACGAAATGTGCACATCAAATTTAGATTTGATTTCTGAATTTTCATTTCATACTTTGCTTCATAATTATGTATAGGTATTTGTGGTGCTGTGTTGCATTTCATGTGACAAGTGCAACATAGCACACTTTGTGATTTGAATTTTAATAAAGAAAGTAAATAGAATTTAAATTTAGGTTTTTAAATTAAATTTTTGAGAGGGAAAAGTTATAGGAATAAAAATGGGAGAGTTTATATAACCTCTCCTCTCAATTTTGTTTGGAACCATTTTAGTTTCTCCCCTTGGAGAATTTGTGTGACACAATTGTCACTTTTATTCTTCTTGCTTTATTTGCTATTTCAATTCTTTTCTTTTCTTCTTGTTTTTATTTAGAGCAAGCAACATAATTAGCAAGAATAAATAACACAAGCAACAAGAATTGATTACCACAAGCAACAATAAGAGATCAACACATATAATTAAGCAAAAGTTTTTGTTGGCTCTCATTTTTGGAATAATAATACTGATTAATAATTTTGGGATGTTACAATTTGGTGGTGAAGTTATAATTTCAGATTGTGTTGTACCACTTATGCCACTGAATATGATCATGTTCGCACGTTGTGAGTAGTTCCCGTATGTTCCTGAGGGCATAGGATGAATTGGCATGATTTATATATGACATGTGTTGGTATTTTGTCAAGAGTTTATCTTTTATGTGATTCTATGATGGTGTTGTGCGAACGTCGACTGCACAACACTTCACCTTTATGGGCTCATAGGAGAACACCGTAGTGTAATGAATTGATGGAGACTTGGGAGGACACGTAAACCTGAGACCGAGTCATGAAGTTATATTATGAGGGTATTAGTATCGGGGACCTTAGAGTGTAATGCTATGGTGGGACTTTAGTCTTAATAATTCTTGTGCAGTCATTTGCTTGGCCACATGATCCATCATAAGGGGTTGTAGTTTATTTATTTAGCTATACCTAATTATGGCTCCGTCCAAAGAGATTAAAACTTGACAAGATATTCAACGTGTTGTTTAATAAATCTCTATGCCTAGCATCATCCATGCCGCCCTCGGGAACGTTTGCCACATATAAGTTACACATCACTTGAGCTTGTCCTTTTGCCACATAAGAGGATTGGGCTTTCTCTCTTTGAGAGCTTTCACTTGCTACTATCTGTTATCTGCTTGCAACTATACAACTGAAAATACCAAAAACACTTGCATCTTTTATTGTTTTATTTATCAATCTTACTAACCAATACCTTCAGCTCCTCGTGGGTTCGACAACCTTTTCTAATTGAAAGGTACTACAATTGATCTCCTGCACTTGGGAGCCATCAAGATACTTTTCTGGCGCCGTTGCCGGGGAGCGTAGCGCTATTGGTAAGAAGTTTGGTAAGGAAACTTGAAAGCTGTTTATCTCATTGTTACTATGGCATTTATGAATCGTGCCTCGCTGCATCTTGCTCTATATGAAAGTGCTTATGCCACTACTGCAAAGGTGGTTGAAACTACTGTGTCTGAGTACCTAAAGTGGGATATAAAATTCCCATGGGTCATGTTAAAAGAGTTATGAAAAATCCATTTACAGGAGATGGAACTAAGTCGGCACGCGAGCACATGGAAATAATTGAGGACATATGTGGCTTATTCAGACTACCTGGTATTTCAGAGGATCAGGTAAAAAGGAAGCTATTGTATTTGTCTTTATCTGGTAATGCTCGTGATTGGTACAGGTCTTTGGATGAAGAGGTCCAGAATGAATGGAGTATCTTGAGGAAGGTTTTCTTTCTTAAATATTTTACTCCTAAAGAAGCTTATGATAACCGCTGCTATATATTCAATTTCTGGCCACATCTGGGAGAGAGTATTACTCAAGCTTGGGGGAGGTTAAAGGAACTCCTTCGCAAGAATCCATGTCATGATCTTACAAGGAAACTTATATTGATAAACTTTTATGTGAGACTACCTATGAAGCACAAGGAGATTCTGGATAATTCATCTGGTGGAAGTTTTACTAATAACACTGAAGAAGAAGCATGGAATTTATTGGAGACTATTTCTGAAAATACTAGCCACTGGGATCTTGATAAAGGTAATGAGCCATATTTTGATTATGAATATTCATGTGTAGAGAATTTCTCTACTTCTATTTGTTTAAAAATCTGAGTGATACTTTTGGTCTTGATCCTTATGTTATAATTGAAATAGCTAAAGGTTTTGCTGATCATATCTGTGTTCCAAAAAGTGGATTTGAAGTTTATGTTGAACCTGTTAAACAATCTATTGTTGTTCCTAAAGTTATTAAACAGGTTGAACCAATGTCATCTGTGACAATTGAGGAGTATGTTGAACCACCTCCATTTCCAAACCAAGTTAAGGAGAATTTACTTAAAGCTGTTACTAACAAGAGTAACAAAAGATGTTCTCAGCCTTATGAACAGGTGGAAGTCAACACTCAAATTTCTGTTATCAAGCAACTAAATGAAGAAGACCCAGTGGATGTTTATCTATGTGAAGATGCTACCAAAGTCATCAAAGGTAATTCGGCCAAAGTTGGGAAACCTGTTATATCATGCTCTATTGGGACTTCAAGTTATCATGGTCTATGTGATATTGGAGCAAGTATTAGTGTCATTCCATATTCTCTTTATCTTGAGATCAAGCCTGATATTGATCCCATTGTTATGGAAGAGACAGGTATGACAATTCAACTTGCTAATAAAGATTATATTAGTCCATTTGGAATTGTTAGAGATGTTGAAGTATTGATTGGCAAAATAAAATACCCTGCTGATTTTATTGTGCTTGGTTGTCCTCAAGATTCATTTTGTCCTATCATTTTTGGTAGACCTTTCTTACATACTGTTGGTGCTGAAATTAATTTGCCTAAAGAGAAAGTGTTTATTAAATGTGCTGGTGAGAAACTTGAATTTAACTTTTCCAAATTTGCTGATAAACATGTTGAGAAAGAGCCAATTCCTAATAATTTAATTGAAACTCTTGCTCATATAGCTGTAGCTTCAACTGATGTTGTAGAACGTTATATGCTTAATCAAGATGAACCATTTAATGATGAGGAAAAAGAGGCTTTGGAACAAATATTATGGCAACAACCACCACAATTACAATTGCATATCCCACCTGATAATTTAGGAGTGCTACCACCACCTAAAGGGGATCCTAGTTTTGAATTGAAACCTTTGCCTGCAAATCTGAAATATGCATATTTGGATGAGAAGAGCATATATCCTGTCATTATTAGTGCTAACCTTTCAGCTGAAGAGGAAGAGAAATTACTTGATGTGCTAAAAGCTCACCGACCAGCCATTGGATACTCTCTTGATGATCTTAAAGGTATAAGCCCCGCTCTATGTATGCATAAAATTAATCTGGAGGAAGATGCAAAACCTGTTGTTGATTTTCAACGCCGCCTCCATCCAAAAATGAAAGAAGTGGTAAGGAAAGAGGTAATAAGACTTATTGAAGCTGGTATCATTTATCCTATAGCTGACAGTAAGTGGGTTAGTCCTGTTCATTGTGTTCCTAAAAAGGGTGGAATGACTGTTGTTCCAAATGAAAAGGATGAACTTGTGGCTCAACGTACTGTAGTTGGTTATAGGATGGTTATTGATTTCAGAAAATTGAATAAAGCAACTCGAAAAGATCATTATCCATTGCCATTTATTGATCAAATGCTAGAAAGGTTGTCTAAACACTCTCACTTTTGCTATCTAGATGGTTATTCAGGTTTCTCGCAAATTCCTGTCCATAAGGATGATCAAGAAAAGACCACTTTTACTTGCCCATATGGTACTTTTGCTTACAGGAGAATGCCATTCGGTTTATGTAATGCTCCTGCTACTTTTCAAAGATGCATGAATGCTATATTTGCTGATTATATTGAAAAGATAATGGAGGTTTTTATGGATGATTTTTCTGTGTATGGTACTTCCTTCGATAATTGCTTGTTCAACCTTAACAAAGTTTTACAGCGTTGTGAAGACCAACACTTGGTTCTTAATTGGGAGAAGTGTCACTTCATGGTTACTGAGGGTATAGTTCTTGGGCATAAGATTTCTGGAGAAGGAATAGAAGTTGATCCAGCAAAGATTGAAGCTATTGAAAAACTACCATATCCAAGGGACCTCAAAGGTATAAGAAGTTTTCTTGGGCATGCAGGTTTTTACCGTAGGTTCATTAAGGATTTCTCCAAAATATCAAAACCTCTAACCAATCTTCTGCAAAAGGATGTTCCTTTCTCTTTTAATGATGATTGCATTGAGTCCTTTAATATTTTGAAGAATGCTTTAATCACTGCTCCCATTATTCAACCTCCTGATTGGAACTTGCCTTTTGAAATTATGTGTGATGCTAGTGATTATGCAGTTGGGGCTGTTTTGGGCCAACGTGTTGATAAGAAACTGAATGTTATTTATTATGCTAGTAGAACACTTGATGCTGCTCAAAAGAATTATGCTACAACTGAGAAAGAATTTTTAGCAGTACTGTTTGCTTGTGACAAGTTTAGACCTTATATTACTGATTCAAAAGTCACAATACATACTGATCATTCTGCTATTAAATACTTGATGAATAAGAAAGATGCTAAGCCTAGACTAATAAGATGGGTACTTCTATTGCAAGATTTGATTTACATATTGTTGATAGGAAAGGGGAGGATAATCAAGTTGCTGATCATCTCTCTAGGATGGAAAGCATACCTGATGATCCTATTCCTATTAATGATAGCTTTGTTAATGAACAACTTGCAATTGTTAATGTTTCTAGTGCTAAAGTTGCATCTCCTTGGTTTGCCAACTATGCAAATTTTATTGTTGGTAAAGTTTTGCCTCCACACTTCACTTCTCAACAAAGAAAGAAATTCTTTTATGATCTTAGACATTATTTTTGGGATGATCCTTTCCTCTATAAGAAAAGTGTGGATGGTATTATTAGACGTTGTGTACCTGAGCATGAACAACAGGCTATTATAAGAGATTGTCATGACAGTCCCTATGGAGGGCATCATGCAGGAGATCGCACAGGAGCAAAGGTATTACAATCTGGTTTCTATTGGCCTACTTTATTTAAGGACTGTGCTGAATATGTTAAATCTTGTGATAAATGTCAAAGAGTAGGAAACATTGGTAGGAGGAATGAAATGCCTATGAATTATTCATTGCCACTTGAACCATTTGATGTGTGGGGTTTTGACTTTATGGGTCCTTTCCCAGAATCAAAGACAAAGCATACTCACATTTTGGTTGCAGTTGACTATGTTACAAAGTGGGTGGAAGCAATTCCAACCAAAAGTGCAGATCATGCCACAGCAATGAAGATGCTCAAGGACATCATTTTCCCCAGGTTTGGTGTTCCTAGGTTCTTAATTACTGATGGTGGTTCTCATTTCTTGCATGGTGTTCTTAGAAAAACTTTGGCAAAATATGATGTTAACCATAGAATTGCATCTCCTTATCATCCTCAAACAAGTGGGCAAGTTGAATTAAGCAATAGGGAAATTAAACTCATTTTGGAAAAGACAGTGAATAAGTCTAGATCTGATTGGCCAATTAAGATTAATGATGCTTTGTGGGCTTATAGAACTGCTTTTAAAAATCCTATGGGAATGTCTCCTTATAAAATGGTTTATGGAAAAGCTTGTCACTTACCTGTTGAACTAGAACATAAAGCTAGATGGGCTATTAAACAACTGAACTTTGATTTTAAAACTGCGGGAGAAAAGAGAATTCTTGACCTAAACCTACTTGACGAATGGAGAAATGAAGCTTATGAAAGTGCCAGGATGTTTAAAGAAAAAGTTAAGATTTGGCATGACAAGAAAATTAAGAAAAAGGAATTCAAAGTAGGTGATCAAGTTTTATTATACAACTCTCGTTTCAAGTTTTCTGCAGGGAAGCTAGCTTCAAAGTGGCAGGGACCATTAGTGATACAGGAGGTGTACCGTTCAGGAGCTATCCGTCTTCACGGTGACATGAAAGGTAAACCTCATGTAGTCAATGGACAACGCCTTAAACCTTATATTGCAGGAAAGAGCTTCATCGGAAGGGTGGAGGAGTTGAATTTACAAACACCGGAGGAGGTAATTGAGAGAAACCGTGCAGTTTCAGAAACCCTAAATCAATAGAAGGTAACTTTGTTGGAAAGTTTCTCGGAATTGCATAAATTTTACGGAGGTCAATTTTTATGGAAATCATCGTATGGGACAAGAAAACTGGACGAAACGGAGACCCGAGGGAGAAAGAGAGGGGCCCACGCGGCCCATGTACCTGGCCGCGTGGGGCTGTCCCTTTTCCACCTCGGAGTCCTTTTTCGTCTCGTTTTCGATCCCGACGCTTCGCCTTGACCCAAAAACTCTCAATATATACCCCTCTCTGTCGATCTAATCTCGCACCGAGCGTTCTCGAGCGATTCTTTCTTTTGCTGTTTCTGCCTGTCAGGTTTTTAGCCATGTCTTCGGGAGACTCCTACCAATGCTCCTCCATGGACGACGATGATGATGAACTCGATGGGTACAGCCCCACGTCCATATGGAGGAGGAATAGGAAGAGGAAGGACTACTCCGACGATGAAGACTACAAGCTTGATGAAGAGGAGATGGACAAGCAAGAAGCTGAAGAAGAAGAGCACAAGCCCTCCGTCGACATCGCGCCCTTGGCGACAGCACCTCCATCACCCATTGCTGTTGCCGGCGTGAGGGTGAACCACTCTCTTGGAAACAAGAGGCGGGGCGCGCGCATGCAGACCGGAGGGAAGGTTCCCAGGCACTTCCTTGCGAGCAAAAACGTAGCTTCTACTCTTATTGACAGGGAATTTCAGCGCACCACTCAAGAGAACTATCCTGGTGAATGGGATCGCAAGATCCCAACAAGAAGGTGCCAAGCCCGAGTGGAAGCCTTGCAAAGAGTCGGTGGAGAAGAATCTCATGCAAAAACTGGGAGAAGCCGCAAAAGAGTTCGAAAAAGCTTACAACCTCATGATGAAGATCATTGGGGATCTTGAAGATAATTATTATGAAGGCAATGTGAAAGAAGAGAGGAGTTCTAGCAAGACACCAAGCTTGGGGGAGTTCCATCTAGTCTTTCTCT
The DNA here is from genome assembly GCA_947311845.1 of Poa pratensis. Classification (NCBI taxonomy): domain Eukaryota; kingdom Viridiplantae; phylum Streptophyta; class Magnoliopsida; order Poales; family Poaceae; genus Poa; species Poa pratensis. The sequence goes on from CAMZMU010000098.1 coordinate 9,232,520, forward strand.
TTATCAATCTATCATATCTATCTAGTCATGGTGTGCTTTGCTTTTATCGATTAGTTATCAATATCTCTTAGGCGTGTGTGAGCTCATGGAGCATTATCATGTATCCCTATCTTATGGTTTATCAATGAATATTAAAGTATGGTGTCATCCATGATTCTCTTGTTTGGGGATTTATGGGTAACACTCATGCAAATGAGCGTGGCATATTTAGAATTTCAATCACATCTTGCCTTGAAATTAATTAACTTGAGTATGTTGGACAATTATAGAATTATCTCAATATAGAAGAAGTAAAAAGACTTGTGAATTAATAGTTTGAGGTTAAGATATAGTCTTGTAGGATAAGAAGTTGAGAAGACTTAATGAAAAGGATATAAAACACTCTTGTTACAACCTAGTATCTTTTGAGCAAATTAATGATCATGGATATTTCAATACTTATGCTCTTGAATGTGAATGAAAGGAAGGCACCTGAAATTTCAGCTAGCCATGGAAAGTGTAAGAAAAGGTTGTGTAGAGCATGGGAACTTGATTGAGATATCCATGACTAAAGTTTGCACTAGTTACTAGTCAAGCAAGAGTGATAACAATTTTTATATCTATCTGTCTTTTCATTTGTCTTCTTTTGAACTTGTTATCCAATGAGAGTTTATCTTGTCTTTGAATTTCAGCAAAGTATAAAAGATTATAATGCTTGCCATGAAGAGCAAAAGCATGTGAAAAACAATATGATTCGATTGTCCAACATACAATGGTTATTTGCTTTCAAAAGTAAGGGGTGATTGCTAGAGTTCTACTTATGTTGCCCTCATATGTATGAGTTTTAGATCATTAATCTTATCTTGCAATTGAATATGATGATGATACAATGCCCGTATTTATTTATCAACCATAAGTCCATTGATGCATGTAATGATCTATGTCCTTACTTACTCGAGGACGAGTAAAGGTTTAAGCTTGGGGGAGTTGATACGTGCATTTTATATCATCATTTATATAACTTTTAGTATCATACTAGAATGTTATTTGCATGATTATATGATTGTTTCTACATGTTTTAGATGATTTTGGGGACTTTCATACAAAGTCCCTATTTTTGGTATTTAATTTCTGGGAGGCAGAAAACCCCTTTTTCTTGTCTTTAATGTTTCAGGAGCTACAGGACTCAAATAATAAAAGGAAAAATACTGCGTCAGTTTTTCATCGGGAGAAAGGCAGAGGGAAGAAGACCGAAGAGAGGAGAGCCACGAGGGCCAAATGGGGGTGGCCCACGCGGCCCATGTACCTGGCCGCGTGGGACCCACCAAAGGTGCCTCGGGCACCTCCTCGCCTGGGGCTTTTTATCGACGCCTTCGTCTCGCCCGAAAAGTAACGCCCTAATTTTTCCAAGTCCATCCGAGGTCGCGGCGGCGGCGAAACTCCTGATCCCTTCCGAGGGGGGTCAGATCCTGCTGCTCCGGAACTCCGGAGAAGGGGGAAATCATCGTCATCGTCATCACCTCTCCTCCTTGGCGTGGGAGGAGGCCTCTACATCATCACCCCCATCAAGACCAGCACCATCACCATCATCATCACCGTGATCCACTCCGTTCCCCTCGCAGTTTGAGAGTTGCTATACCCTAGATACTTGTCTTGTGCTACTATTCATGTTTGTGATTGAGTACTTGTCATTATTTGGTGGTGAAGTTATAATTTCAGATTGTGTTGTACCACTTATGCCACTGATATGATCATGTTCGCACGTTGTGAGTAGTTCCCGTATGTTCCTGAGGGCATAGGATGAATTGGCATGATTTATATATGACATGTGTTGGTATTTTGTCAAGAGTTTATCTTTTATGTGATTCTATGATGGTGTTGTGCGAACGTCGACTGCACAACACTTCACCTTTATGGGCTCATAGGAGAACACCGTAGTGTAATGAATTGATGGAGACTTGGGAGGACACGTAAACCTGAGACCGAGTCATGAAGTTATATTATGAGGGTATTAGTATCGGGGACCTTAGAGTGTAATGCTATGGTGGGACTTTATGTCTTAATAATTCTTGTGCAGTCATTTGCTTGGCCACATGATCCATCATAAGGGGTTGTAGTTTATTTATTTAGCTATACCTAATTATGGCTCCGTCCAAAGAGATTAAAACTTGACAAGATATTCAACGTGTTGTTTAATAAATCTCTATGCCTAGCATCATCCATGCCGCCCTCGGGAACGTTTGCCACATATAAGTTACACATCACTTGAGCTTGTCCTTTTGCCACATAAGAGGATTGGGCTTTCTCTCTTTGAGAGCTTTCACTTGCTACTATCTGTTATCTGCTTGCAACTATACAACTGAAAATACCAAAAACACTTGCATCTTTTATTGTTTTATTTATCAATCTTACTAACCAATACCTTCAGCTCCTCGTGGGTTCGACAACCTTTTCTAATTGAAAGGTACTACAATTGATCTCCTGCACTTGGGAGCCATCAGCAGCATCAAGTGTTCTACTAGCATAATAAATAACATTCAGTTTCTTATCAACACGTTGGCCCAAAACAACCCCAACTGCATAATCACTAGCATCACACATAATTTCAAAAGGTAATTTCCAATCAGGAGGTTGAATAATAGGAGCACTTATTAAAGCATTCTTCAAAATATTAAAGGACTCAATGCAATCATCATTAAAAGAGAAAGGAACATCCTTTTGCAAAAGATTGGTTAGGGGTTTTGATATTTTGGAGAAATCTTTAATAAACCTACGGTAAAAACCTGCATGCCCAAGAAAACTTCTTATACCTTTGAGATCCCTTGGGAAGGGGAGCTTTTCAATAGCTTCTATCTTTGCTGGGTCAACCTCTATTCCTTTTCCAGAAATCTTATGCCCAAGAACAATACCTTCAGTAACCATGAAGTGACACTTCTCCCAGTTTAAAACTAAGTGTTGGTCTTCACAACGCTGCAAAACTTTGTTAAGGTTGAACAAGCAATTATCGAAGGAAGTACCATACACAGAAAAATCATCCATAAAGACTTCCATTATCTTTTCAATATAATCAGCAAATATAGCATTCATGCATCTTTGAAAAGTAGCAGGAGCATTGCACAAACCGAATGTCATTCTCCTATAAGCAAATGTACAAATGGACATGTAAAAGTGGTTTTCTCTTGATCATCTTTATGAACAGGAATTTGGGAGAAACCTGAAGAACCAACTAAATAGCAAAAGTGAGAGTGTTTAGATAACCTTTCTAACATTTGATCAATAAATGGCAATGGGTAATGATCTTTACGAGTTGCTTTGTTTAACTTCCTGAAATCAATACACATTCTATAACCAACAAAAGTGCGTTGAGCTACAAGTTCATCCTCATCATTTGGAACAACCGTCATTCCACCCTTTTTAGGCACACAATGAACAGGACTAACCCACTTACTATCAGCTATGGGATAAATGATACCAGCTTCAATAAGTCTTATTACCTCTTTCCTTACCACTTCCTTCATTTTTGGATGGAGACGGCGTTGATAATCAACAACAGGTTTTGCATCTTCCTCCAAATTAATTTTATGCATACATAGAGCTGGGCTTATACCTTTAAGATCATCAAGAAAGTATCCAATGGCTGGTCGGTGAGCTTTAAGCACATCAAGTAATTTCTCGTCTTCTTCAGCTGAAAGGTTAGCACTAATAATGATAGGATATATGCTCTTCTCATCTAGGTACGCATATTTCAGATTTGCAGGCAAGGGCTTTAATTCAAAGCTAGGATCCCCTTTAGGTGGTGGTAGCACTCCTAAATTATCGGGTGGGATATGCAATTGTAATTGTGGTGGTTGTTGCCATAATATTTGTTCTAAAGCATCCTTTTCCTCATCATTAAATGGTTCATCTTGATTAAGCATATAACGTTCTACAACATCTGTTGAAGCTACAGCTACATGCGCAAGAGTTTCAATTATATCTTCAGAAATTGGCTCTTTCACAACATGTTTATCAGCAAATTTGGAAAAATTGAACTCAAGTTTTTCACCAGCACATTTAATAAACACTTTCTCTTTAGGCAAATTAATTTCAGCACCAACAGTGTTTAAGAAAGGTCTACCAAAAATGATAGGACAAAAAGAATCTTGAGGACAACCAAGTACAATAAAATCAGCAGGATATTTTATTTTGCCAATCAATACTTCAACATCTCTAACAATTCCAAATGGACTAATATAATCCTTATTAGCAAGTTGAATTGTCATACCTGTCTCTTCCATAATGATAGGATCAATATCCGGCTTGATTTCAAGATACAGAGAATATGGAATGACACTAATGCTTGCTCCAATATCACATAAGCCATGATAACCATGATAACTAGAAGTCCCAATAGTGCATGATATAACAGGCTTACCAACCTTGGCCGAATTGCCTTTAACAACTTTAGTAGCATCTTCACATAGATAAACATCAACAGGATCTTCTTCATTTAATTGTTTGATAATAGAGATTTGACTGTTGACTTCCATCTGTTCATAAGGCTGAGATCTTCTTCTTTTACTCTTGTTAGAAACAGCAATAAGTAAATTTTCCTTGACTTGGTTTGGATATGGTGGTGCCTCAACATACTCCTCAATTGTCAAGGATGACACTGGTTCTACCTGTTTAATAACTTTGGGTACAACAATAGATTGTTTAACAGGTTCAACATAAACTTCAAACCCAGTTTTAGGAATACCAATATGATTAGCAAAAGATTTAGCTATCTCAATTATAACATAAGGATCAAGATTAAAAGTATCACTCAAATTTTTAAACAAGGTAGAAGTAGAGAAATTCTCTACACATGAATACTCATAGTCCAGATAGGGCTCATTACCTTTATCAAGATCCCAATGACTAGTATTCTCAGAAATAGTCTCCAATAAATTCCATGCTTCTTCTTCAGTATTATTCGTAAAGCTTCCACTAGATGAATTATCCAGAGATTCCTTTTGTTGCCTTGGTAGCCTCACATAAAAGTTTATCAGAATAATTTTCCTTGTAAGATCATGACAAGGATTCTTGCGGAGGAGTTCCTTTAACCTCCCCCAAGCTTGAGTAATACTTTCTCCCAGATGTGGCCAGAAATTAAATATATAGCAGCGGTTCTCATAAGCTTCTCTAGGAGTAAAATACTTAAGAAAGAAAACCTTCCTCAAAATACTCCAGTCCATAGTGACTTCCTCATCTAAAGACCTGAACCAAATACGAGCATTAACAGATAAAGACAGATATAACAGCTTCCTTTTTACCTGATCTTCAGAAATACCAGGAAGTCTAAATAAACCACATATAGCCTCAATTGTTTCCATGTGTTCACGTGCAGATTTAGTTCCATCCTGTAAATGGATTTTTCATAACTCTTTTAACATGACCAACGGGAATTTTATATCCCACTTTAGGTATCTCAGGCACAGTAATTTCAACAGTTTTAGGAGCATAAGCACTTTCATATAAAGCAAGATGTAGCGAGGCAAGATTCATAAATGCCATAGTAGCAATGAGATAAAACAGTAAATAAAATTCACCTTTCAAGTTTCCTTACCAAACTTCTTACCAATAGCGCTACGCTCCCCGGCAACGGCGCCAGAAAAGTATCTTGATGACTCCCAAGTGCAGGAGATCAATTGTAGTACCTTTCAAATAGAAAAGGTTGTCGAACCCACGAGGAGCTGAAGGTATTGGTTATTAGAAATGATAAATAGACAATAAAAGATGCAAGTGTTTTTGGTATTTTCGATTGTATAATTGCAAGACAGTGACAATGCAGCAGGTAAATGGTAACAAGTAAAAGCTCTCAAAGAGAGAGAAAGCCCAATCCTCTATGTGTAAGAGGACAAGCTCAAGTGATGTGTAACTTATATGTGGAAAACGTTCCCGAGGGCGGCATGGATATTGCTAGGCATATAGATTTATTAAACAACACGTTGAATATCTTGTCTAGTTTTAATCTTCTTCGGACAGAGCTATTATTAGGTACAGCTAAATAAATAGACTAAACCTCTTATGATGGATCATGTGGCCAATTAAATGACAGCACAAGAATTATTAAGATATAAAATCCCACCATAGCATTACGCTCTAGGTCCCCGATACTAATACCCCGTAAAGTAACTTAATGATTTGGTCTCAGGCTTTCGTGTCCTCCCAAGTCTCCCTCACGCCATTACACTACGGTGTTCTCCTATGAGCCCATATAGGTGAAGTGTTGTGCAGTCGACGTTCGCACAACACCATCATAGAATCACACAAAAAGATAAACACTAGACAAAATACCAACACATGTCATATATAAATCATTGCCAATTCATCCTATGCCCTCAGGAACATACGGGAACTACTCACAACGTGCAAACATGATGATATTCAGTGGCATAAGTGGTACAACACAATCTGAAAATATAACTTCACCACCAAATAATGACAAGTACTCAATCACAAACATGAATAGGAGCACGAGACAAGTATCTAGGGTATAGCAACTCTCAAACTACGAGGGGAACGGAGTGGATCACGGAGATGATGATGGAGATGGTGCTGGTCTTGGTGATGGTGATGATGTAGAGGCCTCCTCCCACGCCAAGGAGGAGAGGTGATGATGATGACAGTGATTTCCCCCTTCTCCGGAGCTCCGGAGCAGCAGGATCTGATCCCCCTCGGAGGGAATCAGGAGTTCCGCCGCCGCCGCGGCCTCGAATGGACTTGGAAAAATTAGGGCGTTACTTTTCGGGCGAGACGGAGACCTCGTTAAAAAGCCCCAGGCGAGGAAGTGCCCGAGGCTCCATTTGGTGGGTCCCACACGGTCAGGGAATCTGGCCGCGTGGGCCCACCCATTTTGGGCCTCGTGGCCTTCCTCGCTTGCTTCTTCTTCCCTCTGGTGTTCTTCCGAAGAAAAACCAGCTGTGCAATTTTCCTTTTATTAATTGGGCCTTCGTAGCTCCTGAAACAATAAAAACACCAAAAAGGAGGTTTTCTGCCTCCCAGAAATTAAATACTAAAAATAGGGACTTTGTAGGAAAGTCCCCTAAATCATCTAAAACATGTAAAAACAATGATATAATAATGCAAATAACATCCTAATATGGTGGTATAAGTGGTATAGATGATGATATAAAATGCACGTATCAAACGCACGGGTATTCAGCTAGTGTTGATTAGGCGCCGACGTGTCGGCGTGGTCCCATTAAATCAAAAGATATTAAGGGGAGAAGGAAGGATTTTTTATTGATCCGCGGTCCGGACACCGGCCATGGGTTCCGATGGCACCACTGTTGTTGGATTACTGGCAGGGCTTCTTCCGGGGGCGCGCGCCAGCATCTTCAACGCCATCGACGCGGCCATCTGGGTCGCCGCCGACTGCCCCGACGGCCTACGTGTGTACGGGGACGCCATCGCGCAACGTGCTCCCGCGACAAAGGAGGCTGCAATGGTGGCGGCACCCGCCTTCGTTGGGTCGCCGCCCACGCTCCCCGAGGTGGCTGGCAGCGTCCCCAGCCTCTGCAGCGCCATGACAAGTGGGTCCACACATTTGCCTACTCAGCATCGGGACATAGAATGGTTCCAACTCAGCGCCTAATTAGCACAAGGGGGACAAAACCGCTATCGATGTGACAAAAACCACTCCATGAGGTTATTAACCGGTTTTGTGATTTTGAGGGTGAAAATAATACCAAATTGGAGTTCAGGGTAATATGTGTCCATTGGGGTGAATTTGAGGGTGATTTTTATACCTTTTCTATTCTTTTTCGCGAATCTAGGGAAGAGTAATTCAATATGGGCCCCTGTATAGGTATTCTGAGCCGGGTCATCCTATTGGACGGGAAATTCGATGCGAGCTATTCCACCGCAGGAGCGCTCGGTGAATCCTATTTGCCGCTTTTTTCGGCACAGGAGGCTCACGCCGCACACCCCCACGCTGCACTGGGCCCATTTTTCCCTTTTCTGAAATATTGGTCTTCTTTCTCCTTTCTTTTCTTTTTTTTTGTTTTGTTTCCTTTTTACTTAACTTTTTAAGGGTTTTAAAATGTATTTTCTAAAAAATTCAGATTTTGAAAATCGTTCAAATTCGAATAATCATCATACTAAAAATGTTCAAATATGAAAAGTTCAAATTTTATTTATTTATTTTGTTTACTTTACTTTTGCGGATTTTAAAAATATCTTTTTTGAAAAAAATTAAAATTTAAAAAGTTAGTTTTTGAAGAAAAAAACGTATTTGATAAATGTTCGATTTTCAAAATGATCAAATTTGAAAAATATTCAGATTTTGAAAAGGTTTAAAGTTGAAAAATGAAAGATTTTGAAAATATTCAGATTTTATAAAATGTTCAAATTCAAATAATGTTCGGATTAAAAAATGTTCAAATTTGAAAAAACTTTGATATTTTAGTACAAAATGTTTCAGATTTAAAAAATTGTTACATTCGTCCTGTTTTTGTACTGAAGCTATTTCTTAAACGCAGAAAGTTGTTTTTTAGAAACAAATGAGTGCGCAATAGACACACACAACGAAAGCACTACAAACAGTCAACCAACCACGTGATATTGGCCAAGCCCATTTCTGGCCAGACGTAGGCGGCAACGCTCCAAGCTGCCGCTATAGGCGGCATACAGGAGCTCCCGGATCGCTGGGCGTCACGTCATACTAGGTTGGCCCATAACGTCACAAACTGACTCGTCCGCATAGTTACACTTGCACCTGAGGCAGCCACACTAAATTGCTCCCAAAAAAAATCGAGTACACGCTGATGCACTTTCTCAGGGTAACAAGGTAGAGAAAATATCTCCAGCCGAGGTCCGAATACCAAGCTTTCTACAACTATATTGTACCGAAATATTTTAAACGGGAAATAACAAATGTAGAATCTCTTTTATATAGAACACTCATCTCGATAAAATACAAGTAACTAAAATGAAAATAAATTATACTTTATTGTTTGTCAACACCTAAAACCTGCTCGTAGCTTCCGGCAGAAAGATGGTCATAGGTTTAAGTACACAAGGTGCTGATTTACTCCAATTCGAGCGGGGAACTGAATTATTGTTGAATTGCATTCTTTGTTTTTTTTCCTTGATTTAGCCTTCTCGTGGTTCTATTTGAAGCTAGATTTATGTTTTATTTTTCTTATTTTTTTATCCTAAAACTTTGTTTAATTTTTATTTGATCCATGGTTTCAAAAGTGGAGCCAGAAATCTTCGTGCATGTGCCTCTTAGGACGAACGTCCCAGAGCTGATGTCATCGCCATTAAACTTTTGAATTGAGATCCAAATAGTTTGACAATAAATTTGTAACAGACTGAACGAGATCCACCACTCCATGGGACGATTTCCCGCCCTCTTCAACACCACCAACGACATTGCCGCTAACAATGTAGACGAGGACACATGTATATCTTACTCTTGCCCACACTGCAGTGTCGTCATAGTCACCATAATATCACTGGCGGTTGACCATCCATCAATTTACAGTCGGAGACGGTGAAGATGACTAGAGTGAAACCCTAGATGGACACCTTCTCGTGAGTCGCGGGAGGAAAACGTTTGGCTCACACATTATTCATTCGAAGGACGTCTTTCGCTGTCCGGGAGCAACAGGAGTAGAAATGCAACAACAGAATAGTGTGCCATAAATAGGCAATGTTTATTTTTGTGTTCGTATTGATATGTTTGTTATATTTTTCTCGCCTGGGTGTGCGGCGTTACAGTGCCCGGGCGCCTGAGAGGACGCGAATCCGTCCGGCTATTATATATAGTAGTATGGTTTTTTGGAAAACGATAGGGCTTTACTGCGAAAAAGCGGCGAGCAAAGTGCATATCTATATGTTTGTCAAAATAAGAAGGTTAAAAAATGATTTTTTTTTGGAAAGGTGATATCCATCTATTTGTGAAAAGAAAATTCAAACGGGTGATCGAGCGCGACGAATTGGACAAAACTCGACGAATATTTATGCGAATCTGGATCACAAATTAGTAAGTTAGAGTTGACTAAAATCGAAACCGATCACGGGAATGGAACCTACTCGTCGACGCGTAAATTTTTCATATATTTTTTTTCTGACGTTTTTGGGGAAAAAAATCCGACTGCTGTAGCGTACTACAGTAACACGGTAGCTACTGGAGGTATTGTTGCACTGTAGCAAATTTGACTGGTGAAAATCATCATTTGGTACCGTTTTAAAATATCCTTTTTTTGGTTAACTAATCTTGAAGATTAATGAAATATGTCAAAATTTGTCTTTTTTGCACGGTATAAAATGCAACGAATTTGAAGTTTGAAGAGAAATGCATATATTTATGTCCGTTGAAATAAAAAGTTTAAAACATACTGTTACAGTGCCCGGACACTTCGCGCCATTATATATAGTAGGATAGTAGTTAGTTTGTAATCTCCTCTTTCCTCCTCCGCTCGGACGGAGACGCCGCCGACGCCGAGCTCCTTCCCCGACAAATCGAAGCACGCAAGGGGCTCCGCCGTCGTCTCCTCTACCCCTAAGAAAATTTCAAATTTAAGAAAATTTCAAACTTTTACACATAAAGGTTGTAAGAAATTCTTAAAATTAAGAAAATTTTAAACTTTTCACAAAAACTAAGAAATGTTCGTTCTATTGCACATTTTTTGGATTAGTTTTCCAAATAAATTTTGTATTTTTTGCTGAAACAGAAAAAACAAATTCCAGCGGATTTCACTTGCCATTCTTTTAATATTTTGAAAAAAATGATTTTGATAATTACTAAAACTATGACAGTAGGTCCAGTTTGTCAGAATTTGAAACTTTCCTAACAATTTCAAAAAATTGTCCAATTTTATAAATTTAATAACTTTTGTTCCGTGATTCATAAAAATATGTTCAACATACCAAAATATTTAGAAAAAATAGATTCTACCTATTTGTGTCCAATTCATGCACTATCTTCCGGTTAGAAGAAACCGAATATTTTATCTATAATACCAATTATGTTATCATAGATCGTTAAAGTTAGCTATCGGCATTCTAATTCCGCATAAAATATACTTCAAATTACGCAGCAAAATTAACACCACGGGCATAATTGTTTGAATCCTAACTAATTATGTCAAAATACAAACATATTTGAGCATTTCAATTTGGTTAATATTCATACATAATCTAAACTAACTTTATCTAATTATGGATTTAAATTTAATAGATGGTCACATATTGCATTTTCTCTAATTACGGAGTTAACTTAAAAAAATTATGCAAAAATACAAGCTTTTTTGAACATTTTCAATTCGCTAAATATTTGGAGATACTCTACACGACAAATTTCAAAGGATTTCAACATTTCGAATCACGACGTGTGCGACTTCAAATTATGCAACAATATTAACACCACAGGCGCGGCGTGACGACGCGCCAATTTTCCTAGTCGCTATCCCAAGACCAGCCCTTTTCTACCCCTTGAGCTCTTGCTTGCCGTACATATGGCGATGAGCTCCTCGCCGGCGATCTCGGCCGCGTCGGCGGCCGTCGTGACGCTGGCCGTAGCTAACCGCGTGCTCTACAAGCTCGCGCTAGTGCCCCTCAAGGAATACCCCTTCTTCCTCGCCCAGCTCACCACCTTCGGGTAAGCCTTTTTGCACCTCCGGGATGTTCAACGAAATGCGCAGCAGTAGTTTTAGTATGCCCGACGTGCCCTTAAGGAATCCGAATTCATGTGTTTAATTTGAGTCTGGCAGGTATGTTTTCGTGTACTTCTCGATACTGTACACAAGGTACCGTGCAGGGGTGGTGACCCGGGAAATGCTTGCTCTGCCAAAGAGCCGGTTCGCTGCCATCGGCTTGCTTGAGGCTCTTGGGGTCGCAGCCGGAATGTCTGCTGGAGGTAAGTTTTGCAGCTTCTTTCTGTTGCGGATTCCCTTAGTGTAGTATGGATACACTAAAATTCAGACTGTGTATCTTTCATGTAAATATTTGTGCTGATTTGTGAAACTTGCAGCTATGTTGCCTGGCCCTGCCATTCCTATACTGTCTCGGTATGAGGTTTGGTTAATTTTCAGCTGTGCCATATTCCTTTTTAGTGGTTCTGTACATACTGTCTGCATCATTCATTCATTCTCTAGAGTCTAGAGAACATATTATCTGCATGTCCTCTTACCCTGGCATCCTTGATCGTTTTTTTTGCGGGGCTGGCATCCTTGATCGTTACAAATTTGAAGAGCGGCGAAAGGCGACTTTTTGGGCGAACCCCGTCGATCCACCGCGTCCGTGCCGTCGAGGCGTGGGATTCCTCTCCTCCGCCGGCTGCTTCGGCAGCGGGAGGGTGGGGGATCCCCGTCTCCGGCCTGTACATACGGTAGGATAGGGTGGAGTCCCCGCCGGCGGTGCCTTGGAGGAGGTGGTGCTGGTGGTGGGGTGTTTGGTGTCGCCGCGGCCTTCTCCGGCGGCGGAACTCTGCGGGGCTCGTCGTCTCCGCGCGCGACTTGCGGGCGCTCGAGGCCCGGTGGGGTTCTTGAGCTCCCTTGCCTCCCGTCGGATCCGTGGTGGCGGCGGATCCGGTGGCTGGAACCCAGAGCCGGGCGAGGTCGGCGGCTCCTGTCTGCGTCGGGATCGAGGACGTCTACGGCAAGGTGGAGATGCAGGAGAGAGAGGGTGTTCGCCGTGATCGTTCACCGGCGTAAGCTCCGCCGCGGCGCGGCGGACGGGCTCTGCGGCGTCTTTCAAGGAAGAGGGCGCTCTCAGGCTGTGGTTAGAAGGCGGCTGATGGTCTTCGTCGCCGGCGCCGGTGGAGTTGCTGATCTCCGATCTGGTTCTGCTTCCCTACGTATTGTTCTTTTCCTTCTGTATTTGTACTGTGTACTTTGTATGTGGTACTTTGTTGTTGAATATACGTGGGCTTTAAAAAAAAGAATAGTGTGACTCGACAGCACGACGATGCACCGTCCGTTCGAAAAAGAAAAAAACAGCACGACGATACACATCAGCTCCATGTGCATTCGTACGTGCCCGTATCTGCATGCATTCAGTGCATGCCCCGATCAAGCAGATCGTAAAGCCTGTCAGGACAGCTACTGTGAGTGACCCCACTTAATAAAAAGAGTCCGCGTGTTCGTTGCTGTGTAGTGGCCTTTCCGAAATGATTCCACCAAGAGAGCACATGATCCATGAAGCAGCAACGTACGGCTAGTACCAAGTGGCGCCATCGCAGATTAATGCAGGATTTCTCGCGGCGGAGAGGCGCTTCATCTCAGCCCGATCAATCATGATTCGCTGGGTAGTGCAGCGATCCGCTTTAGTCCTTGCTTATTTATAGTGTATTTGGAGTGTATTTTAGGTGATTAGAGTAGATTATCCGAATCCTGAAAAATTCACATTAGTCCATTTACTAATCTGGTTTTGCAAGTGGTAATCCCTAAATATTCCTCATCAACCACCTCATTTTTTGCTAGATTAAAAGCTCTACACCATGCTAGTGTATGTGGGGCAAAAATATTTGTGGAGATGTGTGGGGATTGGGTGAAAGCAAGAATTAAACCAAATCCCCTCCTATCTTCAAACCCCTTGGGGATAAAAATACACCGCTAATAAACAAGTCCTTATACTGCTTTCAGTTTCACGAATTACACGACGGCTCTGAGCGTAAATTTTTTCTCTCATCGCCAATTGGCAGCCAAGCCAAGGAGATTACTCCTCCTGTTATGCACACCTTGTCTGCATTTACCGGTGGATCAGAGGGTAGTACTTTGTAGGTGCAGTGCTGTGAATAGGTTCATCATGCATCCGAAATTACTATCTCTGTTCACGGGTAGGAAGAAAGATGAATTTACTCTCTTTTTTACCACGAGCTAGGAGACATGTCAAGTGATGCCTCTGATAGCAAAAATGCCAATCTGGTCCAAGCAAAATCTGAGCTTGTGGACCACTAACAATTCCGGCAGTCCAATCACCTTGTTGAAACACAAGGGAAGAGTCCAAAGGACCTAGCAACTGCACTAATTTTGTCGGTGAGATTACAAATTACAAAGAGGACCCCAAAGCAATAGAAATTACATCACAGTTGTCCGATATTACACACATGACTCTAAAACATAAAATAAGATCGCAATTAGTTCCTCCACCGGAACTGATATGGAGCTCCCAAACATGTCCACCCATGCCACCGTCGGGGACTACGCCACTCGGGGTGGAGCATGCCATGGTCGCAACGTCGAAGCTGACATTCGGCCATTCGGCCAGAGAAGTCAGTGGCATTCAGCCAGAGAAGCCACTCAGGATGCCCTCCTGAAGACAACAACACTCTCCACACTTCCCTGCCCACTAGATCTGAAGCTTCATGCGGGTCGAGGTTCCTCTTCATCGCTATGACCTCGATGGCCTGAAAGAAGTGGAACAACAACCGCTACAACTCGATCTGAGGAGCATACATGCTTATTTGAGGATCTCACCGGGTGTGCCCTCCAACTCGGACATCCACCGTGGAGCCCAGCTGGACGACGGAGATGCCGGTGACCATCTCGTGCGACATGAAACCACCAAGACGCCCAATCCCCACAGCAGAGCGCCATCCACCCATCCACTATAAACACAAACAAAAACCAAAATCTATACCTAATCATGTTTATACTATGGATAGAGGGGGACGGGCTAGCCCTCGATCCCCTCACCTTGTCATACGGTCAAGCCGCTGGATAGGGAGGGGAGAGGAGCTAGTATGAGGCACACGGCTCTCAGCTAGAGGGGGTTAAGGAGAGAGAATAGGAAGAGAGGAAATGACCCTCCACACCTATTTCAATCCAATCATCCTTAGGACAACCATGCACCACCGGGCGAAGACAAATTCTCCATTCCCGCCGTCCGCCGCCTTGGCTTTGCCCAGCGACCCGGCCCCTCCGGTGACGAACGAGGGAGGGCTTGGAGGAGAGGCACTCAGGGGCGGCATCGCTAGGGTTTTGCCCGAGCCGACCCTGGAGCGACGCAAGCGCATGCTTGTCTCAGCCCTCTTGCTTCGCATGCATCGCGTACGCCGTATGACTCTCTCCTCGAACACGAGATGGTCCACTTTGAGAACATACGTGACGGATTCTAGAGATATGCTCCGACACTTTTCTAGTTCACCGCCGACAACTCCACAGGTAGGTTTGAATTATGGGCAAAGTGTAATTGTATCGCTATAAGAAAAAATGGTGATGGCCAACAAAGTTTTTGGCATGCCAATGTCACTTCACCGTCTCCAATTTATTTTTCTACCCAGTTTGCTAGATCATTGGCAAAGACAACCTCAACCAAAATCAGAGTGAGCAATAATGCATCACTGAACGGCGGGTTTTAATTGAGCCGTCCGCAAACACGCGGCGTGGCCGGAGGTCTGCCTCTGCCCGTCCCTTTTTCAGGACTCGAGTAAGTTGATGAGTAAGCATGGGGCCGCGTCCACCTGATGACAAAATTAACACTTGTACGGACACATCATGCAAGAAGGAAATGATTTGAGGTCAGTGATCTTGCTGAGCCTGCTTAATGGAATCACGAGTTCCAAGTCAAATAAAAAAGACAAAACTTGCTTGAACCAGCGTAAAGGAAACTTTGATAGGTTTGTTTGTTAATTCGCATTCGGGCACGATGCAGCGACAAGCTGAATTGCGTGCTGTGGCCGAGATCGACGCGGCATCCTAATCTTGCAATAGGCTGCATTAGTGCACGTCCAAAACGAAAACAAATTTCTGTTGCGCCCTTCAGACGGCGTACACACATAGTAGGTGCCAGACTGGAAAAGCTATAGACCCAATAATCCTCCTTAAGCCTGTTCACAGTTCGGTGTGAAACCGGTCAAACCGCTAAACCAATCCGCACCGGACCAGGCAGGGAGTTTTACATGGTTTCCACGGTTTCTGGGTTCAACCCGTGAGAATGTCAGGGCGGTGCGGTTTTAGACGGTCTGAAACCGGCAAAAACCGTCTGGAACCATTGAGATGAAATCATTCTCCGTACGTTCCCTCGCTCTCGCTCCGCTCTCCTACCTCGCGTGCACCGCCGCTCTCTGCTCCACACCGCGGCCATGTGCCAGGTCGTCCTCTCCGACCTGGACGAGAGCTCTCCGTCCGTTACCTTCCGCATCCCCACGCCGCATATGCTCCGCTTCCTCGTCGTTGCTCCCTCTGGCCGCCAGATCGGGGCCTCGGGTTGGGCTGATGGGGCTGGCCCCAGCCGCGCTCCGGCCAACGCACCGCCTCTGGAGGCGCCATAGCAGCCAAGGCCATCCAGGAACCGTCGCCCAGCGCACCAACGCCCCGTTCGTCGTAGCCCGCGGCAGTTCGCGCCCAGGCCGTACACCCGCCCACCGCCTGGCGGTGCGGCGAGCCGAGTGCCTGTGGCACTCCATGGTCGCTGCTACAACTGCGGGGAGGACGACCACATCACCGCCAAGTGCGAGAATGAGCCTCTCTGCGCTCGGTGCGGCGACTCCGGCCACATCTCGACGGCCTGCTGTTGCTGGCGCCGTGGTCGCGCCGGGCTAATGCTGAGCTCGTCGACGTTCCGATAGGGCACCAAAATCTCCGGCATGCACGTGAACCCGGCAGTCACCTTCGGCGTCGTCGTGGGCGACAACAGCAGCCTCCTCAAGGCCGTCTATATTGGGTCGCGCAGCTGCTCGGCTCGGTCGCCGTCTGTCGCCTCCTCAAGATCGCCACCGGCGGCGTGGTCTGGAACGCGGTGATCGTCTAGGCGTCGACCGTGGAGGGCTGGAGGCTGATGGAAGCATGCTGGCGTACAACATCCCGGCGACCCGACCCCGGCCGTCGCGAGGAGCGCGGAACTGCCGGCGTCCGAGGCACCGGTGCCAAACCGTTTAAACCATGTAACCAGCCCAGACCGCACCATCATCTCACTTCCCATCTAAACAGTTTAAACCACTCAAACCGTTTCAAACCGTGGCAAACGGTCCGGTGTAAGGAAACTGTGGAAACCATCTTAAACCGGGAATGCACAGGGTGAATCCTCCTTTTTCGCAGTATAAATAGACCCCCAAAGCTCCCTGCAACATCCAACAAACCAGTTCAGTGAGTGAGCACGCAAGCCAGTGTTTCTAGAGCATCCAACTTAGCCAGCAGCCACAATGGCAGGGCACATGCTTGCCAACTACGTCCAATGCAACGTCATGCTCCCTGTAAGCTCCATTCACCTCACTAAGCATGCATACACCATTTTTTCGAGGATCTAATTCATATTGTCGTACATGTATTTAGCGATATGTATAACAAATTAACACTTCAGTTGAAGAGTAAAGCCTACGAATTCATCAACAAAAGCTTAGATAGATGGAGCTTTTGTGCTAACCTTGACTTCAATTTCGTTGTGAAAATAGCTGGATGTGGTGAGCGTCGACAACACTTTCGAGAAGGGCGACCAGATCAGGGAGCAGCTGAAGAAGCTGGCAGAGGCCGGCGTGGACGGCGTCATGATAGACGTCTGGTGGGGGCTGGTGGAGGGCAAGGCCCCCAAGGCGTATGACTGGAGCGCCTACAAGCAGGTGTTCGAGCTGGTGAAGGAGGCCGGGCTGAAGCTGCAGGCCATCATGTCGTTCCACCAATGTGGTGGCAACGTCGGCGACGTCGTCAACATCCCCATCCCCCAGTGGGTGCGGGACATCGGCGCTACCGACCCCGACATTTTCTACACCAACCGGAGCGGGACGAGGAACATTGAGTACCTCACTCTTGGAGTGGATGACCAACCTCTCTTCCACGGAAGAACTGCCGTCCAGGTTAGCAAAGCTAAACCACAACTCCAGATCTCCTGTATATGCATGGTGATCAGATACTCAGACGAGTTTTGGCAACAGTATGCCCACGGTAGCAAGCTCTGATCATTCCTTTGTGGCTGTGACAGATGTATGCTGATTACATGACGAGCTTCAGGGAAAACATGAAAGAGTTCCTGGATGATGGTGTCATCGTGGACATTGAGGTGGGACTAGGCCCAGCTGGAGAGATGAGGTACCCATCCTATCCTCAGAGCCAGGGATGGGTGTTCCCAGGCATCGGAGAATTCATCGTGAGTGCTTTTTGCCAAACAAAAACTATCCTCTTCTGTTCTTACATAAGACCAAAGGCAGTTCAATCTTTGTCCAAGTGACGATCACCAATGAAAAAGGTTTTAAGAATGAACAGCCCCCCAATGGTAAAGTGATTCTGTTCAAAAGAGACACTTGGATGAAATGGCAATTTCAGCCTATCACTACTTTTGAGACACCATACTGTTCTTTTAAGTAAAGTATCAGAAGCAAACAAAACACCATGGCCCCATAGTTAAGTGGCAAAAGCAGAGGAAATCAAATGTACATCTAGCTAAGCAGACAGGATATGAAATAAAACAAATGTAAATTATAGCATCACAAGTAAAGACAAAAGAACTTCACTTAATTTGTTCTAACTATTACAACACAAATAATCTGCAGTGCTATGATAAGTACCTAGAAGCAGACTTCAAAGCAGCAGCAGTGAAGGCTGGCCATCCTGAGTGGGAATTGCCTGACGATGCTGGAGAGTACAATGATACTCCTGAGAAGACCCAATTCTTCAAGGACAATGGAACATACCTCACCGAGAAGGGGAAGTTTTTCCTGTCCTGGTACTCAAACAAACTGATCAAGCATGGTGACAAGATCTTGGATGAAGCAAACCAGGTCTTCTTGGGATGCAGAGTGCAGCTGGCAATCAAAGTAAGTACCATGCTAAAGATCTCAGTTTATCATAGTAGACAAGGTTTTATAAAATCATGATTCAATTGAGAAGTTATATCTGATAAAAACAGAAATACACAAATTAACTCTAACATTGGTATGTAGGCCAAAGGAACTAGAAAGTATATACAGCTCAAATTGCTTAATCTAGAATGTAAATGAGACATATCCAATGTTTGGCTGCAGATCTCTGGCATTCACTGGTGGTACACGGTTCCGAACCACGCAGCCGAGCTCACTGCCGGGTACTACAACTTAGATGACAGAGACGGCTACAGAACCATAGCACGCATGCTCACAAGGCATCATGCTAGCCTTAACTTCACTTGTGCAGAGATGAGGGACTCCGAGCAGAGCCCAGAGGCGAAGAGCGCCCCAGAAGAGCTAGTCCAACAGGTAACTACACCATTAGTGACCACAAGTAATTTGTGACTAGGGACTTCTGCACTTCTCTAGTACAGAAACACTGAAGCACTTTCTCATCAAAATTCTCAGGTGCTGAGTGCTGGATGGAGAGAGGGCTTAAATGTGGCATGTGAAAACGCACTCGGTCGATATGACGCAACTGCTTACAACACGATACTCAGGAACGCTAGACCACAAGGCATCAACAAGAGCGGCCCTCCTGAGCACAAGCTGTTTGGATTCACCTACCTCCGGGTATCTGATGAGCTGCTCGAGGGACAGAACTACACCACTTTCCAAACTTTTGTCAAGAGAATGCATGCTAACCAGGTTAGTTCCACTCATGGACATCAAGACATCTAAAATTACACAGATGTACCATTTCGAAAAAATCATTTGCAGCTGCCCATTATAATAAACATATTATTCATTTCAGGATCGTGACCCCAGTGCTGATCCAATTGCGCCCCTGGAAAGATCAAAGCCAGAAATGAAAATTGAAAAGATCCTACAGGCAGCGGAACCAAAAATGGAGCCATTCCCCTTTGATGAGAACACCGACCTGCCAGTTTAAAGATCTCAGTGATGCAGTCAACAGGAAGGACCAAGAGGCGATTTCATGAGAATTGAGGTGCACAGGGAAATAAGCCTACTGTGGAACAATAGGCCTAGGATAAATAAACTGCTGTGCAACCAGGTTATAATAATCATATATGTGGCAATAATATTGTACTGTTAATGACAAGGTTTGATGCTTTTCTGATGAGCTGGAGTTCATTAGACCTTGGCCCCCAGTTTGATGTATGCATTTGCTTGAACGAATAAAACAGTTTGTGTGTGTACCTTATTTATTCTGTGGTTTCTTTAGCAGTATAAATAAAGCTGATGCACAGGCTTCTGCAGCTAAGTGTACCAACTGTTTACATCAACTGAGTGGTTACTAGAAATGTCACGGTTCAGTAGTTAAAATTGCACCACGAAACCTTTAGGGTAACTGACACACTAGGTTGTTTCCACTTTCCAATCAACACCAACCACCAAATATGCCTCAAATGAGCAATATCATGTTCATCGATCGTCATGTAGTTGTGTTCTAGACTATAGTAAGGTAAAAGCCAAGCGAGAACTCATGAGATACACACACACTTTCCTCCCATTCGTACTCTATATTCTTATACATTTATTCCACGATAAGTGCAGTTATTGTTAGTTAGCTCTTCTATGGTGCAGCACATCAACTACTTGTTTTCAACCTTACAGTGAGTACTGAGTGGTATAGATTTCCTCTGTTACCAAGCCGCGGCTTCTTGATTCTTAAAAACTATTTTCCCTGTATATTTATGGTTTCTAGTGAAAATAATTTCACACGTGGGTTAAAGTAGATTTTATGCAGAGACCCAAGATGAAGAAAATCGGGAGTTTCTAGGAGTCTTCAGTTAGTCGGCGCAATAGCAGCTAGAGCTGAATTTGGTAAAGCAGACTTGACTGATCCAGCCAAGTACATCCACATCTACTAAAATCGAGAGTATCAAACCAGCACATATTAATACCAAAAAAACCTCTGTAATTTTTTCACTCATCGTCATAGCCTGATGTTACGTTTCACATCACTGAACCTGTATTAATCGCGACAATGAGATGGGAACACGCGCTGAGGAAAACTCTGTTTAACTGAAGTAGGGACGGCATTAAGCTCACCGAGGGTGCTCGCCGAAGTTCTCCAGCAGGTGTCCGAAGAGCGTTATCGCGCCGAGCACGGACTTCCCTATGCGCGAACAATCACTGGATCAGATCCCGTGGGAGTGGAACTGTGGAAGGCCCCTGCACCCGCGGCCGCCGTCAGTAGGGAAGAGAGGCCCATCTGCTCGCCGAGGGGCCGGCCTTACGCGAGCTCTTTAAGGAGAACGAGGTGTCGTGGAGCGCACAGTCGTGGGAGGTGGAAATCGCCGCCAGCCGCGGCGAATCGCCGTTGATGGTGGCGAGAGGGTTTGATTTTGGGCGCTTTCCCAGTGCGCGGTCGCACACACACGACACGCCCGAGAGGCTGGCAACTCTTATATTCTGAACTTGAGTCCGTTGCGAACTTGCGATCTAATCCAACGGCCCATGCTTAAAAGGGAGGCAATGCTAATAGATACACTAGCAACTACTCCCTCCGTTCTAAATTTGTTATGGCTATTTCAATGTGGACCAAATACGGACTGAAATTAGTGAATTAATACAATAAAACACGTCTAATACGTGTGTATCAGGAAAAGGCTAAAATATCTTATATTTAGAAACGGAGGAAGCATTCGAAATCCGACTCAGAGGCTCTTTCCTTTTACCAAAGGGTTTATAGTTTACATATTTTTTCATTTTCTAATATTACACATATGTCACAATGATTAACGAATTCATCTGTTACAAATCATGCCATGGCACATATATGACGAGCATCTTGGTGTTTTTTTTGGAAACCACTAACGAGTGGACCAACTAGGGGTTGACACGTGGCAACGTCGCAGCCTAACAGTTGTCATTGATCAAAAAATCGTATGACTGACAACTCGTTCGATCCAGTAATTTTAAAAGCTCATGTTCGCCCATTATAATTTTCCTTCTTTTTCTGCCAATTCAACTCCATCATCAGAAGCATCCTTATTCTGACAGGTGGCCCTCATATTCCTATGCCGCCGGTTAGTAGGGGTGGGGCTTTCTTAGGCCCTCAATGTACCATGGCACCCCTATGTCAGAAAAAAATCCAAGAACGCCTTTAATTATTAAACGCACCGCCGACATTCCTCATACCGGCACCACCATACCACAATTTTAACATTTCATAAAAGCAATTTACCATGGTGGTGAGAAGAGCCGCTAATGTCACTGGGGTGGTGCTACTACCAATGGTTAGGAGGAGATGATTTAATTAAGGGCGTGGGATGATATTTGTATCTTCCAATGTGATTGGATGGATGCTAGCCGGGATGAGCATCAAGATTATCACACACCCAAATGCGCAGTTGAAGATATGATTATTGAGAATTGGAGAGAAAGTAAATTTGCAGAATTCTCCCAACAGATATATTTTGGCATGAGTTATTGGTCATAATTGTATCGTTAAAAGAAAGAGTTGTTTTCAAACTGTTAAAAGAAAGAGTTATCCAAGTAACAAACGGGCAAAAGAAGAAAATCTTACTGGCCAACTGAAGGCCAAGCCCCACGACACATGTGAGAGGTCCATTGGCCAGGACGCAATCCAGCCGGAGGTCAGGAGATGCACCATGGCACAAGCCGTTGCCACATGGCGTGCGTGCATTGGCCACCAACTTATCCAGTCAGATAAGGTTTCGCGCCGCAAAGGACAGTAACACGTTACACGTCCTCCTCATATATTTCTGCCAGTGGATCGAGAGATCGCTAGCTAGCTTCTCAGAGGAGATAGAAACTCAGTGAGGAGAGAAGCAGAGCTTGAGATGGCACAAACCATGGCGTCCATGACCGGCCTGTCGCAGGGCGTGCGCCTACCAGGCCCGGCCGGCAGACGCGCCAGCAAGCTCACCGTGAGGGCGTTGGCAGAGGCCGAGACCGCCGGCCGCCGCGCCGTCCTTGGCCTCATGGCCACCGTCGTATCCGGCGGCGCGTTCGCGCAGGCGGTGCACGCCGTCGCCCCCATCAAGGTTGGCCCGCCGCCAGCGCCTTCCGGTGGACTCCGTGAGTGCCTCTACCTGCTGCCATACATAACTTGGCATCATTTACGCGCCATCTGATTGATGATGAATTTGATGATCTTGGTTTGTGGCAGCCGGAACGGAAAACTCGGACGAGGCGAGGGACTTCGACCTGCCCCTGAAGAACCGGTTCTACCTGCAGCCGCTGCCACCGGCAGAGGCGGCCGTCCGGGCCAAGGAGTCTGCCCAGGACATCCTCAAGCTGAAGCCACTCATCGACAAGAAGCAATGGCCGTACGTCATGAACGACCTCCGCCTCAGGGCCTCTTACCTGCGCTACGACCTCAAGACCATCATCTCCTCCAAGGCCACCAAGGAGGAGAAGAAGAGTCTCAAGGACCTCACCGGCAAGCTCTTCGACAACCTCGACGGGGTAATCAACTATATCCGCAAACATCTCCCAGTTTCTCTTCTGAAATCTTGCGTCTTGTCTTTCAGAACTGTTGACCAATGATCACTCAAACCTGAACATTTTTACAAGTACTTCAGGACTAACAGGTGTGAGATTCTTCCTTTTTGCAGCTTGACCATGCTGCCAAGATCAAGAGCCCCGCAGAGGCCGAGAAGTACTTCGGACAGACCGAGACTGTTCTAGGCGATGTCCTCGCCAAGCTAGGGTAGATGGATCGTCCACATAACGGCCGTGTTGCTTTCAGGCCTTTTCTGTTTGTTCATATGGAACCGGCAATGTAACTTCCCTGTTGATAATATGTCAACAAGCACTTAAAGTATGATCCTATCCTGAGTCATTGACAGGTAAAGTTCCAAGCAGATTTAATGACACGAAAGGGTAGGGAAATCAAAACCTTCTCCAAACAACATTAAGCTAAACTGCGCATACATCAGATGTATTTAACTTAAGAGTTAGAGCGCCACAGCTAGGGTAGCAGTACACACAGTTTAGTCCAACCAAACAATTCATCCTAATCTTCTCTTGCCCACGAGCAGGCACAAATTAAGATTTTCTTTTACCACTTGGCATACGGTAAACGCCATGCTGAGTGATCGAGGTGTAACAGAAATTAGCTAGCAAAATGCTATAACTCCAGCTACTTAACGTTTATCCTGACAGCTAATTAAGCGTACAAAAAACCCTCTTCGGCATTTAATGAATGGGCTAGAAAAACTTGATAAGAAAAACATCGCAATCCTGACACTAGAAAATACAATAATTGTACAAAATTTCCACCAAATATACTTGCAACACCGAGATGCTCTGGGTAGATGGTAGACTTAGGCAGTTATAGATTTAAGATACACTGCTGCTCCAAGAAAGAAGGGGTAACCATGTTTATATGAAATGAAAATCTTCCATTATTTTGTCACGGACATCGATGTTTCTCTTCCTTTTTTATCTGCAGAAAAATGAATATTTCAATCATAACTTTGGGCTAGAAAAGGCCCTATTCTGAAATCGACCATTTAAATTAAAAGCGTATGTGAAATAAGTGTGACATGTATTTCTTGTGGTCCTATGGAGAATCAGATAATTAAATCCAGAGACTCAATACAAAAAATGCATGAAAGTAGATGACATTTAACAACACGCATCATTAAGCCTGTGCAGACAATTGTTTGCCCTTATGTGACTTCACATCACAAAAGAAAGATGCCACCTAGATGATGCATGTCCTAAATAGTACTTCAGACTGCCATGGCATGGAGAGGTTTCAAATGGACAACTGACGTGTCAAATATAAATTACATAAAGCAAATGTGAGCTCCTTCACTAATACTTATAAATTTTAATTTTCAGGGATAACAAAGTGGAGCCGTACAAGTCAATTATCACCGACGTTCCAAAAGAATCTTCAATATTTAACAGTTAGCATAGATAAACTAAATTTCAACAGATTCAAAGATATGAGGATTATTCCTGAAAAGGAAACTACAGAATAACATTAACAACACATACCGGGCACGCAAGTCCAGTCTAAGACTTCTCTGGGACATCAGACACCTCTTCATTTGTATCCACGGCCTCAGTTGCTCCGTCATCTTCAGCTTTAGTTGCTTCTAGCTGACTCTGTTTTGACAAAACAATAGCTCTTCTCGATTCCCTACGGAACTCTCTCTTGGCCGATCGAACCTCCTCGAAACCATGTTCTATCTCAGCCTCTTCCTCAGGAGGGAGCTCTGAATACATCTTCTCAATCTTTGCCTTCCAGGCAATACCCATCTCGGTATCTATTTTGTTGTAAGGTGTCTTCAGGAGGTATTCATCAATCCCACCAGCTTTGTCAATGCACCGGAGTGCATGAGTGGTTACTTTGAGTCTAATGTGCCGCTCGTGAATATAGCTGAAAAGACGCTTCTCCTGAACATTTGGCTTCCAGTTTCTCCTTGACCTGAACAAAGAATATACTCCATAACCAAAAGGTGCCAGCAAAACTAAGAGTGTGAGAGGAACGAGGGTTAAGAAAGGCTTAAGCTATATGGTAATTAACAGGAAGTGTTATTAATTTGCAAACTACCAGGAAGTTTCTGAATGTGTCTAGCGCATAATTAGACATCCAAAATAAATGTAACGCAATCAATTTCTCAAAATATCCAAGGATGTACTTCCTATTACTACTGTATTGCTATAGACATGAAACGGTGCAAGCCAAAGGTTACAAGAATAATTTAACATGATTAGCAACTTTGCACTACCCATTGTCAACAAAAAAAAAACTTTGCACTACCCAGAGGCTACAGGATTACCCTAAATCAATGTGTTCAGTGCTTGAATTGATCAACCAACTGAGTAGTGAGTCCACATGATGATTGAATCAAGTAAACCCTATCAAAACAAGTATCTATTCCCAGGAACCAGAGCGAGTGGAACATTTATTTCGTCCGCTGCTTGTGGGCGAGAGAGCTTTGGGATTTTATCCTCTGCCCGGCAGACCATGGTTCTGCCACCCTATCTGCGAAGGACTCCCTGGAGATTGGTGGCTGACCATGTACATGTGCCCCAAGCAAAAAAAGAAAGAAAAAGATAGGCACTCTATGGTCATCCTGAATGTTGTTGGTCCATCTGGCATGCACGGGGTGGCTGATGGCATCGAGGAGGCTGAGCGGTGGCGACAGGCTTAGCTACCGTTGCTGAGCCACCATGAGGAGTAGCTTGGGTAGGGTGTTTGTGTTGTGTGTACTGTCTGGTCTATGGTCATGCCACTTGAGTGTGTCTATTTTGCTTATCCTCTCAATTAAAAGAAGTGCAAAACACTTGTTTGTCCGTTCTCAAACAAAAGTAAGTATCTATGAGCAACTATTGAATTATCTCAAGAATAATAACAAGTGACTGGATTTGTTCTCCTACTCCTTCCGAAAATGTGTCTTTGATGTTATTAACTTTGCATCATGCAGGATCAACTGAATTATGAGGCCACACTAACTGTTTAACATGGTATTGGGCCTGGTGGCAATGTCAGGACTAGGAAAGGAGATAATAAGGTTTTGCAGGATTATGCAGTTTCTCTTTCACATATTTTAAATATGATGACTGGTAACTTGATTGAGTTTGACAATTGGTACATTGCAGATAGTGTGGCATAGCATAGCTGAAGCAAGTAAGTAGCATGCTAACTGCCCTGACTAGCTTTCCGAGAAATAACACTGATGGGTACAAAGGCATTCCGTTTCTCTGTTTTGATGACCAAATAGTTTGCATGCGCCTAGTTGAGAGGGGAAGGGGGGGCTACTGAAATCAAGTAATGGCATGCTTCCACTCGAAGAGCATGTAACCAACATCAATCACGCGAGCCAAAAAAAGGTCAGAAATTATCTAACTTAAGAGTTAGCACAATATGTTATGTCATGAAATTCTAGCTGATCTTCTATACTCTTGACATTCCAATCATCAAAGGATCACATGCATCTCGTGCTGATCCTAGCTATCAAAGCCAGTACAAAATAGAGAGTGAATCCCAACAAGACATGGTATGATCCTCGACTCGTCTTACTCTCAAGTCGGTGCCGATTAGGAAAGTAAATCAATGAAACAACTGAACAATCCAACATAGTGCCATTGCATAATCAGGCCAGATAGAAGGACTGGCCTCACTCCCCTTAGTCCCTTACCACTCGTTTTTCCGCTTTCTCTCACACTCCAATCAGCAGCTTCACATTTTTTTTTCCCATTCATGAAAGTGAACTGTGGCATTTTCTACAGAAACTTGGCATTCAGGTTGATAAATTAAACAAAAATATAAAAGCCTCATTTTTTTTTTGAAAAGTCGCAGGAGAGCTGCGATTTCATTGATAGGAGAAGGAGTTACAGAGAACTATTACAGAACAGTAACACAAATTAGGCGGCAGGCGCCCTAGCTGAACACGAGAACTACTCGCGATCACATAGGTGGCGACACCCTGCCATCCCCCAGCTAGATCGTTCGTCGATGACGTCTTGCAAGATCGCCGTCGCAGGACGATCAGTCTCTCGGAATACACGAGCATTGCGCTCGCGCCAGATGGCCCAGATCACCATTAGCGCCATGGACTTGCAGGTCTTCGCCAAAGCCGTGGAGGCCAAGCAGCCAATCCGTGAGCGATCGCCCCGGTGCCCAGGCAGCAGGGGCGAAGGAAACCAGACTAAAGCGTGCAGCCACCAACGCCCAGAGGCAACGCGACCAAGGGCAATCGACCAACAGATGCTCGACCGTCTCGAGGTTGCGACGGCACAGTTAGCAGAAATAGCAATTAGGCCATTGCCTTGCCATTAGGCGGTCAGCCGTAAGGACGCGATTCTGCACCATAAGCCACGCCAGCAGCCGGTGCTTCGCCGGTGCCCATGCGCGCCAGATTGGCGCGTGCAGCGGGGAGGCCACCGAGCCAGCGAACTGGAGCCTATAGGCCGAGGCGACGGAGAACGAACCCGACTCCGTGCAGCGCCAGGAGAAGGCGTCCGCCGTGCCGTCGACGAAGCCCAAGCCCGCCACCGCCTGCCACAGCTGCACGAACTCAGGGAGCAGGTCCGTGGTGATGCGTCCACGCAGGTCCTGCACCCAGCGCTGGTCATCCACTGCCTCCCGCAGCGAGCGCCGCTTGCGCTCCGAGATGGTGTAGAGCTCCGGGAAAAGCCTCATTTTCAGAGCTAAATTTCGCAAACAAGATGAACAAATAAACATCACTCGTTGCACCTCCCATCCCACCCACTCAAACCGAAATGACTCCAGGAAACATCAAACGCGTCATTTCCCCCATTCCAACCACTGAACCTTAGCATTACAGTGCGCACAGATCAGAAGGAACCAAAAGCAGTTGGAAATGGGCGAGTGAGAATTTGCCTACTTGTTGCCGCCGTCCTCGGAGACCTTGTTGCCGAACTGGATGTGGCGGCCGGCGAAGATGCCGCGCTTTGCCCGGCCCATGACGACCTTTCTGTTCGGCACCATGTTCTTCACCGACTCCATCAGCTCCGCCGGCAGCTTCCCCTCCGCGCCCACGCGGCGCACCACCTTATTGTAGATCTCCTTCGCCCGGAACGACATCTCCCTCCGGCTATTGCTGATGCTACGGCGGCGGCGGCGGCGGCCGGTTGCCTCCGAGGTTATGGCGTGCGCGGTGGGGGCGTGGTTTCTTGGTTGGCTCCGTGAGGTCTTTGGGCAAGCTACAATTGCCGTGTTTTGGGCCAGGTAATGGCCCATTATCTGAACGATTCGACAAGGATAGGCCCATGTACCTTTTGGCCCGATGACAGCGCTTGAAGTTTGTAGGCAAAGGCTAACCGGGCCTCCTCGTGTAGGCGTAGGCGCTTTTTTCCTTCTTCTTTTTTTGTGAAACACTGCACAAACGCAGACACTCAAACATGCTCATACAACAATCACTATAAACTCGCGCACACACACATTTTACCTCTATAAGAACCTCTAAATTTGAGTCGGTGCTCAAGTTTTGATATTGACGAAATCACCACCGACGACTCGCTATTGGCGGGAACATCGGCTCAACAAACGAGTGAACAAATGTTCATCTGAAGATGGATTATTGTGAGGTATTGTCCCATTTTGCACACCTGAATGAGACATAAATGTGGGTCTTTCTAATAGCCAGCGTCTTTTTTTTCTCAAATATAGGGGAAGGTTTAGATCGAGCTTCACTAACATCTTCAACTATAAATATGTCTTCAACATTGCTATCACCCTCACAATGTAGTAGGGGTCCTCCTTATTATTCATTGTCTTCTCGATCTTATGAGCAACATGTATCTCTCCCTTTTTCCCCATTTCTTCATTATTTTCAACATATGCCTCTCTCATGTCATATTCTGAACTTTGATATTCTTCATAATTTGAGACTAATTCATAATATGAGCCTCATTCATGCTCTATTGTCTTCCGCTTATGAACATTCATGCTTTCTTGAGTGAAAATAAGGATTAGTGAAATAATAATGATCTTATAGGTAGTCCTTCATCATTAACACCATACACAGCAGAGAGACCCAAATCATACCATAATAAACTACACTAGAAGCTGACTTATTTGCTTTTGCATTAACTTTTAGAAACCATAGCCCTGTCCCTCTTTACAATCAAGTTAAAAACCTTTATTGACTCACATTCTGCTAGTATTTCATTTATCTTTGCATTGTTATCGATCAACTCCATCCGTTCTAACCCAGGGGTTCAGTAGAATGAATATCTCATACTATATTCAAGGATCTCAAGCAGTTTTATAAGATTTAAATATGTAATATTTGAACAAGAATGTTTCCTCTCCAGATTGTCCAATCCATCAAAATGAACTTTGTCGACCCAAATTTCTGATCCAAACTACAAAGCAATTGAAAATCCCCAATTCGGTAAACCTTAACCCTAAATCCCAATATGTTCAACACCCTGGTGCCCCCACAAATGAAGAGAAGCAAAAGGGTTACTTACTCAACTCCGCTGAAGTCGTAGGTCTAGTGATGGCTCATCGCCGGATTATCCACCTAGATCTGCGCTAGCATCGTGGCCACCGTCGATGGCTAAGACGGTCGAAGTTCTTCCAAGTCGTCCATGCCGCTTCCACCTTCAGCACTTGCGCCGCCTCCACTGCCAACACTTGAGAGGCCAACAGCAGCGTCACCACTCCACCGTCCGGATTTGCCGCCTCCTTCATCTCCTTTGTAAAGAGCGGGAAAGAATGGGAAAAGAGAGGGACAAATGGAGGCCGAACCGTCCCGGATAAGACTAGGCCGGCCAGACTTAACGGTCCAACACACAGACGAGTGGGCCCTTTCCGTTTGACTCGGTGTCAAATCGCAATCAACACAAGAGCAGTTTGTGACGCTAGGCCACAAAATTGGTAGTTATATTGCATTTTCCCCCGGAACGTTAATCTCAACAGTTCGAGACCTACGCGGTTTGTTACTATCTTTGACAAAGGAGCACTCAAACCTAGGCCCACCTTCTGTTTTGGTGTCTAGATAAAGATTAAAGCGCAGAATAAGATAAATCATACGTAGCACCTGCCGTGCTTATAGCCTAGCCATGTTCATTCCAAGCAAAACTACAATTTTCAGTTTTGCTGTTTTCTTTGCCTAGTATTTTCTTTTCAAATCCCAATTACTTAAAACTATATTTACTATTGGAACTGCACAGTGAGATTGTACACTTTTAACAAACTCGTTATAAAAAGTCTACGGATTGCTGATTAAACATGAAATCTTGTGAGGATGGGGACTTCCGGAGCTGATTCAGAGATTTATAGTCGAGTGAGATCGAGGAAAACCTCCCACAAAAGATTCCGATATTTTTTAGTACCACTATGATGGGTTATTAGCAGTGCTATCGATGTCTCGAGCCTTGTCAGCTCGTGCCACCTTAACATTCCCCTCTTTCTTTGGTTTTAAGCACAACCTAGCAGAGCTTTCTGCCTTTCTCGTGAGGTGGAATCGGTAAAGGAAAACCAAGGCATCGATATAAAACGATAAAGAACATCAAAAGCCGAGTCCTAAAGCCTCGCTGCACACTGATCTAGTAGCGACACCGAAGCTTGTCGTGCCCACACATCGCTGCTTCTTCACATATTCACCATAAAACAAAGGAAGAGGGGAGAGCCGAAGTCCGAGGTATCGGAAGCCATGGCAAGAGTCGAAGCAGTGGTCGTCTGCCTCCTCATCGTCGCCATGGATGTCGCCGCCGGCGTGCTCGGGATCCACGCGGAGAAAGCTCAGAACCAGGTAACTACCCGCGTGTGACAGCAATATTACCAAGAAGCAGGAGGTTCAGGCTTTACAGATTTCGTCCTCCAACGTATGTCCCATCTTGCAGGGGAGGCACTTGCGGATACTGTTCATCGAGTGCAGGCAGCCGGTCCGGCAGGCCTACAAGCTGGGCCTCGCGGCGGCCGCGGTGCTGGCGGCGTCGCACGTCATCGCCAACATCGTCGGTGGCTGCGCATGCGTCTGCTGCTCCGGCGACAAGCTCCGGCGCTCGTCGCCCAACCGGCATATGGCGTCCTTCGCCCTGGTCCTCACATGGTACGCTCCTATCCTCCTATCCTAAGCGCGAGAACGAGCGGAGCAGCAACAACAGCACCACCAAAACATTTCTCCTGCATGTTTCCGGTGATTCGATCCGAAGAACGCAGAATAGATATTGATTAGCTGGATGCATGTTTTGTCTGTCTATCTCAATTCTCGATCGATCGGCAGGATGGTTCTGATAGTGGGGCTGGCGCTGCTGATCCTCGGGGCGCTGCCCAACTCCAAGAAGTCCATGGCGCAGTGCGGGTGATGCGGCACAACTTCCTCTCCATCGGCGGCATCCTCTGCTTCGTGCACGCGCTCTTCTGCCTCGTCTACTACGTCTCCGCCAACGCCGCCGCGCGGGAGGAAGCCAGGTCCAAGGCCGTCGGCGTGCACACATGATAGATCACTCTGATCGACCATGGAGCTGCGTTTGCTTTTTTGGTATATTTCCTAGCTTGTGAGAGAGGGTGTGAGATAATCTGCAGTTCTGCTTGCTGTGTGCATGATGCGTTGGCAGAGGACTATGTCGAGATCCTACCAGTTCTGTTGTGTTCGATAAACTCTTTTTAATTACTGGCTGGCTTCTGAGTATATTGAAGGATTTTCCGGGGTGACGAAACAGTGCCAAGTCTAGCTTGATGTTCACCTTTCCCTCTCGGAATCGTTCCCTCTGCCGACAGAGTTCGGTTCTTCGACAAACAAAAATAAAACGGTGAATTTTTGGGTGGAAGTCTCGTTCCATCAGGCCAATTAGGTTTTGCCGAGTCTCGTTCAAGGCCGGAAAGGCTTGAAGCCTGTCCGATTCTAAAAACCGGCTTGTCGGTAGGGTCGCAGGCGATCATACCGAGTACCGATAGTGGCTGGTGTGCACACCTGATGCCGACGGATCACTCTGGTCGACTAGTGACCATGCATCATCTCTTCCTTTAAACCGGCTGCTTTTGCCTTTGGTAAAGTTTCTCCGCTTGTGAGATGACTCTGCAGTTCAGCTTGCTGTGCACATGATGTGTGACATCGTGTCGCTGAACTACGTAGTGATGATACTCTTAAGGCATTGTTTACTTCTAATGTATTTTGGACTTTGGAGTGTATTTAGGGGTTGAGAGGAATTCCCAGTAAGGCCTTGTTTACCTCTAGTTTATTTTAGGGGATGGGAGGAGATTATCCCGGATCCCGGAAAATGCCCACTAGTTTGTTTACTTCTAGTGTATTTTAGGGGATGAGAGAGGATAATCCCCAAATATCCTCTACCAATCATCTCATTTTTGCCTAACACAAAAACTCTAATCCATACTAGTGTATTGTAGGGGAAGATTATTTGGGGGATTTGTGGGATTGGGTGTTCACCAAATCCCCTCGCATCTCCACACTTCCCATCCCCTAAAATACCCTTGAAGTAAACAAGGCCTAATCCGTTTACTAGTCCGGTTTCTCTCCTACCTAAAAGATGCGTAACGTTCCTGTTCCGCTCCCCCTTCGTCAATCCTTCCCACCACCGGTTCTCTCGTGTCGAACAAAAAAAAAACAGCACGTCAAAACCGCCCCGTCCGACGCGAGGTGAGCGCCTCCAAATCTTTTTTTTTTTTTTTTTGCGTCTCACTTAAGTGGGTACAAGTTGTAGTATCAGATCAGATACACAGCTATTACACATGCACACCACACGCACTCCACACTCACACCACTAGCTGCGAACCTAATCTAGACCTACAACTAGAACCGACTTGTCTGTCTGGTACAGGATTTTTTCTCTCATGGAGCTTACAGGCGAGACCAGAGACACTTATTGATGTTGCGGAATACTGTTCCTAATGAACAGTACCGCGGACACTGTTCCTAGTGAACAGTGCCCTAGCATGAGACACTCGGGAATTACGACTCCGGGGAGTCGAACTCGCGAGCGGGTGGCCAGCCCACTGCTGGACCAACCAAGCGCGCTAAGCGGTGAGCGCCTCCAAATCCAAAAACCGCCGTTTAGAGTTTAGACGAGATCCTCGCGCCTCCGGCCATGCTTAATCGCCTGTCGGCAGGTCCAAGGGAGCTTCGCATGCCATCGTAAGCCGAGGGGCCGAACCCCTCCATCGCGGCCCGACTTCATCCCCGTGCACGCTCGATCGTGAGGGGCTGCTCTCAGTGGATACGAGTGGAGCGAACAAATGCCATCAAGATCCACTGCATCTTCTGGCGTGGCCGCTAGGCTCCGGCGAGGCGTGTGTTTCCGCCTGTGTCCGCATGGCACGAACTCGGGCTCATGGCCATCGGGGCACGGGCGTAAGGTACATACCCAATATATGTAGGAAAATTAGGGTTTGAGCAATTTCGGCTACCCTTTATTCATCTGTCTTATCGGTGGTGCCGCTCACAATGCATATTGAGGCTAGAGGGTGGGACTTTTATATTGACTCCAAATTCTAGATAAATCAATCTGTTTCCAGATAGGATTCGTGACATGTTAGAACAACCACAATACCTAACAGCCAGTTACCGAGTCTATTACTGTTAAAACAATTAGGTCTCAGCACACATGTGCGAGTCATGCGCCGAGTTTGAATACACAATCAAACTCGCAGGTTTTAACAATCCATAGAGCCAATCCTACGGACAATCTGGCATTTCACTCTATACTGTTCCTGGATATAATTCCAGCATATTAATATACATTGTGTTTCAGTATAGACGTACCGGCTTCCTTAAGTATATTTTCTTAAGTACCGCACATCAATAATTCCATGTTATTTCCGTGACACTTCCACACAGAAGTTTAATTCCGGACAATATAGTAGATATATAAAATGTTGCAAGACACAATTTCCTACATCTCACACTTGACTGAAAACATTTTATTTCAGCTAAGTGAATTCCCATGCAATTAACATGGTGAGTGGTTAATTCCTTCCTTCAGTGTACTCACGTTGCATATAAACTTTGTGACTTTTGGAGTCATATTATCACAAAGTAACAGGTTATGTGCGGAAATCTGTATTGGCTTATACGTCCAGATGCTCACACTATCTGTACATCCTTCTCTCTCTCTGTGATCCTCCACCCCCGACGTATTCTGTCATGTATTCACATGGTATCTCTTGGTTGTGGCAGGAGTCGGTCCCACTGATTCAGACAATATTTTGGACCAGTCCACCGTCAAGTCCATATGGAACAAGATGAAACAGATTTTCTTGTACCTATCCCCAACTTCATCGACCGATGTCACTGGTTCGAATTTGAAATCGTCCGCTCCGGCAGGGCAGCTCCCATTTAGTGCTACACATGCAAGCGGTTTGCACGTGTCAATCCCCTTCAGCCGCATGTGTAA
The DNA here is from genome assembly GCA_947311845.1 of Poa pratensis. Classification (NCBI taxonomy): domain Eukaryota; kingdom Viridiplantae; phylum Streptophyta; class Magnoliopsida; order Poales; family Poaceae; genus Poa; species Poa pratensis. The sequence goes on from CAMZMU010000098.1 coordinate 9,267,105, forward strand.
TAAGCTTGCCACAGTACACAGATCGACCAGCCTCTCATCCTCATCTGAACAAGGCAAAAAAAAATTCCTCCGAGTCTACGTCATCTGACACTAAATTTTTCACATCTTAATCACTGATAGATAATTCATAATAAAACACATGAACACTGTCAGATAATTCAGAATTAAACACATGAACAAATCGGTGCACAAACTCGCACACATAACAAACAAACACTAGCAACAATTCAAAACTTAAACACAACATCATAAGGCGAGAGCGACAATTACAAAGTATGAACTTTTACTTCTCAACTCGCTGCTTAGTGCAGGTATTCTTCCTATGTCGCACACCACAATTCGTGCATTTCCCAGCTTTTCCAGGCTGTTTCGGCAAGTCCCGCCTTTCAGGTTGTTCTTTTGTGACCACTGCATCCGCCACCCGCCGGAGGCACCATAGAGTCGTAGGCAGGGATTTGGTTACCGGTCGAATTACCGCGGTTACCGTCCGGTAATCAGAATTCTCGGCTCCCTACGGTAAATCAGTTTACCGGACGAAAAATCCCGTACCGTTTGAGTTTGGGACGAATTCCTCCCCAAAATCTATTTTTACTTTTTTTATTGTTTGAAGTTTGAATTTCACATTTTGACTAAGAATCTCGTCTGGTAACCGACCGGTAATTTTCCGGTAACCGTGGTTACCGGAAATCCCGCCCCCTCCGATATTCGTTGGTCGTAGGCCACCTAGTCGTCGTCACCCGCCATGGACGATGCAGCACACCAGCATGGCGTGGCACACCTGCAGGAACGCGAACTCGCGGTCTATGTCCTAGGGAAGCAACGCGTGCGCGATCCACCCGGAAGAGTATGTGGCGATGTCGTCCATCTACCCGGGCACAGACAAGGTCGCGGTACTCCTTGAAGCGCGAGAGCGCGTGCGGGTTGTTGTGAATCCTGAGGATGCGCCAGACAGCCGGAGGGCCACGGTCGTCGTCGAACGACCACCCGACAAGGAAGATCATGTGAATGATATTCATGCTCGAGTCCATGTGGGACAGCCCCGAGCATATGACATCGAGTGCTTCATCGCCTGGTGGAGCTCGAGCAGCTACGGCTTGCTCAGTACCTCGCCGCACGCCTTGAATCCGAACAGGTCCCCACGGTCCGCGAACGACCTGGACAGCTGCCTGATCGCCTACGGCGAACGTGGCACAGGATTGGCGGTGAGGGACCTTGGCAACATCGGGAATAGGAACGACGAAGACGGTGTGGACAACACCACCAAAGCCTGATGATGCGTCACGGACTGAGCAAGCGGCGATGACAGAGTTGTCATCGAGGAGATCGTGAGCAACGACATCTTCTTTCTCTTACTGCCGCTGCCGACGACGGTATCCTTCCGTCGGCGTATTCCTCTCTATTTCACCACTAGCGAACATCACATAAGAATAGGGACCCAGGTACGGAAATCAGTTTTGGGTAGTACGAGCATATTATTCCACTACCTAAAAAAAATCATATTTTAAATGTCAAAAAAATGCAAACAAAAATTTCGGGTGTGCATCCGAACATTTTATGTTCGCACATAAAGTTTGTTTAGAAAATGACATATTTTGTGAGCTGTACAAAAAGACAAATCTCAGTGCTCTAAAATGATTTTGTACGCAATATGCTTTTGACATTTTTACACAACCCACAAAAAATATCTTTTTCACGATTTTGTTTGAGCGATCATAGAATGTTAGGATGTACACCTAAAAAATTTGTTTGAATTTTTTGACATTTCAAAATACATTTTCATAATGGGCGCATCTGAACCCACAAGTCAAAAAATCGTGTCCGACCGATGTAAGTGTACTGTCGTCAGACCATGGGTATGTTGACGGAGCAAGACTGATTTTGCACCAACAGAACACTTGTATTAGCAACTTTCTGTACCACCGGCACATGAAAACGAACGCTGAGCGAAACGGACTGCCAATCTGTCCACGCATTAAATGTCTACGTACATGAAACGATCTACAACTCGTGTGCTCTATACGCTAATTTCTAAACGCATGCACAGACTGACAATGTCTGACGGGAACACATCCCGATGCACTTGTGGATGGTACAGATAGTAGGACTAGCTGGGCGTATGACCCAAAACGCCGCCTCCGTTATGATGCACCTTTCCACGTCACGAAGAAATTTCCTTAGCCACATGATTCCTTCAATGCTTGACATGCATTAAAATATTCATATATATTTCGTAAACAAAGAATATCCATGTTTCCGTTGTAAACATTAAATACCTACAAATGTAAATATTAGCACATAACATAAAAAAATAGATTAACTTTCACGAAGATTCTATTTCCAAAAATAGTGTCAATATATCCACGCAGTTGGAGGTTAAGAGCATCAAAGAATGAATAATCCACGTTTCCTTGCGCCAGCAAATACTTTTATGTGATTCCAACAATCTTTATGAAATTAATATTCCGTTTGCTAAAAATTCCAACAAATCTTTTTCCGTGCTAATAAAAATAGCAACAATTACAGTGGCATGGGTAAGTTCAGGTCGCACGAATAATGTCCCACGATAACTGTGGTATGACAATTATTCTTCTTTTTTCTCACAAGTTCAAGTATAATTCCTCGCAGAGTACCATTCCCTTAATGAAAAGGTACATGACAGGTTTGCACTTTTCCATAGAAAAATATATCAAAACATTCACTATGTGATTCCACTCCCAAAACGCAGGAAGCTTTGAACATTCCTTTCATAAGAAATTAGAACTGAACCAAGCTTTCACTTCCATCAATGTGATATTTTAGAAACAATAAGAACATAGTTAGCACATATAACGATAACACAAAATAATTCACACTAACCTTTGCATATGATCATCTTCCATCATTAATAAAACTGTATGACATGATATTCCATTGATGTGATGCTTGTTCCAATAAAATTAATTGATCTATTCAGTTAGCAAATCCTGTCATTATTCCCACCTCCTCTAAATTCCAGAGTTTTCACAAAGTATAAATATTTCCTTTGTGTGAAAAATTAAACAACAACACCTCCTCTAAATTCCTGAGTTTCCACAAAGTATAAATATTTCCTTTGTGTAAAGAATTAAATAACAACACCTTCTCTAAATTCCAGAGTTTCCATAAAGTATAAATATTTCCTTTGTGTAAAGAATTAAACAACAAGCTTAGAATTGTAACTTACACTAAGCATGTTGCATTAAACTTCCATCTAAATAAATCCATTAACAACCAATAGGCATGCGGTTCCTCCTCATTGAGTTTATTGCTTCCCGCAATGCTTCCATCCATTGTTAACATGAGCAACAAGTTTCAATATTTTCTTTCCTCTAAAATATAGAGTTACTTCCTCAAATAATACACAATAGTAGCCAAGATATGATGGTCCAGTTTAATTTCTCCCACTTTTCCTAAGCATGTTAGTGTTGGGACAATTCCTCCCACTTTTCCTAAGCATGTTAGTGTTGGGATAATTCCTCCCACTTTTTCTAAGCATGTTAGTGTTAGGATAATTCCTCCCACTTTTCCTAAGCATGTTAGTGTTGGGAGTTTAATTTGCGTCTTCCTTTGAGTTTGACACATATAAAATTCCGGTGTGACTATTAGAACACACCCTTCATGAGAAAATATCATATTCCTACTTTCCACCAATTTTCCTTTTTCCAGATAAAAAAACAAAATACCATTTGATCCACTAGAATATAATCATTAAAAATATAATTTTGGTGTGCTATGTAGTAAACAATCATTCCAACTCCATAATACCAAAACATAAATAGAATAGTTCCTTCCAGTTCACAAAAAAATAAACAGTGACTATGATAAAAATGACTTATTGAACAAATTGTAGTACATAATGTTTTTCCACATAATCAAGGGAATGACCAATAGTTGTATTCCTCCATTCAATCATGGAGTATATGACATAAGATAGCGGTGAATAATTCCATGCTTGTTATATTAGTTTCAATTAATATTCCTGAAGTGTACTTCCCCCACCAATCAGTTTTCAAACCATTAAATCATTTGATGAACTGATTTTCCACTTCAGTATAGAACAAAAACCTTCCGACTTGTATTGTATAAACTATAAATGATCATATCAAGTGTAATCATGAAATAAAACAAATATAATCACCTCAAGTAGGAGTGTCCAAAAATACCGTAAATATATGTTGATAAGTATCATAATCCTCCCACTTAAGTCAAGAATTCCAGAATTAAAAAAACCACTAATTGTGTTCCTTGATATGTGACCAAGCCGTAAATGAGACTAAATAATTGAACCTCTAGTGCCACATTGAAGAAGAATCCATAACTGATAGTCCTCCCACTTAAAGTTTATAATTTCAGAATTAATAAGCGTAATTCTATTTATTAAGACCAAGTCGTAAATTCCATCCACATAATAAATAAATTCTGAGCATGTGTTCCTATTACAAGTGTTCCTCCATATGGAGTTATCTTCACAAAATAAACAATTTTTCCACCAACTTCCAATGGATTGTTAAGATAATTGTGACCATTGTGTTAAATTCCATAATGCACTATTTTTTTTTAGTGATCAATAATTCCACTCTTCCTTTTCCAAATAGCATAAATAATCAGCAAATTCCGATAGAGAAGTATAATTAATTCCTTCTCATCGTAAGTGAATATAAGAACAATAATAAAGTTTCCTCCATAATCAGAGTTTGACTTATATCTTTCCAATTCCAAAGTATATATAATTTTTGGAGAAGCTTCAGCTCAACAAATAGATCATTGGCATCAATATCAGATTGTTTACCCATTTTAAGGGCAGCCTCAAGATGATCACAAGAAGACTTCAGACTATCATGATCCAATGAGCGCAATGTTTCCGAGGTAAATAAGAAATCAAAAAATTTCTGGTAACCCTGATATTGGTCAAATCTTCTTGTGAGTGATGAAATTGCTTGATCAACAAGAGGTATAAAATAGCTGATTCAAAATGATTCTTCTGCAGACCGTGTGGCAATATTTGTTTCATCTGGGTTCTCATCAAACTGTCTCTTTCTTTTAATTACTCTCCTTGTAAGAAATGTTGTACCAATATCCATCTCAATTGCAATTCCTTTGGCTATCTCCAATGTTTCTAAAAAACCAGGTTCCCTGTACCCCTTAAAGAAATATATAAGCCCTTGCACTTTCTCAATAGCAACATCTATAAGCATATCCTTTGTTTGCAAATTTTTGCTTACTAAATTAACAGCAAACAATACCTCATACCAAATGACAATTGCCACTATAAATTCGTACTCTCCAAGTTCATTTTTTTGCCAAACCTAGAGCCTCACTGCTTGTCTTTGGATCACTATCACTTTCGGATACCTAAAATTAAAAGAAAGATCATAAATATTATAGCTGGATCTAGCCAAAGCGTAATGGAATGACATCACTATAAATATGAAAATATTGGTTACCTGAAGTAGAGCCTCATGAATGTCTGAACATTGAAATCTATTAGCTTTAACACTTTCAACACGACTCTCCCAACGTGTAGCTGACACAGACTTAAGAGTCAATCCTGATATGTTATCTAACAAAATTTGCCACTTCTTAGTAGAATTAGCAAAAGTTGTATAGATGCGTTGGATGATTCCAAAGAAGTCTTTAGCTCTACCATCTGTCTTCGCCATATCACAAAGTGTTAAATTAAGACTATGGCAACCACACGCAGAATAGAACGCTCTAGGATTTACATCCAAAAGTTTCTTCTGTACCCCTTGATGCTTTCCTTTCATATTGGACCCATTATCATAACCTTGTCCTCTAACATCATTTATATCAAGACCAAGAAGCTTTAGCTCATTCTCTAGCACATCAAAAAGTCCTTGCCCAGTTGTATCATTTACATGTAGAAATCCTATAAAGGATTCTTCTATGCAAACATCACTTGAAGATGAATCCACATATCTTATAATTAAAGACATTTGCTCTTGATGACTTGCATCAGGGGTACAATCAAGTATGATAGAGAAATACTTTGAACTCTTTATTTTCTTAAGAATTTCGAACCTAATAGCAGAAGCAAGCAAGTGCAGCAGTTCATTCTGAATCTTATGATCAAGATAATGAGCATGAGTTTCATCATTTGTAATACGACGAACATGCTCCTGAATAACAGGGTCAAATTCAGCCAACATCTCTACCAAACCCAAGAAATTACCATTGCTATCTTCATACAACTTGCCATTAGTACCACGGAATGCTAGATTATGCTTGGCAAGAAATGTTACAATGCAAACAATTCTGAATAATACCTTTCTCCAATGGTCCTTCTCTTTCTCAAGTTGTCGTTGCGCAACTTTATCAATAGTTTGATGTTTTTCCAATCTACTACGCAACTCATACCAATGAGCCATACACAAAACATGATCTGCACTTGTCTCGTGATATTGTAGTTTATTTTTCATATGTGACCAATCATTAGAGCCCTAATTTGCCAAATGACCTTTCCGATGACCTTTTGTAAACAATTTACAACCAAAGCAAAATACTTTATCAAGTTCTTTAGAATAGACAAGCCAATCTCTATCACACTGCTCCCCATTCGATAGAGATCTAGTATAGAACTTTGCAATAAACCTTTTACGATATGTATCCTTAGGACCTTTCTTAATTGATAAATCTCTTCTTGGACCCTTTAGTGCTAAAATATCAATCTGTTTAGAATCAAGAGCATCCCAGTTTCTTGGATCAAATATATCAGACCGAAAAAAATCATCAAAATCCGCACCAGGTGAATTATTCAAGTTAACATTAATATAATCTTCCTCTACCTCAATATTATCTGTCTCTGTCTGACCATCTCTAAAATTATTGTAAGGAACAATTGCAAGTGCAAGGGTGGAAGGATCAACAGACTGATTACCGGATGACACATGTGATGATTCTTTTCTAACAAACTTGTCCATAGCACCTTTCTGAGATTTCATTAATTTTTGTTCCTTTTCTTTTCTCTTTCGCTTCTGCGAACCGGACTCATGTTTCCCCATGATGAATCAAACCTGTTTTATTAACACAATATACAAGAGATAAATAAAATTTAAGTGAGGATGCGATCAATCGATCATGCAAGCAGAAATTGGGGAATCAACAAACCTGACTGTGCGTCTCGGTGCGTGACCCTCGTGCGTCACTGCGTCGGCAGGACTGGCCGCAGATGCCGTCAGTGAGCGAGAATCCCTCCGCGCCTGCGAGGGGACTGGGAGCCTGGAATCGACGAAAACAAATTTGTTCTGTGGCTTTCCGTCCTCTGCCGTTCCGTATTCGCGATCCTGCAGCCTGGCCGCCAGGAATCAACGTACGGAGTCGATACGAGCTACACAAAACGAATAGATCGCACAACAGCCCACACGAACGAGCGAGAGAATAAAAAAATTTGGGGACAGCCCACATGATCGCACGACAGCCCCCAAGCGCCAGCGGGCCTGCTCGGCTGCTTCATGGCCCAATTAACCAATTTCTACTATACTAATATACAAAGGCATAAAAATTTTGGGGCCCCTAAAAATCATGGGCCCTGTGCGGGCCGCACCACCTGGAACCACTGTGGGCCCGGCCTTGCCTAACAGCCAGTTACTGAGCCTATTACTGTTAAAACAATTAGGTCTCAGCACACATGTGCGAGTCATGCGCCGAGTTTGAATACACAATCAAACTCGCAGGTTTTAACAATCCATTGAGCCAATCGACAACCTGGCAGTCCACTCTATACTGTTCCCGGGTATAATTCCAGCATATTCATATACACTATGTTCCAGTATAGATGTACCGGTTTCCTTAAGTATATTTCCTTAAGTACCGCACATCAATACTTCCATGTTATTTCCGTGACACTTCCACACTGAAGTTTAATTCCGAACAATGTAGTAGATATATAAAATGTTGCAAGACACAACTTCCTACAATATATTCAGCAGGTTACTTGTTTATACTACGTATTAACACTAGCTCATTTTTATGACTGTAGCCATGTTCCTGAGATTTCCACGCATGCCTCATTGTTGGGCTAACTAGGAATTAGGATGCACGTTTGACTGATCCTGATGTAGCTAATATACATAGTACTTTGCCGCTGCAAAGAATAACTATTATATTTGTTTTATTGTGGATTTTTATACTTATCAGACATGCACTTTTCTCGCATATCCAATCCTAAAATCCTAGCTCCGCCACTGCATCGGGGCAAGCTTCTGTGCATCCCACGGCAGCCGGCTGCCGTGTTAACGGAATGTGAAAATCGCAGCGTTGATCGGATCTCGGGGCTTTTTCTTTCCCTTTTTTGGTTCTGGTTTTGCGCGTGATTCATTTTTGTTTTTTTAGGGACTCTGTGTGTATTTTTTAACTGGACTCTGTGTGCTTCTTCTCGCAAGGAAAATCTCGGTTCATGGGCTGGTACGCTATGTGCTTTTTCTGGCAAACCGCTATGTGTTATCGCGTGACGATAGTGCTTCTGCGCTCTATCCTTAGAGCATCTCCAACAGTCGCTGTAAAATATGCCGCGCACGGAAGAAACCGTCATTTTAGCGTGCGCGTAGACGAAATGACCGCTCCAGCAGACGCGCTATCATTCCGCGCGCGGTAAAAAGCGTCCAGCGCGCTGGCGGAAGAGGGACTGAAAGCTGTGAATTTAGCGCGTTCGTCCCAGCGCGCGGGACACAGAAAACTTGCGCGCGAGAGACCAACTGCCGCCTTAAAATCTCCGGCCGCGTCCGCCCTCGCCCCGCCAGCGCCGCCGCCGGTGAAATTGCAGCGATGGAGGGCACATCTGACATCCCGCCGATCCCTCCCTACAGTCGCGACCCCTCCGCCGCCGGCGCCGCCGCAAACCCTAGCGCAAGGTTGACCACCTCCGCCGCCGGCGCCGCACCAACTCCGAGCATGGGTCTCGCGCGCGGCCTCTTCATGGCGCCCCGGGCGAACTCCGTCGTCGGAGACGTCACGCAGCCGCTCGCTGCGAAGTCGCGGAGCGTCGTCTCCAAGCAGCCGGCCGCGACGACATCGACGGGAGCCTCTTCATGACGCCACTCGAACCCCCAAAAAGGCGAAGGTGGCCGCTTCTGCGCGCGCGAAGAAGCCTCCGGCAGCGCCCCAACCTCCTCCGCCGCCGTCACCTGAAGCGCCGGAGACCTCGCATTTTGGTGCGCCGCCACCCGAAGCGCACATGGTGTTTGATGCAATGCCCACAAGGTATGAAATCTTCTATCTTTTTGGTTGTTGTTAAATAAAATGTGCATATGTTCATAGTTTGCTTTCATCAACCTTGTAGTTTGAATGATGACACATATTTGTCAACTATGGGTGTTGGTTCCAACAATTCTCATTGGTCTCAAACCAATGAAATACATGAATATGACCATGAATTTGAGATGGATGAAGAGGGTGAGGGAATGGTGGCAGCAACAAAATGCGGAAGGGCGGCCAACTACACCACGGAGGAAGACACATTGCTATGTAGGGCATGGTTAAATGTGTCCTTGGATGCCGCCGTCGCCACAGACCAAACTAGAGATACCTATTGGGATAGGATGAAGGAGTACTTTGATGCACGCAACCCGAGTGGAATTGAGCGCACCGATAGATCTCTTCGCTCCCGGTGGTCGTTGATAAGCAAAGATTGTCAATCATGGACGTCGGCACTAACGGCGGTTGACAAGTTGAACCCAAGTGGCACTAATGATAGAGATAGGGTAAGTAGCATTTCTTTGTGTGGCACTCCATTTCTTTGTGTGGCACTCCATTTCTTTGTGTTCTATGGAAATAACTTGTTCTCCACCATGTGTAGATCACTATTGCACAAAACTTGTTCCGTGGAGAAGAGAAGAAAACCAAGAAAGGCAAGGTTAAGCAAGGAAGACAATTTGTGTTGTCCCATTGCTATGAAGTGTTGAAGGATGACGAGAAATGGAAGAAGCGTGATGGCATAGAGGTGGCAAAGAACTTTCCATCCGTTCTTGCGGTGAACGTTGATGATGAGGAGGGTTCAAGCGACAGCGCCAAGAGGAGGATCCCTACTCCAAACTCGGTTGCCTACTCTAAGCCGACCAATGGGAGGTAGGCAAGCAAAAGAAAAGAAGAAGAAAGGAGGAGATGATGACATCAAGAATGCTATGGAGCAAATGCTTCAAGCAAGAAAGGAAGCGGCCGAGGAGAGGAGGTTGGCTAAGAGCCACGACGCGGCGACCCAGGCCAAGAAGGTGGCATTGGAAGAGAAGAGGGTGATCGCCGAGGAGAGGAAGGTGGCATTGGAAGAGAAGAAAGTGGCCATGGAGGAGCAAACTCGATTAATGGAATATGAGAAGTACCTCTTCTTCATGGACACATCTAATTTCGATGACAAGCAAAAGGAGTATCTTAACCTTTGCCATGATCAACTCTTGGTCCAAAAAAGATTGATCGGCATGGGATCCATGGGAGCCATGGGTGGCATGGGAGCCATGGGTGGTGCCATGGGAGGTATGGGTGGCATGGGAGGTGCCATGGGTGGCATGGGAGGTGCCATGGGAGGCATGGGAGGTGGCATGGGAGGTGCCATGGGTGGCATGGGAGCAAGCATGGGAGGTGCAATGGGTGGCATGGGAGCAAGTTTCGGTGGCATGAGCTACGGGTCTCTCATTGGAGGTGGCATGAGCTACGGGTCTCTCATGGGAGGTGCCATGGGAGCATATGGAGGCATGGGAGGGATGGGAGCATCTATGGATGGGGGCATGGCTCCCGATATGCCAAGAGATGGTCCTATGGGAGATAGTGACAACACCGTCCGTAACGAAGATGAGGCGAATGATGGAGATGAGGATGATGATGAGAAGGAAGAAGATGATGAGAAGGGAGAAGATGACGCATGAATGTTGATGTTTCATTCATTTGTGTGAACTATAATTTGTCATGATTTTTCTTGTGATTTGGTGGTTTCGAACTATGCCATGAATGTGAACTATGCTATGTTTCGCAAGTGTTAATTTTGCATATTTTTATGTTTGAATTCATCTCTAGTTTCATATTGTCAAGTTGATTTCACATATTGTCAAGCGCCGACTGGTGGCGCGCGCTGCATTTCAGCGCATCTGGTGAAGCGGTAACGCGCCGCGCTAAAGAATAGTGCGTCCGAAAAACCAATTCCCCTCTTCCGCGCGCGAAATCGCTATTTTGGCGCTGCCAAAAAAATTAGCGCGCGGCACCGTAGCGCGTCTGTTGGAGATGCTCTTAGCATGTTCAGGACAACAATGATGACGTGAAACACACGTTCGTTGGGAGACCCCAAGAGGAAGGTATGATGTAGTCAGCAGCAAGTTTTCCCTCAGAAAGAAACCAAGGTTATCGAACCAGTAGGAGCAGCAACTCTTCAGAAGGTTGTCAACGGCGCCAGAAAAATAGTGTTGTTGTGGGAGTCTGGACTGTTGACGTGGAATCTGCACACAACACAATCAAACTACTTTGCCCCAACGAAACAGTGAGGTTGTCAATCTCACTGGCTTGCTGAAAACAAAGGATTAAACGTATGGTGTGGAAAATGAGTATTAAATTGCAGAGAATGAAAAAGGAACAGTTTGCAGTTTGTGGTTGTTTAATCAGTGTAAAAGAATGGACCGGGGTCCACAGTTCACTAGTGGTGTCTCTCCATAAAAGATAACTAACATGTTGGGTGAACAAATTACAGCTGGGCAATTGACGAATAGTGAGCGCATGACAATGCATATACATGACATGTTGACTACTATGATATTTAATTGGGCATTACGACATAATACATAGATCGTTATCCAACAGCATCTATGACTAATAATCCACCGCCGGGTTGTCATCCGAGTCCCCATTGGTATTAAGTTGCAAGCAACGGATAATTGCATTAAGTAAAGTGCGTAATGTAAACAAACACATATGTCCGTGGACATAGCATCGTTAGGTTATCCCTAGTGGCAACAGCACATCCACAACCTTAGAACTTTCTGTCACTGTCCCAGGTTAAACGGAGACATGAACCCACTATCTAGCATAAATACTCTCTCTTGGAGTTACAAGCATCTACTTGGCCAAAGCATCTACGAGTAACGGAAAGCATGCAAGATCTTAAATAACATATAAGATAGATTGATAATCAACTTGACATAATATTCAATATTCATCGGATCCCAGCAAACACAACATGTAGCATTACAATAATATGATCTTGATCATGTAGGGCAGCTCACAAGATCTAAACATGATGGCACAAAGTGGAGAGACAACCATCTAGCTACTGCTATGGACCCGTAGTCCAAGGATGAACTACTCACGCATCACTCCGGAGGCAGGCATGGCGATGTAGAAGCCTCCGGTGACGATTCCCCTCTCCGGCAGGGTGCCGGGAAGAGGTTCTGAACCCTCCCGAGCTAGGGTTGACGACGGCGGCGTCTCTGGAACTTTTCGTGGATATTTGCTCAGGTACTTAGGGTTTTCGCGTCGGGGGGAATAAGTAGGCGAAAGGGCGGCGGCTGGAGACCCCCGAGGGGCCCACACCACCCCAGGGCGCGGCAGAGGGGGGCCCGCGCCCTGGCGTGTGGGGCCCCGTGGCTCCTCTCCGTCGCTCTTTGGTCCGTCAGTGTTCTGGTAAAATAGGGACCCCGTGTAGTTTCGTCCAATTCCGAGAATATTTCCAGACTAGCTTTTCTGGAATACAAAAACAGCAGAAAACAGGAACTGGCACTTCGGCATCTTGTTAATAGGTTAGTCCCAAAAAATGTATAAAAGTGATATAAAGTAGATGCAAAACATGTAGCAATTGGTATAAAACAAGCATGGAACATCAAAAATTATAGATACGTTTGAGACGTATCAGCATCCCCAAGCTTAGTTCCTACTCGTCCTCGAGTAGGTAAACGATAAAAACAAATAATTTTTGAGGTGACATGCTACTATCATAATCTTGATCATATAATATTGCAAGGCACATGTAAATGAATGAAGTGATCCAAGTCAATGGTCTATAATTTGCTATCAAATAGATAATGAGTAAACAATGAATCACACAAGCTAAACGTTTTCATGAATAGTACTTTCGAGACAAGCATCAAACAGTTTTGCATAAGTGTTAACTCATAAAGCAATAGTTTCTAATAAAAGGTATTTAATCAACACAAAGGAAGAATTTAGTTTCAGCATTTGCTTCAACTTTCAACATATTTATCTCATGGATATTGTCAACACAAAGTAGTATAACAAGTCCAATACATTGCATATAACGCATGTTGTAACAAAGTTGACACTAGTGTTTGCTTGTGGAAGACAGAAAGAATAGGAAAACTGACTCAACATAAAAGTAAAAGAAAGGCCCTTCGCAGAGGGAAGCAGGGATTAAATCATGTGCTAGAGCTTTTAGGTTTTTGAAAGCATATAGAGATTGCATAAAATATTTGATACTCCTCCCAACCTTGCTAACACAAGCCATGGCTAACCGAATCCTCGGGTGCCTTCCATCAATCACATACCATGGAGGAGTATCTATTTTTGAGAGGTGTTTGTTAATTGTCAACGAATGGTAGCGGGTGAGAACAGTATTCTACCTGTCGAACGGACTTTTAAGAGCGGCTCCCATGAAGGACGTTATTTCTACCAGCAAGGCAGATCATCCCTCTTTCTCTTTGGTTTACACACATTCAGGTATTTCACTGTTTGTCATTGCTTACTGATGAATCAGGGCAAAAGTGTGAAGAGAATTAATTGGTTAAAGTTGTAATTAATTGGGACTGGGCACCCCGTTGCCAGCTCTTTTTGCAAGTTATTGGATAAGCGGATGTATATGCCACTAGTCCAGGTGTAAAAGTCCACTCGACAAATAGAATAAAGAATAACCACACTAATTCCTCATGAGCTAGTAAACATTGACACAAAAAGGGAATAATAACATTTTGAATAATTTAAAGGTAGCACATGAAAAATTTACTTGGAGTGGCAAGGAAATACCACATATAGGTAGTTATGGTGGACACAAATGGCATGGATTTTGGCTCAAGGATTTGGATGCACGAGAAGCATTCCCTCTCAGTACAGAGTTTAGGCTAGCAAGGTTATGTAAGCAAACAAGAATATCAACCCGTACACCAAGTTTTATATGACAAACATATTGCAAACGTTATAAGACTTCATACCGTCTTCCTTGTTAACCAAACCCTGTTATTAGAAAATATCTAGACCTTAGAGGTACCACCGATGCAAACCAAATTTTCAACAAGCTTTACGGTAGTTCTTCACTAATAGGCTTAACTCATGTGATGCACAATTTAATCATGATCTACTTGTTAACTCAAAACAATTGACAAGCATCAAGTTATCCATTTTAGTGATCTACAAGATTAAGCAAGTTTTTCCTTATACCAATTACCACATGCAACATTTTCTGAACCAACCAAACACCAATCAATTTATTTCATCAACTCTCCAAACAAATATAAGTGAAGCAAGAGAGTACTTTCTACAAAAGAAAGCTAATAGCTCTGACAAGAGATACATGAAAACAAGAGCTAAAAGCTGAACAGCGCTAGATATGAATACTCAACAAATATAAGTGAAGAATAGGAGTATTCTCATGAAAAAGCGGAGCGTGTCTCTCTCCCAATCAAGAATGCTAGGGTCCAGTCAAGCTTTATTGAAAATAAAAATGCAATACTGAAAATAAAAGCACACAGACGCTCCAAGAAAAGCACATATGATGTGAAAGAATTAAAATATAGTTTCACTAGAGATGACCTGATAATTTTGACGATGAAGAAGGGGATGCCTTGGGCATCCCCAAGCTTAGACGCTTGAGTCTTCTTGAAATATGCTGGGGAGATCCATGGGAGCCTCCCCAAGCTTAAGCTCTTCACTCTTCTTGATCCTATTATATCATCCTTCTCTCTTGACCCTTGAAAACTTCCGTCACACCAAACTCAAAGTAGATCTCATTAGAGGGTTAGTGCATAATCAAAAATTCACATGTTCTGTAAAGACGCAATATGATTTGTTACTTTAAACATTAGCTACAGCCACTGATGTTATGTGAAGCTCTTCCACCCAAAAAAGAATTTCACTCAACACTAGTAAAAGAGAGAATGCGAAAAATAAAAAGGCATAATCTGTCTAAAACAGAACAGTCCGCAAAGACGAATTTTTTCGAGGCACTTACGACGCTCAGATCGAGAAACTCTGAACTAATGAAAGTTTCAGACATTCATAAAGATTACGCACAAAAATTTCAGATTTTTTAACAATCTGGTGATTTTAGGAATTTCGTACAGTGAACAGCAAAAATCTGTTTCTGCGCAGCAATCAAAATTAAGCATCATCTTATCATTAGAGGCTACTCTTGGCACAACAATGCGAGAAAATAAAGATACAAAGGAGTTGCTACAGAAGTAAACAAACTCCTTGACTCAATAAAAGAAAAATTGCAGAAAAATAAAATGGGTTGCCTCCCATAAGCGCTTTTCTTTAACGCCTTTTAGCTAGGCACAAAGCATGCATCAAGTATTACCAAGTGAAGAAAGGTCTAATTCATCAAAAGCTTCATCAAGAACAGGGTTTGTCACATTAGGACTTTTCAGTTTACGTAATTCTTGGGAAGAAAATTTAAATAGACCATTATGTGACTTACCCTCAAGCTCATTGAACACGTTATCCGTTTTAAACGCACCCGTGGGTTTTGGTTTAGAAATTTTTGGAACATACATAAATTTTTGCTTTCTCCCCACAAAAGCCTTTTGCCTTTTAGTTTTAATAGAGGTAAAAGTAGAACTTATTGCATCCATAGCCTCCTCTAATTCACCAATCCTAAGATTTTGATTATCTTGAATAGTACTAGTTTCTAAAACAGCAATTCTTTCATTAATGGTTCCCAGTGATTCATCAACTTTGCTAGTACTATCAAGGAGATTTGGCAAATTTTTCTCTATAGACTCCAATTTCTTTATAACATCTTCCAAGGTGATCTCATTTTTAATGTTACTAACAGGTGGTGTTCCTACTAGGCTCTCAATAATATAACTAGCTTCCAACGCAGGGGTACCAAGAAAGTTACCTCCCGTCAAAGTGTCCAAGACATATCTATACCAGCTAGTTATGCCAACATAAAAATTTCTAAGCAGGATCATAGTGGAATATTTTTTAGCACACCTACGATGAGCATCGCTGATTCTATACCAAGCATCTTTCAAACTTTCTCCACTTTGTTGCTTAAAAGATCGAACCTCAACTTCAGGAACCAAAACATGATGAGCCGAACCAGACATGATAACTAACAGAAAACAAAACTGAAAATAAACTGAATGCAAGTAACTAATTTTTTTGTGTTTTTGATAATTGAAAGCAAACAAGATAAAATAAAATAAACTAAGCAAGACAAAAACAAAGTAAAGAGATTGGAAGCGTGAAACTCCCCTTGCAGAAGACTGCTGTCTCCCCGGCAACGGCGCCAGAAAAATAGCTTGATGACGTGAAACACACGTTCGTTGGGAGACCCCAAGAGGAAGGTATGATGTAGTCAGCAGCAAGTTTTCCCTCAGAAAGAAACCAAGGTTATCGAACCAGTAGGAGCAGCAACTCTTCAGAAGGTTGTCAACGGCGCCAGAAAAATAGTGTTGTGGGAGTCTGGACTGTTGACGTGGAATCTGCACACAACACAATCAAACTACTTTGCCCCAACGAAACAGTGAGGTTGTCAATCTCACTGGCTTGCTGAAAACAAAGGATTAAACGTATGGTGTGGAAAATGAGTATTAAATTGCAGAGAATGAAAAAGGAACAGTTTGCAGTTTGTGGTTGTTTAATCAGTGTAAAAGAATGGACCGGGGTCCACAGTTCACTAGTGGTGTCTCTCCATAAAAGATAACTAACATGTTGGGTGAACAAATTACAGCTGGGCAATTGACGAATAGTGAGCGCATGACAATGCATATACATGACATGTTGACTACTATGATATTTAATTGGGCATTACGACATAATACATAGATCGTTATCCAACAGCATCTATGACTAATAATCCACCGCCGGGTTGTCATCCGAGTCCCCTTGGTATTAAGTTGCAAGCAACGGATAATTGCATTAAGTAAAGTGCGTAATGTAAACAAACACATATGTCCGTGGACATAGCATCGTTAGGTTATCCCTAGTGGCAACAGCACATCCACAACCTTAGAACTTTCTGTCACTGTCCCAGGTTAAACGGAGACATGAACCCACTATCTAGCATAAATACTCTCTCTTGGAGTTACAAGCATCTACTTGGCCAAAGCATCTACGAGTAACGGAAAGCATGCAAGATCTTAAATAACATATAAGATAGATTGATAATCAACTTGACATAATATTCAATATTCATCGGATCCCAGCAAACACAACATGTAGCATTACAATAATATGATCTTGATCATGTAGGGCAGCTCACAAGATCTAAACATGATGGCACAAAGTGGAGAGACAACCATCTAGCTACTGCTATGGACCCGTAGTCCAAGGATGAACTACTCACGCATCACTCCGGAGGCAGGCATGGCGATGTAGAAGCCTCCGGTGACGATTCCCCTCTCCGGCAGGGTGCCGGGAAGAGGTTCTGAACCCTCCCGAGCTAGGGTTGACGACGGCGGCGTCTCTGGAACTTTTCGTGGATATTTGCTCAGGTACTTAGGGTTTTCGCGTCGGGGGGAATAAGTAGGCGAAAGGGCGGCGGCTGGAGAGGCCCGTGGGGCCCACACCACCCCAGGGCGCGGCAGAGGGGGGCCCGCGCCCTGGCCACGTGTGGGGCCCACGTGGCTCCTCTCCGTCGCCTCTTTGGTCCGTCAGATGTGTTCTGGTAAAATAGGGACTCCCGTGTAGTTTCGTCCAATTCCGAGAATATTTCCAGACTAGCTTTTCTGGAATACAAAAACAGCAGAAAACAGGAACTGGCACTTCGGCATCTTGTTAATAGGTTAGTCCCAAAAAATGTATAAAAGTGATATAAAGTAGATGCAAAACATGTAGCAATTGGTATAAAACAAGCATGGAACATCAAAAATTATAGATACGTTTGAGACGTATCAAACAACCAAACATCTCTACAGCAGGTAAAGCCTGTTCAGGACAAATTCACTGATTTCTCTGTCCGACCCCAGACAATGATTTGTGTTAGTATCTCTTCTATTTTTCATCCAACCTCCGTCTCTACATTTCCCCACTCCTTGTTTTGATTTTGATTATTTTTCCCCATCTAGGATTTTTTTCCACCGGTTTTCTCAAAAAGGTCTTAATTACCCCGCATCTTTATATATATAGTAACTTACCAAATAAAATCTTATTTTCTTCAGTAAGACAATATTTGCTTACCAAATAAATTCCTATTTTCTTTCTTAACACAAATAGAACTGTTTTCTGATACACAATCACATTATTAACAATAAAACAACACGTAATCACAGTGTGGGCTCCTAGTTGGCGGGCTAACTTGCTAAAATATTTGTGTCCCCACTGCAATGAACGGGCAATTAGCTATGTGTGATAATTTCATTAGTTTTGAATGTAAAGCAGAAGATTGAAAAATAAGTGGCAATTTTTTTATAAGGTTGTTGTATAGATGTATAGTTGAACATGTAAGAGGACATAACCATGGGGGTAGCTGATAACCCCCAAGAGTAGGGGATCACTGTAGCACCTCTCAATGTGGAAGTAGGGTATCGATCCGCAGAAGTAAGAAGGAAAAGTTATCTATTCCCTACAACTAAAGTGTCACAAGTTTTAGTTGATTATGCACTAAACAAGTTTAAAGAACAAGATGGTTGATTTAATGGATGGAAGTTTAATGAACAAAACAAGAATGTAAAAGTGTCCCAATCCTCTACAATGCAAGAGGACAAGACAAAGGTTTTCTCTTATAGGAACAATGGACATGGGTTCATGGGTTCACTCAATCCTCTCTCCATCTACGGTGATTATCATGTTATAGATAAAAAGTACACACAATTGTCATGCTTTAATGGTAAACTTCTATGACGGCTACATGTCCTAAAACACATAGTTGAAAGAAGTACTCATTTGTGTTGCTAGGTCACCCTCGTAAGGCTAGCGTGGTTGCTGTCACTCCCACATCATACTCTTCCTTTTTACCCCCAGATAAAGGATGTTGGGCTGTATTTCACATGTCACTCAATACATATGCCGTGTCACATCGGCCATCCCGTACCTACATACATCATACTTCATAATGGACAATATTCTAAACACTAGTGCAATGATTCATATTCGTGTGCATGACCACATCTCTCTCATCTATCCACACTTGGTGGTGTCAATCACCTCATGACAAGGATAAACAAGGCATTATGCATAAATCAAACCATCACATGTATCATAGAATATCTCCAAAGTATGACAAATCATAAAAGCTCCAACACAACGGTAAATGTATAACAAATCATCTCATACCACAATATCCACCATAAGAATTACATAGATAGATCCATACTTATGCAAGGCACATCATATGGACTTCAACAATGATCATACATAGAGAGATTGGATCAAGTTACCACCACAAACCCAAAGTCCAGGGGGTGGACTACTCCCCCTTCATCATGGAGACGGTGGAGAAGTCGTTGGAGAAGATGGAGACCACCCCGGCAGCGCCCCGCCGGAGTTTTCCCCCTCCAATCTGCAGCTCCAGGTCTCTGTTTCGTGGTTTCTGTGTTTCGGCGGCGCTCCTTCCGAAGGGCGTCGGGGACTATTTTTATAGTCGGTTTTAGGTCAAACGGAGTCGTGGGGAAAAGATCGACGGCAACGGAGCTCCGAGGCCCAAAAGGAGGGGTCCCACACGGCCATGTACCTGGCCGCGTGGGCCCACCTATTTGGCCCTCGGGTCTCCGCTTGTTTGCTTCCTTCGCTCCCAAGTCTTCTTCCTTCCAAATATTGACGCTCGTAAATTTGCAGGTCATTTGGACGTCGTTTGGGTCCCTGAAACATTAAAATATAGAAATAGGGTTTTCTGCCTGCAGGGTTAATTCCATAAAAATAGGAAACATATCAAATATTCCCAAAATCATTATAAAACAGTGATATAACCCTTATATGATGCAAATATGACTGGAATATAAGTAAAATAGTGCAAAGTTCATGTATGCATTTTACATGCATCAACATCCCCAAGCTTAACCAATACTCGTCCTCGAGTATGAAGGTGATAAAACTAACATGGACTTTGCAATTTAATACTAACAATGGATATCAAAGATGATTACTATTGCTACATAGAGTCAAATGATTCATTCTTAAAAGGAGTAGCAATATGCAAGATAGTTTATGAAGTGATATCAAGTATTCAATGCAAGGATGTTCAATGATAATTCACAAAGTGTAACATAAGAAAAAGTACTATGGACCACAAGTATGCATAATGATAAGTAAGAACATCCTATAATGGTCATAGAGTATTGATGAAAATCTGAATATAAAAGGTGGACACTTTGGAAAGATATATATGAGTAGAGGTAAAGCATGAATAAGTTTCATCTAACTTCTGAACTTCTCTACTTAAGTCAATGATTGTAATGTGGTAATCCTTGGTGTCAAGCTCTCATTCCCCTATCATAGCATCTTGAATGATTAAGTTTAAAGTGAAAGCAAATATGAGTAGTGTGCTTGACAAAGTACAGGTTGAAAGTCTCATGCCCCTTGAATACAAGTACCTACTCCATGTGTTACTCAACTTGGAAAACAAAGCAAGTTCAAGTTAAATATCATTGTAAGTAATAATAGTATCATTAAGAGCGTCAACTGGGGTACCTCTTGTCCCAGGATATGGAACAAGCCCATATCAAAATGACAAGACAAACAAACACAATGAACAATCTCAACACCCTTTTTATTTACCATTAGATAGCTTTTTATTGTAAGGTGTATCACAGAAGGTTCACCATAGCATGTAAGTAAATTTCCACCATGAATGATGCATGGCTTAGATTAGCGGCCCAGGCGTCTCTCTAACCATTTATACAAACTCATTTAAACTCACTTCATTTCCACATTTATTTCACCCATGGTAAGCATCCATAAACAAAAGTACATGATATCAACTAAATGAAATGAAGTGCAATGTTGAAAGCTTGCCATGTGACAGCACATATGAGCTAACTCTCAACCAAAGACATTTGTCAAGCCCACAACATCATAATTTTAATCACAATGGGTCATTTTATTTATGCAATGAAAGTAAAGTGTGCATCAAGTTCGAGAGAGCTATATAACCAACTTTTCCCATAACAATCAACAACATAAGCATTTTCATTCAGAGGTATAGATAACACAAATATCATGATAAACATACTCGGAATAGCATAAAGCTAATAGGTAGATATGGTGGACTCACTGGAAAAACTTTGGTTGAAGGTGTTGGAAACAAGTTTTTGCTTGTTGGAATTTTTGGGCTAGCAAGAGGGAGAAAGTTGACCATCTAAATGCATGCATGAGTGTCCATAGAACTAACTAATCCATGTTAAACAAGGTAAAATAACATTCAGCATCAAAACATGAATAAAAGATAGCTCTTGATAAAATACTTGCAAATTATTACTCATTAACAAGCTCATGAATCATGCAACTATATGTATCTTTTAAAATCAACTCCAACATCCCTTTTCCCAATCTTATAATAGCATCCAACATAATTCAACCCAAATTTCCAGTAGCTCTCTCATATATAAATGATAGTGTGGTGGTCTCACAAAATAAAAATCAAACCTAAACAAACAAAAAGACGCTCCAAGTTTATGCGATAAAGTGTTTCGATCGAAAAACAGAAGTTAGACGTGTGCAAACCGAGAGTGTGTAGGTCCAGTGGGGTTGTCTTCACATCCCCAAGCTTATGGTCTTCACCATCCTTGGATAGCTCTTGGTGCATCTCCTCTAATCCCTGTGAAAAAACTTCAAAACACCGTTTCTCCCATTTCTTTTCTGTGGGGCATTAGTAGTGATAAACAAATAGATTTCTTGCTGCATATAATCCTTGAACAAAAATTCATATGAATGTCCAGAAAGTGTATAATGTTGTATGCCTACTCATAAACTCAATTGGATCAAAAAGATTCAAGTTAAAAGTTCTAAGCATGCATCAAACAAAATGGGACAGAATCTGTCCAGAAAAACAGCAGCAGCAAAACGTATTTTTCTACCCTACTTAACTTTGTCGAAAATTCCAAAAAATTCATGCATACAGAGGATGAAAAGTTGCACTACAGTTCAAATATGAGCTCATTCGGAGTTACAGAATAAGAATTAAAAATCATACCGTGCACAGATTCGTGCAGGAATAAAATCTCCGAACGCTATAAGCAACTTTTCAAACCAAAATGAGTAAAACTTGGCACTTTATTAAAAATTCCAGAAACTAAACTAAAACTAAGTCTCTTGTTACAGCAAGAGGACACAAAGAAAATCACAAATAAAAACAACCGGGTTGCCTCCCGTAAAGCGCTTTCTTTATAGCCATATAGCTAGGCTTCTTACTTGATGTTTATTGTAGACGAAGCTCATGAGGGAGCTTGAACTTTGATGTGCCCCTTCCTTGGAAAGTGTTCATGCATAATACCAGGTCCCATGGTGTCTCAAACCAATCAAAATAATAGTCAAGTTGAACCCTAGTAGAGAGAAAAACAAAACACAAAAGTAATAACAACGAAGTCTAACTTTCTTTCTATGCATTGGCATTTTGTATATGAATGAATCACATAAATAGAAGTTTCCAATGCATATTAACAATAGTTACTTGCAGCATAATTATTAGTAGCATAAAGGTTCTTATCACCTCCTCTTTCATAATAGTTGCAAGTAGTAGAAAAATTCAACCATATAACCACAAGAATCATTCAACTTAGATAATTTAGGCACATAAAGAGGATTATTAAATTTATTTGGAATTCATTAGCATGCTTCCCTCTTTCAAAATAGTTATAAGATCAATATCAAGTTTAATATCATGGTTGCAACAAAGATTTGGAACTAAAGATAATTGCAAACCACATAAGTATTTCTCAACATAAGCAAATTTCTCCTCTATGGTGTAGTTAGGAGAATTCAAGAACAAGCAGGACTCTCATGAGTAAGAGTACTATCAAACAGCAAGTATATCATTTTTATCCTCACATAATTTAGTAACAACTAAACATGGAGGTTTATCAATAAGCATAGGACCATCATCTAAAGCATTATCATATAGCATATTTAAGCAATACTCCTCATTATCATCAATAAGTTCACTAGTAGTATTATTAAAAAGTAAAGGAGCATTATTAGTTTCATCATAATAGCATGGGTTATCATATAGGACCATAGAATTTTCAGTTTCACACTCATCATAACATGGGTTCTCATAAATAACAAAAGATTTTTGAGTTTGAGTGCTACTATCAAATGTCGATGGTGAAGATGGGAGATCCAACTCTTCCCCAAGCTTAGGTTGGAACACATCCATTTCAATCTCCTCTTCACATACTTCCTCTTCCAAGCTTATGTTTTCATCATCCTCTTGGGGTTGCACGGGCATCCCCAAGCTTAGGTTCTTATCCTCCTCTTCCTGCAAAATGTTAGTGCTTTCCGTGGCAGCAAGAATTCTTTCTTTAACATAAACATTATCACTAAATTCTTTTTTGCAAATTTGGAGAATAATAGAAACTTGCCCTTTCATTTCACGAGCTACATGACTAGTTGCAAGAAATTTATCAAGAAGAGAGTCTATCTCATGGGCTCCAACATAAGCAATATATTTCTCAACTTGTTCTATATCAGGGCATAAACATTCATCTTCACGATAACAAGCAATTATAGGATCACTATTATACTTGCATTGATAGTGGGAATGTTTAACAACTCTTCTATTGCAACAAGTTATACCATGTAACTCACAAAACTGATTAGCTATTTTGTGAAGAGCTTTAAGCAATTTACCCACTCTATTTCCCTCTTTGGTTGATTGATATTCAGAGTAGGCGTCATACTTTTAAAATAATCATTACCCATAGACATTCCAGAAAGTTTCTCCATTTTTTAATTTTTTTGTTTTGATATATATAACTGAAAGTAAAACTAATGAGAAACTCACAACCAAACAAGTTTAAAGGAACCTCCCCAAGCTTAGATGATTGCAAGATATAAAACAAGATAAAATAAATCTAAAGTCTAGTGCACACAAGAATAGAAACTTAAGCGCTACGCTCCCCGGCAACGGCGCCAGAAAAGTACTTGATAACCCCCAAGAGCAGGGGATCACTGTAGCACCTCTCAATGTGGAAGTAGGGTATCGATCCGCAGGAGCAAGAAGGAAAAGTTATCTATTCCCTACAACTAAAGTGTCACAAGTTTTAGTTGATTATGCACTAAACAAGTTTAAAGAACAAGATGGTTGATTTAATGGATGGAAGTTTAATGTAACAAAACAAGAATGTAAAAGTGTCCCAATCCTCTTCAATGCAAGAGGACAAGACAAAGGTTTTCTCTTATAGGAACAATGGACATGGGTTCACTCAATCCTCTCTCTCATCTATGGTGATTATCATGTTATAGATAAAGTACACACAATTGTCATGTTTTAATGGTAACTTTTATGACGGCTATATGTCCTAAAACACATAGTTGAAAGAAGTACTCATTTGTGTTGCTAGGTCACCCTCGTAAGGCTAGCGTGGTTGCTGTCACTCCCACATCATACTCTTCCTTTTTACCCCCAGATAAAGGATGTTGGGCTGTATTTCACATGTCACTCAATACATATGCCGTGTCACATCGGCCATCCCGTACCTACATACATCATACTTCATAATGGACAATATTCTAAACACTAGTGCAATGATTCATAATTCGTGTGCATGACCACATCTCTCTCATCTATCCACACTTGGTGGTGTCAATCACCTCATGACAAGGATAAACAAGGCATTATGCATAAATCAAACCATCACATGCATCATAGAATATCTCCAAAGTATGACAAATCATAAAAGCTCCAACACAACGGTAAATGTATAACAAATCATCTCATACCACAATATCCACCATAAGAATTACATAGATAGATCCATACTTATGCAAGGCACATCATATGGACTTCAACAATGATCATACATAGAGAGATTGGATCAAGTTACCACCACAAACCCAAAGTCCAGGGGGTGGACTACTCCCCCTTCATCATGGAGACGGTGGAGAAGTCGTTGGAGAAGATGGAGACCACCCCGGCAGCGCCCCGCCGGAGTTTTCCCCCTCCAATCTGCAGCTCCAGGTCTCTGTTTCGTGGTTTCTGTGTTTCGGCGGCGCTCCTTTTCGAAGGGCGTCGGGGACTATTTTTATAGTCGGTTTTAGGTCAAGACGGAGTCGTGGGCGAAAAGATCGACGACAACGGAGCCTCGAGGCTCCAGATGGTGGGTCCCACGTGACCAGATTCCTTGGCCGCGTGGGCCACCCTCTTTTGGGCCTCGGGCCTCCGCTTGTTCGCTTCCTTCGCTCCCAAGTCTTCTTCCTTCCAAAAACTGATGCTCATAAATTTCCAGGTCATTTGGACGTCGTTTGGGTCCCTGAAACATTAAAATATGGAAAATAGGGTTAATTCCATAAAAATAGGAAAATCATGAAATATTCCAAAAATCATTATAAAACATTGATATAACCCTTATATGATGCAAATATGATTGGAATATAAGTAATATAGTGCAAAGTTCATGTATGCATTTTACATGCATCAGTAGCCAATATATCAAGGGTCAATTTGGTAAATCATCGCCAACTTCTCAAATTTGAACCCGTTGCAACGCACGGGCACTTTGCTAGTTGAAATGAATAATCACTAGATATCCCAACCAACCACCTCATTTTTTTCTAGATTAAAAACTCTACATCATGCTACTGTATTGTGGTGGGGTGGGGGGGGGGGGAAGAGAGAGTATTTGGGGGAGTTTGTGGGGATTGGGTGAAAGTAAGAATTTCACCAAATTCCGTCACATCCCCAATCCCCTTGGGATGAAAATACACCCATAATAAAGAAGGCTTAAGGCTTTGAGTTTTGTTCGTGTTCAGTTCTTGGGTTATTGGCTGGTTACAGTATTCTCTGGATATTTAAGGCTTTTCAGTAAACACTGTTGTGAAGTCTAGATTGATGTTCACCTTTCTCCTACAGCCGATAGATCCTACTGTTTTGGCAAACAGACCAAATCCAGCGTTTAGATGGAGTAAACTACGGAGGTGACTGTGCAAAAGTTAGAGGAGGCAAAACCTATATCAGTTTTGGTGTGTCTTTTCGGCATATACCGCGGCTTTAAACCGGCTGCTTTTGCCTTTGGTAAATTTTCTCTGCTTGTGACATGACTCTGCAGTTCAGCTTGCTATGCGCACGATGTGTGGCATCGTGTCGATGAATTGCGTAGTGATACTCAAAGCTCTGAGAAGTTTTGTTCGTGCTCAATATTTTTTTGGCTGGTTACAGTACTCTCGGGATATTTAAGGATTTTCAGTAAACACTGTAGTGAAGTCTAGTTTCATGTTCACATTTCTCATTTGGAATCGTTATCCTGAGCCAATTGATCTCGGTGCTTCGGCAAACAAAACAAAAACGGTGGATTTTGGGTGACATGTTTTAAATTTTGATCCCATATATGGGCAGCCCAATCAACAAATTTCTAAAAGAATCTCAATCGCTAATGCATGGCAAGAGATGGGAGTGCTAAGTATATTCTAACATGAAAATTTGGAATGGAGTTGCACCACCTATAAACAACTCGGATGTGCGGCGTGGCCTCGCAACCCACGTTGTACCGTTGGATTTTTTCGAACCGATCCATATAAAGGCATCAGTTGTGCAAGCGGTAACACACACCGAAACCAAACTAGGTTTGCCTCCTCTTGACACTCGTGTCGCTATCGTAGTCTACTCCATCTCGATCACCGGCAAACATGAGAGGGGTATTCAAAACCACTCGCTCTTGTGATCATGCACGAGAGTCCAGAGAGGTCGAATTAAGTTTTTGGAAAGTGTTTCGCACAACTGCTCGCGTTTCCCACTGTCACTGCGACTTGTTGTAGTGTATGTAACATTATCTATGCTTAAAAACAATTAAAGATCCTAACCCTTGCTATTTCACAAAATCATACGATCATGTTTTATCCTTGGTTTAATTTTTATACTTATCTCATAAGTTTCATATCCAATGTAACTCTTACATTGCGAATTATTCTCTTTTGAAGACACCTCTTCAAAACACCATTAGAGAATACTCTATTTTTTTAGAGAATACTCTATATAATTGGAGTCAAATAAACTTTTGTTACAAAGTCAACTTGTCAACAATTATCTTTATTACTTCACAATTGAATCCAAGAATGCATTATCTAGGAAATTAGCATAATGATCGAAATGAAAGAATCACTTGATCATGCTCACCACCGTTTAACTGCCATGGTTCTTGCATATGAATTTCCTTATCCTTTATGAGAACCTAGTTCTCTCAAGTTTTGAATTTTCATTCAAAACACTTTGTGTGCATTCTTGCAGCAAGATATTACATCACTATCAGGATACATCATGTCATGATGTTAATTCCTTGCTCTTTACGTTTCATTGAACAACTTTTCAATGATACACATATTCTATCAAGTGAAGTATTTTAATGGTTTCTAAAATAAATTGAATACCATAAACTAGCTCCCACTTAATTTCTTGAAAACAAGAACTTAGTAAATTTCCATGAAGTCAAGCATTGCTGATTTTACTTCACACAATTACAAACTCAATCCAACCTTCATATCATCATTTGTTTGCCCATACAGACACACCTTTAATGTCTAGTTTTTGTATTCATTTAACAAAACGCTCGAGCTGTACCTTGTACACTTCCTCGATAAATTTCCCTTCAAAGGAATTTGTTTTGTTAACTTCTTATACAAACATACTCATTAAATAACTAGTACTGTATTTATTTACCAAAGCCCTCGAGTTGTACGCCGTACACATACTCGATTAATTTTCCTTAGAGGAAATTACTTTGTTAACATCTCATACAGACCTACTAGTTCTATTTAGATCGACAAAGCTGAAAGAGCATGTTTCCCCATGTGTGGTTTTGGTAATTAATGACAATTTTTACGGACTAATGTTTGCATTGAGATATCCTTATAGATCTTGTCCATGGGAAAAGATTGGAGTTCGTGTGTTGGACTCTAGAAGATAAAGTGATGACCAAAGTTATATTCAAGGTGTGATCCACACAAATGGTCATCTAGAGTTGAGCTTATTGCAAGTGTGGCTTTAAAAAAAGATTGAGTGAACATTCATGTTTATCTCCAAGCCATCATATATATTAAGAGAAGAAGATGAAGTGCAAGGTTGATAAAGTCAATGTGCAAATAATGATATCAAGATTGATCAACACATTTAGAAGATCATGAAGTGCAAGTTCAATATGATCCATCTCGAAAGATATCATTTGATTGAAGCTTGCAATGGATAAATGAAGACGGAGCTAAACGAGGCTCTCCCATAATGGTGTATGGGGGAGTATTTGGAGAAGTCTTCATCAAGCATGTTCTAGCAAGCATGATCAAGAAAGGTGTTCCAACTTGAGGGAGTCAAGATCGTCATCATATAGCTCGAGTGGAATGCACAAGGGAAAAGGTATGATCTTGATAGGTTTTCTATTTTATCGGTCCCATGCTTTGGCGAGACCGGGTTATAGGATCGATAGTCGTACTATCAAGAGGGGCTCTCAAGTGAGTAACTTGATCGCATCTTTGTGGAGAGCTCAAACCTTTACATACTTGGCATATCATATTTCTTGGTTGTTATTTGGTTTTTATTCATGTCAGAATTTAGAGCTTGTGTTCATCTCCATACCAAGCTCCAGTTCATCAAAAACAGATTTCATATGCATATCTTGCTGTGTTTTTGATGTTGGAGATTTTACCGGCTTGTCTTTTCTAAAGAGGTCAAACTCTCTCCTTGTGGCTTCCTCCTCACATGATTGACTATGATGTCTCTCTGCATGATATTTTAGAGCTCTTCGTTGCGATTCCAACGAGCCCAAGATCATCAAAAATGGAATCCGGATGAAAAAGTTTTTGTAGTTTTCATATTGCTATTTCTGTCAGTCTGGAAAACCGGATTATCCGGGTTTGGGGCCGGATAATCCTGCCCTCACAGTTTTTCACAGAACAACTAGGACTTGTCCTAGCTGTGTGAAAGGCTCTGTTAAAACTGGATATTTGGGCCGGATTTTTTGGTGGGGGGCCGGATATTCCGGTCCTAGCAGCTGCAACGACTATATTTCGGGGAGGGACTATAAATATCCCTTTCCTTCTTCAACCTCCAGTCAAGCACGTTTTCCCCTCTCTCTCTTGCCATTGTTGACCTTCGAAAGCTTGTCCATCTCTCAATCTCTCCCATGATTCTTGCATATCTTTGAGGGAAAGAGGTGATCTAGATCTATATTTCCACCAATCCATCTCTCCTCTAGGTGAGGGGAACCTAGTAGATCTTGATCTTGGAGTTCTTGGTGTTTCTCCTCCTTTGTTCTTCCACTCTTACTGCCCTATAAGCATGTGTTGCTTTGTTGGAATTTGAGAGTGAAAGATTTGAGCACTTGTGCTCGTGCCTCCATGAGGATTCGTGGAAGTGAAAGTTGTGAGCTTGTTACTCTTGGGTCATTGGACCCTAGACGACTTTATGGTGATTTTTGGGAGCCTTCAATTCAGTTGTGGATGTGTGCCCCAACCTTTGTGGTGTAAAGGCTCCAAATTCCGCCTTAAAGGATTCTGATAGTGGAAGGTGAACCAATCCTTTGTGGTGCTATTTATCGGAGAATAGGGTGAGCCCTTTGTGGCGTTTAGTAGGCCTTTGTGGTGAGCTTACACCCCTCCAACGATGACAATCACCTGGTTTGACACTGCTACGGTTGGAAGAGCACGAATTGCTTGATATTTTTAGCTCAAATAATTAAATCCGCAGCTACTGAGGAATCACCCTAATAATCTGCAGCTACTGAGGAATCACCCTAATAATCACGTCTACTGCGTAACCAAGGGAAAAGCAAGAAAACAGGTACAAAACATGCACACGTAAATAACACTTCGTGATGTAGTATAGTCTTCTTCCTTCATCTTCCGGTGGCGCCTCCACCGGTGCGGCCATGTCGAGGTTCACGACAAGTGCATGCCTTCTCCTAACCTCCACTATCACCATAGCTCGACAAACTAGAAAGAACGACACGCCGACCACAACAAAACAATGTTAGGTAAAATACTCAAAATATAATTTTGAGACTATACCACATCACATGTCTTTCAAAACAGAGTTAGACGCCTCTAACGTTTGTTTGCATCTTTTATCATGGCTGTAGGATTTACGGAACAAACCGAAAAACTACGGCCCTAACCAAGCATGATTATTCATGTCGCTAGATTGACATTGTAGTGTGATTGAGACCCAGATATTATGAAAACATCTCGAGCCCCAATCTAAACGATCGCATGTTCGCGTGACCCTCGTGTGGACCCACATGAACGGAACCTGCAACCTCAACCTCGATCTCGGATTCCATCGCATCGGCAGGGCATGCACGAGGTCCATGCAATTATGGTCGGAGCATCCACCACAAACATGTCCACCCCTGACTTCTCCTCCGCAGGCTTCACAATCAGCAGCAGCGACGCCCCAGCCAGGCTGCGAGCAGCGCTTGGCAAGCCGGACACAAAGATGGAGCCGACCACCTCGACTACACCATCGCCAAGGAAGGCATCCAATTCAGGCATGTCAACCTCAAACCCCCAACGTCCCTGTCGCATAAGAGGATCGCCAGGAGGCCGAGGAGGACTGGATGTGTATAGTTAAAGTTCCTCCCGAGCTTCCTCGCAGTCTTCTTTTGCGCCGACGATGAGGGAGAGAGAGGCCGGTGACGAGACACGAGGAAGAGATCAAGGATTGAGCGCAAGAAGCGCCGGGACAGTCCAAGAAAGGGGAGGACGAAAATATCCCCGTACCACCCCGGCAGGTTCCGTTCCGTTACGTAGCATTGCTACACAACCACATATGCAATGTTGTTACAAAATCCACGAACATTATTTCGGATCTGACACGCTTACTCAGGGAGAAGCTTGTATATGCTGTGAGACAGTTTCATGATGGTGAGAACTTGCCTGTGGTAAGATGGTTAGGTGGGTGGTTGTACCTCCAGCCCACCAGAGTTTAAACCCCAAGTTTGACGCTGGTGTTTCTCATTCAGGCCTCCTTTGATTTGGAGGATTTTCTTAGGATTTCTATAGGATTTCAACCCTGTGGAATTTTCCCTTACGTACACGTTTGATTCAAAGGATAGCTTCCCGTAGGAAAAAATCCTATAGGAATGGTGTAGTGTGTTTTCACAGGAAAAAAAGCATGAGCTCTAGCTTCATTTTAAATTTCCTTCGTTGCAATCAAACAAGCAATAGTGAAAAATTCCTTTGCCCATAGGATCGTGCCGGTCAGGACTTCCTATTCCTTTGCACTTCCCTTTCCTTTGATTTTCCTACCCTTCAATTCAAAGGAGGCCTTAAGGCGGAATATTGTTCAGTGGGAGGCGACGTTCCCGTCGACAGCGAGGTGCCCGTGGTGACTTCGTCAATCTCAAAACTCGACCCGCCGACTCAGTCTCTCGGAGGTGCTCATAGGGTAGAGTGTGCGTGCGTGCGTTCATAGGGGTGAGTGTGTGCGCGTGTATATGAGTACTTGCGTTGTACTATGTTTCGCAAAAAAAAGTTTCATGATAGTGTGGATAAATCATGGAATAAATAAACGGGAGTCCATGGGTCGAACTCGGAAGCCGGCAAGTTCCGTTACGTACAGTAGCATTGTACTACACAACTACATGTGCAATGTTGTTACAAAGTCACGAACATTATTTCGGACCTGACACGCTTACTCACCGGAGAAGAATCGGCACCGACAGGTGGGCCTTCGAAAGTAAACACGTGCCTGCTCCGCCGGTTCCCGTAGCCGCCCGCGAAAAAGTCCTGGACGAAAACCTCTCCCGCCCATGGCCCCCTCCCGCGGTCCCGCCGCATCCGGATCCGAACCCTGGCGACTCCACCACTCACATCCACCGTCCATCTCCGCGCATCCAACGGTCCAAGTCCACGATCCGCGTGATCGACTCCCATTGGCTGCCGCTCGTCCCCACCCTCCTATATACTCTCCACCACGCCGACCGATTCCCCCAACCCGCTTTCCCTCTCGCTCCCGCCGCCTCCGCCTTCTCGCGCGTTCCGTTCCCCAGCAGCCAGCCTCGCCGTTCCCCTCCTCCTCCGTCGCTGAGATGGCCGGCCGTGGGAAGGCAATCGGCGCCGGTGCGGCCAAGAAGGCGACGTCCAGGAGTTCCAAGGCCGGGCTCCAGTTCCCCGTCGGCAGGATCGCCAGGTTTCTCAAGGCCGGCAAGTACGCCGAGCGCGTCGGCGCCGGCGCACCCGTCTACCTCGCCGCCGTCCTCGAGTACCTCGCCGCTGAGGTGCGTTTCTCCCGGATCTCATCCCTGACCCCCCTGTTGTTGTCTTGCGTTTCTTGATCTGGTTCCTCCGTCGGTTCCGATGATTGGGCGTTCGTAGATCTGAATCAAACTCTACTGTTGATTTATTTTTGTTCTGAAATTAACTAGATTTCGGTCAAAGTCGATGGCTTTTCTTGCCACTAATTTCTTATTTCGTGCTCTGTATCCGATTCAATCAGGTCCTGGAGCTCGCCGGCAACGCTGCAAGGGACAACAAGAAGACCCGCATCGTGCCCCGCCACATCCAGCTCGCCGTGCGCAACGACGAGGAGCTGACTAAGCTGCTCGGCGGCGCCACCATCGCCAGCGGTGGCGTGATGCCCAACATCCACCAGCACCTCCTCCCCAAGAAGGCATCCTCCAAGGCATCCCATGCCGACGACGATGACAACTAAGGCCCAGCGTTGACCTTGTCGCCACCATCGCCATCGATTACATCTCATCAGAAGAGGAAGGGGTTTCTTGTTTCGTAGGATTTAGGTTTCATCAGGCCGGATGTTGTGAGCATTTAAGAAATTCTAGCTGTTGGTCGGATTAGGTGCTCTGATGGATGTGAATATGGCAAAACAAATTTTCGGGTGCTTATCTCAGTTGTAAGCCAGGCTGGTTGTATTACCATTTGTCTCCACACCGTTTCTTCGTTGCCTGAGCATTCGTTTTGCAATTTGATGAAGAAATGAGAACTGAACTCTTAGTATTACCATTTGTCTCCACACCGTTTCTTCGTTGCCTGAACATTCGTTTTGCAATTTAGAACACGGTATGGTTTTGCGTTGTTCATTGCGTGTTTTCTGTTTGGGACTTATGAAGTACAGATGTGGTTCACGGACTTGTAGACCTTTTCGATACTCCTAGTAAAGTGCACTTGGAATATAGCTGGCTACTATTTTGGCAACAAATAATTTGTTGTTCTATCTGGGTCAGTTGCTTTCATTCTGCTGAACTTTGAACCTACTACTAGGTAAATGTTGTCGCCGCACCCGTGGTGATAAAAAAAAAATTGTTAGTTTGTGTGAAAGGTTTGAAATTTTCTTAAATTTTGAAATTTCTTGAACTGTAAAATGTGCACATTTTTTTTTTAACTTTTGTGTGGTAAGTTTGAGAATTTGGCAAAATTTGGAATTTCTTTTTTTATATGTTTTGTGCATTATTTTGTGCACAAATTATTTTTTGGTGTATTTTTCGTGGGGAAAGGTTGAAAATTTTGTTAAATCTAGAAGATTTTGATATATTGTTTGTATTATTTTGAATTCTAGATTATTTGTATTATGTTGTGCACAAATTTTTTTTTTGGTGCAACTTTTGTGTGGAAAGTTTGGATGTTTTGTCATTCATATGGAAAAGAAAATTGTTGAGAATTGTGATTTATGAGAAAAAATAGAAACTTCTAAAATGTTGGAAAGGTAAGGAGCCTTTTCGATGCAAAAAGTTTTATTTTAGAGGGCCGATTTATGTTTTTTTTGGAAAACATGAGGGTTTTACTGCAAAAAATGGTCAGCGATGTAGAAATGCATATCTATATGTCTGTCGAAATAACTCGTGAAAGGAAAATTCAAACGGATGACTGAGCGTGACGAATTTGACAAAGTTCGTTGAATGTGTTGACGATTTTGGATCGCAAATTAAGAAGCTAGAGTGAACAAAATTCGAAACCGATCACGGGAATGGAATCTGTTCGTCGACGCGAAAAACGCGAGTTTTTTTTCTGCAAAAAAAAAAAAAATCGCGCCACAGTACCGCGGGCACTGTAGCTATTCATGAGTAGAGAGGGAAAAAAATAGAAACCGGGACTTTTGATGCAAAAAAATTTATTCTAGAGGACCGATTTATGTTTTTTTTTTGGAAAACATGAGGGTTTACTGGAAAAATGGTGAGCGCTGTAGAAATGCATATCGATATGTCTGTCGAAATAAAAAGGTTAAAACATGAGAGTTGTTTGGAAGGGTGATATGCGTCTGCTCGTGAAAGGAAAATTCAAACGGATGACTGAGCGCGACGAATTTGACAAAATTCGTTGAATGTGTTGCGATTTTGGATCACAAATTAAGAAGCTAGAGTGAACAAAATTCGAAACCGATCACGGGAATGGAATCTGTTCGTCGACGCGAAAAACGCGGTGTTTTTTTGGCTGAAAAAAAATCACGCTACAGTACCGTGTCACTGTAGCGGGGAACAGCGCTGTTCCAGGAACAGTGCGTGACGCGGTGGATCGCCTGGTGTTTACTGTTCCAGGAACAGTGCGCGATGTGGTGGATGGCTCTCAAGGCCTGATTCTTCTCGATCTTAACATCCGTTTCCTTCGTGATGAGACGATTCTTGCCAAAATTCTGTAGTGATGAACGTGCCAGGCTCTCGTGGAGCAGCGTGAGTTGGCGTTCCTTGTGAGAGTGGCACTACCGAATTTATCGATGCTTTTCTGCTTGCACCATCCCAACAAAGGAAGGCGTGTGCAGTGCACTGTGCAGGCCAAGTCACGGGTCAGGGATAATGTAGGATGCCATTGCCACAGCCGTAGGAGTACTTTCTCGAACAAGATTAACCACACTTTGGATTACTTTCATACGGGAAATACAACAGTCGCCACCAACCCGTATGGGCTCATTTGATTAGGAAAATTGTAGGAATGAGAAACCTATAGGATTGGAATGTCACTAGAAGGGAATGGCACGCTTTGCTGCGCCGTTAGATTATAGCTGACAAATAATGATTTTTTTTGTTTGAATGGGTAATCAGAACATACTATAGTGAGACTTCTCACACAAAGTGTCTTTTACATCACTGGAAATATAATATTGTCTAATAGGAACAACCACGTATATGGTCATGTAAAAGCCTAAATGGTTTTTAGTTTACAACTCGCCATACAGGTTACTGTCTAAACATGGAGTTCAGATCCGAAGCAAATGCGGGGTGCACTTCAAAGTAGACCAGGGATAACAGCCAATAATATGCAAGAACACATCATGTTGACCAGTTCTGACGGTGTGATCAAAGTAGACCAAGCTTATGTAACACATAAAATTGAATATATTTTGTGATCATGTCCATGGTAAAATCAAATATCACCTAAATTAAAGGAAAAAACATGTGTATTATCCAAGTATTTAGCCTTCACGAATAGCAAGATTTGATGCAATCACTTGTGATGTAGTTTCCATGATGCATTAGCTCGGGGCACTGACTAAATAAACAGAGGGTCAGTCGATAAAGCTCTGAGGAAAGTCTTCAGCTGTAGCTAAGTAATTTGATTAAACCCACCTATAGGACCTGTAAAGAGTAATTGATGTTAAATCTTCAAACAACAAAGTCATGTATATGTTTAACATCCTTTTCGCATTACAGAAGAGATGACCACAAAACAAATCTCCCAACAGTAAAATACTCATGGTTCTAGATGGATGATATATGCCAGAAATAACTATAAGCTGTTCCTCCACTGCTAACAAAGCAGCACAAAAGATATATGTTCTAAGTCATAAATCATCTCAAGGCCTGAATTACATACAATTCAAATTTATTGACAATGTTATCACGCCATTAGAGATGACCATATCTAGTTATCAAAACTTGTTGCCACGATGACAGTAGTCCGCAGTCCGCACTTAGAAATTAAAAAAACAAGTGAAACACTTCTACACACTTCCAGCTTTGTGCATCTGAAATAACCTAGTATCAAAGATATCTTCTCATGATGCATATGAAACAAGAAATTTTCATATAAGTCTGCTACTTTCACTTTGATGTCTCTAATTAAGCTATCATAGATTACTACTATTGAAACTAACAAAAGAAAACAATAATTTTAACGCACGATTAAAGGTTCTGTGAGCTGTTGCTGCAATATCTGAAATCGAAATAGACATATACATATGTTAGCAAGGAATGATGTTCCACCAAAATGTCTGAATAAGGCAAGGTCACCTTCACAAAGCAGGACGCTGCAGATGTTCCTAAAGAACTCGTCTTAGGCGAGCCACGACCCCTGCACTGCCGGTTCTAAGCTCGCTGAGAACACCCCGTACAACATGCCCAGGTGGAGTTTGAACAACAGGAATGCCACCCAGACCGACAACTGCAGTTCTTCGAGCCCGGTAGCCTAGCCACCATGCACAGCACTGCCTTGCCGGTGGCTGCTGCCGCGAGCGCCGCCTGTGCACGCGTCCTTGATACGTCTCCAACGTATCTATAATTTCTAATGTTTCATGCTTGTTTTATGTATCATTGTCACATGTTTTATATGCATTATTATACATTTTCTGGGACTAACCTATTAACAAGATGCCACAGTGCCAGTTCCTGTTTTCTGCTTTTTTGGTTCCAGAAAAGCTGTTCGGGCAATATTCTCGGAATTCGACGAAACAAAAGCCAAACCTCCTATTTTTCCGAGGGACACACGGAGCCAGAAGGGCAAGCCAGGGGGAGGCCCACGGCCTCGAAACCACATGCTCGCGCGGCTGGGCCCACAGGCGCGCCGGGAGGTGAGGAGGGAGCCCAGGACCTCCACCGACGTGCCCCTTCGCCTATTTAGTCACCCCGACGCGAAAACCCTAAATATATATCTAATACTCCAGAAAGACTTCCGCAGCGCCGTCGCCATCGCGAGACCTCGTTTCGGGGGTCAGAAGTTCCTGTTCTGGCACCCTGCCGGGACGGGGATTGACCCCCGGAGCCATCTCCATCGACTCCACCGCCTCCACTTCGACTCCATGATGGTTTGTGAGTAGTTCCCCCATGGACTACGGGTTCTTGGCTGTAGCTAGTTGGTACTCTCTCTCCCATGTACTTCAATACAATGATCTCATGAGCTGCCTTACATGATTGAGATCCATATGATGTAATTGGTGTTGTGTTTGTTGGGATCCGATGAATTGTTACATTATGATCAGATTGTTCATCATATTATCATACTATTGTTTATTTAAGATCTTGCATGCTCTCCGGTACTTGTGGTTACCCTGATCAAGTAGTTGCTTGTATCTCCAAGAGGGAGTATTTATGCTAGATAGTTGGGTTCAGCCTCTATTTAACCTGGGATAGTGACAGCAAGTTCTAAGGTTGTAGATGTGTTGTTGCCACTAGGGGTAAAACAGCAATGCTTTGTCTAAGGATGAATGTGTTGTTTACATTATGCACAATACTTAATGCAATAATCTGTTGTTTGCAACTTAATACTGGAAGGGGTGCGGATGCTAACCGGAAGGTGGATTATTTAGGCACAGATGCATGCTGGATAGCGGTCTGTGTACCTTGTCGTAATGCCCAATTAAATACTACAGTAAACCTTATCTTATCATAAGCATGCATTGTCATGCCCTTACAATTATCAATTGCCCAACTGTAATTTGTTCACCCAACACCTGTTATTTGTTTGGAGAGTTACCACTAGTGTAGATAGCTGGGAACCCCGGTCCATTTGTCATCATCATTGCTCTCCGGTCCTATATGTCATTAGAAGTAGTATCAACTATTTTCTGGTGCCATTGCCTCCGTGTTACTGCTGCTGTGTTACTGTTACTATTGCTCTCATATTACTGCTGCTTTCACATCACCCCTGTTACTAGTGCTTTTCCAGGTGCAGCTGAATTGACAACTCAGTTGTTAAGGCTTATAAGTATTCTTTGTCTCCCCTTGTGTCGAATCAATAAATTTGGGTTTTACTTCCCTCGAAGACTGTTGCGATCCCCTATACTTGTGGGTTATCAAGACTATTTTCTGGCGCCGTTGCCGGGGAGCATAGCTCTACTCATAAGTTCACCTGGGGAGTACACTCTACCTCTCTCTCTGTTTTTATTTTATTTTGTTTTGTCTAGTTTATTTGTGTTTAGTTTATTTTTGTCTTGTTTTATTTTTCTTATAAATTCGAAAATCCATAAAAATTTGAAAAACCAAAAATTAAAAACTGTTGTTATGGAAGAACCCACAACCTATAGGAGCTTATAGAATTATATATGAAGTATAGAGAATCAAAAAAGGGTGAAGTCATGAGTGCTGTGTTAGAAAGTTGAATACAATTGCTAAAATCTTGCTTAAACGCCATGATATAAACTGTTGCTCTAAACAGGATACTAAACATCTTAAATTCCAGTGTAGCTTTAGTGAAGAGTTTTAATTGTGAACTATCATTGGAATAACTATATTCATCTTGGGTTCGAAGAAGTAGAACAATTTGTTTTATTTATGGGAGCCTCTGAGATAGAATCTTTCATGGCTAAAAATTATGAAACTTGTATTGCTTGTAAGGACCTTAAAGATTATGTCTCTTCTATCCTTGATTATTGCATAGAACATTACAGCAATAATCCTTATATCGTTGATTACAAAGAGAGACTCATTAATGCACAAGAATGCACTCACAATTTGCAGGAACCTGTGGAAGAAGAAATTGCTGAACCTGAAAGCTCATTAGATGAAAAAGAGGAGGAGAGTGATGAACAAAAGGAGGAAGAATGGATTAGCTACCCATGCCTACCTTCTAATGAGAGTAACTCTTCATCTCTTACATTATTTGATTGCCCTCCATGCTTACCCAAGGAGGATGAATGTTATGTTCCTGTTGATTCTCTTGAAATTTTTCCTATGAGTAAAACTTGTGAGAATAATTATGCTACTGTTATATATGATAATCCATGCTATTTTGATAAATCTTATGATAATCCTTTATTTGTGGCTGATATCGAAATGCATGGTACTAAAGAGTTTTGCTTAGAAAATGTTTATGATAAAGCTCTAGATGATGGTCCTATGTTACTTGATAATATTGACTGTACCACTAATGAAAATGGGATTGGAGAAGTCTTGACTTTATCTAGGCGTCCCATATATGTTGAGAGTGATCAATCATCTTGTTATAAAATTGTTACATGTGGGTTCGAAATTTTAATCCCACTATTTGTGAGCTTAATAAAAATTATGTGTTTGTAGATCATGAAAAGCATGCTTTATGTGATAGTTATATTGTTGAGTTTATTCATGATGCTACTGAAAATTATTATGAGAGAGGAAAACATGGTTGTAGAAATTTTCATGGTACTAAAACACCTCTCTATATGCTGAAACTTTTGAAGTTACTCTTGTTTTATCTTCCTATGCTTGTCACTTTGTTCTTTATGAATTTATTTGTGTACAAGTTTCCTATGCATAGGAAGTGGGTTAGACTTAAATGTGTTTTGAATTTGCTTCTTGATGCTCCTTTTGCTTCATTTTCTATTTTCATGAGAGCATCATTAAAACTATCAAGCCTAGCTAAAAGGCATTAAAGAAAAGCGCTCTTGGGAGACAACCCATGTTTTATTTCTGTAATTTTTCTTTTGCTTTTTGAGTCAAGGAGCTTGCTTACTTCTGTAACAACTCCTTTGTATCTTTATTTTTCGAATTGTTGTACCAAGAAGAGCCTTTAATGATTAGATGATGCTAGATTTGGATTCTGCGCAGGGACAGATTTTTAGCTGTCACGAATTTGAGCTTTTCTCCCTGGAGAAAACTCGAAAAATTCTATAAAAAATCACGCATCTTCCTCAGATATGTACGCATCTTTCATTAACTTCAC
Organism: Poa pratensis; assembly: GCA_947311845.1. Lineage (NCBI taxonomy): Eukaryota > Viridiplantae > Streptophyta > Magnoliopsida > Poales > Poaceae > Poa > Poa pratensis. Next base: position 9,307,224 of record CAMZMU010000098.1, read on the forward strand.
TTTTTCCGATTTGAGCAACGGAAGTACCTCGAAAAAATTCGTCTTTACTGGCTGTTCTGTTTTGACAGATTCTGTCTCTGTTTTTTGCATTGTCTCTTGTGGACTTTAAGTAAGGCTTTCTAGACGTGGAGGGCTGTAGCTAATGTTTTATTGAGTATTGCAATGTGTCACTACAGAACCAAAGTGGATTAATGTTTTTGAGTACTAACCCTCTAATGAAGTTTATGAGAAGTTTGGTGTGGCAGAAGTTTTCAAGGGTCAAGAGGAAGGATGATATTGTGATCAAGAAGAGTGAAGAGCCTAAGCTTGGGGATGCCCCCGTGGTCACCCAAGCATATTTCAAGAAGACTCAAGCATCTAAGCTTGGGGATGCCCAAGGCATCCCCTTCTTCATCATCAACTTATCAGGTCATCTCTAGTGAAACTATATTTTAATTCTTTCACATCATATGTGCTGTTCTTGGAGCGTCTTTGTGTTTAGTTTGTTAGTTTTATTCTCTGATCATATCAATGTCGGATCCTATCTATCTTGTTTGGGAGAGAGACACGCTCCGCTTTTTCATTTGAATACTCCTATTCTTCACTTATATTTGTTGAGTATTCATTTTCGCACTGTTTAGCTTCTAGCTCTTGGTTTTCATGTATCTCTTGTTCAGAGCTATTAGTTATTTTATAGAAAGTACTCTCTTGCTTCACTTATATTTATTTGGAGAGTTGCTTGGTTGATGTGTTGGTCCAGAAATTTTTGCATGTGGTAGTGGTATAATGAAAAACTTGCATAATCTTGTAGATCATTGAACTTTGATAATCTGATTCTTTGCAAACGTTTTGAGGTATTTAGATGGTAAAGCTTGCTGGTTAATTAAGTTAAAATCATTAGTGGATTGTTGTCTTTAAGCTTGTACCGTACTACAAACTCTAAAATTGTTGAAGGTGTAGTTGGACTTGATAGCTTTCCATGTCTGAAAGTTCATTGTAATAACTAAGTTGTGCTGAAGGTCGAGGGATCTAACGGGGTACTTGTGCCGCCGTGAACGGCCCTTCTTGGAGTGAATTTTAATCATGCTCTTAATGTTGAACCTGCTAGTTGTTTGCAATAAACTTGTGAGTTCTTTTTGACTAATGTTAAGCTACGGTTTTTGGCACTTCCACCATCCAAATTTGCTAGCCTCTTCGGTGCTGTGCATTGCCTTCTGCTCACATTGAGAGTTGTGCATACTTCGCCGGTACATCCAACCCCGTGGGAGGACTTCCTCTTGTTCTCCTACACATAAGCCTATACATCTTCCTCAAAACAACCACCATACCTACCTACCACAGCATTTCCATAGCTGTTCCGAGATATATTGCCATGCAACTTCCATTTACATTACATGACTTGTTGTCATTCATCACTTATATATTGCTTTGCATGATTCTATACAGCTGATGTGTGGTTTACCCATGTTACGCTAGATCATTGCATATCCTGCTACACTGGCAGAGTTTCATACATCATGTTTGTTCGTTATGAGTTATATGTACCAAAAAGTGTGTTGTCATATTAGAATGTTGCCCCTGAAAGTGAAAAGTGCTATGTGGCCATCGAAAAGAGAAACAGAAAAGAAAAAAAAATAGAAAAAAGGAAAAAAGAAAAAAAAAGAATAAAGAAAAAGGGGGCAACATTACTATCCTTTATCCACACTTGTGCTCATGTTTAGCACCTGCAGTATTCATAGTCATCATTTGTGCTCATGTTTAGCACCTATACTCCATGTGAGAGAGTTTTCATGTTCTACTAGTATAACTATGTGGGGAATTTACACTATAGAACTTGGGTTGTATATTCCAATGATGAGCTTCCTCAAAAGTGCTCTAGGTCTTCATGAGCAACCAAGTTGGATGCACCCCCACTAGTTCCATTGGAGAGCTTTCATACACATATAGCTCTATGTGCATCCGTTGCATGGCAATCACTACTCCTTACATAGCTTCGATTATAAGACTTCCTCTTGTCTAATGATCACTTATAGCTTTGTGAGACTTTCTTCCATTGGCCTTCCAAACCCCCATTAATGTTCTCTTTGCCATAACATCCTGGTGCCAATACCAAATGCTTGCGCTCACCGGTTGAGTAGACTTCGAAACAGTTGATTCATGACGTTCATGTTTATGTTTACTTGGCTGAATCCTTCTATGTTATGAAAATTTGCTTGATGCTTGGATTGAAGGATAGAACTTCTACGCTGGATACTTAAACCATCTTTAATGAACCTTGTACGGTTTCATGTCTTTAAAGCGATATTCATGAAAACTTTTAGCTTGTTTGACTCTTGCTTTATTATCTCTTATATCAACTATAGACATTTGCTTTGAATGATTTGATCTCAGCTCACATGCCTTACATTATTATTGGATCAAGATTATGTTGGTAGCATGTCACTTCAGAAATTATTTTCTTTTTATCGTTTACCTACTCGAGGACGAGTAGGAACTAAGCTTGGGGATGCTTGATACGTCTCCAACGTATCTATAATTTCTGATGTTTCATGCTTGTTTTATGTATCATTGTCACATGTTTTATATGCATTATATATCATTATTATACATTTTCTGGGACTAACCTATTAACAAGATGCCACAGTGCCAGTTCCTGTTTTCTGCTGTTTTTGGTTCCAGAAAAGCTGTTCGGGCAATATTCTCGGAATTCGACGAAACAAAAGCCAAACCTCCTATTTTTCCGAGGGACACACGGAGCCAGAAGGGCAAGCCAGGGGAGGCCCACGGCCTCCAAACCACATGCTCGCGCGGCTGGGCCCACAGGCGCGCCGGGAGGTGAGGAGGGGCCCAGGACCCACCGACGTTGCCCCTTCGCCTATTTAGTCACCCCGACGCGAAAACCCTAAATATATATCTAATACTCCAGAAAGACTTCCGCAGCGCCGTCGCCATCGCGAGACCTCGTTTCGGGGGTCAGAAGTTCCTGTTCTGGCACCCTGCCGGGACGGGGATTGACCCCCGGAGCCATCTCCATCGACTCCACCGCCTCCACTTCGACTCCATGATGGTTTGTGAGTAGTTCCCCCATGGACTACGGGTTCTTGGCTGTAGCTAGTTGGTACTCTCTCTCCCATGTACTTCAATACAATGATCTCATGAGCTGCCTTACATGATTGAGATCCATATGATGTAATTGGTGTTGTGTTTGTTGGGATCCGATGAATTGTTACATTATGATCAGATTGTTCATCATATTATCATACTATTGTTTATTTAAGATCTTGCATGCTCTCCGGTACTTGTGGTTACCCTGATCAAGTAGTTGCTTGTATCTCCAAGAGGGAGTATTTATGCTAGATAGTTGGGTTCAGCCTCTATTTAACCTGGGATAGTGACAGCAAGTTCTAAGGTTGTAGATGTGTTGTTGCCACTAGGGGTAAAACAGCAATGCTTTGTCTAAGGATGAATGTGTTGTTTACATTATGCACAATACTTAATGCAATAATCTGTTGTTTGCAACTTAATACTGGAAGGGGTGCGGATGCTAACCGGAAGGTGGATTATTTAGGCACAGATGCATGCTGGATAGCGGTCTGTGTACCTTGTCGTAATGCCCAATTAAATACTACAGTAAACCTTATCTTATCATAAGCATGCATTGTCATGCCCTTACAATTATCAATTGCCCAACTGTAATTTGTTCACCCAACACCTGTTATTTGTTTGGAGAGTTACCACTAGTGTAGATAGCTGGGAACCCCGGTCCATTTGTCATCATCATTGCTCTCCGGTCCTATATGTCATTAGAAGTAGTATCAACTATTTTCTGGTGCCATTGCCTCTGTGTTACTGTTACTATTGCTCTCATATTACTGCTGCTTTCACATCACCCCTGTTACTAGTGCTTTTCCAGGTGCAGCTGAATTGACAACTCAGTTGTTAAGGCTTATAAGTATTCTTTGTCTCCCCTTGTGTCGAATCAATAAATTTGGGTTTTACTTCCCTCGAAGACTGTTGCGATCCCCTATACTTGTGGGTTATCAGTCCTTCATAACACCTCCACCACAGAGCATAACATGAAACTCGTCCCGAGTCCGTAGCCCCTACAATCAGGCAAACCCAAATCTGCTAGTACAAAATTTTCGTCCTCCCCTCCCGGGTCGCACGCGCGGCGACCCCGGGGGGCCGAAACCCTAGCTAGAGGCCACAGCCCCGAAGCTCCCCCGGCCGCTGCCGCCGCCGACCCCTGGCGGTGGTGGCGGCCCCCCTGGCCGACAAAGGCGGCAGGGGAGGAGAGCGCGCCCCCCCGACGGTTGACAACGCGCGGCGGAGGTCTTCTAGCGGGCGGCGCATGGCGGAGAGTGGAGCAGCGGCTGGCCGCGGTCTGGTGCCCGGCTGAGGGCTTGACGGCGGTGGTTGGCGGAGGCAGCGGTACGGAAGTCGCCCCCTTGATGCTGCGTCGCGGCGGCGAAGCAAATCGGGCCGAGGGCCGATGGGCTTTGGCGGGCCGGGCGAGCTAGGGGCATGGGCGGCTTGTGGAGTGGAAAGGGCGTCGAGCATCGAGGAGGCTGGGCACCGCGGTGGAGCTGCCGGTAGGCTGCAGTGGAGCTGGCGGCCGGCTAGGGGCTGGAGGCCGGGATCCAGCGCGGCAGCGACAGGACGAGCTGCAAGGAGGAGGTGGCGGAGTCTCCGGCGCGGAAGCAGGAGATGGCCTCTCCTGCCGCCGTGCTCCGGCGTCCGAGCGGCGTGGAAGCCGGGGCGGCGGCCTCGGACAATGGAGGCTACTCCGGCGGAGCGGCTGAAGCGGGCATGGCCATGGCAGCGGCCGTGGAAGGTGGTGCCGCGGCTGCTGCGGCATGCGGTGGAGCTCGGTTGTTGACGACATGGCCGGGATGACATCCTGCTGCTCCCGAAGCTTTGCGGTCGGGTTGAACTCCGGGCGAAAGCTCGCATGGACTTCGGTCAGTGCCGACGACGGCGGCGCCCTCGGGCGTCGTTCCCTTTCTTGATTGCGTCGTCGTGGAGCTTTTCGACCTCGTCTAACGCGTGGTGGTTCCAAGTTCTCCGGGTGAAAACCTTTGCTCCTTTGTGAGCGGGCGGCGGTGACGGTCTCGCCACTACCTTGTTGGAGGCGCCGCTTTGGAGCCCTTGGCCAGCGCGGTGCAACGGTTTCGCGACGGATGTGCAGAATGGCGTGTGGTCGTGGGCGGTGGATGTCGGGGCGGCGGCTCCGGAAGGTGGTGGTGCGTCGAGGCGGCGGCCTCGATCTCCCACGCTACGACGGTTCTATGACGCAGAACCGTTGTTTAGTGTGGGTTTGGGTGGCGACCTGGATGAAGACTGCTTGGGCAGAGGGTTCGTCGACCCAACTGGATCGCCAACGGGGCAATGCGAAGGTCGATCTGGTTGCTACACCGGGGCGGCGGCCCCGGAAGAGGTGGTTTTGGTGGCAACCTGGATGAAGACTGCGTGGGCAGAGGGTTCGTCGACCATGACTGGATCACTTTCGGGCAATGCGAAGGTCGATCTGGTTGTTACGCCGGGGCGGCGGCCCCGGAGCAGGTGTGTGTGTTGTGGCGTTTGTCGACTTGGGTCGTGTGGGCGGCGGGTCGCTTCGTTTGTGTCATTCTTTTGTACAGATTGTATGGTTTTTGGACCCGGTTTTCCTTATAAACTGGGTCAACTCTTTATATCTATTCGGGCGGTGGATAACGACCACTTCAGCTCAAAAAAATCAAAAAAAAATCAGGCAAGTTAATAGAAAAAAGGGATCCCCTCGCCCTCAACCCAACGACTCCCTGCCTTGCGTCGCCACGGCGCAAGACACGGCCCAGCAGCCCCCTGCACGTCTCCCTCGCCGTGACCTCTCCTCCTTCACCTCGTCACTGCCGACAAACTGTCATATCCCTGCACCGCACCGTCAAATGGGCTACCTCTCCTCCTTCTCTCCTCACTACCGGAAAACTGTCACATCCCTGCACCACCTTCGCCATCATGTAAAAGTGGTGACGATTCAACTATGCCTTACACCTAGAATCAATCTTTATGCAGAAAATGGATTGCATAAAGTTTATTTCTTGCAGGCTGCATGCAGCAAGATCAATATGCAACACACTGCCTGAATTTTGAAGTATCAGGCAACCCCATCAGATGGGCCATGTATGATTTTTTGTACTATATCTTTTCCTGTTGTGCTTCTATACAGACCTAAAGTACAAGACATGTTACAATCTTCTGTACAGACCTAAATTATAACCAATCACCTAATTAATGAAACTCTGCTTGAAATTCGTGACAACTACTTAATACCCACCACGAGGATAATAGCTATTAAGCGAATTCTATCAGAATATGAAGAAATAAATACCCACGAGGATAATAATTACAAAATGGATTATATCAGAATATGAACAAATATATATATCTTGCTGAATGTGTCACACCTGGAAGGTCGCCATCACTGCACGACATGCGTCGTTGGAGCAGTCACATGTTCATGTCATCCGAGTGTGTTACAAAAACAACCCCTCAGTCATTGAACAATTTCAGACAATGAACCGTTGGAAACATTTTAGAAACTCATTGTGAAAATGCTAACAGATTGAATCAAACTATAAATATCAGGGATGGCAAGCCAGAAGTCCAGCTGCACGTTCTAATGTCTCATAGCATTCAGTTATGACTCTTTTTAGAAAGAAATCATGTTAAATGCTGAGCGTGAACTCCTCAAACACTTGTGCAAGAAAGGTACTATGAGAGAGCAACCCATTTAAGCAAGCATGTAGGAACGTCGTAACATCGATATAGGGAAGAACCAAGCACTGCAGAAACACAAAAAATAGCACAACCAAGCATAAAAAGATGAGGTGCATCGCGCATTTGTCTCGAACGTGCGTTCAAATCGGACAACTACTTCCGGCACCCAAAGCTCCAAAACTTGCGGGTAATCAGATTGAGAAACAATTTTAAGAGAAGACCAATCTACTCCAGTACTCCTAGGCAAAAAGAAATGCTCTCGGTCTACATCATGTAATTCGTTTTCGGTAGATGACATGCTCACTAAATCCAACGTACAGCTCCATGCCAAATATTTCCATCCAACTAATGTGGTAGAATGTATTAATGCCAAAATGCTTAATTTTCTAACACATCAAACGGACGTGAACAGGACCAACTCATCCTTTGTCATGTAACGTCGCTAGAGATGCAGCTCGGTTAAACTTGTAGGGCCAAAATCCATATGCCAATCACTTTACCACCGAACTATTTATTCAGATCAATGTTAGGCTGCATCTGGTAGTGCTATAGGTCGAATAAAAAATTAGTACTTCAGCCAATATCGAATAAAGCAAATCCCTCCCCTTAACATCCCTACCAACATATCCAACTGCGCACCCTTCTCTACCGCAACAAACCAACCTGGCGGCAGGATACACATAGTTGGGAACATACCAGGTCCAAAACCTTCCAGTTGACTAAATTTTAGTTTTAAAATAAAAAAGCACATAGACATATATATTCTGCATTTATTTATTATAGCTCCTCCTCCTTGTTTCTGTATGCAAAGGCTGGTACTCGTAGGTTGTAGCACTGTTTTGAAAAGAAATATCATAACCATAAGAACTGAGAAAACCAGAAGAAAGTATCAACCATGTATTACATGGTAACTTTTAACACCTCGCCTGAATGGCTGAAGTCATGCAGTATTTGACAATGCAAGAAATTAATCTCAGAGTTTAGCAAGCAATATTTTCAGAACATACCTACCACAATCGATTTTCCTCAAAAAGAAAAGGAAAAAACAGGTCGACAGATAGGAGTCAGAACCAAAATGATAATCAACTGCACCAGTTTATGTAAAACTATGCAATCCTTCTTCTGATGAAACATAGTTCACCTCATTAATATGTACTGCATATGTGGCAACTGCTATGAATTCAGTTCTTATTTTGTTCACAGCATTCCTGAACACATGAATAAATTATGCAATGTATAAGACAACAAAAACGAAGAAATATATCTTTCTTATTGCACAATGCCGATAGGGTGAGGACACCACACACGTTGTGCTTCCCTGAACTATATAATTGGATAAGAAACAGATAAACTTAACAGCAATTATTTTACTTAATTATTTGTATCCGGAGTATCCTTATTTTGATAATTTCTTATTTTGTTATATCCATGAGTTCTGCTCTGCATAATAGGGGCAATGCATACTCGTAGTGGAGCTATTCCAGCCAGTCAGACTATGTCACATTCAGATAGCATCAAATTGGTGAATTGCTATTTATACTTAAATTCGGCTACCAATAGGTATAAACAATATTCCCCTTTTTAGGTATAAACACAAACATCTTCTGGGCATATGGATTTAGGGCAAATTATTAAGCTTCTCTGCACTAAACAAATGATTGAAATCAGGGCATTAGAGAGGGGATTCAGATACTGCAGTCCATCGATCTGATGCATCCCTTTTGAACATGAATGAAGAACAAATGTACACATATTGAGAGAGGGGACGTGAGCACGTACGGGAGTGAGGAGTCCAGTCTTGTGCCCAGCCAGAGGCGACCAAACAGCTTGCGCTCCATGGAGGAACGGCCTCAATACGGCAAGCCGCCGCGGGGGCCATCCACCGTTGTCAACCGGGACAAGCAAGGCAGGCCTGAGAACAACGGTACGTATCTGGTGCTTGCGGGACTCCAGAGCGGCGCAGTGGACTTCGATGGGCGGCCGGTGTGGGCTTCCTTTGTACGACGCGCTGGACTCCCATGAGAACAAGCGGCGGCCAAGCGAGTCGAGGGGAGAGCTTTCTCCTTCTCCGGCGCTCCTCCCGACCCTGCACAGGCCAGAATCGATGCGCATCGGGACGCCGTGGTGGCGAGCCCGGTCGAGCACGAGCAGGGAGGGGAATGGCGCCTCCGGCAGAGCGCGAGCCATGGGGGGCACCACCGGCCAAGCACGAGTCAGGAGGAGGCGAGCAGAGATGGCGAGCGGAGGTGGAGGTTGTTCCCCGGCGGGGAGGTCACGCGCGGCGGCGCCCAGAGGGAGGCAGAGGCCGTTCCCGGTGGCGCAAGGTAGGAGGCGGAGGCCGCTCCCAGCGGCTCACGGTGCTAGGCAGAGGCGCTCCTGGCGGCGCCCAGGAGACCGAGGAGATGGCGCAGAGGAAAGCGGCGGCGAACCTACCTCAGTCGTGTACGACACCGACAGATGGGACCAGCCCTTGGACGCACCAGAGGCCTCCAATCCATCCGCCGCCGACCAAATGACGAACCGCCTCAGGAAAGGGCGAGAGAGAGCGCTGGGAAAGCAATGAGACATCTGAACCATCAAATTACTGATGGAGCGTCGAAACTCAGCCAGCAACCACAGCTCGCTATTCTCTGGGTGGAGACAATGCTAGAATTCCTATGCGATGTGGTACAAAGACTATGGGAAAAATACCTATAGAAACTAATCCTATGAATCAAACGACTAACATAGGAAAATTCCTGTAGGATATTTTTTTTTAAGAATCCTATGATTTTCTTTTAAATCAAAGGAGTCGTATGTGTGTGGTTAACGGAAGTACAGCAGATGCTTGATACGACAACTGCTCTCTCGTATGTGTGTCTGTACTCTCCGTTGAGCCCACTGTAAAAGAAAGCTTGCAAATTTCGTATAGGGCACTCTGTCACGGTTTCTTTTCTGGAAGGAGGGATTTCATTTTCTGTTAGAAGAGTTACACATGTTTTCTAAGCGCAGGCAAAAACTCTGCCACATTTTCATTAATTAAGAACAATTCGATACTTAAGGTTTATAGCATCCTCCAGTCAGTGATGTATCTTAAAAGACATCACCACCCAAGCATTGGCTCTTAAAAGTTATATCTAAATAACTTTATATTTAGTGATTTTGCTTCGACATAAAATAGATGGAATCACGCCCTATAGGATTTGAACCTACGACATCGGTTTTGGAGACCCGTGTTCTCCCGAACTGAACTTAGAGATTTATCTCTACATGGAATTGGGGAAGCAATGAATTTTCTGCCTATGATCATGGACAAGTATGTTAGATAAGATACAATGTTGTTCTATTTACTCATTAATTGCCGCGCCATTTCAACAATTAGGTTATGATCACAACATAAGAACAAGCATTGGGAGTGGCCTATAAATACCGCCAAAGCCCCCAAAATAGACTAATCTGCATGGCATGATGGAGCTCAAGAGCTCTGGCTCTAACTCTAGTCTTTGCGAACTCAATGACTAGGCGACGCTCCACTCTTTGGTCAGCCTCTTCATCCTTTTAAAGTTCATCATGGCAAGGATGAGACGTTTCGGAAGACTTGCACATTTGTCTCTCGGTATCTCCCAAAAGGTGAGCATGATAAGCGAAGCGATGAACGTCTTTTTTGGCTTCCTTGGAGGTGAATGACGCTTAAATGAGTTTAATTCTCTTCACAAAATGGTGTTCCAATAACTCACCCTGCCCAATCCCGAGTCACGGTGGGCATAAAACCCGATACCCGAATCCCGAACCCGAAATACCCGCACCCGAACCCGAAATACCTGAACTCGACAAACCCGAGCACATATTCGGGTAGCAACTTCAGAAACCCGAATTTTATTAGGGAATTTCGGGATTGTGCTTCCGGAACCCGAATAACCCGCATAACCCGAAGTAGGTAAGTAATCTTAGGCTCTTAGCGCAATCCAAAAAATAACCTCCCGCACTGCACCTGTGTTCCAGCCCATGAGCAGCCCAAAAGCCTAATCTAGCACCGCAAGCCCACTTCACTCAGTATCTCAAGTTCTCAACGACTCAACCCTAACTACAGCACTGCCGCACACACACTGGCTACACACTGGCTCACGAGATTCCCAGGAGGCCATGACCACGACCTGGCCGCCGCCGCCAGCAGCGCGGTTGGCCGCCTCCTCTAGTATCTCCCTGCCCCCGCCCGAGATAGGAAAGCAGCACCGCGTCGGCCACCCGCCACCTTCCCCGCCAAAGTGCAGTGGTAACGCTGCGCCGGCAGCCTTCTTCGACGACATGTAATGGTGGAGCGGCTTGTCGCACGACCGCATCCATCGTTTCCCGCCGGCCACCGGGCTGGTCGATCTAACTCAATCTTCTTCTAACCATCCGCCTTGCGCCCTCCTCTAGCTGTTCTTCCACGTGGAAGGCTACAATTTTCTGGAGGTGCTACTCCTATTCGGGAAAATCGGGATAACCCGCACCCGAACCCAGAATGTCGGGTACCCGATTTGTCGGGTTCTTAATTTTTTGGCAAAATCTCGGGTGTCGTTTTTCAGAACCCGAATTTAGGAGAACCCGAAATACCCGACCCGAATTTTTCGGGTAACCCGAACGCCCAGCCTGATTCCCGAGCATGCCCCAAATGCGAAAAATGACATCTAAAAGGAGGCGAGTCGCTGCACCCCACCCCCTCCCCAACCACCACCACCACCAATTGGGCCAGCCTCTACGAAGAAGTCGATGAACAGTCCACACTCAGTTTTGTACAAATGAGCCAAGCGAAAAGTTCACACTTAGGAAGGAGTCAGTTGGCCCAAATAGCTTGACTCTTAATTGTGGTGGCTAAGTCGACGCCGTGAAATAGGAGATGATGGGTACTCTACTGAATTGATTGATTGAGTTTCCATGCCTTCGTGAAAGTGAATATCTTGAAGCAATGTCCATAGGAAGTAAAAGTCTTGAAGGTATTGTAAGTTCATGCCTTTGGAAGTGTATAGGTTTTGTACTTCAAATATTGATGCACATATGTAGTTGGGCTTTCACCCATGCAACCAAGGGTTAATTGCCAAAACTTTGTTATTTTCCACCACAAATGATAACCGTGGACATAGGGTAAAAATATACGTTGGCCTCATCCCAGTGGTTCCCCGTGCCAACCCAAGCTCTCTTTGGTTTTTCCATTCAATCCTAGATCGGTGTTGGCACAAGTATGTTAATAGAGATTGCACTCATTCTTCCATTCAACTGAGATTGCATATATCCCTCACAGTCATTCTTCCATTCAAGCCTAGGCTCCCCTTTATATAGAGGATTTGAGAGTCACATTCCCATACTAATATAGGTTTTCTTGTCTTGCACTCCAAAACATGTGGTATCCTTCCTTCTTATGGGCCGATTCTGGTTGTGATTCTTCTAGGATTTTGGCTGTCGCGTACCGAACGGGGTGGTGAGACTTCGTACTAGGCTTCTGGTTGGCTAGTGATGACCCACAAGTATAGGGGGTCTATCATAGTACTTTCGATAAATAAGAGTGTCGAACCCAATGAGAAGCAGAAGGTACGGGCAAGTAGTTTCGTGCAAGGTTCTACTGCAAATACTAAAAGACAAGTTTTTATGGGTTTTATAATAGCAAATAAATAAAGTGCAAGTAAATAAAAGAGAGCAATAATAATTGCAGCAAGTGGCCCAATCCTTTTTAGCACAAAGGACAAGCCGGTGGTGTTACTTATGATGGCTAAAACATTCCTGAGGACACACGGAAATTTCGTCAAGTCACTTTTGCTTCATACCGCCGCTTAGTCTTTAATATTTTGATAAGTGTTGTGTGGGTGAACCTATGCTAATGTACCGCCCTTACTTGGACAAATACACACTTGTGGTTAAACCTTCCCACAATCATCCGCAAATGCAAGAAAGTATTTAAGAATTAACTAACCACAACTTTAAACTCTGGGATACTACACTCCCTTGCACAATAGCTTACCAACGGGGGTTTAGGTTTCTGTCGCTCCCACAACCCCACAATAAGCAAACTAAATGCACAATGCATTCTCCGAGGCCCATAAAGGTGAAGTATTATGTAGTCGATGTTCATATAACACCACTAGAAGAACAACACCACAACTTAAGCATCAAACTACTAAATACTACTCAACATAATTCCACTACTACTGTCAAGACTTGTCCTATGTCCTCAAGAACTAAATGAACTAATCACGAGACATCATTTGGAACATGATCAGAGGTGATAAAGTGATGAACAATATTCTGGACATAAAAGTAATTCACCGATAAAACTCAATAGCATCAACTACGACAAGTAATCAACACCGGAAAAGTAATCCCAATAAACTACACAAGGAGGAACCCTAGATGTCTCAGCGGAACGAAGTGGAGCGGCGGTGATGATGGTGCTGGCAGTGGAGATGGTGTGGATCATGTTCCCGATGAAGCCCGCGGCGATGACAATGACGATGGCGACGATTTCCCCCCTCCGGGAAGGAATTTCCCCGGCTGATTTCTCCCTGCCGGAGAGCTTTTCTCTCTATGTGGTTTTCGCCCCCGAGGCGGCGGCGGAATATTTCTTCGAAGCGTCCCCCTCTATTTTTAGGTCACAGGGATTATATACGCGAGAGGGGAGAGCCGGAGGTGGCGCAGGGCCACCAGGTGGGCCCTAGGCGCGATCCAGGCTTGGCCGCGCCTGGGTGGCATCTGGCCACCCTGTGGACCCCCTCTAGTCCCTCTTCTGGCTCCGTCCATCTTCTGATGAAATATTAATCTCTGAATTTTTTCGGAATTTTTGGAGTTGCAGAAGTACAGTATCTTGACGGTGCTTTTTCCAGCTGATTCCAGACTCCGGTAGTTCATTCCTCGATAATCGTCAAATGTGCAAAACAAGATGAAATAACATAAGAATTGCACTCTAATATGAAATATATCAATGAATAACAGTCAATTATGATACAAAATAGTGATGCAAAATGGACGTATCAACTCCCCCAAGATTAGACCTCGCTTGTCCCCAAGCGAAAACTGAGCTCGGAAAACATGACCACAAGTTTATGGAGTGAAAGTGTCGATAATAAAGAATACGAGCATGAAGCATCACTTAATCAACTAGCACTCATGTATTATACACAACAACCTTTCTTATAAGCTTAACTTGAAGCCGAAGAAGATGATCATACATGTAAAAGTGGATCAAGAAAAGCTTATTTAAGTTGTGGCAACTTCTCTTGTTCATCATATTTTAAATTTCAAAAGGATCTTTATATTAAAGTTGTTACTTATCTAATAGATTATGTTCAGCTAACCAAAAATCCTTACCGTACATTGCGAACCTCTAGAGTTGTGTGCCTGCAATTAGAATTAGAATGCCAACAACAAGGAAAAATACACCTTACAATAAAACATAATTAAGCTCATTGCTACCATATAATTGATTGTATCTCACAACCCTAAATGCTTGCTTGTGGAGAATAAGAAGGATATGTATACTGACTCAACATAAAAAGTAAAAGATAGGCCCTTCGCAGAGGGAAGTAAGGATTAAATCATGTGCTAGAGCTTTTTAAGTTTCCGAAAACAAAAGTAAAATTTGTTTTGAGTAGTGTTTGTCTACGTCAATGAATAGCAATAGCGGTCTTAACATCTTCCATACCAAATAAGTTTTAAGAGCGGTTCCGAGATATCATACTTTTTATTTATATCTATATTTTGACACTCCTCCCCCCTTTGCTTACACAAGCCATGGCTAACCGAATCCTCGGGTGCCTTCCATCAATCACATATCCATGGAGGAGTGTCTATTTTTTTTGTATTTCTGATATTGGACTAACCAGCAATGTGCAATTTTTTGACGAGCAGATGAAGCATGCAAGTCATATAAACATTATTTGGTATGGAAGATGATAAACCCAACTACTACGTCCTCATGAGCTGAAAACAATGGCACAAATATAGAGTATTTTGAATATTTAAAGGTAGCACATGACTAATTTACTTGGAATGGCAGTGAAATACCACATGTAGAAAGTTATGGTGGACACTTTGGAAGGTTTTGGTTCAGGTTTTTGGATGCACGAGAAGCATTCCCTCTCAGTACAAGGCTTTAGGCTAGCAAGGCTTTTTAGCAAACACCAGAGTTAAGAGATACAAGCAAGTATATATAGCAACAAGGTAAACAATGTATTGTAAACTGTTTCCCTAGTTGGTTATCAAATTCTAAATTGCAATAATACAACGCCGGAGAGCTAACAAGCAAGAAAAAGAGTAACCAAGATGACTATTTTGCATAAAAACTTTCTCTATACTAAGGTGTCAAAGCTACTACAGAGTTTGCCACAACTCAAAAAAATTTACTTGCTGCACCTAATGTAAGCCAACACTTTCTCAAGATCAACACATAAGAGAGGTTGCAGTACTAAAATAAAAGGTGCGGAAAAAATAATCAGAACTTCTCATTAATATTCCATCATAGACAAACTCACACCAACGGATACAAGGATAACTCACTAAAGGAATGATACTTCCATATTGCAACCTATCTCATATGATAACTTCTCTACTTATGATATGACACTCTACTGAAAATATAAAATATAAAAGATAATGATATTGATACCGGGGCACTCCCCCAAGCTTGGAACAAGCCAAGAGAGTACCATTACCCATGACGAATTACTCATTCCGTGGTGCACGGATCTCTTCTTCCTTATTGACACACTTCAATGGAAAGGGCTTCCCATCGATGAGAGACATCTCGGTCTCCAACATCCTGAAACTTGCAGCAGAGCTAATATTTTTGAATCTAACCACATACTCACAGTTTTGATTGTGTAGGTCATAGATCTAAGCTTGCAGCTGCATTGTCTCCTTGCAAAGGAATAAAATATCCTCCCTTAGCTCTTTAACCTCCTTCTTGTGCTCAGTAATGAGTTCGGAGATGATGCGGTGGTTCGCATCAATCCGCGCAACACCATCTCCTTGCACTCGAACATATCTTGCTCCACTTCTTCAAGCCTTTCCTTAATGCCCCCTTCTCTCTTTGGTCCTTGTAGATCTTGCAACTGGAGACCTCCCTCCTTGAGCTGCAAAACCTTCGGGTGCATCTTCACTTCATGGAGGTAGGGATTGACGATGTTCCTAAGGAATCCATCCTTGGAGGATCCCGGAGAAGACATGGCGGCTAGGGTTTGGAGATAGAACCTGAACAAAAACAACTCGAAAACAAAACGTCGAAAACACGAGATACAAACCTCGAGAGATCCGGGTGAATATATAGCAAAAAATTCCGAAACAAAAGGAAGGCAACAAGTCGAGGTGGAGTCGGAAACGAGCACGAGAGGCTCCAGGTGGGCCCCATGCGTGGCCCAGGCTGGACCGCGCCCAGGTGTCACCTGGGCACCGTGGCGTCTGACTCCGTCTCTTCTTCGATTCTAATTTTATGATATTTCCTAAAAACAACGAATATAATTTTTCTAGAATTTTCCGAGGAGATTTAATTACTAGAGTTGATACCTATTCAAATTATGGTTCTGAATCCTTCCGGTATTCATTTTTGATGAATTCTTTGGGAGTCACCACTTGTATTATATCAACATCATTTTCAAGAGGATCACCAGAAATATAATGCTTGAGTCTTTGACCATTGACCACTTATGGTTTGTCTCCCTTCAATGAATTAATTTTAATAGCGTCGGAGCGATAAACCTCTTCGACAATAAAAGGTCCTTCCCATTTAGATAGGAGTTTTCCTGCAAAAAATCTAAGACGAGACCTATACAACAACACTTTATCTCCAACATTAAATTCTCTTATCATAATTCTCTTATCATGCCACTTTTTAACCTTTTCTTTAAATAATTTGGCATTTTCATAAGCTTCACTCCTCCATTCATCTAGAGAACTCATTTCAAGCAATCTTTTCTCACCGGCAAGTTTAAAATCATCATTAAGTTCTTTAGTTGCCCAATAAGCCTTATGTTCTAATTCAAGAGGCAAGTGACAAGCTTTTCCGTAAACCATTTTACAAGGAGACATGCCCATAGGATTTTTATAAGCAGTTCTGTAAGCCCACAAAGCATCATTAAGTTTCTTAGACCAATTCTTTCTAGATTTATTAACAGTCTTCTGCAAGATTAACTTAATCTCCCTATTATTTAATTCTACTTGGCCACTTGGCCATTTAAGTTTCTTAGACCAATTCTGCAAGAAGCACTCGAAGATGGCGTCGACACACTGGAGGAGGCATGGGACATTGCCCTCTCCCGCACGGCCGTTTATCAACAGAGTCTTCGCAACTACCATGGCCGTCGACTACGCACGAGATCCTTCGTCCCTGGTGACTTGGTGCTGCGGCTCAAGCAGAAGAAGGTGCACAAGCTCGCCTCCCCATGGGAGGGACCCTTCATCATCACGGAAGCTATCGACGGCGACGCCTATCGACTGAAGCACGCATAGACAGGGGAGATCTCCCACAATCCATGGAACGTCGCGCACCTGCGCCGCTTCTACGCATAGCGTTACACACCCATGTAATTGTGCTTACACGCCAAACAAGCAGCAGGTTTCAGACGCACTCTTTTCCTTACCAGGGTACCTAAGGGGACTAGAAGGTTTTTAATGAGGCGGTTGCTAGCTTAATATACAGTGGTTGAGATACAAAAGAATTCTCCCTCTACTTTTTACAGTCCATAAAACAAGTAAAACCTTGGCCGCACTCGAACACTCGGGGGCTGCGCCGCACAGGTTAACTTCAAGAAACAAGTAAAACCTTGGCCGCACTCGAACACTCGGGAGCTGCGCCGCACAGGTTAATTTCAAGAAACAAGTAAAACCTTAGCCGCACTCGAACACTCGGGGGCTGCGCCGCACAGGTTAACTTCAAGAAACAAGTAAAACCTTGGCCGCACTCGAACACTCGGGGGCTGCGCCGCACAGGTTAACTTCAAGAAACAAGTAAAACCTTGGCCGCACTCGAACACTCGGGGCTGCGCCGCACAGGTTAACTTCAAGAAACAAAACCTTGGCCGCACTCGAACGCACGGGGGCTGCGCCGCACAGGTCATCACACTAAAGCACGGAGAACGTACCCGAATGCTCAGGGGCTGCGTTCAAACTTTTTATACAAATTATTGTCTTCAACAAACTTATTACATACATACACTCGGGGGCTGCGCCCCACGGATTCAAATCATCCATTTATAACCCCGCTCGGCAAGCATACAAACTTTTGCCTACTCATCTACAGGCTCTTCCTTGGGATCCACGTCCAACGGACCTACAAGCTCCTCTGTCTGCTTCTGCACCTGGCAGATGACCTTGCGCGCCCAGCCAAGGGTGCTAGTATAATGACTCCGCTCAGGCAGGCCTTCGGTGGCACCTTCAAAGTTAAAGTTTGACCAGTGGAGTCGCAAATACGCAAAGGCAATATTTGCTCCACCCACAAGTTCAGCACGCAACATTTTCTGGATCGCCTTGCCATCACGGAACCCCGTCAACAGAGCGGGTATGCCTTGCGGCTGCTCGTTATGCGGGAACATCGCACGGTGCACTCTGGCCAAAGTGCTTCGACAAGACTCCAATAGCAGGACAGCAAGCCAAGCGCGATTTAGCAAGGTGGCAAGCACCCGCGCCTTTGGCTTGTCAGATCAGAAGTATTGAGAGCCGGTTCTTTAGCTTTTTTGTCAGGGTTCACACCTGCGCAACGAAGACAAGTAAGCAATTTTAGCAGCATTTAAAGCAACAACACCTGGCAGTCGAAGGTTCTGTCGAATGTTCTCACATTCCAGCTGCCGATTAATCAAGTCCAGTTCGCTAATCAAGTAGTCCTCTTATTCAGACGAGGGAGCGGGCCTCGCCCTCTCGACGTCCAGTTCAGCCCGCACATCCTTTAGCTCCCGCTCCAGATTCGCGATTCGAGTTTCATCCACGACATGACGACCTCATCATTTCTGCTCCGAACAACAGTTTGGGGCCGTGCACTCGTGGAAGGAGACGCTTCGGATGCACCCGAAGACTCAGCCTGTTCAAACAGCAAAGGTCGATCCACATGAGACTACCAAGAATACAAGACAACACACTCGGGGGTTGGGCCCCGACAAAGCAATTAAACAGAAGTCGACTGCAAAGCGGAAATCGAATGTACAAGTGCTTTATGGTTCATTACAAGCAAAAAATAGCAAAAGGGAGTCGGCGCTACACCCTATGACACCGACTCCGACCTAGATCTAACTGCGTGGGCAGCAACTTCGGCACTCCGGCGCTCCACCATGGACACAAAGTCCTCCGGCAATCGCGCTGCCTCATCCTTCACCGGGCCCAATGATGTTGTCCTTCCATCAGGTTTTCGCGGGAAGTCCGCAACAACCTTCTTGAAGTCACCCGCAACACCGTGGCCCAGCAACAGCTTGAATGTAAGCTCTGAGCCACTTTCCGTTTGGGCGCGAGTGAAGTTTGCCATGGTGGAGGACTCGGGGCCAACCACTGCAGCCAACCCATCAACGCTGGCAGGTGGTGTGCGCAGTGGAAAGATGTTCTTGTGCACCGCAGCAAGAGCGCCGGTCGACTTGGTGAACGCGTCCTTGGCGCAAGCACACATGGTGTCGAAGATGCTGACGGCACGCTCCAGTGGGACATCCTCATCCGTCGGCTCCATAGGAGGAGTCGCGCCAAAAGCACCTGCACATGCAAACAAACATAAGTACCAATTCGACTGAATTGGGAGAACAAGCTCTCAACAAGAAATTCAGAAGGGGACATTACCTCCTACAACATGGGCGAGCGCGAGCAGACGCTCCACCTGCACCCTTTCGCCTTGGCGGGTGGCATCCTCGCGTTCCTTGGCCTCCTTCAGCTTCTGCTCGGCGTCATCATGCTGAGCTTTGAGCTCCTTCTCGAGCTCGCGCACTCGCTTCACAGAGGACTCCTGGTCGCCTGCATGAAGAAAGAACGCGTCAAGTGGATGGCGATACATAAGCGACAACAAATCAACAACAACAAAGAGAAGCGCTTACGCTTCGCTCGTTCCAGCGCAGCGCGAAGGCCATCCCTCTCTTGCTCCAACTGGACGTAGGCCGCACCCGACTCCATGAGGTTGCGGTAGAAAGGCTGCATGATGGAGATCAACACACGATTTTGAGCCTGTGCCCAACTATGCTAGTTGCACACAGCCTCGGGGGCTACTCCCATCGGGAGCGCTATCGCGCACCCGATAAACCAACAAGACAGAAGATACTTACATGATCCTGGAGCTGTGCCGCACTCGAAGAAGATGGAGCAGATGGAGCAGTTACTTGCGGAGCAGAGGGAGCCGCCATCTTCACAACCTCCGTCGTGGCCGCTGTGGTCACCAGGGCAGAAGCCTCTGGAGGGGTCAGCTCCGCCTCCATGCCACTCAGAGTCGACGCCCGTCCCCGCGCGGGTGAAGGAGGCATACTCGTTCCATGACCGGCGCTGTGCCAACGAAGATCAAATCAATACAATGCCAAGTCGAAGACAGAATCTCAGATTGAAGAAAGGTGCTCACCTCATTTCCTCCTCTTCACTACCGAGATCGTCGACGTCGAACAACACGCCGAACTCGGTCACGCCGCCAACAGGAGGCGCCATGTTGAGCGGCTCAACCACCGCAGGTCCCTTCAGGTTGGGCGATGACGAACCCGAGTCGCCATCATCACGAAGCTCCACCCTTTCGGATGGCGAGTCTTCGACAACAGCTTTGGCCTTGTCACGGCGCTGACGTTTGAGTGGTTGCTCATTCCTCCTCATCTTGCTTCGTTTCCTCCACCACTTCATCAGGTGAGGTGGTCGTCGAGGGAAGGGAGTCGTCTTCATCCACCGGCTCCACTTCAGGAAACTCCACCTCGACGGTGGACCCATTTTTGGGCAATGGAGGCAGATAGGTGGGAGCCGGGTGATCCTACACATCAAGCGTACATAAATTCAACACGAGCAAACATGCGAAGTACTAGTGCAGCAATAAAACAGAAGAGTCGAAATTAAACAGGGTCAGCTACATACCTCATGCAGTGGGTTATCGATCCCGTATGGCTTCACTCGGCAGTCGACCTTGCAGGGGTCGGCAGCTCTGAGGCTAGTCACGGACCGCACAGAGGTTTCGACTTCCCTCTTCGACCACAGTTCCTTTGTCAGACGAGACGAGTCATCCTCGCCTTGGTACTCCCACATAGGGTGGTCCCGCAGTCGTAGCGGCTGCACGCGCCTCCTCATCATCATGGCAATAAGGTGGATGCCACCCACCTCCTTGCCCATCGCCTTCAGCAACTCGGCGACTCTTCCTAGCAGTGGCGCCACTTCAACCTTGTCAGCACTCGACAGCGAGTGCGCCCAGGTGTTCGACTTCCTTAGAGGCTTGTTAGCCTCAAAGGCGGGGACGCCTTCCTGCCCCACGCGGACATAGAACCACTTCTTCCGCCAGCCTTGGACGGAATCTGCCTGCTTCAGCAAGAAGTAGTTGGTGTCACCACGCACCTGGATGCCGAAACCGCCAATGGGGTTGGTGCCATCGCCGCCCACGTTCCTCTTCAAGTTGAAGATGCTCTTCCACAGGTCCCAGTGCGGGTGTACTCCCAGGAAGCACTCGCACAAGATGAAGAAGTAGGCAATGTGGAGGACGCCGTTCGGCGTCAGATCATGCATTTGGATCCCGGCATACATCAATCCATGCACGAAATCATGAAGGGGAAAGGAGAAGCCCCGATGCAAGAAATCAACGAAGCAGACGCGCTCGCCGGCTCGAGGTTGGGGATTACCTCTTTCCTAGGCGCGCGAGCGGCAAGCTGATCGGCCGGCGGCAGCAGCCCGTCCTCCCGGAGCTCGTCAAGGTGTTGTGCCTTGACGGATGACTTGACCTAGTCGCCGGGAATCTTCTTCAACGTATCAACGCCCGCGGCGTCAACAATGTTGGCGGCGCTCGCCGTTGCACCTCCCCTCTTGGTCTTCGTCCCCGCCACACCGGTGGCAGCAGAGCTCACCGTCGCCGCGCCATTCTTCGCGCCCGCCTTCTTCATGGCTTGCGTCTCGCAGAGGGCGCGTGGAAGAGCTTGGGGCACGGTGGCGATGAAAAGCAAGCACAAGGAGGAATATGAAGCAAGGACAGAGAACGGCGATAAAGGGGATGAAATCAATCTTTCCCCTCGCGGTGAAATAAATATACCGCGGCACCGCACAATCAGCACCGTCCAAACGGCATCGGCCGTAACGGCCTGCATCCAACCCTACACGTGGCGGCAGCGGAACGCAACCGTCAAGGGCCACGCCGCCCACTACGCACGAGAAACAAGGCAACCATCATCACGTCCCGAAAATTTCGCGCCGTGCGGTCAAATCAGAACTGAACCGGCGTCATCCCTGGTCAACACTGACAATGGGCCCACGCTGACGCGTCCCATCAGTTGCACCGAGCAAGCAAAGATCGTCATGCATGACGTCAGCTTTACGAGCTGGAGAATCTTTCGAATCAGACTCTTGGTACAAACAACACGACAAAGCAAACAGGCTATCGAGTGCTCTCGACGGACCAGAGCTTCTTTCGACACCGGTGCACATTCCACCCGAACATGTCACTCAGTAAGCCACAAGGCCGAACAGGGACTCCAGTAATCTGTCGAGTCCCCTACATCACACCTCAGTAAGCCACAAGGCCGAACAGGGACTCCAGTAATCTGTCGAGCCCCCTACGTCACACCTCAGTAGGCCACAAGGCTGAAACAGGACTCCTTGATCTGTCGAGTCCCAAATTATTCTTCATTCACTCCCATCGGGAGCGCATCAAAAATCTTTTTCGGTGAGATGTCAATTGAGATTAACCTCAATTGCAAGCAATTCAGCTCAATCTCGGGGGCTACTCCCATCGGGAGCGCTGTCGCGCCCCTGATAGCAGGAGACGACTGGACCATCGAGTCCCAAAGGCTATTCAGCTTCATACACAAGCTTACAACGACAGCAGTCGCAAAACATTTGATTCCCGAGATGCGTCCACCGCATATACTCCTCGGATGCTGCACTCAAAGTGCAAAGATAAGACCCGCTGATCCGTCGAGCCGGCCAGGGCTCGCACCCGGTGCGCTCACCCTGTAATTTCCATGCCAGGAGGCATGAAGAAAATCCTGACGGACGCGTTGGGTACCCGATTCATCATAATATCCTCTGTAAGGCCTCCACGGCATGAGTCGAAGCTTATCAGCTCTTTCTAGGTTCGAGTTCGGGGACTCGGGCTTGAAGTAGGCTGGCTAGGTTCTTGCCCAGGAGCATCTAATTGGTCCCGATCCGTCGAGTGAACCAGGCCAGCCATGCCGTCATCCCCAGAAAATTTCGGCAAGACAGCAAACATGAACGTATCCAACAGTCGATGCACTACCGACTCAGAACAAAGCGCCTTGCAACAGGTGAAGAATGACGTGCACCCGGAGAGGAGTCCTTACCCGATTCTTCGACTCGACCAAGCACTCGGGGGCTACTGACGTGGGCCTACCTATCGGGTGCCCCACCATAAAGGTACCTGGTACACGCAAGGACTAGGGCCCAGCCGGCGGCCTACTGGAAGACGACGTTCAAGGCCCACTAAAGGAGCCCAAGGAGGACAGAGTATGCCTCAAGGCAGGCGAAGCATATGTCAGTAGAACCTACCATACTTGTAAACCCTAGTCGGTTACAAACTCCCGAGACCCAGCCTCCTTTATAAAGGCTGGGAGGGCCGCCGATCTAGAGGAGAGCTCATATTCCACCACCAAAAACCCTAGCGAGATCAACATCTCGCCGGGGTCGCCCTTGTAACACCTCCAAATCATCAACAGACAAGCTGAAAGTAGGGTATTATCCTCCGGGAGCCTGAACCAGGGTAAATCGCCTTACTTGTCAGCCGTGGTAACTACCAGTACTCCAACTTTTCTCCCTCTCAATCAACCTGGGGTACTCGACCCTGAGATTTGCCGTGGCCACCCCACGTCACTCTATGATTAACATCATATTTAGCAAGAGTTTTTCTAAAAGCATCATGAATAAAATGAGAACCTCCATCAGTCATAAGGTATCTAGGCACACCAAACCTGGGAAAAATAATATCTTTAAGCATTTTCAAAGAGGTTTTATGATCAGCACTAGGAGTTGGTATAGCTTCTACCCATTTAGTGACATAATCAACAACAACAAGTATGTGAGTATTACCATGCGAACTAGGAAAAGGACCCATAAAGTCAAATCCCCAACAATCAAAAGGTTCAATAACAAGAGAATAATTCATAGGCATTTCATTACGTCTACTAATATTACCAACTCTTTGACATTCATTGCAAGATAAAATAAATTTCCTTGCATCTTTAAAAAGGGTGGGCCAATAAAAACCTGATTGTAGCACCTTGTGCGCAGTCCTGTCTCCAGCGTGATGTCCGCCGTAAGGACTACTATGACACTTGTTCAATATTTATCTTTGTTCGTGCTCGGGAGCACAACGTCTGATAATACCATCAATTTCTTCTTTATATAAATGTGGGTCATCCCAAAAATAATGCCTCAAGTAGTAAACGAATTTCTTCCTTTGCTGATAAGTAAAATTAGGAGGCAAAAACTTGGAGACAATAAAGTTAGCATAATCACCATACCACGGGCTATCACGAGAGTTTACCTTTATGGTTGCCAATTATTCATCTGGAAAACTATCGTAAGATGGATAGGATCATAAAATACGTTTTCCATTCTAGATAAATTATCCGCAACGGGATTATCAACACCTTTCCTATCAACAATATGCAAATTGAATTCTTGCAACAAGAGAACCCATCTAATAAGTCTAGTCTTAGCATCTTTCTTTTGCATAAGATACTTAATAGCAGCATGATCGGTGTGAATAATTACTTTTGAATCAACAATGTAAGGTCTAAACTTGTCACAAGCAAACACAACAGCTAAAAATTCTTTTTCAGTAGTGGCATAGTTCTTTTGAGCGCTATCAAGAGTTTATCTAGCATAATGAATGACATTCAGTTTTTTATCAATGCGCTATCCAAGAACAGCACCTACAGCATAATCACTAGCATCGCACATAATCTCAAAAGGTAAATTCCAATCAGGAGGCTGAACAATAGGAGCAGTTGTTAAAGCCTTTTTTAGAATTTCGAAAGCCTCCTTGCAATCATCATCAAACACAAAAGGTGCATCTTTTTGCAAAAGATTAGTAAGGGGTTTTGAAATTTTAGAGGAATCTTTTATAAACCTCCTATAAAAACCAGCATGATCAAGGAAACTGCGTATACCTTTAGCATCCCTAGGACAAGGCATCTTCTCAATAGCTTCAACCTTGGCTCTATCAACTTCGATACCTCTCTCAAAAATTTTATGTCCAAGAACAATACCTTCATTGACCATAAAGTGGCACTTTTCCTAATTCAAAACAAGGTTTGTTTCCTCACATCTCTGCAAAACTTTATCGATATTGTGCAAGCAGTTATCAAAAGAAGTTCCATAGACGGAGAAATCATCCATGAGAACTTCCACAATTTGTTCACAAAACAATGAAAAATAGCAGACATGCATCTTTGAAAGGTAGCAGGAGCATTACATAAACCAAAAGGCATACGTCTGTAAGCATAAGTTCCATAAGGACACGTAAAAGTAGTTTTCTCCTGATCTTGATGTCTAACAGCAATTTGAGAAAACCCAGAATAATCATCAAGAAAACAAAAGTGAGTGTTTTTAGATAACCTTTCTAACATTTGATCAATGAAAGGTAAAGGGTAATGGTCCTTTTTAGTAACTTTATTAACCTTTTTAAAATCAATGCACATTCTATAACCAACTATAGTTCTTTGCGGAATAAGTTCATTGTTATCATTTGCAACAACAGTCATACCTCCCTTCTTAGGAACAAAATGCACAGGACTAACCAACTGATGCATGTAAAATGCATACATGAACTTTGCATTATTTTACTTATATTCCAGTCATATTTGCATCATATAAGGGTTATATCACTGTTTTATAATGATTTTGGGAATATTTGATATGTTTCCTATTTTTTATGGAATTAACCCTGCGCAGGCAGAAAACCCTATTTCTATATTTTAATGTTTCAGGGACCCAAACGACGTCCAAATGACCTGGAAATTTACGAGCATCAGTTTTTGGAAGGAACAAAGCGTGGGAGCGAAGGAAGCAAACAAGCGGAGGCCCGAGGGCCCAGATGAGTGGGCCCACGCGGCCCATGTACCTGGCCGTGTGGGACCCCACTTTTGGCCCTCGGAGCTCCGTTGCCGTCGATCTTTCCTCTACCGACTCCGTTTTGACCTAAAACCGCCTATAAAAATAGTCCCCCGACGTTCTCTGGAAGGAGCGTCGTAGAAACACAGAAACAGAGACCTGGAGCTGCAGATTGCAGGGGGAAAACTCCGGCGGGGCGCTGCCGGCGTGGTCTCCATCTTCTCCAACGACTTCTCCACCGTCTCCATGATGAAGAGCGAGTAGTCCACCTCTGGACTATGGGTTTGTGGAAGTAACTTATGTATCTCTCTCTCTTGAGCTTCACTAATTAGTACCGTATGAGTTGCTGAACATGATTACGGTCATCTATGTAATACCTTTGTGGTGGATCTTTTTATGAGTTGATATATGTTTGAGATTGCAATGGTTTTGTTTCAGTTATGAAAATAGATGCATATTATGTACCCCGTTCTTATTTACTTGTTATGATCAAGCATGTTTATGAGAGCGTGTGAGGGGGTGATGACCCACAAGTATAGGGATCGCAACAGTCTTCGAGGGAAGTAAAACCCAATTTATTGATTCGACACAAGGGGAGCCAAAGAATACTTGAGAGCCTTAACAGCGGAGTTGTCAATTCAGCTGCACCTGTGAATAGTCTTGCTCGACACAGATTATCAGTAGTAACAGTTTTATAGCAGTAGTAGCGGTGAAATAATAGCAGCAGTAAATAGAGACAACAGTAGTGATTGCAGTAAACAGTAGGATTAAAACACTGTAGGCATAGGGATGGATGAACGGGCGCTGCATGGATAAGATAGCTCATATAATAATCAAGATATAGGCATTGCAGATAATAATGATAAAGCATCCAAGTACTAAGTAAACGTAGGCATGTGTTCCGTATATAGTCGTACGTGCTCGCAATGAGAAACTTGTACAACATCTTCTGTCCTACCAGCCGGTGGCAGCCGGGCCTCAAGGGAATCTACTGGTAATTAAGGTACTCCTTTTAATAAAGTACCGGAGCAAAGCATTAACACGCCGTGAACACATGTGATCCTCACATCGCAGCCATTCCCCTCGGCTGTCCCAATTATTGTCACTTTGGGACCGCGGGTTCCGGACAACAATATGTGTATACAACTTGCAGGTATGATCAATAAACAGTGCATATCATTATGAAACAATAACATGTTCAGATCTGAAATCATGGCACTCGGGCCCTAGTGACAAGCATTAAGCTCAACAAGTTGCAACAACATCAATAAGTACTAACAACGGATACTAGGCACCATGCCCTAATGATCTTATAACTTATTACATGAACAATCTCATCCAATCCCTACCATCCCCCTCAGCCTACAGCAGGGAATTACTCACACATGGATGGGGGAAACATGGATGGTCGATGGAGAAGCGTCGGTGATGATGATGGCGATGATCTCCTCCAATTCCCCGTCCCGGCGGAGTGCCAGAACGGAGTTTCTGGTCCTCGGAATAGGTTTCGCGATGGCGGCGGCGTACGGTGATGTTTCTGGATGAAGTGGACGACTCTCCGACGTTTTTAGGTCAGAAGGGTTAAGTAGTCGAAAGGTGGGCTCGGGGAGGTGGCCGAGTCGGCCTCCTCATAGGCTGGCGCGGCCCATGGGCCCACCGCGCCAGCTGGTGAGGAGGGCGGCTCCTTGCTCCTCTCCGTCTCCCCTTCTGGCTCCGTGATTCTTCTGGTAAAATAGTAGGTTTGCGATCTTTTCTGGTGTTTTTCCGAAAGTTGACTTTCTGCACAAAAACAAGACATCAGGGCAATTCTGCTGAAAACAGCGTTAGTCCACATTAGTTGTATTCAAAACACACAAGTTAGAGGTAAAACAATAGCAAAAGTGTTCGGGAAAGTAGATACGTTTTGGACGTATCAGGGGGAACGTGTGCATTAGTTGGAGTAACGGGGGTGGCTAGTGCAGTGAACGTGAGAGAAAGTTCTGCGATCCACTTCGGTGTTTTACCTTACTTTGTTGCCTCACTAGGGATAAAAAGAAATACCATGCTACCGGAGATGTGGGTGTGACCATTGCCACTCCTCCATGACTAGATCTAGCATGTTCTTATTTTAACTTCATGTCATGATACTTATTGCTATACTCTGAGTTATCTTAATTACTGAGGTGTTATGATTTAGTTCGCATCTTGGTGGAGTATAAGAGAGACTAATAACCAAAAGGTCTCTATGTTAGGACGTGATGCCCATATAATTATAACTTGTCATTAAACTGTTGTGTTGCAATCTCATATGTCAACTCTAGTGTTCCATTGTCTACCACTTTATTAAAGAGAGAGTGCATTTGTGAAACCATGAACCCCGGTCCATTTTTAATCATAAGAAACACCTTTCCAACCACTTTTACCACTTTTCCATTTTCTGCCATTTAAAAATCCAAAATACAAAAACACTTTTACATCTTGCATTCATCATATAAAACCCAAAAATATCATTTATCATTGCTACCACCATCCTTGCATATTTATTTACCACCATTGCATATTTATTTCTTGTTTGCATTGCATATTATCTTGATATCATTCTCACACCTTGTGCTTGACAACCACTAGGTGAGGTTGAGGACCAAAACATTTACTTTGTTTTGTAGGTAACCAAAAGAAGGATAGGAAAGATAAATCTTCACTACTGATTCCCCGAGAGTTCGATATTAAACCCTCGAGTCACCCCTCGTGGGGAAAACACGTCTTCCACTTACTACACACTCTGCACTTGGAGTCTCAACCTAACCCATATTCTTTTGACGCAGGTAACTACGTCATCGGGTATCAAGACTGTTTTCTGGCGCCGTTGCCGGGGAATCATTGCTGAAAGGTTTATCCAAGGATATCTCACCAAGTCAACTTCATCACCAACTTGTGCTAACACCTAAGCTTGGGGAGGTTGCACCTACGTGAGCATCATCTTATCCATCTTTACCTTCAAAGCAATTTATCTTGTTTTGTCATTGTCTTGCATTTTAAGTTCGGTTTGCATATTTATTTTCAGTTTTGCATAAAAAATTAAAAACACATAAAAACTTGCATAATGGAAAAGAGAACCTTCTGGCCATTTAGTGTTAAGAACTTTCCTCAAGATATGAATATCCCTGTTGAGAAATGTGAGGTAGATCCTAATATCATGAAAGCAATTTATGAATACCGTTTTTATGGGAAACCAAAAGAAGATCCATACCTCATCTTAAGAAGTTTAATGAAAGGTGCAAAATGTTAAATTTGAGCCATGCTAATATTAAAATTAAGCTTTTTCCTTACTCCCTAGGTGGAAAAGCCTTAGATTGGATATTGAGATGGCCACCTGGAAATTTTAGCACTTGGTTTAATTTAAAAGCTGCATTCATTGAAAGATTTTGTTCCACTGAAAATTTGTAATCTTAGACAAATAATTATCACCTTTAAACAAGAAGAGGATGAACCTCTAGTGAAAACATGGGAAAGATTTAGAGGTATAGCTTTTGGAATGGAACATGGTCTTAGGGATTGGATGCTCATGCATGTGTTTTATAGAGGATTGTCTGAAACCTCTAAAGTCTTTTTGGATAATGAATGTGAGGATTCTTTTATGAATACTGCTGCTACTGACACTCACTATCTACTTGATGGCTTGCTTTTGGAAGTAAGAATTAAAGAAAGTTTAGAAAAAGCCCAAGTACCTGAAGATGTGTTTGATGACCGTTATGAAATATTTAACCTATATAATAGGGAAAAGAAAGTTGAAGAAGTTAAAATGCTTAGTGAAGTCAAGGAACCATTGCTTGACTTAGAGAATTGTAGCTTGCATGAATTAATATCTATCTTACAAAAATTTGCAAGTGATCCTTCTATAATGTTAACCAAGCAGGTTTTGGTTCTTATATTGCTAATCATGTGTTAAAAGAAAAGATTGCTAGGTACAACCAAGAGGCTATGATACCACCTAAGCTTGGGGATATATGGATTCCCAAAGTCCTAGTAACCATTGGAAAAAGACACACCATGCTATACTTGATCTAGGATCTAGTGTCTCTGTTTTATCTAAAGAACTATATGAAGTACTTGAATTGAAAAATCTTGAAAAATGCTCTATTGAACTTGCACTTGCTGATGATTCATTAAACATGCTTTAGGAAAAGTAAGTGATGTTATGGTAGAGTTACATATGACATTTGTGCCTGTTGATTTTCTAATCATGGATATGGGGAATAAAACCTCTAGTCCAATTATTCTTGGAAGACCTTTTCTTCGTACTACAGGTGCTATCATTGATTCAAAAGAAGGGAATGTGAAGTTTCAGTTTCCACACAAGAAGTGCATGGAACACTTCCCAAGGAAGAGGGACACACCAAAGTTCAAGCTCCCTCATGAGCTTCGTCCACAATAAACATCAAGTAAGAAGCCTAGCTATATGGCTATAAAGAAAGCGCTTTACGGGAGGCAACCCGGTTTTTTTATTTGTGATTTTCTTTGTGTCCTCTTGCTGTAACAAGAGACTTAGTGTTTAGTTTAGTTTCTGGAATTTTTAATAAAGTGCCAAGTTTTACTCATTTTGGTTTGAAAAGTTGCTTATAGCGTTCGGAGATTTTATTCCTGCACGAATCTGTGCACGGTATGATTTTTAATTCTTATTCTGTAACTCCGAATGAGCTCATATTTAACTGTAGTGGCAACTTTTCATCCTCTGTATGCATGAATTTTTCGGAATTTTCGACAAAGTTAAGTAGGGTAGAAAAATACGTTTAGCTGCTGCTGTTTTTCTGGACAGATTCTGTCCCATTTTGTTTGATGCATGCTTAGAACTTTTAACTTGAATCTTTTTGATCCAATTGAGTTTATGAGTAGGCATACAACATTATACACTTTCTGGACATCATATGAATTTTTGTTCAAGGATTATATGCAGCAAGAAATCTATTTGTTTATCACTACTAATGCACCCCACAGAAAAGAAATGGGAGAAACGGTGTTTTGAAGTTTTTTCACAGGGATTAGAGGAGATGCACCAAGAGCTATCCAAGGATGGTGAAGACCATAAGCTTGGGGATGTGAAGACAACCCCACTGGACCTACACACTCTCGGTTTGCACACGTCTAACTTCTTTTTTCGATCGAAACACTTTATCGCATAAACTTGGAGCGTCTTTTTGTTTGTTTAGGTTTGATTTTTATTTTGTGAGACCACCACACTATCATTTATATATGAGAGAGCTACTGGAAATTTGGGTTGAATTATGTTGGATGCTATTATTAGATTGGGAAAAGGGATGTTTGAGTTGATTTAAAAGATACATATAGTTGCATGATTCATGAGCTTGTTAATGAGTAATAATTTGCAAGTATTTTATCAAGAGCTATCTTTTATTCATGTTTTGATGCTAAATGTTATTTTACCTTGTTTTAACATGGATTAGTTAGTTCTATGGACACTCATGCATGCATTTAGATGGTCAACTTTCTCCCTCTTGCTAGCCCAAAAATTCCAACAAGCAAAAACTTGTTTCCAACACCTTCAACCAAAGTTTTTCCAGTGAGTCCACCATATCTACCTATTAGCTTTATGCTATTCCGAGTATGTTTATCATGATATTTGTGTTATCTATACCTCTGAATGAAAATGCTTATGTTGTTGATTGTTATGGGAAAAGTTGGTTATAGAGCTCTCTCGAACTTGATGCACACTTTACTTTTATTGCATAAATAAAATATGACCCATTGTGATTAAAATTATGATGTTGTGGGCTTGACAAATGTCTTTGGTTGAGAGTTAGCTCATATGTGTTGTCACATGGCAAGCTTTCAACATGCACTTCATTTCATTTAGTTGATATGTAACACCCCGAAAATTCAAACCTAATTTTAGCGGTGTTTTCTGACACCTGAAAAACTTTTTTCTCTTTTCCTAAATGTTTCTTCAAATATTTTGAGGATGAGTTGACTTGGGAATTGCTTTCTCCAAATTTCCCGGTGATCCACGAACCACTCCAATACCCGTGACAATTTTGTTGCTTAGGTTTTCCCTCGAAAACCCTTGCCCTAATTATTAAACCTTTTAAACCCTTTCTCCGCCTATCAAAGGGAAGCCTAATTCCGTCACTGGATAAATTCCACTAAAAATACCAGAGGACTCCCATATCCATGTAAAGACAATCCATGCAAAAATATTGCATACTTCAATGTAATATTTCCAAGTTGGGCCTTATTTTCCAAAATGCCATTTCTGACCCAGAAATGTTTGAGTCAAGCTATGCATCTCCAGAAATTCTGATAAAATCAGGGGATCAATATTTTTGCATTCCCCACACTTCATCTTTTGGGGCCAGATCCATTTGAGCAATATTTTCACCACTTCCTTTGTAAGCCAAAAATAATGCCATTTGGCGACCTCCAAAGCAACCCATAGCCCAACAATTCATATGGCCATGATACTTAGCAGATATGATCACACATACAATAGACACACACCTCCAGGAGATCAGCCCCATATCCTTTTGGCAATGCTACTTTTGTATAACCATGCCAATATGGCATCTTTTGGGCATCTTATCCAAACCCAATTTACCAGTACCCATTTGAGCCCAAACTCCGTAGACATCCTCCTTATGCCACATATACTCAGTGGTAATTTTTGGGAATTTTTCTGAGATGTGCAAGGCCCCTGTCATTTCATCGAGCACCTTCGGTGCCTTTGGTTTTATGAAAATCTTACTCTGCAAGGTTTGGAATCCTTGAGAGATTCTTGTTTGGTTGCGTTGGTCTTGTCCTTGTGGATCCAGTGGTATGATCCGTTCTCCATTTGGTGCTCCGAGTTGACGGGAACGCGACGTTTCCGCTCGTGGCGTGCTTGGTGCGCCAGGGCGTGCATGACCGGCATCCCCTCACCGCCACTGTGCCTCCGGTCCCTCCCCTGTTCCTTGCTCCCCCCAGACCAGCTTGACCCCAAGCCGTCTCCTGCTCCCCTGGCTCGGACCAGAGCCGCTCTCATCCCCTCCCTGTGGCCGGGATACGTAAGCGGTTGAAGGGTCGCGTGTAGGCTACACTAGCGCAAATCAAAATTTTCTACCGCGACATCCAAGGAACTGCTGCAGTTATAGATCACGGGATTACCACTAGACGCGCTGTGCCGTGCCGAAGTCGGTGAAGCGAGTCGGGGCAGGGTAGACGTACAATCCTCTCTGATCCAGTCGCTCCCACGAACAGCTCCCACGAACAGCTCCTCTCGGCGGCTCGTCCAAGTGCTCCAAGTGCAGCACCTCTATCGGTATCCACACGTACAGCGTGGAGGCGCCGCTCGCCGGACAGCTAGGTCCGCGCGGGCGGCAGGGGCGTGGTGAGACGGTGGCTGGGTGGATTGTGGTGCGGAATTGGGCAACCCTAAAACGTCCAGCCTCCTCTGCTTATATAGACCTCCCATATTGGGCTGCCTCAACCGAAGCCCATTCTGGAGTCTATTCCAGCCCAACTCGGATCCAATCTGAATTCTGCCTTCACTGCCTTAAGTGTGTGACCCTATAGGTTCACGCACGTTTAGACATGACACGAGTACACCTACTCGGCCAATAGTTGGTAGCGGCTTCTAGCAAAACGTGCCAACTCCCAAACGCACATAAAGATCGTATCGGACGAACCATCACAATGTTTATGCCATTCCCTTTGCCTCACGATATTAGGTCAAGCCTCCAGCTGACCTCTCTTTCTCGATTCTGTGATTCGGAATCCCAA
Source organism: Poa pratensis (assembly GCA_947311845.1). Taxonomy (NCBI): domain Eukaryota; kingdom Viridiplantae; phylum Streptophyta; class Magnoliopsida; order Poales; family Poaceae; genus Poa; species Poa pratensis. Next base: position 9,340,914 of record CAMZMU010000098.1, read on the forward strand.
ACTAGGTTAACCATTAACCTTATGTAGCATGGCCATGCATTTCTGGATCCGATCACTCGAGGGGCCCAGAGAAATATCTCTCTCATGCAGAGAGGGGCAAATCCCATCTTGACTGACTATGCCTTGCAGCATGTTTCATGACAAACCCGTAAGCTACCTTTATGGCTACCCTTTCACGGTGTAGCGTTGGATAGCCCCAAAGTAGGTCAATTCACATCTCAAGTACATACGACAATCTCAGGTCTAGGGACAAAGCAAACACATCGTGTAGAGAGAGATCTATGAACGTTTGCTTCATTGTCTCAAGGTGGGTCAGCCCAACTCTATGTTCACAACATAAGTCCACATTATTAGTTTGACATCTCCATGTCTATGACTTGTGAAACATAGTCATCTACTAATACATGTGCTAGTCTAATATTCAAGTGTGTCCTCACATGAACTCCGACTAGGGACATATTTAGAATAACCATACAAGTAATGAGTTTCACAGACAAGTCCTCAACTCGCCAATCAATACAAGAAATTATTCAAGGCACATTATAAATCATGGATACATTGAAATATCATCATCTCTATGATTGCCTCTTGGGCATATTTCCTACAGCGGTGACCTCGGCCGGCCATTAATGGCCGCACCGGCCACCACCCACCTCTCCCTCCCCTCTGGTCTATAAAAGAAGCCACCGAGCCCTCCCCTGGACGCACCACACCCTCTCCCCCCTGAGCCTCCCCACGTTTCTTTCAGCGGAGGAAACCGAGCCGAGCTTCGGCCATGGTCGCCGTGACCGTGTCGAGGACGAACCCGAGCTCTTCAGCCTCCCCAGCACCCTAGCCTCCTTCCCTGGCCGCGGTGCACCGCCTCCGGGCCGTCCCCGCCACCGGCCTCCCTCCCGGCGTCCTCCACGGTCATTCCCGGCCGGTCCCCGCTCAGCCCAGTACGGATCGGGAGGAGGAAGAAGACCAGCATCGATCCCTCCTGTTGCTTCGTTTTTTCTTCAGCGAAGCGTTTTTCTGGCCCAGTGGGCCAGCACCGGCAGCGGCCCAGCCATGGCCTGCTAAGGTGCGCGCGGCGCACTGACTCCGGGCGGCCCATTTACGGCCCAGCCGTGCGGCCGTCTGTTTTTTTCCCGCGCGTTCTTTTTTTTCTTTTTCCTGGAGACAGATTTTCAAACACCCACAACATTTGAACCGTAGCTCCGATTGGAGTGATTCAAATCTCCAAATCTTCGTCTCGACGGGCTCTTTCCGGTGGTACTGATTCCATCTTGTTCCAAAATAGTTCTATGGGGTGCCCTTTTGTACGTGCATTCCGGAGTCCGTGGAACGGGGCTATCGCTGCCCTACGCCGCGGAATCACCCCGACCTTTCCGAACCCAGTGGATCCCCGTCTTCGAAGGCAAGCTAACCCCTTGCTATGAGCAGCCCAGCAGTGTTTGTTTGTTTATTTGCTTATTGCCATGCCGGGTGTTTATGTTTTTGTCTGTCTACTGTTATATTTATGCAGGTCTGTTTGTTGTTCTTGTTTAGTATGAAACTTGTAATATTGCTCCTGCCATATTGCATACTATGTTGCATATTTATTTATCGGACTTGCTTGGTTATATCATGTATTGTTAATGTTTATCAAACACACATCATTCTTTGAGACAATGGACTGGGGGAACCGCCGCCGTCTCACTAAAACTTTAACGTCGATTTGCGATGGCGCTGGTCGGAGGTATCTCTGCCACAGTCACCCGGTCGACGCTAACCAACTGTGCTATCTTTTATAGTCGATCTGTGAAGGCGATGGTCAGCGGGTTCGCCGCCGTAGTCTTCCGGTTGACGTTTCTTTTTCCTTGTCGAACGAGAAGGCGCTAGTCAGCGGGTTCGCCGCCGTAGTCTTCCGGTTGATGTTTCTTTTTCCTTGTCGAACGAGAAGACGCTGGTTGGCGGGTTCGCCGCCGTAGTCTTCCGGTTGACGTTTCTTTTTCCTTGTCAAACGAGAAGGCGCGGGTCGGCGGGTTCGCCGCCATAGTCTTCCGGTTGACGTTTTTGTTTTGCTAAGTATGGATTTTGGTACATGCAGGTTGATATGATTTATTTGCTGCCGTTATTATTATGTGGTTACTATGTGTTGCTTGAATTATTATGTTGCTAATGACTTGTTGTTTGATGATATATCATTGTGATATTGTGGTTGTTTTGTTGGACTAATCCTTGGTTGTTTGGACTTGTGAATGATGAAACTTGATTAAATGAAACACCCCTCCAAACAACGACAGGGTCAGTCCATGGTGCCACTAATCTGAACTTTGAAAGCAGAACCATCGTCGTCTCATGGAGGACCGTGACCTAGTAGGTTGTTGAGCCCCTTTTGTGCCATCCATTGGGCGCAGTCGTTCGGTTGTGCTGTCCGAGGGTAGTGGTCGACAGGCACGGGTTCGACTGTGATAGGGAGTCCGGAGCTAGGCATACTCGGTCGCGCCGGGGGATGTGCCGGACTTACTTTCCCGTTGTGCCACGCGCATAGGGTGGTGCAGGAGAGTGTCTTAGCAAGTGGACCGTCATGTGAGTGTATTTTGCTTAGTACGACTTTGGGCGTGAGAAACCTGGAGCGTCGGCTGAGTAGGGTGCATTCTGATAGGTGGGAAAGCAAACTCTCGAGAGACTCAACCTAGCAAGCTAGCCCCATTCCTGGGATATGGAACAACAGTTCAGTGTCGGTCACACTGTGTGTCTTTGTCGTGTCAGGAGGTTAAACTTAAGATCTGGTTGAAAGAATTAATGAACGACCTGATCTCACTAAATGAACAAATAAGATGATGCAGGGAATGTTACCTTGAGATGTTGATGGTTACCCGTGGTATAGGATGGCGGTGTGATCGTTGGGAGTCTAGAGTTAGGCCTGAGCCAACATCAACCGTGCATGCCCAGAGTGGAAAGATGAGGCCAGTGGGCCTAGCAGTGATCACAGGTGCTGTTGTGTATTATTTGGTACCAATTGGTACACTCGTTTACTCGTCACAGGTAGTCTCTTTGTATGATTGCCGGTGCACGATCCAACCCCACCTGGCTTGGACTCTGCACTGGTGATACCCCCGTTGCTTGCTTATGACATGTTTGGTTGTCAATGCCATGCTACTTTTATGTCATGTCTCTAGAGTACACCTTGCCATGTTGTAGGAGTTTATTTCCAATATATATCTTGCTGCATGATTGTTGGATTGTTTGTAGTGAGTGGCGATTCTTGCTGAGTGCATACAAATGTACTCACGGGCCTTGTGATTGTGGCCAGATATTGGCGAGGATGCATCTTCTACCTTAGCAAGGATATGGAGCAGGAGCATGCTAGGATCAGTAGCCCAGCCAGATACCTGTGGAGTGGAGCCGCTCCAAGCCGTTGCCTTAGTCGTCTTCCGCTGCCAGTTAAACTTTGTCGTGAGCCATGCTTGGCTTGATTTTTGGTCATGCCTCGATGGCCTTGTAAACCATTTGTAGCACTTCTTGTGCCTGATTGTGTAATGATTTCCATTATGTTGCACTGTCGTGACGTGCGGCCAGATATCTTGGGCTGGCGCACGGGATGACCGCCTCTCTGGCGAGATGTGCCAGGGAGGGGTGTCACATGATATCATGTACTTTTGTTTATGGATGCTTACCATGGGTGAAATAAATGTGGAAATGAAGTGAGTTTAAATGAGTTTGTATAAATGGTTAGAGAGACGCCTGGGCCGCTAATCTAAGCCATGCATCATTCATGGTGGAAATTTACTTACATGCTATGGTGAACCTTCTGTGATACACCTTACAATAAAAAGCTATCTAATGGTAAATAAAAAGGGTGTTGAGATTGTTCATTGTGTTTGTTTGTCTTGTCATTTTGATATGGGCTTGTTCCATATCCTGGGACAAGAGGTACCCCAGTTGACGCTCTTAATGAAACTATTATTACTTACAATGATATTTAACTTGAACTTGCTTTGTTTTCCAAGTTGAGTAACACATGGAGTAGGTACTTGTATTCAAGGGGCATGAGACTTTCAACCTGTACTTTGTCAATCACACTACTCGTATTTGGTTTCACTTTAAACTTAATCATTCAAGATGCTATGATAGGGGAATGAGAGCTTGACACCAAGGATTACCACATTACAATCATTAACTTAAGTAGAGAAGTTCAGAAGTTAGATGAAATTTATTCATGCTTTACCTCTACTCATATATATATCTTTCCAAAGTGTCCACCTTTTATATTCAGATTTTCATCAAATACTTTATGACCATTGTAGGATGTTCTTACTTATTATTATGCATACTTGTGGTCCATAGTACTTTTTCTCTTATGTTACACTTTGTGAATTATCATTGAACATCCTTGCATTGAATACTTGATATCACTTCATAAACTATCTTGCATATTGCTACTCCTTTTAAGAATGAACCATTTGACTCTATGTAGCAATAGTGAACATCTTTGATATCCATTGATAGTATTAAATTGCAAAGTCCATGTTAGTTTTATCACCTTCATACTCGAGGACGAGTATAGGTTAAGCTTGGGGATGTTGATGCATGTAAAATGCATACACGAACTTTGCATTATTTTACTTATATTCCAGTCATATTTACATCATATAAGGGGTATATCATTGTTTTATAATGATTTTGGGAATATTTGATATGTTTCCTATTTTTTATGGAATTAACCCTGCGCAGGCAGAAAACCCTATTTCTATATTTTAATGTTTCAGGGACCCAAAAGACGTCCAAATGACCTGGAAATTTACGAGCATCAGTTTTTGGAAGGAACAAAGCGTGGGAGCGAAGGAAGCAAACAAGCGGAGGCCCGAGGGCCCAGATGAGTGGGCCCATGCGGCCCATGTACCTGGCCGCGTGGGACCCCCCCTTTTGGCCCTCGGAGCTCCGTTGCCGTCGATCTTTCCTCCACCGACTCCGTTTTGACCTAAAACCGCCTATAAAAAAAGTCCCCCGACGTTCTCTGGAAGGAGCGCCGCAGAAACACAGAAACACCGAAACAGAGACCTGAGCTACAGATTGGAGGGGGAAAACTCCGGCGGGGCGCTGCCGGCGTGGTCTCCATCTTCTCCAACGACTTTTCCACCATCTCCATGATGAAGAGGGAGTAGTCCACCTCTAGACTATGGGTTTGTGGAAGTAACTTATGCATCTCTCTCTCTTGAGCTTCACTAATTAGTACCGTATGAGCTGCTGAACATGATTACGGTCATTTATGTAATACCTTTGTGGTGGATCTTTTTATGAGTTAATATATGTTTGAGATTGCAATGGTTTTGTTTCAGTTATGAAAGTAGATGCATATTATGTACCCCGTTCTTTTTTACTTGTTATGATCAAGCATGTTTATGAGAGCGTGTGAGGGGCAACGTGTGCATTAGTTGGAGTAACGGGGGGTGGCTAGTGCAGTGAACGTGAGAGAAAGTTCTGCGATCCACTTGGGTGTTTTACCTTACTTTGTTGCCTTACTAGGGATAAAAAGAAATACCATGCTACCGGAGATGTGGGTGTGACCATTGCCACTTCCTCCATGACTAGATCTAGCATGTTCTTATTTTAACTTCATGTCATGATACTTATTGCTATACTCTGAGTTATCTTAATTACTGAGGTGTTATGATTTAGTTCGCATCTTGGTGGAGTATAAGAGAGACTAATAACCAAAAGGTCTCTATGTTAGGACGTGATGCCCATATAATTATAACTTGTCATTAAACTGTTGTGTTGCAATCTCATATGTTAACTCTATTGTTCCATTGTCTACCACTTTATTAAAGAGAGAGTGCATTTGTGAAACCATGAACCCCGGTCCATTTTTAATCATAAGAAACACCTTTCCAACCACTTTTACCACTTTTCCATTTTCTGCCATTTAAAAATCCGAAAATACAAAAACACTTTAACATCTTGCATTCATCATATAAAACCCAAAATATCATTTATCATTGCTACCGCCATCCTTGCATATTTATTTACCACCATTGCATATTTATTTCTTGTTTGCATTGCATATTATCTTGATATCATTCTCACACCTTGTGCTTGACAACCACTAGGTGAGGTTGAGGACCAAAACATTTACTTTGTTTTGTAGGTAACCAAAAGAAGGATAGGAAAGATAAATCTTCACTACTGATTCCCCGAGAGTTCGATATTAAACCCTCGAGTCACCCCTCGTGGGGAAAACACGTCTTCCACTTACTACACACTCTGCACTTGGAGTCTCAACCTAACCCATATTCTTTTGACGCAGGTAACTACGTCATCGGGTATCACCCACCTACTATCAGCAATAGGATAAATTATACTACTTGCTTCTAGCTATTTTAATACCTCATTCCTTACCACTTCTTTCATTTTAGGAATTAATCTCTGTTGATGATCAACGAAGGGCTTCGCATCTGGCTCGAGATTAATTATATGTTGACAAATAGCTGGAGAAATTCCCTTGAGACCGTCCAAGGTATATCCCATGGCGCCTCGATGTTTACGGAGTATTTCCAATAATATTCCTTCTTCTTGTCCTGAAAGTTTAGCACTAATAATAACAGGATAAATTTTCTTTTCATCTAAATATGCATACTTAAGATCATCTGGAAGAGTTTTAAGTTCAAAAACAGGATCTCCCTTAGGAGGCATTGGCATCCCTAAAGATTCCACAGGTAAATTATGTTTAAGGATTGCAGACTGGTGGAGAAAGATATTCTCCAATTCATTTCTTTCCTGCATGAATACCTCACTCTCATGTCCTCCATAAATTGCTGCAAAGGATCATTAGGAGCAACAACAATAATAGCAAGTTGTTCAATTTTATAGTCCTCGTTTGGTAATTCTTTCTCATGTCTTTGTTTAGTGAACTTGGAAAAATTAAATTCATAACTTTCACCACCAAATTTAGTATAAACTTTTTCCTTCTTGCAATCTATGACAACACTACAAGTGTTCAAGAAAGGTCTACCAAATATAATAGGACAAGTTTTATCTGCAACCGAACCAAGCACAAGAAAGTCAGCGGGATATTTAACCTTACCGCATAAAACTTCAACATCCCTGACAATACCGACTGGAGAGATAGTATCTCTATTGGCAAGCTGAATAACCACATCAATATCTTGAATTTCGCAGCTCCCAATCTCATGCATTATTTTTTGATAAAGTGAAAAAGGAATAGCACTAGAGCTAGCACCGATATCACATAAACCATAATAGCAATGATAACCAATTTTAATGGAAATAATAGGAGTACCAACCCTTTTAACCTTTCCTTTTGGTGGTCTAACAATATTGGAAGCCAATACAGCTGATCTTCTCCAATCAGCGGTCAATGATGCTTGGCAAAGAGGAGACCTAAGGCTGCCAGTTGATAATGATTTTGGGCAGAAATACCCAATTGTTCAATATGCCGATGACACATTACTTATCATGCCTGCTGATCCTATCCAATTAGCAACTCTAAAAAATCTGCTGGTGGAGTTCAGTGAATGCACAGGGCTAAGAGTTAACTTCAATAAGACAACACTTGTCCCTGTCAACATTGATGCATAATACGCAAAACAATTGGCTACAGAATTTGGATGCAGAACTGAAGGACTACCTTTCACATATCTTGGACTCCCACTAGGAACTACAAGACCATCTGTTGATGACCTGATGCCAGTGGTGACTCGACTAGACAAAAAACTGACTGGGATTTCATCTCTCCTATCTTATACTGGAAGGCTCACCCTATTAAATTCGGTATTGGCATCACTTCCTATGTTTGCCATGTGCTCTCTCAAAGTCCCTATTACAATCTTGGTATATTTTGAGAAAAGTGGGAGGCAATTCCTATGGAATGGAAAAGATATACAAAAGCATGGTTCTTGTCTAGCGAGCTGGGAGCTTGTCTGCAGACCCAAAGAGCAAGGTGGTCTTGGCGTGTTAAACTTAAGATTGCAAAACCAAGGACTACTGATGAAAAACCTACACAAGTTCTACAACCATATGGATATTCCATGGGTTAATCTTATATGGAATGCATACTACTCAAATTCTACAACGCCACATGCAACCACACCTAAGGGGTCTTTCTGGTGGAGAGATTGCATGAAATATTTTGATAAATACAAGGAGATAACTACCTGCACTATTGGTAATGGTAAATCAATTTCGCTATTGACTGACTTCTGGCAGGATGAAACCATGGAACATAAATACCCACATTTGCATTCTTTTGCCAAAAATAAAAATATTTCCATGAGAGATGCTATCCAGGCGAATAATTCAGATATATATGAGTTGTTCCAACTACCACTCTCCCTTATTACCCATGAAGAGCTGCACTCACTACGTGATGACATCAATGATATTGAGCAAGATAATGAACATGATAGTAGGACGCTTGACAGTGGGCCTGTTTTCTCTGCTAAGAAGATATACAGAACTCTGGTGGGTATTCATCCGACCCACAAAACGATACTTGACATCTAGAAAACATGCAACATTCCAAGGCAAACGTTCTTCATCTGGCTACTACTATACAATAGGCTCAACACCAAAGAACTTATGGCGCACAAGAACTTCTATGTTGAATACAAGGACTGCATTCTATGTGACACCTGCCCAATAGAAACACTACTACATCTGTTCTTCGAATGCAGCTTCAGTCAAAGCTTCTGGTGGGCACTTGGAATTGAATGGAATGGTGACCATGAGCTCATGGACATGATACAAGAGGCTAGACAGAGATATTCCATCCCATTTTTCATGGAAATACTCATTACAGGGTGCTGGAGCATCTGGGATCAGAGAAATGGATTTATATTCAGAAATCAAATACCTGATGTGCAACATTGTATTCGATTCTTTAGAAATACTTTCATGCTTAATTTGCATAGGGCAAGGCCCAGTTTGAGAGAGGGCATGCAAACTTGGCTAGATACTTTATGAACCTCTCTCGCTTTTGGCCCCATATGATGTAATTATGTCCCTATCATTTTATAAAAGTTTTTGACACAGTAGGGGTTTTCCCTACTGTAATCTTGTAAAAAAAAACAATATTGGAAGCATCTTCACAAAAGATTATATGACCTCCTTCAACATTTTCTACTACCAAATCCTTAACTAAATCTACGGAAGAGTTAACTTTCAATTATTCATCAGGTTCTTTAGGTTTCTTTTCACTTTTATTAAGGACACTAGTTATCATAGAATGCTCTTTTACTCTAACAGGAAATGACAATTTTTCAACATAAGGATCAGGTAAAATAGAATCAAAGGTATGCACTTGAATTGCATTATTAGGAATCAGGTAATCAGGAATAGGAGTAATTTCAATTTCCCTGATAGGTTCATTATACTTTATCCACTTTTGCTTAGGAATATTAATATAGGATGCAAAAGATTTAAAAAGATCAACAATAATTTGAGAATCAAGCCCATATTTAGCACTAAACTCATATAAATCAGGAGTTTCACCATAAGCTTTAATGCATTCATAATCATAAAATATATCTGATTCACTACCTTTGTCCATTTCCCAATCTTCAGTATTACGTTGAATTCTTTCAAGAAGGTCCCATTTATCTCCAACCTTCTTATTAGTAAAAGATCCACCAGACGAAGCATCAATTAAGTTTTTATCTCGATGAGAGAGTCTTGTATAAAAATTTGTAAAAATAATATTTTCTCTGGGAATATCATGAATAGGACACTTGAGCATCAAAGATTTCAATCTCCCCCAAGCTTGGGCAATACTTTCTCCATTGCGAGGCCAGAAGTTATAAATGTAATTCCTATCTTGGTGTATTTCATGAAGAGGATAAAATTTAGAATAAAAGATAGGCATAATTTTTTGCCAGTCCAATAGATGAGAGTCATCCAATAGCATGTACCACTCCAAAGCTTTATCTTTCAGTGACAATGAAAACAATTTCCTCATGATTACTTCTATAGAAACCCCTGCAATCTTAAACAAACCACATAATTCTCTCATAAAAAGTAAGTGATGACCATGATGAACAGTTCCATCTCCTTCGTAACGGTTACTCATAATTCGATCAACAATTCCCATAGTTATTTTAAATGGAATACTTTCAGTAGGTGGAGGACCCCGTGTCGCCACAAGTGCAGTGGTGAGGGTGTCTCCAAACATCATTTCAAAAGCAGACGGCTCCATAATTAAATAAAGCAACAGACAAATAAAAACAACACTTGCAATAAAAGTTTTCCTTACAAATTCCACTTACCAATAGCGCTACACTCCCCGGCAACGGCGCCAGAAAATAATCTTGATGACCCACAAGTATAGGGGGTGTATCGTAGTACTTTCGATAAATAAGAGTGTCGAACCCAACGAGGAGCAGAAGGTGATGGCAAGTAGTTTCGTGCAAGGTTCTACTGCAAATACTAAACGACAAGTTTTTATGGGTTTTTATAATAGCAAATAAATAAAGTGCAAGTAAATAAAAGAGAGCAATAATAATTGCAGCAAGTAGCCCAATCCTTTTTAGCACAATGGACAAGCCGGTGGTGTAACTTATGATGGCTAAAACGGTCCTGAGGACACACGAGAATTTCGTGAAGTCACTTTCGCTTCATACCGCTGCTTAGTCTTTAATATTTTGATAAGTGTTGTGTGGGTGAACCTATGCTAATGTACCGCCCTTACTTGGACAAATACACACTTGTGGTTAAACCTTCCCACAAGCTTCCGCAAATGCAAGAAAGTATTTAAGAATTAACTAACCACAGCTTTAAACTCTGGGATACTACACTCCCTTGCGCAATAGCTTACCAACGGGGGTTTAGGTTTATGTCGCTCCCGCAACCGCACAATAAGCAAACTAAATACACAATGCATTCTCCTAGGCCCAAAAAGGTGAATTATTATGTAGTCGACGTTCACATGACACCACTAGAAGAACAACACCACAACTTAAGCATCAAACTATTAAATACCACTCAACATAATTCCACTACTAGTGTCAAGACTTCTCCCATATCCTCAAGAACTAAACGAACTACTCACGAGACATCATTTGGAACATGATCAGAGGTGATAATGTGATAAACAATATTCTGGACATAAAAGTAATTCACCGATAAAACTCAATAGCATCAACTACGACAAGTAATCAACACCGGAAAAGTAATCCAATAAACTACACAAGGAGGAACCCTAGATGTCTGAGCGGAACAAAGTGGAGCAGCGGTGATGATGGTGCTGGTGGTGGAGATGGTGTGGATGATGTTCCCAATGAAGCCCGTGGCGATGACGATGACGACGATTTCCCCCCTCTGGGAAGAAATTTCCCGGGCAGATTTCTCCCTGCCGGAGAGCTTTTCTCTCTCTGTGGTTTCCGCCCCCGAGGCGGTGGCGGAATATTTCTTCGAAGCGTCCCCTCTGTTTTTAGGTCACAGGGATGATATACGCGAGAGGGGAGAACCGGAGGCGACGCAGGGCCACCAGGTGGGCCCCAGGCGCAGTCTAGGCTTGGCCGCGCCTGGGTGGCGTCTGTCAAACCTGTGGCCCCCTCTGGTCCCTCTTCTGGCTCCGTCCATCTTCTGATGAAATATTAATCTCTGAATTTTCTCGGAATTTTTGGAGTTGTAGAAGTACAGTATCTTGACGGTCCTTTTTCCAGCTGATTTCAGGCTCCGACGGTTCATTAATCGTCAAACATGCAAAACAAGATGAAATAACATAAGAATTGCACTCTAATATGAAATATATCAATGAATAACAGTAAATTATGATACAAAATAGTGATCCAAAATGGACATATCAGCTAGATAGGGGTACCCGTCTTGGTGTCGTAGAGGTATAGGCCGGCCCCAAATATCGTCAAGACGGCCCCAAGACATTGTTTGCGCCCTTATGAGCTTGTTAATTTCTTTGTTGATTCACCGAGGCAAGATGAGTGGCGTTAAGTGATAGATAGTAATGAAAATGATGGCCGCTTTCACCGACGTGCATCTTCAGACCATTGTGTTATGTTTTCCTAACCAATACACTAGGTTTACGATTTTATCAGTAAGATGTTAGAAGTCGAACCTTCTAAGCCCATATCCACCGAAAGTAGTAGGCCTAAATATTTTAATGTAGAATTGTGCCAACGCTAGAAACTTTGCAGGATCGAAGGAATGTCAATGGCAAGACGCCTAACAGGAATGTCACAACTTTTGTGTGCATTAATAATAGGCCCGTGTGCTCGCCAAAACCTTCCGAAACGGCTTCATACTGTCAACACCCCCTTTATTGGTACTATAAAATTTGAAGCGTCATACACATAGAGCGAGGTTTGAAGGCTTACATTCTTTATAAACCGTTGTATGCAATTTCCACAAGCATGGCTTTTTGGACTTCCCGGTCAGCTTAGAAGTTGTACTTGAAACCCAAAAGAAGTTTGCTGCTTATCTTAGATTATTTTCATTGAGAAGCTAAACCAGCTAGCTTTGAGCAGTTTCTCGAGCTTATCTCTTTAGAGAGCGAACCGGTATATTCATTTACCTGTCTATTTCGTTGTATTTACAAGATAGTGCCACTCCACAAGATAGCGCTATGTAATACAAATAAATGGAACATATCGAGCGAAACTCTTTGACCCTGACCGTGTCGCCGCTCCTCCCGTTAGGGTTCCTTCCTTCGCCGAACTCCTCTCCACCCGCCGCCGCTCGCCTTTGCACAGAATAGGACGCCAACGACGAGGTGTTCAACCGGTGACCTCAGCAACAAGCTCAACCTCTCTAAGACGCTCAGCCTCCCCAACGTCGTTGAACAAAAGCCCGAGCTCTAGTCGTGCAGTACCATGCATATTCGACCGATACAATGTCTGAATACAGAGATCCATGGAGGTTCGGTTCTGTCAGATTTTTTTTGTAAGGCCTTGTTTGATACTAGTGTATTTTAGGGGATTATCCCGGTCAAACCACTAAATCCCCACATACCCCAAAAGACTGTTTGGTTCTAAGTATCTGACATGTTTTATCCCCATATTTCCCCCCAAATCTCCAAACTTTAGTGCATTTTCACAATAACAAATCCACTACCCCTACATAGTGGATTGGGGATAAATGGGGATTTGATGAGATTGAGTGAAGGTTGGGGTTTCACCCAATTCTTCTATGGATTATGTCCACCAATCCCCTGAAATACACTAGTACTAAGGCCTTGTTTGTTACAAGTGTTTTTCAGGGGATTGGTTGGGATAATCTAAAGGAGATATGCCCTAGAGGCAAATAATAAATATATTATTATCGTATCTCATATATGTTCATAATTAGTTTTATACCATGCTATAATTGTATTAAGCGGAAACATTAATACGCGTGTGGTATGTAAACAACCAGTTCCCTAGTAGGCTCTATTTAGCTAGTCCATTGGTCGATGAATGGTCCAGGTTTCTCGGTCATGTGACATTTATGTCAATTGAAGATGGAGTCATATCATTAGGTGAATGATGTGATGGACATACCCAACGTAAGTATTATGACGTGATCGATGTTCAGCGTCATGATAGTTAGAAACATAGTAACCTAATCCTTAGACCGTGAGATCGCATTTAATCACTATCTCTGGAGGCTGCCTTGATTGCATCAAACGTCACACCTTAAACAAGGTGACAATAAAGGTGTCCCACTCAGGTATCCGAAGGAATAGGTTGAGGCGTATGGATCAAGAGCGGGATTTGTGCATCCGAAGGTCAGAGAGATACTAGTTAGGGCCCACTCGGTGAGATCACATCAAAGTTTGCAAACGCGTGACTAGGTCACGGGATGTGTGATCATGTGAACGAGATCACAGGTGTTTGTCAGTAACGAGATAGAACTAAGGTATCGGGATACCAATGATCATGTCTCGGACAAACACAGTATCGAGGCATGAAGGAAATAGGATACGAATGTTAAGGTTCAAGCAAATTAATTTGTGGATTGCACAGGGGCCATCGTGGGTTTCCAGATCCCGCTGTTGGTCATTGATCGGAGAGATGTCTCGATCATGTCTGGTGTGATCCCGAACCGTAGGGTGTCACACTTAAGGGAAGACGACGCTTAGGAATAGTCTTGACACCGAAGAGAAAATAGAGAAGAGAACCGAAGTGTTCCGGGACATATCCGATGGAGTTCGAGGGCAACGAAAGATGTTTTTGGAGGTCGAATAAATTAGATAACATGTATTTAATATTAATTAATGTAATTAATGATTACATATATTTTATTTTAATTAATTTCGAATTTTTAAAGGCAGCCCACCTAAATGGGCGTTGACCAAAGGGAAGAAGGCCCATAAGGGGGGCAACTTCCCCCCTTGGTGCGAGTTGGGAGGGGGCTGCCCTAGGTGGGCCAAATGGGGCCCACCTAGGTGCGGCTGGCCACGTGGGAATAGTCCCACATGGCTAAGCCACCAAGGGTGACACCCCTCCTCCTCCTTTATATAGGGGTGCCCCCCATGGCTTTTGGGGCACACCAATTCTCTCTCTTTCTCTCTCTCATCTCTTTCGTGGTTCCACAAATGGAGCCGTGCGAGAGTTAGAGGTTTCTCCACCATACGCACACCATCGTGCTGCTGGTACTTCGTCTGAGCTACTCTTCTTCCGCTACTTCGCTGGACCGGAGCCCGGAGGGATGTCGTCTACACCGTATGTGTGTAATCCCTCGGATGTGCTGCACTTGCGGCACTTGGAGCTTGTACAACTACACGACCTTGAGGTCGGCATCGCCGTACGTCTTCATCACGCGTCGTCATCAAAACAGATCTTTTGATCGTCGACGCTTACGGTCTTCAAAGGTATGAACACCGTTCCCTCCGTTACTTTATATCTGCATAGTATTAGATCTTGGCTTTATCGGGTATCGTTGTTAGGATTTTTTTGTTTTCTGCACCGTAACCCAACATAATCCCCCATAGGGATTGGTTAAATCCACAACATTCATCCAATCCCTTCAAATTCCATTTATCTCCAAACCACTAGGTAGGGGTAGCGTTTTGGGTATTGAGAAAAATCCACTATAGAGTTTTATTTATATGTGGGAAAAATGGGGATAAAACATGTCAAATACTCTAAAACCAAACGGTGTTTTAGATATATGCGGAAATTTTGGGTTTTAACTGGGATAATGTTAGAATTTGGGCCCATTTGCGGGCAGCCCAAATAAGCAATTTCTGAAATCTCAAATAGCACATGTGCATGGCAAGTGGTGGGAGGTGCTAATGTTTAGTCCCACATGGAAAGTTGAACGAGAGTTGCACCACCTTATAAGGTGTAGTGTTGTGCTACTTGATAAGCATGTAAGAACACAAGGCTCTCTTTCGCGCACTCCTCCGCCGCTCGCTCGTATCGACAAGTCACAACGCACCGCGTTCGGGTTTCGGGAATGAGCCGAGCCGATGCCTATATTTTTGTTGTTCGGGAAAATCGAGTCATTAGCGTACGCGTCACAGCCAAGCCAGTTCGGGTCGCTCCCGGATTGTGGGCTGTTGTAACGGACTCAGACATGCGACCCGGTCAGCCCACATTGCACCCGTTAGGGTTTTCCTGAGCCGCACTATAAATTGCCTTGCACTGCGTGCGTCGTCACACACCGAACCAATCTAGGTTTTGCCACATCTCGTGCCTTGCGCCGCCACCGTAGTCTACTCCATCTCGAGTATCGGCGTGCACCGGCGAACGGGAGAGCAGGTCTCCAGAACCAGCCGCTCTTGTGATCCTGTACGGGAGAGGGCAAATTAGGTTTTTGGGAAGCGCTTCGCGCGACTGCTCGCCGCTTCCACCACAGGTCGTCTTCTAGCCGGTGCTGCAGATCGTCTCCCCAGATGTAGTCTTCTTCGACCAATCTTCACCAACGTCATTGTCAAAAACATCACTGCTGCTTTGGGCGTGGTGATCCTATCTGCACCGACGGCTACTTCAACTACAGACGTTCGGTACATGCGATGTATTCTGAACTGCGGTTTTACTATGGATGTGTTGGCGTTTGTGCTCTGCTGTTCATGTTAATTAGTACATCTAGTATGTTCGTATTTAACATGTTAGTTGTTGTTGTTGTTGTCATGTTTAATATACTGGAATTGATCATGAATTTTTTGCTTAATTATCCAACAATCCAAAAACCTAATTGTAGGCATTTTCGTGATTGAACTATGGCTGGTTATACCGATGCAATGAAACCGGACAAGTTCACCGATGTGGGCTTTAAGAGACTAGTAGTAAAGCACGTGCACATGCACGTTTCAAACAATGCCCAAATTAAATGACTATCATGTCAATAATTTTAGGTTCCAAAAATAACTTGAACTAAAATCATGTCAATAATTTTGGAATGGCGGAAGTACATATTATAGGATAATCCTTGTAGCCCGGGTTCCATTTTAGGTTTTTGGCAAAAGGAGTAGGTATCATATAAAAAGGGCAACTGCCCTTGTCCCCTGTTTCGTAAATTGTAAGGGAACTTTTGAATTTTGTACAATTCAAGAACACTTTAGGCAATGAGAGATACAAGTCATGCAACAATACACTTAATAATCATGTATCCATCGACTTTACAAGCTCTTCTAGATCGAAGGTTATCTCTGTGCATGTCGCCGTGAAGCTCAACAACCAGCCTGAACCTCAGCCCAATAGTTGTTGCGCCACCGAAGGACATCGGGAAACACCATGGCTACTATTGAAGTTGGCTGTGCCACTGTCTAGGAATGACGAACTTCCTTCACTTCGCCGGAACGCTCAATGTGCACGCATGAGACATACATATAACTATCCGAACTTGTAGGCTGACCAATTATTCTTGACTTGGTCTTCCAATGAAGTTGCGTGACAAGTCTTGGTGAGGTTAACAAAACATTTTTATGCATGGATAGTGAATACAGTGAATCTCCATTAATTAGATTTATTCAGACACTTCAGATATCATTTATAAGAAAATTTCACAAGTTTGGGTAGAACTAAGGATGAGTGGCAAATGATTTTTTTTTGCAAGGACATATTAGTGTATGAGATAATACAAAAATGCTATCAATTAAATTTCACCTATAAATAACAATATATATATTCTGCATATCTAGCATGCTTATAGGAGGTGAAGCTTCAACCTCAGCCTATGAAGAATATTGAAGATGAACTGCTGCTCGTATGAAAACCATGAGGTCTTGCTTACTTATACTTCCAATGGGGTTTATATCGGCTGAACTGCAGTCATACATATTAAAAAAAATCATCAGTTAGTATCAATAGTCATTCTCACATAGTAACAAAGAAGAGGTTCCAGCGATTGCTGATTTGAAATGAGGGCTTTGTTGCCTACTATATTTAGGTGAGCAAATTATGAAATCATCATCAAATCTTGAGCTAAAAGGCATTTCACCTCTGCGGCTCTGCCTCCCTGGTCCTACATTCATGAAACAAGCATAGATAAACAGCTTTGAAAACTTAAATTAAAATGCTGCTAGGAAATTTTAATTTATTTAAAGAGAAAAAAGGGAAGAAAAAATCCACCAGAGCATGCCAGACATGGTCAAACTGAACCAGCAAGAGAATTAGGAATTTCAAATATCCTTAAATCAGTTCATAGGTCCTAAATAACAAGAGCAGATAGACAACAAACTGAATCTCGCTTAGACATTTTTACAAACGCCTGATGTGCCAGTACATACCAGTAATGGTGACCTGATGCGGAGGCACGACCAGGGCAATCGCAGTAGGAGGGGAAGGGCGTGGCAGCAGGCATGTCCCACGTGTCACAAGAAGAGCACGTTGCATTGGCAACGGACGTCGACGACCGAGTGTGCGCGCAGGAATGCAGACATGCGTGTGTACTTCTCAGAATCCGCCGGCGATGGTGGATTGGTGGGGATTGTGTCTCGGAACATGTTGGCGCCGGTTGCCGGTCAGCAGCGCCAGAAGCGCCGGATCCGGCTCCGAGGAGGTACTTGGAGGATCCGGCTGAGCGGGAGCGACGATCAGGGTGGGGGAGAGACGTGGCGCTGCGCTCCGGGGCGGCGGCCGGCAGGAAGTCGCGGACAGAGCCTTCACCCGGGCGGGGCGGGGCACCCCGGGCCGGCGGCCGGCGGGAAGTCCCGGCGTTTGATGAGCAGGTGAGCTGCAGCAAAGGCGCCGGAGAACGGTGGTCCGGCCGCGCATACAGCGATGTGTGTGCTCCTTCACGGCCGTTCTTTCCTGATTGGTGGCGATTGAATGGAGATCAATTTAGCGGAGATGACGTTAGCGTTAAACACGCGTTTAGTATGCTCAACATTGGAGTCCCGTACCCTATTGGATGGGCTGTATGAAGGGACGTGATGATCTGAATCTCCGCCCTCTGGTCTTTTATATTAGTCTAGATGACAGCTCAAGTGCCAACTCGCCCATGAATGTGTGGGAAGTTAGTAATGGTCTTCCTGAAGGAACTATATCAGAGGAAACTCGGAATAAAGTTAAGAAAGACACTACTATCTTCCGATGCTGCATTCTGAGTGTTCTTGATGGTCGTCTTTGTGATGTGTATATGCACATAGCTGACGGCAACGAGCTGTGGATGCACGGAATGCTAAATTCGGTGCAACCGATGCAGGCAGTGAACTCTATTCATGGAGAGCTTTCACGACTACAAAATGGTGAATAACCGTGGAGTAGTCGAACAAGCTCATGAGATACAATGCACTGCGAGAGAGCTCGAACTCCTCAAGTGTGCCCTACCTAACAAGTTTGTGGCAGTATACATTATTGCAAAGTGGCCTTCTTCATGGAGGAACTTCGTCACAGCTCTCAAACACAAGAGACATGAGATATCGGTTGAAAGCCTGATAGCGTCTCTTGATGTTGAGGAGAAAGCTCGGGCTAAGGACACTAATGAGAGAGGTGGTGAAGGTCAGTCTAGCGCCAACATGGTGCAGAAAAACCATAACCACGGCAAGAGCAAAGGTAAGGGCAAGTCTAATTTTAATATACCTTACAAGACTACTTCTTTCAAGAAGAAGAAGAAGATGCTGAACAATCTGAGCTAGGGTGCTACACCTGTGGAGAGCTCGACCACTTCTGTGTGGACTGCCCTGATCATGCAAACTAGAAAGGAAGAAGGCCAAGACTGTCAACGTCGTGACCGCTAGCAATACGATGGGTATGGTAATTTACCGTCTGTGCTTTCAGTATTTCAATCTCCATGTTGGTGGATTGATACAGGTGCTAATGTTCATGTGTGTGCTGACATTTCTATGTTGACTTCTTATCAGGTCGCTCGGGATTCTTCCGTTCTAATGGGGAATGGGTCGCATGCTACTGTTCGTGGTGTTGCCACGGTAGATCTGAAGTTCACTTCGGGGAAGATCGTGCAGCCGAGGAACGTGCATCATGTCCCTACCATGAACAAGAATCTCGTTAGCGGCTCTCTTCTTTGCAAAGATGGATTTAAGTTAGTTTTGGAATCCAATAAATTAGTAGTGTCAAAGTTTGGACAATTTATTGGTAAACGCTATGAGTGCGGAGGCTTGATCCGCTTTTCATTATCGTTTCTTCGAATAAGTCTGTAAACAATGGGTGCCTAATTACCCAACAGATAATCCCCACCAATCTTCTGAAAAACACTTGTAACAAACAAAGCCTAAATGGGATCAGTGGAAGACACTTTTTTTTTTGAAATCATTCTACTTCAAAAAAGAGCTAAAATGATACACATCAAAGAGGAAAAAAACACTAGCAGCTCAGCCTACTAGGTTGCATTTTTGTCTTTTGTGGCAGGATCGCATTTGAACGGACCTCCAAAACGGCGCACCCGTACCCGTGCCCGGCTGCCCGCGGCCTCACATTCTGGAGGGAACAGCGGGGCGTACGACCGAGCGCCGAAAAGCTGCGGCGGCAAACCAAAACCCAACCTCTCCACGGCTCTCACCATCCGACGGCCAAGATTGATCCGCACGACGCCCATCCCCCGCCACGTCACCGATCCGCGCACTCCCCTCGCACTGGCTCCCATTGGCTCCCCGGTCCTATATAACCCTATCCCCACCCACCGCTCCTACCAAACGCACGCCACACCTCACCGCACCGCCTCCGCTCTCCTCTCTTTCCCCTGCGCTCCGCTCCCTCCATCCACCGAGCATCTTCTCCGAGCTCTGTAGCCATGGCCGGCAGAGGAAAGGCGATCGGCTCGGCCGCGGCCAAGAAGGCCGTCTCCAGGAGCTCCAAGGCCGGGCTCCAGTTCCCCGTCGGCAGGATCGCAAGGTTCCTCAAGGCCGGCAAGTACGCCGAGAGGGTCGGCGCCGGCGCGCCCGTCTACCTCGCCGCCGTGCTCGAGTACCTCGCTGCAGAGGTGCGTTCAATTCCGCCTTCTATTGCTCGATCTTTGCTATGGGTGGTCAATTTGATCTGTTTGGGTCTATCTGGTCACTACATCAATTGCTTGGTCGGTGCCAAAATTGGGGAACAAATCTAGGGTTTTCGATCTGGAAACCACGGGTCTTCGTTCAGACTCAGTTTTCGTCTAGCTTGGATGATTTAGCCCGCTTCTTCCTTGCAGGTTCTCGAGTTGGCCGGGAACGCAGCCAGGGACAACAAGAAGACCCGCATCGTGCCGCGCCACATCCAGCTCGCCGTCCGCAACGACGAGGAGCTCTCCCGCCTGCTCGGCATGGTCACCATCGCTAGCGGTGGCGTCATGCCCAACATCCACAACCTGCTGCTCCCCAAGAAGGCCGGAGGCAACAAGGCTGCGGCTGCCGATGACGATAGCTAGATCTGTGCTGTTCGTTCGGTGCTGGGCTGTATCACAGTGTGTAGTAGCGTGTTCTAGTGTTGCCTTAGGTGTCGCGTTCTGTTAGGATGATACTATTGGTTGTGTATCTGTGTCGAGTTATTATCGGTTCTAAGCTTGGATGAGCCTTTGTGTGGACAAGGATTACTTGCTCTGTAATTCGCTATGATGTTCTATAACTGTTGCATCTATGATATGACTTATTTATTGCACTATCTGTTTCTGGCTGTGTATTCATGGTCAGAGTTCTTGAAATTGTGTACTCAATTCATGGTAAATATACGAATTGGCCGTGGCATTATGCTATTCTCATCTGAGGGTGTGTCTGCCGGCTTGACCTGAGATGCTGCCGGCTATGGACGTGTTAATGATGAAAGTTTTATCACTGCATCTTGGGTAAGGCGCGTGTAGGTTTTGTGTGATCCAGATGCAAGAGAGTAGTATTTGGATTTGGAAGAATTTAGGTGTTGGGAGTTTTTTGGTTTTCAGGTTAATTCAAAACTGTTTATGTTGGCTTGGCATTGGAGGCTGTTCGGCTATGGATGTGTTAATGGCGAATGTTTCATCACTGCATCTTGGGTAAAACGTGTAGGTCTTGTTTGATCCAAGGGAGTAGTTTTTAGATTTGGAAGGATAGAGGTTTTGGCGGGGAGTTAGTTTGGTTAATTCAAAACAGTGCTAGGGCGGGAAGCTGAAACAAAAACTTCGGATCTAGTACCCGCTCTGATTAAAGTACTCTGCACATGGTTGATTGCCTGGCTCATCATTCAACGGAACTGCCATGAAGTTCCCACCGGTGCAGAAATGGTACAGATCGAGAAAAAGAAGCTACGACAGCAGTACGAATTGGAAAAGCGAGCACTCAAACTTTCACCACAATTTACACACGAATGGGGTACATGATGTTTATGCTCTTTGCAAAAGTAAATGTGAAGTGCAAACAAAAGAATCCAGTGTGTATGAGCTTGTGTGTGATGCATCTCTTTCTTTCTACATTTCTTCCTTTCATTCTGTGTTGGTACAATTGTACAACGAAAAAACAGCAGGCAGTATAAACAGTCAGCCAGCCTACTGTTTCTTCCTCGCTGTTACGCTTGCCTAACTAAGAGGTCAGTGTTCTCCCCCCTCCTTTTAATGGCCAATTCTGCCTTCACTTCGTCTTCCAAATGGACGCCTGTCTTGACTATGGGTATCTCCTTTGCTTGATATAGGAGCCAAGGTGCAACAATAACTTGTCAAGAACATTGGGTCTCACGGCAGATGACTGGGTCTGTTAGGATAAGGTAAGTAGCTTTGTTTAGAGCTAACTTTCCTCATCAGAGCTAGAGCTAGAGCTTGAACTATCTGCTCTCCGGTCTTGAATAGCTGGAAAGAGATTACGCCGGGCATCTTGAAAAGACTTAGGTGGCTGGGAAGGCAGATTACCTCCTGGCTTTGTTTTCTTTGGAGCTGCAATTTTCGATGTTTCTTTCACCTCTTTGCATACCTTGTCTAGCATGGCGAGGAAATCTCGCACTACGACGAATAACCGAAGGCCCTCATCCTTTCCTGTACTCCCATGGAAAAAATCGACAGTGCCTTTCACCAAGGACCGTATTTTCTTCTCTTCCTCTAGCAAGCAAGTAACATCAGCTTGAGACTTCTCTATGAAACGCACAAGCTTGCGGTGAAACCCACTGTCTTCATCCAAACTTTTCATGCTTGTGTTCAAGAATTCGTTGGTTTTCACAAGCTTGTGGCCAAGACTTGCTACCGACATAGTCAACTGATCCGCATCGAGGATTGCTGCCTTCCTCACATTCTGAAGTTCATCCCCTAAACTCGACACAACCTGCAGACCTAGCTGTTTGTATTCGTCTTCAGTTTTTTCATCATTGTCATCAGTAAGATCATTGGTCTTCACACTGGATACACCGCTCGTCTGCTCTTTTGCAGCCCGTGCAGAACGGACACCTTCAGAACGGATTATCTCTTGAACAACAAAATGCAACAGCGTTGTCTTCCCATCAGTTCCTTTCACATCAGACAGCTTAAGGAGAGTGTCTAGTTTGAATGCTTGAGCTCCTCCACGGAACGTGCCAACATTCATCCGGTTCCCCGTTTTAAGGACAGCTTCTAGTAACTTCAAGAAAAGACGGCTGTTTCTAAGCTCCTCAGAAGCCACCTAATCAGGGTTTATTAAACCACGTGCAGAGTACTTTAAGTATATACCGACAAAAGCATAAAGTTACAGAAAGATTATGTAAAAGACTGATAAAAGTCATACAACAGAACCAAAGATAATGTAGAAGTCGAAAAATTATAGTGGCTATGTTAGTACCTCTAAGGTGGCAAAAGATTGCTTTACACTTGAAGCTTCCTCTGGTAAAATGGACATGAATAGTAATGCATCCAGACGCTGGTAGATATAAGGAATGTCAATGATTGCCTTTAAGAATTGCTCTGCAGGACCAAGCTGTGAGAGCTCCCCAGTATATAATCGAAGCCTGAGCTCCTCATCACTACTTG
This sequence comes from Poa pratensis, assembly GCA_947311845.1. Lineage (NCBI taxonomy): Eukaryota > Viridiplantae > Streptophyta > Magnoliopsida > Poales > Poaceae > Poa > Poa pratensis. The sequence goes on from CAMZMU010000098.1 coordinate 9,364,164, forward strand.
GAACCCATCTTATCAAGGTCTGTATCAAGTCGGATGGAAGTTCATTTCCTACAAATTATCAAGGGAAATGGATAAAGCAAAAGATGGCATCAGGAAATAGGATTGCATCAGTGTTCTTTTTCACACATGCTAAACCAATATAGTCATAAGCAAATGAACCCACGTTTGAGACGTCCATATGCTAAAATATGGATGCCAGACATGCGGGGTAATCTTCCTGGATGTATTATTAGTTCAAGAATTACAGTTGAAGTACAACATAGTATTCATGTCAGTTTAGCAAACTTGTGTACCATTTGCTTTGAAAAATAAGGAAACAACTGAAATTAGGCTATTTATTGCCCTTAGCCAGTCTTCGACTCCTGATTGTAAAGACACAATTGATACTATGTAGTATGTACAACTAGCATTGTACATCAGATAAATGTATTGCACGAAGAACTCGGATCTTACAGCGTTGTCTCTGCCTACCGGGCCCAGTGCCTCGGATCCCACGTGCGGTTCAACACTAACAAAATATGAAGGCGCACACGGAACCTAAATGCTGCCTCTTGACAGAAGGCTTCTCACGACTGACAGACTGGCTGTCCGTGGATGGCCTCACAACCTGATCTGCCACCATGCTTAGGCGCGCCGGAGATGGCAATCCACCTTTGTATGGACTGCCCCTACACCGAGGCCATTTGGAATCTGGTGCATTCTTGGAATGAAACCGGGAACCAAATACTTGCCTAGAGTTTTTCCTCCATATCGGATTTGTGGGACGAGCTAATCCTAGGGACGTCAACGGAGGCCTGAAGGCAAACCAGTGGGCGGCGGAAAATAATCCTATGAGACCGGGTCTATCCACCCACCAATTTAGACCAACTCCATAGTATGCCACGTGTGCACACAGATCTCAAAGCACGGAGGACTTCTTCTTCCCCAAATCATCTCAAAACTGTGTGTCACCGCGCATGGATGTATCTCAGAAATATTTCTACTGGTTCAGCTGCAGTGGCACGACAAACCCGGCGTGGAGCTGTGCCGGCGGGAACAATGCATGGTACAGCGATAGCGGCATGTCGCATGCGGCCGGGATAGCAGGGCATGCGTCGAAGAGCAACATTGGCGCTTTCTCATAGTGGATGCCATGATCTCTATTCTCCAACTGGAACAGTACTATGGCGCCTGACTAAATCATTGTTTGTCTTATTACCATCAGCCTAGCTACTATTCTGACCCTTACATCAACGACATTTTCTACCATGGCCATGGCCCCATGGTCTTGTTCGGTAAGACCTCGCATCTCCTACGGGGCTACGGAACTAGCAATTTTGTGGTGGAGCGGACTGGGACAACTAGCGAAGGAGGCGGCGTCACTATGGCAGGAGATACCGCAGGAATCTTGCGCCTCGTCGGCCATGAACCAGAGCTGGTTCCAGATGCAGTACAACGCGGGGACACAGAGATGATTTGGGGAAGAAGAGGTCCTCGTGCTTTAAGATCTGTGTGCACACGTGGCGCACTACGGAATTGGTCTAAATTGGTGGGTGAATAGACCCGGTCTCATAGGATTATTTTCCGTGGGCGGCTGCTATATTTGGAACACGTGGAAGGAAGGAACTGTCGAATCTTCACGGTTCGGAGGCTTACATACGTTGAGGCTTCCATGTTAGCATGGGAGGACATCCTGCAGCGAGGCAGAGAGCTTTCGCCGTGTTCAACACTGATATCTCCACTATAAATATATACACTCTCTGTTCGTTTGGGGTTTTGGCATGTCCCCACTATAAATATATGCCCTCTCTATACTATGTTGGTTTTCCCCTTCTCTGTTCCATTTTTTTGGCATTGTGCATCCCGATGTCTCGACTAGGTCTTGACATCATGTTGTTAAAGAGGCCAGATGTACTTGATATCATCTTGGTATTAATATATTACCCTTTATCGAAAAAAAATGAAAAAGCAGAGCTCCTGCCGGTTGCACTAAAAAAAAACCTACAACCTGATAACTGATAAGTATAAAAGATATCAGGAGTTCAGGACTCTAACAAAATAAAAAAATATAGCTCTTCCCAAGTGTACAATTAAACGAACTATATCTATAAGGCTATGGCAATAATCAAAAGCAGCATTCCATCCAGGAAGGGCCATGCACTTGAACAACACAGATGAGTGACAATAGACTTTACCTTCCTTAACTGCACAACATACTTCCTCAGCTGAAACACTCAATGCCTTCAATGATATGGCAAGGTTCTGTGCCTTTTTAGGATCAAGTATTCTCACAAGCTGGGTAGCCTCCTTTGATGCTACATCTTTTCTGGCATCACGCCCTTCTTGTCAGCGTTATATCCAAAAAGGGTTTCAATAGCGTCCTCGTTAAACCTGTCAAGAAGTATCAGTTAGTTATAAACAATGTGATTTACAATAATAGATATACGACCGCAGTTATATCTACAAAGTACAAACTTACTGGAATGATCCGGCTTTAAGGTGATCCCACACCATTGATTGATTAGCATTTGCTGCTACTTTATCCCAAAAGAAGGGCTTAAGCTTTGTTTTAGCTTCACTAGAATTTCATCAGCCTCTTGCTTATTTCCTGACTTCTTCATAGGTGGTGGACGCGTTTTGGAAGAACCAGGCATCGCTGGTGGTGGTGGGCGAGGTCCAGATGATTTTCCTGGTGGTGGGGGAGGTGCAGCTTTTGGAGCAGGAGGCGGTGAGGGTCCCGAGGTAGGAACCGGCGAAGACTTTGGAGCTGTTGGCGGTGAGGGTCCTGAGGTAGGAACCGGAGAAGCTTTTGGAGCTGGTGGCGGTGAGGTTCCTGAGTGAAGAGCTGGAGAAGCTTTTGGAGGCGGCGCAGGTGCTTGAGGAGCCTTTGGAGGTGGAGGTGCCGTAGCTGGCATCACTTGTTGATGTACTGGTGTTGATCCTTGAACAGAACCAACAAAATTAGCCATTGTTTTGGATGAACTGTTGAAGACTGCTGGATCAGTGTTTCCACTTTCCTGTGAGCCTAGCTTCGCATGACCATTTTGACCAATGTTTTGGTCTTCCTGTGAGTTTAACTTTACATGGCCATTTTGACCAGTGTGGGACTTCCTGTGAGCTTAGTTTCACATAGCCATTTTGATCAGTGTCAGTGCCTTCATGTGAACTTTGATTCACATATCCATTTTGACCAGACTCTGACTTCAGTGACAATGCTCCCAGCTTATTCACATCTATTTGATTTACATGGGAAGATGTACAAGAACTCGCTGCAAATAAAATCATAGAAGTCAGTGGTAGAAGAAAAAATTACTCTGTCCTGGAGAAAGAATTGGTGATTTGAGGTACATTACTCAGATTCAGGAGTGGCTTATCATTATATGCAGAACTCTGACTTTCACGGCACATGCAGCAGAAGACACCAAGAAGGGCTAGAAGTGCTACAATAACTAGGGAAAGACAATTGTAGTGGTAGTTGACATGCCATCATCGTCCTTTTTTGCTACTGTTTTAGTTGCTGGTGCTGCCTTTTTAGTAGGAGTTGTTTGTGATGAAACACTGTCAGTTGGTTTCCCTGGGACAGGTTTTACCGCTTGATTTGCAGGAGAAGGTCCAAGAGTCAGCTCTCTTCTTATTGAGGCGATAAGTGTTTTGATATAACCATCGGGCAGGTTTTTTTCGACCTCAAAAGTCTGTTTGCTTAAGCAGATCAGCAAAGTTTGCTTGATTTCTGGTGTCAATGGACTGGCGCCTTGTTCAATGACAGAGGAGGTGTCCTTGTTGTCAGATATCCCATGGAGAATAACAAGTACATGGTTGTAGTTGAAGTACTTTTTAACATCCTGAAGACTTTTCTTGTCTAATCCACACTTGAGCCATGCGTGTTCCACCTAAAGATAATATAAATAGTAGTCACCCTTGTCAGTACATGAAAATTAATCATAATGATATGCGATGATAAATGGGGCGTTATCCTTTCAGAATGATAATAATATGATGAATCACACCTTTAGAAAAAAAAAGTATCATGAAGGCGAATTACCAGAGAATCAGCAGTTAGAAACTACTCCCTCCGTTTCGAATTATAAGATATTCTATCTTTTTCTGAATCACATGTATATAGACACATTTCAGTGTGTTCGTTCAATCATTTCAGACCATATGTAGTCCACATTGAAATATCCAAAACATCTTATAATTTGAAACAGAGGGAGTACGAACTATTTATCCATCAAATTCCAGGCTGAAGGTTAGTCCTGCTGTGAAACATTACTAGTATATTGGAGTAAATATCATCACATTACTTACTTAGGAGAGTAATGGTCATCACTCTCAGTCTCCAATGTTTCATACCAGTAATAACAAAAAAAAAATCAAACATATGTTACTCACAAAGCAATAAAATAAATAAATATTGGTAGCATATAAAGCGTGTTCAACCAGTGCAGTGATGTGTGTCTAACAGGAGGATACATTAATAATTAAAGACAGTTAAAATATCTGATTCAAATCTCTGCTTATGGAGTTTAAATATGTAGGGTCAGTATTTTGTAATGCGAATGGACAGCTTTGGCATCTGAAAACCCCTAGAAATTCAGCTATCTCATCTCTTCTAGTACCGATAATTTGGGGAGCACCACAAGGCAATTATGCCATACCAATCGATCATGAGCTCATACCTATGCACCCTATGTGTTCAGATAGTGAGGACAGACCCAAACACCATATCAGAAGTACAACTGGGCAATAATTCTATCATTCTAACGGACCTTCAATTCCTCGACCTCTTTTTTCGCTTCACAAAAAGATTGATACTTAATTCCCACTTCTTGAGATGACCCGAACTAAACTACTTTGCTCTTGATTACAACTATGCAATGACACCATAATCATATACAGTAGGTGTTACTACCGAAGCAAGTGAAACACATGGAAAATTATACTCACCCAGTCGTCTACTTGCTTGATGAAGGCCGGTGTCAGCGCAGGTGGCGACATATTGCTTGCGCCAACGAGCAATCCTTGGCAGAGCGTTGGTGCGAAGAGCAGCACGGAGATGATGCACGGAGCGAGGAGCCATTCTCTCCTCATCTTTTCCCTTCTCCTTCCTACACCCACCCGACCATTGCAAGGCGCAACTCCTCGGAATTGGGCGGAAGATTCCACCCGACGGACAATAAATCCCCTCCTTCAAAGCAATTGCTCAACGAAATCCAGTGATTCAGCCCAAATGTTTTCACAAGAAAAATTCAGAAATGGCGCCCTGTTGGAAGCTTTATTTCCGACAGGAATACGCCGCCCAAATTGGCGCAAAATCGCAGCAGTGACCTTCTGAAATCAGATACCTCGAGATGCTCCGAGAAACGCACCTATTAAGGCGAGAAAACTGAGAAACAATCACCAACGGTGGGGGATTTGGGGGGCTTCCACGGCAAAGAACCGAATGCACGGCCGCATTGCCCCCAAATCGAAGGAATCCGCAAACGCGGCCGAAATCCGGCCAAACTCGAGGCCTTTACCGCCGGCGCCCTAATCCGCCAAGAAATCGACCCCAATAACACGGGATAGATAACAAAAATCACAGAAAGAACAGGTCTAGGAAGATGCACCAATACAAGGAACCACCAAATTCGCGGCTGGAGAAGCCACGAATTTGGGCGTGATCTGGAGCCACCGGGATGGCCAGCGAATCCTTTTAGAGCGCGCGCTTTATCTCTCTTCTCGTCTCCCCGCCGAAATGGGAGGACGATGAAGAAGCGGCAGGAGAGGCCGAGAGAGGCAGGGAACATGCGCGACGTGGTAAATCAAGGAATGATGGTGATGTACCCTTTTACCCTATAGGAAAGGCAAAATACATTTCAAACACAAATTCTCGATACTTTTCTAACACAAATTTAAGAAGACAAAGCAATTATAAGGACAAACTTACAATTCAAACTTAATACTACCTCCGATCCTAAAAGAGTGTCGTAGCTAGTGCTGCTAATTTGCACGTATTCAGGCCATTCCGTCCGAACTTATACTTGGATCAGAGGGAGTAACAATTTTTAATTGCGGAGAAGAAAATGGGACAATAGATATTTATTGGAGTTCGGATATACCGACAATCGACATCTTACTGTCCATCTGTGATAAATATCGTACACAACCTAGTAAACCGTATAGAAAGGTGGCAAGCTCCACAAAGAGGTCGCCAAGCCCGTGTAGAAAGCGGTGACCTTTAAAAGTAACAATGTCTTGGACTCTTACCGAGTCAATCAACATATAGGTCTCAAACCAACACAACAAATTACTAGGAATTTTTTCTTGAAACCTTTTCATAATGGGTAAAAACTAGAATGAAACAATTTTTTTTCAATTATATTTTATAAATTTGAGAAAAAATCACATACAATATGTTCATGATGTTTATTAAATTATATGAGAAAACAAATGTTCATATAATGCAAATAAATTGTTCACATGAGGGAAAGAAAAATAAAATAAAGAAGAAGACATGAATAAAAAAGTAAAAGCAAAAAGTGTGGGGTGGGGAGAAATAAAAAGGAAAACATACGATAATGAAAACGAGAGAGAAAACTTTTAAAAAATTAACAGAAAAAAACGTGAATCAGTTAAAAATTCAATATAACTCCCAAACTCATATGCTCCTGTTTGGGTACAAATTTCGAAAAAAATATAAAAACACTCCAATCAATTCTGAAAAAAAAACAGGGACAAACATATTGAAAAGTTCTACATACGTGCAAAGTTTTGTGAAGAAATAATATTTTTGTGCCCTTTGCGAAAAAAAGTGGCCAATATAGGATTTAAATATATCTTTTTAGAGCACTGATTTTGTTTTCTTTACACCGAGCACAAAAAAATGTCATTTCTTTATGAAATTTTGCACGTATGTGGATCACTTGGACATGTTTATCACTGTTTTTTTTTTTAGTTTTTTGAATTATTTCAAATTTTGTACTCAAACATGAGCATATGATCTCGGCTGCCAAAACTGCTCTCGACTCTCAGTCAGTTAGCACTACAACATAAGAATCGTCGGAGGCAGTACGAACGTGACGAATCTCAGCTAATTTGGGCCGGCACATCAACCTCCAGCGCGTCGGCGTAGGCGTTGTATAGGAAATTCCGCCCGTGCTCCATCGTGCCTCCCCTTTCTCTCGCCGCCGGCGCCGCCATGCCTTTCAGCTTCCCATGGCTCAAGGACCCAGCCTCCACAAACCCTAGCCCCAGCAAACCCAGCATCCCCAACCCGTTCCTCCCCATCCAGACCCACCTCACCTCCTTCCTCTCCTCCATCCCTTCCCACGGCCCGTCCCACCGCCATGGGCTCGCATCCCACGCCCCTCCTCCTCGTCGCGGCGGCGGCCCTGCCCGTTAACGAGATAGAGGACCGGCTCGCCGGGGTCCCCGTGTACGCTCTCGCCAACGCCTCCCAGGAGTTCGTGCTCGTGTCGAAGTCGCACGGGGGCGGCGGTGTCGGCGGAAGCGCGAGGCCGCCGCCGGCGCTCGGGATGCTCTGCTTCCGGAGGGAGGATGCCGACATGCTCCTGGCACAGATGGACGGCGATATGCGCGCTGGATCGACTGTGGTGCCTGTCGCGCTCAACAAGGTTAGCTGCACTCTTCAGCCAACCTGTTGCATTCGGCTCACTTAGGTTTTGCTGGATGGAATCCTCGTAAGTAGCTTTGACGCTGGGACCATCATGTATGCCGTTGTCTAGCGACTAGCATGCCAATTGAATTTGGAACAGTCATCGTGTCTCAGGGCAGTCATGGCTGCTGGGTGCAAAATTTGTACTCCGTCATTTGGTCAGGCATTACTTGTTTTCGTTAACTTAAAGCTGTCTGATACTCTGATCATTTGATATCATGCTAAAGTCTTCAATAGGAAATATTTCCCGGAAATCGCTAGTCATGCATATCCTGAGGGCCTTGTGTGTGGCTTGATTAAATGCTTGAACGTGTTCTGCTGTCATAATTCATAAATTCATTTTTCTTTTAATTAGGAGTTAAGGGCCTGAATCAATTTGATCGCTTTTTTATAAATAGAGGCCACATTTCGAATGAACTCCTGTATTTGCAAGATTGATAAACAATTCTTATTAGATTTTCAGTGATGTTTATGCGCACACATCAATATGTTCTGGGTGATGCTATCATCTTAGCTTTGCTACACTAATTATTATAATAGACATCACAAATGCTGCTAAGGAAGTTATTCTTCCTTCTATTTTAGAATTTGGAGATGTTACTAGTTTTTTCTCTCGATAAAACGCAAAGCTTGCGTTTGAATACATTGAAAAGATAGAATACGTTTTACAAACCTAAAGCAAGGCGAGGAGACAGAAACACACACACAACATCAGGACAATGGTGTAAATTAATGAACATCCCAAGCTGCAGGCCGGCAAACTAAGACCTAAAGCACCAGCTGGGGACTAGTTACTGGAAAGCCCATTGAGGTGTCCTTAGTATCCATTTACCATTTGAAATTGTACGTTCCCGCTTCTGCACTACCTTCTGTGTATACATATTTTAGAGCATCTTATTTAAATGTGATTCATTTTTTTGTTTTCAGGTTATCCAACTGAAGTCGGATGGTGTGGCATTTAGATTTCTTCCTGATTCTTCCCAGGTGGCTAATGCAATTAAGGTAACACTCTTTTAGTAGATGGCAGTGCACGTGATTTTATGAGCAAATTTTATCCTTTTATCGACGTCTCTTGATCATATATTTCACTTATGTAATAATGCAAGATGTTGGTTGACCGAGGATGATATGCTTAGTTGGAGTTTTAGAAAATTGTAACCGATACTTCTGTATTTGTTAGGGCACCTGACATTGTTGTGATTATACATAAATCTGGCTTATACTTGGCTGTATAACCAGTTTTCTTGTTATAACTTTTCGTTTATGTATATACTCGTGTGGAAGCAAAACAATCATTTGCATTTCCATTAGTCATTGCACTTGACATTTCAGTACTCCAATTTAACAATTTGATTGAAAAGTTAAGTGCACCAAGATGCAATATAAACTCATCTTAACACGTCACATTTGCCCATATTGATCCGTTTTCTATAAGATATTCAGACCAATATTTACATTAGTTGTTTTGGGTTTTTATATTGAACTGAATATCAGTCTTGGAAGACCTTTTTTTGTTGGCTTCAAATATTTTATTTGCTGTGAGAGTAATCCTTGCTTAGGATATATCTAGTGGGTTCTAGTATGTTTTCTAGACTAAGACTTAGGCTGTAAGATAGAGTAGTAGCCCATCCTGGTTAGCAGCAGAAGGTTGTAGAAACCTAGCTGTACAAAGTTGTAGAAGGTCTGTCACCAACCTTGTATCCTATATATATGGCACTATGCAATACAAGCAAGAGTAGCTTGTGCAGCATACAGCAAACACCTTCCCACATAGCTGAGTCTAACATTTGGTATCAGAGCCAAGTTAGGAGAGGATCAGCCAAGTTAGGAGAGGATCCTAAGAGATGTCAACTCCAGTTTAGCAGGGTATGGGTATTGCCCGCAGTCCGTCTCACCAGCCGCGGCGCCGTCCCCTTCACCACCACCGAGACGACCGCGCCACCGCGAGGATTGGCAGGCGCGAGGTCGTTGTCGAGCGTGTCATGAAGGAAGTCGGCGGCGGCAATTACTCGACATTGACGCGGACGAACTACACTGAATGGAGCCTCCTCATGAAGGTGAAGCTGCAGGCTCGGGGCATCTGGGATGCAATTGAGCTCGGTGCCGCCGACTTCCAGGAAGATCGAATGGCGCTGGAGGCATGGTTTTTAAGGCGGTAAGGCGTCATAAGGCGGTGGGGGGGCACCTCACCGCCTAGGCGCTCAAGGCGTGAGGCGAGGCGACGCCTTAAGCAATTTAGAGGCACAAGCAGCACAGCAGTACAGGCACAACACCACGGGCACCCATGGTTTTAAAGGCGGAGAGGCGTCGGGGCGTCCAGGGGGAGCGCCTAGACGCTTAGGCGACGCCTAGGCGGGCGCCTTGTACGGAAAGGCGCCAAAGGCGGTCGAATTCTTGGGGCGGAGGGGGAGCGCCTGGACGCCTAGGCGTCGCCTAGGCGACGCCTAGGCGACGCCTTTAAAACCATGCGGGCACCAAGCAGTAGCTTTCTACTACTGTATCAGAGGCACAAGCAGCACAACAGTACAGGGCTACAACACCACGGGCACCACAAGGCACAGTAGTACCTCCTCTCTCACACACACAGTAGTACAGAAGTAGCTCCTCTCTCTCTCACACACCACGGGCACAGCAGTACAGCAGTAGCTCCTCTCTCTCTCACACCATGGGCACATCAGTAGCTCCTCTCTCTCACACCACGAGCACAGCAGTGTACATCAGTAGCTCCTCTCTCTCTCACACACACTATGGGCACAGCAGTACAACAGTAGCTCCTCTCTCTCTCACACACCACGGGCACAACAGTAGCTCCTCACCACGGGCACAGCAGCAGACAGTAGTACAACAGACATCAGCAGACAGCAGCAGCAGGCGTCCAAAAGCGAGCAGAGCGACGCCTTCCCCGCCTAAGCGACGACTTGGACGCCTCACATGGCGAATCTGGACACCTTAGACAGGAGCCTAAGGCGACGATGACGCCTTGCTGTCTCTGGGCGCTCTGACGCCTAAGCGTCGCTTAGGACGACTTGGCGACGCCTTAAAAACCATGGCTGGAGGCCATCCTGCCAGCTGTTCCACAAGAAATGGTGGCTAGCCTGGCTGTCAAGCGAACAATGAAGGAGGCGTGGGGGGCGATCCGAGCCATGCGTGTTGGTTCAGACCGCGTGCGAAATGGCAAGGTGTAGCAGCTGAAGAAGGAATTTGAGTTGATCTCGTTCCACGACGGGGAGTCCGTTGACGATTTCGCGTTGCGCCTCACCAACCACGTCACAAGCCCCGTCACGCTTGGAGCGCCTATCGACGAAACTCAAGTCGTCGAGAAATTCTTGCGAGTTGTGCCGCCTAGGCTGGCGAAATAGCCCTTGCAATCGAGACCCTCCTTGACACTTCTGATATGTCGTTGGAGGAGGTCACCGGTCGGCTGAAGGTAGCAGAGGACCGTCTCGAGTCGCCGGAGCCGCAACGTGAGCAGGGCAAGCTCCTACTCACCGAGGAGCAGTGGCAACAAAAGATGAAGGAGCGCCAAGGAGGCAGCTCCTCCAGGCCTGCGTTGCGATGACGACAGCCTCCGCGTAAGAAGGGTGGAGAAGGCAACGAGGATGGTGCAGGGGCTAGGGACGGCCCGCGCGATGACCCATGCCGCAACGGTAGCCGTCGCGGCCATTGGGCCAAGGACGTCTGGCAGCCTAGGAGAAACGGGAGCAAGCCATACTTGGCCCAACTAGAGGAAGATGATGACGGGCCTGCTCTCCTCATGGCGCAGGTCTGCGAAGCTCCTGCCCAAGCCATGACAGTACAACAAAGCATCGCTCCAGCCCCAACCATAGAGGTGGTGGAGGACAGCACCACTACAACTCCAGAGCATCCCCCACTTCACATCGATGAGCCAAAGGGAGAAGCCTACCTCAGGATGAGCAGCGACGACTAGCAATTCAGCGCTGGTACCTCGACACCGGCGCCCGAGATGTTGATGAAGAGCAAGGCTGGGATTGGGAAGCACAAGGCAGCGAATACTTCGATAGCAACTTTGACATAGAGTACATCATCAGGATGCCCAGCCAGGTATCTAGTTCAGGAGAAGACGAATCTGGGTGTCGAGACATGGGGCTCAAGGTGCCTCAGCCAGCACACCACCATCGCCTCCATCATCTCCAACAAGTGCTGCAAGCCCAACAACTGCAGAATTTGTCACGCCACCAGCAGATGATGATGATCGACTCGACGCTGCACATGGCGACACACCAGTCCGCTATCGCCTGGTCGAGAATCTAGTTGGAGGAGAAGAACCAGTGCCTGGGCTTGCACCACGCAACCTTGATTGTGAGCTACACTTGGCCAGCACGGGGGAGCCGTGCTCATTTGCAGAAGCTGAGCGCGACAAGGCATGGCAGGCAACCATGCGCGAGGAAATTGAAGCTGTGGAGCGAAACAGGACATGGGAGCTCGTGGATCTGTCACACGAGCATCAACCAATAGGCCTCAAATGGGTCTATAAGTTGAAAAAAAATGAAGCTGGTGAAGTAATCAAGCGCAAAGCACGGCTGGTTGCTCGCGGCTTCGTTCAACAAGCCGGCGTAGACTTTGATGAAGTCTTTGCTCCCGTGGCTCGCGTGGAATCGATCCGGCTGTTACTTGCTCTGGCTGCCCAGGAGGGTGGCCCATCCATCCACATGGACGTAAAATCGGCCTTTCTCAATGGAGAACTAAAGGAGGAAGTTTATGTGAAGCAACCACCCGGTTTCATCATCAAAGGTGAAGACGGAAAGGTCCTGCGGCTGCGCAAGGCCCTCTATGGCCTGCGACAGGCGCCGCGAGCATGGAATGCGAAGCTTGACTGCACGCTCAAAGCAATAGGCTTCAAACAGAGCGAGCACGAGCATGCAATATACCGACGCATCACCGGCGATGCAACCTTGCTCATTGGAGTATATGTGGATGATCTAATCATCACAGATTCATCCGAGGGAGCAGTGGAGAGCTTCAAGGACGATATGAAGACAAAATTCGAGATGAGCGACCTTGGATTGTTGTCTTTCTATCTTGGAATCGAAGTCCAGCAACACGCCGAAGGCATCAGCCTATGTCAGGCACACTATGCCTCGCGCATCCTACAGCTAGGAGGAATGGAAGGTTGCAATTCTGCACACACTCGAATGGAGGAGCGGCTCAGGCTGAGCCGTGAAAGTACATCAGAAAAGGTGGACGCTACAGAGTACCGGCGGATCGTTGGCAGCCTTCGCTATCTCGCCTTTGCTTTGGGTTCATCAGTCGATTCATGGAACGATCCACAGAGGAGCACATGATGCTGATGGCTGTGAAGAGAATCCTACGCTACGTCGCTGGCACGATCAACTACGGTCTTCACTATAGGCGGAAGACAAAGGAGGCACGACTGCTTGGTTATAGTGACAGTGACCTCGTTGCTGCGACATTGACAGCAGGAAGAGCACGAGTGGCACACTGTTCTTGCTTTGGAACTGCTTGGTGAGTTGGCAATCTCTCAAGCAAAGGGTGGTTGCTCAGTCTTCCTGTGAGGCAGAATATGTAGCAGCCACAACTGCAGCAAATCGGGGAATTTGGCTGGCTCGACTTCTTGGTGAACTTCAAGGAAGAAAAGCTAAGACAGTTGAGCTAAAGGTGGACAACAAGTCTGCCATAGCATTAGCCAAAAATCTAGTCTTCCACGAGCGCAGCAAACATATCGATATTCGGTACCACTTCATCAGAGATTGCTTGGAAGATGCATCCGATCAGCTCGCTAACATTTTGACAAAATCTTTGGGGCGAGTGAAGTTTCGGAGCTACGTGCTCGAATTGGGATGGTCCAGCTCAAGTCAAGCTTGAAGAGCAAGGATCAGGGGGAGAATTGTGAGAGTAATCCTTGCTTAGGATATACTCCCAACGTTCCTGAATCCGGCGTATAGTTTTTTTGCATGGAAATTAGCGCACAGGCTGAGAGAAAAGAAAAACGTGTCTTTCCGTTCGAGTAGAGAGAAATTAGGGAAACCGGCATCCTCTCTCTCTCCCAATGGATAACTTCCTAAGCTATCCTAACAAATCCCACAATCTTCTCTCTGATTGATTCTCCCCGATATCCTCTCAAGGGCCTGTTTCCCACGAGGCATAAGTGCGAGCTTTCTTTCCTCCCTTTCCCGCGCGTCATGCAGAGCAGCAAAAGCCTCGACGCTCGATGAAAAATTCATGGCTGGTCACGTTGCCTAAACGGACTCATCACGTTGCAGCCGCTACACAGTAAAGTCCCAAACTTATGGAGTTGTCCACGGTCAAAGCCACACACATCGCATGGCTCCAAGACGCCGCTATCCGCCTCCTTGTCACCTTCAGCCTGGCTGTTCCCGGCACCTAACTGCTCGCCGGCGTCTTCCTTTTGTTCACCATGGGCTCGGAGAGGGGAACCAGACACTGGTTTCTTGTCCTTCTCCATGGGATCAGAGGTGTGCTTGAGAAAAAAGAAAAGATGGGGGTATGTGAGATTGAGAGATGGTTCTGCCGAGAGTAGAGAGAAAGAAAGAAGGGACTCGGTTGCCTATTTATCTCAGCCTTGACCAATCGGATACGTGCAGTTGCCGAGCAACAAAAAGATTCCTAAATCTAAGGTGCACATCCAGAGCTAGCGAAAGGAAAAAAGAAATAGTATACGTACGGTTGTTTCTTTCTTCTCTTGACATGCTACGTGCGGTTGTTGGCCTGATGGAAGTAGCTCTGGTTTGTCGAGGAAAAGTATTTCCGCACGAGACGGTTAGCTCAAGATAATTAGCGATCCATAATTTTAGGGGTTTCTCTATTGTGCACGCGGGGAACGAGCAAAAAACAACGATTTTGAAACTGTTACCAAAAAACTATACGCCTTGGATTAAGGAACGGAGGGAGTATCTAGCAGGTTCTAGTAGTACTATTCGAGACTAAACCTTAGGCTATAAGATAGAGTAGCCCATCCTGGTTAGCAGCAGAAGGTTGTAGCTGTACAAAGTTGTAGAAAGTCTGTAGTCATCATCCTTGTATCCTATATATATGGCACTATGCAATACAAGCAAGAGTAGCTTTAGCAGCATACAACAAACACCTTCCCACATAGCTCAGTCCTAGCTAAATCTAACATTTGCTCTAGCATATTATCCGATATATCAATTACAGCACTGGATAATGACATATTTGCCGGTTCAATATTCTGTACATATTGTATGATCCGTCAGCTTATCTGCGACCCGTATACTTTTTTGGTAACAGTTTCAAAATATATAGTGTATCGCTGTTTTTGCTCGTTCCCCGCGTGTACAATAGAGGGAAACCCCTGAAATTATGGATCGCTAATTATCCTGAGTTAACCGTCTCGCGTGGAAATACATTTCCTCGACAAACCAGCGCTACTTCCACCAGGCCAACAACTGCACATAGCATGTAAAGAGAAGAAACAACCGTACGTATACTTCTTTCCTTTTTCCTTTCGCTAGCTCTGGATGTGCACCTTAGATTTAGGAATCTTTTTGTTGTTCGGCAACTGCACGCATCCGATCGGTCAAGGCTGAGATAAATAGGCAACCGATAACGTCCCTTCTTTCTCTCTACTCGGCAGAACCATCTCTCTCAATCTCACATACGCCCATCTTTTCTTTTTTCTCAAGCACACCTGTGATCCCATGGAGAAGGACAAGAAATCAGTGCCTGGTTCCCCTCCCCGAGCTCATGGTGAACAAAAGGAAGACGTCAGTGAGCAGTTAGGTGCCGGGAACGGCCAGGCTGAAGGTGACAAGGAGGCGGATAGCGACGTCTTGGAGCCATGCGATGTGTGTGGCTTTGGCCGTGGACAACTCCATAAGTTAGGGACTACTGTGTAACGGCTGCAACGTGATGCGTCCGTTTATGCAACATGACCAGCCATGAATTTTTCATCGCGCCGAGGCTTTTGCTGCTCTGCTTGGCGCGCGGGAAAGGGAGAAAAGAAAGCGCGCGACTTATGCCTCGCGGGAAACAGGCTCTTGAGAGGATATCAGGGAGAATCAATCAGAGAGAAGATTGTGGGATTTGTTAGGATAGCTTAGGAAGTTATCTATCGGGAGAAAGAGAGAGAGAGAGGATGCCGGTTTCCCTAATTTTCTCTACTCGAACGGAAAAACACGTTTTTTCTTTTTTCTCAGCCCGTGCGCTAATTTCCGTGCAAAAAAACTACACGCCTTGGATTCAGGAACGTAGGGAGTAATATGTGTTCTTTACTGGGTGGTCGAATTGGCCACCTTTCTACAAGAACAAAGCCTTTCAGCCTCAAGCAAGTTAGGATAGGCTAGAGTTGAAACTTACAAGATCTCCAAACCCATGGTTATGGCACATGGATAGCTAACTTCCACGCTCCCTTGTCCATGGCTAGTTCTTTGATGATATTCCAATCCTCATCTCCATAAGAGTGGCCGAGTTTTGAAGTTGGCTCGCCAAGCCTATCACAACCTTCTTCCTTTATCCAGGCTTCGGACCGGCTATGTTGAGACAACATAGACGGAGTTCAAATTGGTCACTTTTCTCAACTAACAAAATGACAGCGAATTTCAAGATGACATTGTGAAACTATGTGAGCGTGAAGGGATACTCTTTCGTTCATTCCATGACTGCTGCTTCACGCCTTTGTGCATGTAGTGCAAGACATGTGCATAGAATAATAGATGTCTCATTAGATATTATAACAGTTTATCAGTTAGCGAGGACTGAGGAGGCATTGTAAAGTCGAGGTGTGTTCGTTTGGAATCTTCTAAGGAGCTTGAAGCACTTTGTTGTTCTAATTTTCCATTTCTAATACGAGACCTGATGCACAATTTTTTTATAATACATTAGTGCGGATACACCCTTATATGTTGGTGAATTTCTGATGTGATGATATTTAACTCCTCACGCAATACTTACCAGCTTTGTATTTGTTTTTCCACAGTTGATGCAAGACGAAGGGCAATTTGTGAATGAGGGATTTCCAGGAGTTCCTGTTTTCCAGGTTTGAATATCCTCATCTTGCTGGTATAATTTTGATTCATGTACGTGGTAGAACTCGTGACTAGTATAGGTTGCTCTTTACCACTTCACATCTCAGAATTGAACTGAAAAACAGTTTATGGAAACATAAAAGTTACGGTTCATCTAATTCTGCTCAATTCTCATTCGAATGATGTCACCCATATTTTAAGAAAATTCCAGTTGCAACCATCTCTACTATATAATATGTCTTCAGGTGATGGTTGGTACGTTTTTTCAATTTCCTATTTTACCCTTGTGTGTTATGAGATTTTACCCACCCCTACCCTCGGTAAGTGAAAAAAAAGGTTCATGAAAAATAACCCGCACTCCGTAGGGGAAAGAACGCTGTCTTCGCTCCCGAGTCAACGCAGTCGAAAACAGAGCTTGCTCCCCATGTCTCCGTGCGGCGGCTCCGCCACAGCCAGTCCAGCGCCGGCGATCTCAGCCCCAATCCCGTTCCACGTGCCGTCGTTTCGTCGACCGGCCTGGCGATGAGTCGCTCCTCCCAGCTGCGTGGTCAGGCTTGGGGCGCAACACAAGAAGGCTGGGAGCGGCGGCGGGACGAGCACCGACGGAAATGACTGGAGCAGGGGCTCACAGAAAACTCCGATGTCCTTCCTTGGAGCATCGCCGTCGCCGCCTCGATTTTTGCAGCACCTTGCAGCAGAGCGGCACCGGCTGCCCTCTCTGGAGCGTTGTCCGTGGAGCAACAACGTGACGGGAGGAGTAGGCTGTGGCGGCGAGGCCCGTGCAGAAACAACGGCGGCGGAGGTAGGATGAGACGGCGAGCGTGATGGTCTTCTGGAGGACCGCCATGGTTGTGCCGTGAGATGGGAGAGAGAGAGGAAATTGGGGAATTTGGAGGTAGGAGACGACGCGTGAATGAAGGGAAAAGTTGGGTTGTTGGCCCGCTGCCTTTTTTCCAGCCACGCGTACAGACACGTGTCGCGACGAGCATGAGGAGGAAGCGGACGATGGATCCTCCGCTGCGCTGCTCCGACTCATACAGTTGTACTCGCTACTCCTGCGTGGGGATAAGGAAAAATCCAATACGTATGGTTGATTGCCATGCTGGTGCAGTCATCGTTTTCTCTCTTTTTTTAACACACATCGTTTTCTCAAATAAGCTGATCCTAATAGTAAAACGGATCTATTGTCTTTAAAGTTCTTCATACATTGACTATTTTAAGGAAATAAATAGGTACGAATTAACTTATGTCTCATGTAACATTTATTCTGTTTGTGTATTATTACTTTGGATGCCCATGATGGAAGCAAGCTTGACTGAAAACTTCAAAATTAAGTAATAAATGTTTCTTTTTA
The DNA here is from genome assembly GCA_947311845.1 of Poa pratensis. Taxonomy (NCBI): domain Eukaryota; kingdom Viridiplantae; phylum Streptophyta; class Magnoliopsida; order Poales; family Poaceae; genus Poa; species Poa pratensis. The sequence continues at coordinate 9,382,138 of CAMZMU010000098.1, forward strand.
TTTGGAGAGCCGATCGTAAGAACACATGGGTGACTAAAATTAGGGTGACACTAGGTTCTTTATATTGCTATTCTAGAGGACTAATGGCATTTACACAGAGGATAACACTTTGAAATTCAATATCATTTGTTTATTTCACCCGTGGGTTTGAAGCGCTCCCGTAGCAACGCACGGGCTTTTTGCTAGTAGTCCATAGTACAACTGAAAAATACTCAATTGCAACCATGGTGCAACCGGAAAAACTTCAGCTTAAAAGAAAAAAGAGTTGCAACCATAGTGCACTGAAAAAATATCAGTTGCAACCATAGTGCACTGAAAAAATATCAGTTGCAACCATGGTGCGACTGACTAGCATGGATCTCCGTGTAACATCTGACGGCTAAGGAGTTGATTGAGCTGTAAGCTAATTCTCATTCGAATGATAATTAGCAGAAACCGTAAAATTAACCAAATGAAAACGAAACCATCTAAAACTTTCAATATTTTCATCATAGAAGTCACGTAACAGTTCCCTGTAGAACCACTTTCTGCATTGATTTTGACACCCTCACTCAATCTAAATATTGTTGCGTTGTTGACCTTGCAAGCAAACATGGCCTCGTGGTAGATACAATCATACAACATCTGAACTTGCCTGTAAATCCAGGAATTCCGAAAATATTTGCATCATTACTGTAGTTATTGGGCATTGCAAAAGCCTAGCCTAGCCTGATGATGCAAAATATTTGCATCATCAAGAACTCGGATTTTGGGTTCGGTGCTATACCTTGGCATGAGGATGGGATGGGGGATGAGCGTGGGTAGTAGATTGTTGTTTCCGGTAATAGTCGCGAGCGTCGTTGCCTGCTATCCCAACCTCCATCCGTCTCTATCGTTCGCTTGTGGGGAGCAATATGGAGAGGCAAAAGGGAACACTCAGATTGCGGGAGAGCTGACCGATGTCGAGGTAGAGCTCCAAGCCTCTCGTTTCCTCCCTGCTGGCACTGGTGTTTTCTCTCTCCTAAGGCCAGCCAAACACGACCTGCTGCCTCCCTTCACCTGCCATGAGAATCGGTGACGCTGCCCCTGCAACGGCAGTGCACTCGGCATCGTTGAGAAAGCAAGGAGCTAGGCCCTAGGGTTTGACGAAGGAGGTGGGAAGATGATGAGGAGGAGGAAATGTGGATCGTGGGTGGGAGGCCTGAAGGGCGGCAACGGAACTGCGTCTTTAAAGTAGTAGAGATGATCATGGTTGGCGAGGCTGTCCCTAGACCTCATCGAGGTGTTTCCTTGATCCAAGTGGCTCAATGGTGCCTTGTCAGCAACCACACCACAGGGGCAGGGACGACCAGGTGGTCTTCAGGCATCATCACACCAACAGTGTACATGGCGCTTGCCACCTCCTCCGCCCTTGTGTAAAGAATTGCCTTCACCATTCTGTAAGAAATTGCTTCTGCCATTGTGTACATTGCCTTTTTGCCGCTTGTACCATCCTACTCACTACCTCATTTTCGATAATTTCGTACTAACTGGCACCATTTTGTCCTCCAGCATCATCGCTATCATCAGCAAATTCCTGTGCCACCAAGTGGCCACCATCTTGACTATCATCCACCTTGCAGCTGTCCGCCTATTTTAGCTAACCAATCCACTACCCGGTTTTGTTGCATCTTACGATAAATAAGCTAATTAAAACTCAATACTGTCTTGCTTCATTTTGTGTGTGTAATAATTCCATCTTTATGACGATTGACCCACTCACCGACCTGCTTTTCAGTCAAGGAGCCTTGTTCTGATGAGTGATAACAAGAGATATCGTCCAGTTTTCTTCAGAAAGGTCAGGATTTTCATATGTTTCCCCAACCTTGATTATCATATTTTCTTACTGTGAATTTCTTATGCATGTCCAGGAGGACTTGGACAACTCACTGCACCGAGCATCTTTTGACCAGCAAAAGCCCAACCCGGTTGTCAGGATCGGTGAAACACAGGTGCTGCATTTATTCATTTGGTTAAAGTGACAAACTTTTACTTTCCATGTGCTGACTCACCCTCTTTTATAGGTTTCTTCTTTGGAAGATATCATCCAATCTATGAAGGTACACAGATCCATTTGTTAACCATACCCTTGTTCAGATGGAATCGCCATGTCAAATACTGTAGTTGGAGGCTTGGAGTGTAGTCTTAGACTAGAAAACAACATATGATGCATAATATGCAATTACCTATTGTGGTTCACGCTTGCAACCAACCTTATTTTCATGAAATTAGCATGAAAAACTTGTATTTTCATGTGAATTCTTTGCTAGACTAGTTTTGTTACACCCGTGGACCGTTTCTCTATGCATATCATTACTGGATCCATTTCCATCCATAATCTTGCATGTAGAAGCCATTTAACATTCTTTACCTCGCCTTCTGACTAGTTTCACTTTTGACATGCTTCATTTGGTTTCACATATGACCTTACCAAAATCAATGATATATTCTTGCAGGGTAGCTCCTCCTCAGAATGGGATGATGCTGTTTTTATTCCTCCAGGGTTCGACCTCGCTACTATCTCAAAGTCACCACATGCCAACAAGTAGATCTTCTGTGTATTTAGGGGGTGAAGTTTGCCAGCTTGTATTGTCTAGAAAATACTTAATCATGGTGACTTTAAAATAAATAGTATATATGTTCGTTCCCTTGACACATGACCTGATTATGTGTGACCCATTAGTAAGACTGTTCGGTATCCGTGGGCCACGGAACGGGATTTTTTTTCCGTTGCGGCAGTTTTTGTGCATGAACAAAACATAATTCAAAGGAGCTAATATCTCGTGCATATGCCATGCTTTGATTGAGTTCTGATAGTATGGTGATATAGTCCATTCTCTTGTCGTCCTCCTCCCACACCGCTTGGCTCCCTTCTGCCCCCAGCCTCTGCAAGGTGCTCCGCCCTTTGTTTTCACTACCATTCTCTTCACGTGTCTCTGCTTCTTTGTGTAATATTGTCCCCCCTGGATCATTTTCCACAATTCTGATAACCTGGTGTTTTTCTCCAATTCTTTCTGATAACTTGGAATGGTTGGCTGACTCACAACTTAAATCTTCACTCTCGGAAAACCTCTGAAGGGAGTGGTAAAAGTAGTTGTGTGAGAAGCTGTGGTAGACTTTGCCATCACCTCGCTGGCCAGATGGATTCGAACCAATTATATCACCATTTGCCATTGAAGCACAGGATCGAAATATTTCAGAAGATGTAACACTATCATTTGGGAGGTACAGATCTGAACGATCATGTATTGGAAAAGTCAGCCATCAAAATGCATATAGAAAACAAGACCTAAAAAATATCTGATTCGAACACCAACCTGAAAGATACAGAAACCTAGAAATTAAGCGAATCAGTGCAGAGCCTCATCACATCCATACCCCAAAACCTACCTGCTCGAGAACTGATTTTCTTTTTTAGGGTGAAAGACCGCCTTTATTAAAACTCAATGTTTATAGGAATACAGGCGCCATCAGGTGGCGTATCGAACCAAACACGCCGGCCCCACTCATCCAGCATAGCACTCCGAGCTAACCCATGAGCCTCTTATTCGAAATTCTCCTCTCATGGTAGAAAGATAGCTCCACGAAAATCATGCTTTGACTCAATGGTTTCCGGGAATATGAGCCTTAGGCACCCATCGATCCTTTCTCCAGGTTTGTGATCACATTAAGGCAGTCGCTCGCCACCCGGACACTGCGAGACACGCGCGAGATCAACCTCCGCGCGGCACGCTAGCGCCTCCAATGTCACGGCCTTCGTCTTTCCTGAGAAGACCACTGCCGATGCCCCCACAAACCGCCGCGTCAACATTTATTTTGAGTTGCCTCTGCAGAGGAGGGATCCATCCTAGCGCGGTTGGTCTCGTGGTCACCGCCGTTCTGCCCCTCATCGTGTCTGTGATAAGCTTGAGATCCACGGTAAAGCTCTTGATGAAGTGGTGCTCGAGATTCAGATAAAAAAGAATAGAGCGAAGGAACCAAAAGAATAAATGAGGAAGAAGCTCGCTCTCTCTCATAGAAGAAGAAGAAGAAAGGAAGGAAGGAAGGGAGCTCGTTGCCCCGAAGAAGCGTGGGCCGGATCTAGTTTGCTGGGGGTACGCGTTGCGGGCGTGAAATAATATCCACCGAGAGGAGTGCCCCCATATGATACTAAAAATGCTAATTAAACTTATGTAAGCACAACAAACCGGGTTGTCCTATTTGACGTGTTCAGCTTCACGGAGCGCGTCGACGTCTGAAGAGGAGCTCCCACTGGGCTGAAGACCACACACGCATCACCATCATCTTCATCGTCTCCAACTCCGATCTCTCTCCTCCGCCTTCTCGTCGTAGGTCCCCCCGCCGCCACCGCTGGCCGCAACCGCCTACTCCCGCCACCCGCCCTGCTCTCGAGCCACTGCCTCCGGCTTCCCTCTAACCCCGCTCGCAACCCGTCTTCTTCTCTGGCGCCGACCACCCTGCACCGAACCCCCCTCGTTGAGTTCCTCCCTCTCCTCCACTTGCGCCGCCACGGCGAGCCGCGTCGTCGCCAACTACGGGGATGTACTTTTCGTGCCTCCACTGGCGACGTCGCAGTCAGCCGCGTCGTCGCCGACTACGGGGATGTACTTTTCGTGCCTCCACTGGCGACGTCGCAGTCAGCCGCGTCGTCGCCGACTACGGGGATGTACTTTTCGTGCCTCCGCTGGCGACGTCGCAGTCAGCCGTGTCGTCCCCATCTCCGCTGAGGTTGGCCTCTGCCTCCGACGTTTGTCTCGTCTTCTCCGGCCGCGCCGCCTCCCTCGCCTCACCTCGTCTTGCTCATCTCTAGTCGCAGGCTTGGCCTAAACACTGTTGAGTGGTAAGGTACGTGTGGGCATGGGCGCAACTTGCGCCGAGTAGGATTTGTCCAACAACTCCCTCCCAACATGAAAGAAGTTTTTTCGCAAAAAAAAACATGAAAGAAGTTGAGCGGAGCCCAATAGGCGTGGCCCATAGTAGCACAATGGAACCGGATGCTTTTATTAGCCCGGTGGCAGGCACGGGCTATGAGCCCTGACTTGGCCCATATTCCCTTTGGACCCGCCCGATAGCAGCAGCCCCTCTCATAAACAACAGAGTGGGTGCCGCGTTTGCTGGTGGTCTGTAAACCAGCAACACGCACGTGTGCACCGACGACGGCAGAGCTTGGTCTATCTCACTCTCACCCCGCACGTACACTCTCATCTTCCTCTTCTTAAAATAAAAACCGCTTCTCCGTTCTGTCTAAGCGCGATCCGGTCTCCCCGTGTCTCGACAAAGCGCATCTGCGACCAAGGATCAAAGCCAACCGCACGGACAACCTAGGTAGCCGTGCCAAATTAATTACTCGATCGATGATCCTCGGGGGCAAAACTAGAACAAAGTCGGCACGGTACGTGCACTGTAGAGAATACCCTTGGAACACGTCAGTCAGTCCATTAATTGTATAGGTAGCACGTGGAGCACATGTATGTATGTATGTATTCTAGTGGTATTATGCTCTTGAACCCTTGAATAGACCGGAGAAGCACCACTACACGATCGAGGGAGGATTCGAGGAGCTGGCCGGCGGTCAGCCTCCGTTCACACGGCCGGATCGGATCCACATCTGCCTCACGTGCGCGCTGAGCCGGCCGGCCACAGCTAAGCTAGATTTATATTACGCGCTCGCGACGAGTTACCCATAACGTTTTTTTGGGGATATATAATAGATCGAGCGACCCCCGGCGTACGCGCGGCACTGTTGCTGTCCAATCCGGAATCGTCCCGTCCCGTCTCTCTCTCGTGCGTAGATACGGATTCAGATCGAGAGGGCGCATCAGGCGGCCGGCTTCCTTCAGATATGGGCAAACCACGGAAAATCCTGCGCGGATCAGAGTCATGTGCGTCCGCGGGCGTGGATGATGCGATCCCGCTGATCTCTGCTGATATATTTTTTTTTGAATTTTCAACCACCATATATAAAGTCAGCAAGCCGCCTCATTAAAAATCCTTCCAATCCCCTGGAAGGAAAAGAGTACGTCTGAAACTTGCTGTCTCAACCAAACAAAGATATATCGTTCATTACATCAGGCATAATAAAGCTAGGGGGTTCACTATCCCAAAATAAAGCAGAATTTGAATCATAGACATATCTAGCTATCTTATGCGCCACCTCATTTGCCTCCCTAGGACAATGTTGAACTTTTACTTGGCCAATCCTTCTTGCTACTTGAAAACAATCCACCAGGACGGCAGTGTACGGGCTCCAAACTTCGATCTCACCATTGAAGGGTTCAACAAGTTGTGAAGAGTCAGATTCCACAACCACGGGTCTGCACCCCAAGCTCTCAATAAGATGAAGACCCTCTAGTAGAGCTCTTGCTTCAGCTCTAGCCGCATCATATAAATTGTGTAGAGGATTTCCCGTCCCAGCCACGGCTTCACCTTTCTCGTTTCTAAGAACCGCTCCCGCAGCACCTGTACCATTATGAAAAAAACAAGCATCAACATTAACTTTATAAGAACCCGACGTGGGTTTTGACCATGATATTTCATGTGGTTTTGACCCCTTAGCTGCTCCTTTAAAGTTCAAGGTAAGGGCCTGGATTGCGAAGCTTGTTCGATCTATGGGAGCCACCGATTCTCCTTTGACAGCTTCCCTCCTCTGCCACCAAATATACCAAGAACCAACCACTATCAGTTCCTTTATACCAATGAAGTTTAGGGTTGGTGGTGTTGCTATTTGTGCTCGTAGTATTTCTTCCAAGACCACTGAACCTGATCTATCAATAGTTATAAAGTTTTCAATAATCTGTCATATACCCAGAGCTCTCCACACTTCCTTCGCCCTACTGCATTTGAACATCAAGTGAGCAATGTCCTCCGCATCCAAAGAACAAATTGGACATTGAGCCGAAACTGGAATGTGCCTGCTGATATATCTAATCCCATCAACCTGGCCGGGTTGGTCACAGGAAATAGATTTTTTTACAAATATAGCCCTCTGCCGAATGATATTGTCAAAAATGGCCCCCTCCCAGTTTTATTGCCAAAAATGGCCTGGCGGGAGTGTACAAAAGCGACACGTGTCACATTCCTCCATGTGGGGTGGCGGGAGGTTCAGTCCGCCGTACGGACTGGCGGGAGGGCTCATCCCGCCACTGTCACTAGCGGGAGGCCAGCGTGGCTGTCACCACGTCATACGGCCACTTCATAGGTGGGATGGAGCTGGGCACGTACAAGAAAAGCAAAAGAAAAGGACAAAGGGGCTGTCGTGATCAGAACAAGCAGGGGAGGTAGTGCATTCGGTGGTCTAGTGCAGTGCAGATTCCGTAGCTTTTTTTTTACGTCGCATGCCTCCCGCTTGTGGGTCCCGCCACATCCCGCCAATAAGAGTGGCGGACAGCACCTCCCGCCAGTCCGTGTGGCTGGAATAACATCCCGCCGTAGCACATGGAGGAATGTGACACGTGTCCCTTTTTACGCTTCCGCCAGGCTATTTTTGACCATAAAATTGAGAGGGGCTATTTTTGACAATAACGCTCGGTAGAGGGTCATATTTGTAAAAAAATCCAGGAAATAATACTGATCAGACATGATGCACAGATAGCACCACACACAGACGTAATCCATCGTCATGGAGGCAAAACCCTCGCGCCCACGCCGGTCTCAGTTTCTCCGGCTGCATGAGTGCATATGCGGCCGTATCACGATGCAGGCATGTGCTTGATCCATCATTCCATACAGTGATATCCACATGACGATAGATTGGAATTTTCTCCGGTTTTAATTAAAGATAGATTAATCTGAACGTTTTTTAGGCCGGGAGGTTACGTAGTTCCAGTATAATATGACACTAGCTGAATGTCCGCGAGTTGCTACGGGAGATCAAGAAAATTATATGGATACACTAATTATCCTAAGGTTACGAATTATCCTAAGGTTACGAAGCGTAAAAGTAATAATGACTTAAGAAGTGAAAATTAATGCATCAACAATACGCTCTCGTGGTTACTACACCTTGTAGAAAATATTACGTTTCGTCAAAATTGGGGACGTTGTTTGCACGGATTTTGCTAATATTCCCCTTCCAAACAGGTGACAACGTCAAGGAACTCTAGATAGGTCGATGACTCATCTGGTTGTAACCAAAAACTTGAAAAATCGTCAGAAAAATATGTATTCTCTCCCAGTATTTGCAACTATCAAACACGCAGCAGCGCAACAGGGTCCTCTCTGTTCTCTCATGCAGCAAACACAACCAAGCAAAATAAATCTCTCGACCCTGTGTGCTCTCTCATGTAGGTGTAGCAAGCACAACAAAAAAATCCCAAAGCTTCGGTCAAATCTCTTTGCCCTCAAGGAGGTTTCGTAGTTCCAGTATGGTCTCACATATCTCAGAGCGAACCTAATATATACATTCAGTCCGAGTGAGAAAAAATATTGTAATTTTTGTTTTGGACAAGGAGGCAAGTCCTTATTACACATGATAGCCAGCTGTTAGATCCATTGATTTGGAGAAAACCGACCAAAGATCGAGGTTAGAACTAACACAAAGGCCGACTGTCCGTCGTTGATCATGACAATCGCCAACATGATAGCCTGGTCGAGGTAACATCATCCCTGTCCCCATCCCTCTAACCATCGGCTCCTACTCTGCCATATACGGCCATGAACAGAGCAATATCCACGACGGATACACGAGGTTCACATCCCCTCATGCCAAACAATCAACCGTAAGGCCAAACCACCGTTACGACTTCGACTACAAGCTTCATAGGAGAAATACACAGGATTAAACCAATCGAGCCTTCCACAACGACAACTTAAACATGACAGAGTTGCCACCTAAATCTCACAACATACATCGAGACTTGCATCAAACACGCAACCCATACTTTGACCCTAATCCACTCGCCACTGTCATCGCCAAACAGTTTGTCACGTCAAACGGACCCATAACAATTGTCTCGCATCCATCCAAGCGAGACAAGCCTCCATCATCCCTTCTAGTCGAGTCAATGCCAAGACCATGCCTCCGGTCAACAACACGAAACATCACCAATGTACCGTCCCAAGAACCGAACAAGCCACAACCAGAGCCTTCACCATGAGGCAACTTTCAGGTACTTTGTTGTTTGTCCTAACACAAAGGCGAGACACATTTTTCACCTAACCTACCATGACACACCCCTAGTGCATCAACCGACTAGACCAAAACCTACATATCCACCATCAACCAGCAACGTCGAACTAAACCTGTAGACATGCGGTCGGAATAGCATCACTGTTGCCAATTGTGCCTTGTAGATGCCACACGTAGGGTAACACCGGGACCCATCGACAAGCTAGATCTGGACACATATGGGTAGATCCGCTCCTGCCAACCATAACAGTGAACATTGTCTCCCTCTGACCAACTTGGCCCGCTCAACTGAGCAACAACAAGAAGACGGGGGGATCGACTATTGAGAATCACTACTCCTGCGAAGCATAGCACTGCCACTATTGGGGACCACCACTCCGGCATCGTGGAGACCTCGCTTCGGGGACAATCGCAAATTAAATTAAACTTTGAAAGACGCCTATGCTAGCATAGATTAATATGTTCTTTTTCAAGTGAAGTAGCACATCATGTTTGTAACAACCATAAAGTATTTCTAGTTTTATTTTTGGGAATATTGTATTCCTACTTGCTTTGTGCTTTAATCGACGAGGCACCATCCAACTACATGCCAAGAGGATCACAGCGCAAACTAGTCTAGCCTGAGTGTGACACCACTTCAGAAAGACAAAGTTTATCTTTTGTTTCTCTTTTTCTCTCAGCATTATCTAGTTTGATCTTTTTTCTTTTCTTGAACTACGGTTGATTAGAGTTCTTTGTGGTAGCTGAGAGCCCGAGATCATGCTATTGCAATGTCACAATGCATGTGATGTCATCGTTTTTCACTTTTTAACTTTGACTACTAATTTGATCAATAGTACATGTGTCGTAGTTATAAAAACTATACCACTAAAAACTTTATTCGGAATTCAATGTTTTTAACTTTCATGGCATATAATTCGTATTTCGTTGATCAAACTAATGAATGATTACATTTCAAAAGCAAGTGAGTTACATCAACGGAGACAGATGGAATAAGGAATTGTGTAAAAAATTGCATGAACACACCTTTTTTTTGGTGTAACAAAAAGGAGCATGGACACACACACACCTACCGTTCCCATTCATGGCTGTTCCTTGCAGTTTAAGAACGCGCGTACGATGCAGCAAATTTGCCTCGTGCCTAGTATTTCTTCTAGAAGCCTGCTCTTGCTTCGTTCATACCTTCTGGGACCCAATTCCAATTCTGGAGCAATCTTTTCTACTACTATCTGATCAGCGGTTTCAGAGGACACAGTGAATGATATCCTGTATACATGATTCCGACTGCAACTAGGCACTTCTAAATTCTCTTTTCAATTTTCCAGTTAAAAAATAAGCAGAAAAGAAAATCGAAAAGTAGGCTTTAGGCCAATCATCACATTTCTTAACGAAGGAAAAAGAGGCATCGCATCATAGTCTCACCGAGTAGTTATCTTGTTTCGCTCTCCTTATCCTCTGCTACAGTGCCCTGAGGCGATAAGGAGGCGACTGCGAGGCGAGCGTTTCCGCCGGCGAGTCTGCTGCTCCCCTCCGCCTCGGGTCGCCGGTTTTCGGCGCCGCGAGGTGGGGGGGAGCCTCGGCTCCGTCCGTGTGAATAGGTTAGGTTCCTGGGGTATAGGTGTGCGTGCCCGCGTGGCGTCGCCGGTGACGGTGGTGGTGGCGCTGCTGGTTAGGGCGTTGTCCTCCCCCTCCTTCCCGTTCCGGCCTCGTCGCCGGGGAGGCAGTGGAGGTTTTCCGTCGGGCGTGGTCCTTCTTCTGAGCTCCTCCGGCCGGCCGAGGCGGCGAGGGGAGGAGCGGGTGGAGGTCGGCTGCCCGTTTTGTTGCAGGTGGCTCTGGTGGTTTGCCTCTTCGACGTCTTTGCTCTGGATGGCCATGGTGGACAGGCGAGCGGCGTCAGGAGGTGGTGCGGTGGTGGCGGTGGTGGACCTGGTCGACGACGGCGGTTCGGCTGGTGGTTGGGCGGAGTCGGGAACCGGGCGCTGTGGCCGTGCTCGTTCAGCGCGTCTCAGCTCCGTCGCGCGGCGGCGGACGGCTCCTGCGGCCGACTACATGTTGTGGCGGCGCTCTCTCCCCGACGGCAAGCGGTACGCGACCTCGCCGGCGACTAGGTGCTTTGGGGCGCGTCGAGGATCTGATTGAGCTTCTTCCCGGTGGTTTAGGGTGCTTCGTGCACTTTTTCTGGGTCTTTGTGTAATTTCTGTTTCCTTTCTGGACCTGGTTGTAAGTGTGGAGCCTCCTTTTATTTATATCAGATCCTTCCTCAAAAAAAAAAAAAAAAGAAAAAGAGGCATCGCATTCTCCATCGAATCGAAATGGAAAACACCGAGGCAAAAGCTAGCTAGCGCATCACCACCTCACTCGCCTCCGTCGTCTTCCTCGTGGTGGGCCCCGCACCAACGCCACGTCACCATCTTATCTCCCTCCCTCATCGGACGGCTCAGCCACGAAGCCCGTTAGCCACACGATACTCAGCGGCCCTCGGATCACGATCGGACGGCTGGGGAAGTCGTTCAACGCTCCATGGGCGTCAGGTCAAACGCGCGACCGCGTGTACGTGCTCCCGGCGTCACGCGTGCCGTGGCAGGCGCACGTGACGACGCGTCGGGCCTGCCGGCCGTCCGATCCTGATCTGACGGTGGAGGTTCTCCGTCAGTAACGGCGTCACGACGCGGGAGCGCTGACCGGCCGGAGAGGTGACCGTGACGGCGTCAGGCGGCGTCGGGGTATATAATGCGTGGCGCATCTGGGTTTCTTTATTTTCTTCATCTTAGATATTAATTATCAAGCACACGAAAAGAGGAGCGGGCGTAAGAGAGAAGGGATCAGGACACGAGAACCTCCAGAGAGAGAAGAAAAGCAGCGAGCGAGCGAAAGAGAGAGATTGGTGGTGGTGGTGGAGCATCGGGCTGCCTGTGCAGATCGGAGGAGGTGAGACCTCTCTTCCTCTCGGTTGTTCCTCGTCGGATTCTGCGCCTGCTTGCTGATGATTTTCGTTACAAGTCTCGGAATTGTTATGCTTTTTAGGTGTTTTTTGCTTGATTATTTTGGGTTGCTTCGGGTAGCTCGGAGGGTGAAAAGGCGGGATCCTGAGCGTGTTCCGCTGGGTGTTTGGGTAGTTTTTGGCCGGGCGGGCCTTGGGCGAGTGATGTCTAGTTGACGAATTGGTTGGGGATTTGTGTTGGCTCGAGCCAATTCGATGTGTTCTGTGCGTCAGCTCAGAGCATTTTGCTGTTGGCTTGGAAAGAGGACCTCCATTTTGGTGATTAAGGAGTTATCCTGTCTGTGGAGGGTACTGGGGTATTATGTTGCTAATTTTAATACTGCCTCGTTGCTGGATACGGCCTATTCGGTTCCTCTGACGGCACTAATCAGCGCGAGATGTACTCCTTTGATGCTATTGAGGTGGTTTCCTGGCCAAATTTAGTGATTCTCTTGTAGAAATGGAACCGTCGCTGCCTCTAGTTTGTGGTTAAACATGGACGCACGCACGCACGCACATAGACACAGTAGATGGATGCGGTAGCTCCAAATAGTCAAAACTGTTTATTCCCGGGAGGAACCACAGGATCCATCTGTTTCCTTGATTGGGACATGCCTCAGGAAAAATCTTATGTTCCCCTTGATTAGTCAATTGACTTGCCTGTCCTGACGACAATTCGCTCGAGACCTCTCTTGCTAGGTAAAATTCACCCATAGATGAACGGATCCTTGAGAGTATAATTTTAGCATGCTCACTTCAACCAGCATCGAGGAACCCAGAATCTCACACCTCAGCTAACTGCACATGTGAGCCGCCGACTAGTCGCCGACTAATCGCCGAGTCGTTTTCTCAAACCGCGGCGACTCGCGACTAGTCGCCGACTTGGAGCGACTACTCGCCGAGTCGTGGGCATGAGCTGCGACTCATAAGCCGCGACTCAAAAACCATGCATGTTACACAAACCGGCTTCTTGTTTGAGTGATGAAGGTGCTGTTGATTCCACACGGTCTGAGGGTCAAACTTCGTTTGCTAGTGGTGGAGGTTCCTTCTTAGGAATTCACAGGAAGTTCAACACACAAGACCAATAGTCAAACCAACAAGTTTGGTCAATCGTCTTCAACCAACTAGAGAATCTTAGGGTCCGCTAAACATTGGTCTTAGTCATGCATCCACTGAAGGATCAACGACCGTTCAGTGCCACAGTTCTCTTGAAACCAACTAGAAAACGTTTGAGGTTCAGTCAGTGGACGTGCTGAAGGGAGGAGTAAGACATGTGATTCTGTCCTGTTGTTTGTTCGTCATACTGGAGCTCCTTCCTTCTTCCGTTGCTTCTACTGCTGTAGTCCATGACCATGATTAGATGGGAGCTGAAGTGTCGCCTGGAAGGGCCACTCTTGTCCTGTCGTTTGCAGTACATGCCTTCTCTATCTAGATGATGGTACAGCCTGGAATTTATGGAGAGCAATCTTTGACATACTCATGATTGATGTTTATTTCTTTGCTTGACTTGCTCGAGTGTGACTTCTGTGGTCGTCCTTTAAGCTTGAGGAGAAGGATAGATCCATTAAGATTTGTGGGGAGATGATGGGGACGTTTGAGAGAGAATGAGTTGGGTTTATGCAGAATTCTGTAGAGCTGCTTGTTATACCTGTATTATATGCACAGAGGAAAGGCAAGCGGACAGAATTAAAAAATGTTCTTGTATGTTTATTGCTTGATATGTGAGAGTCCGAGAGATCATTTATGCTGATGTTGAGAATTCACCTTACACTGTTAATAGATTTTTTTTGGTATTAAGGGACTCCAGCTTAATTTTAGTATCGTTTTGCTACTTTAAACCTTTCACATTATGGTGGAATAGAAAAAATATTTTTGTTGAGAATGCCACCCAAATATACCATCTTGATGTAAAATTTACTAGCACTCTAGTATTTTATGATCATAATTCACTACTAAAAGAACTTTATGATCATAACGAATTAGCACGTCATGTTCAGTTTATTGTTCGAATCAACATATATGAAATGCATATGTGTGAACTGTGGAGTGTTAAATTAGTTTTATTTATTAATGATGTCCTACATATCTCTACTATGCTCCTGAATCTGTTTAGCCTGAAAGTTCTTGGGATATAAAAATACGTTTATTTTCTACTGCTGGATTTTGCAACGTTCACCTGTTGCCTCTGTGTTTTCCTGATTTTCTCTGATATATATGCTTAGAGTTGCACTGATAAAGTAAAACTAGAGGCTGGGGCGCCCCTCGGGGCGCCTCCTTGCCGGTCAGGTGCATGCCAATCACGATGTCTAATGGGTATGATTTTCTGTGTTTGTCTACCACGTTAGTCACTTGCAGTTCAATTCTTGTTATGCACTATTGCACTCTGCCATTGACTTATACAGGTCGTTTTCATGACCTGTACTGAAGTTTCAGCATACATTGATCGACTCTTAATTGCATTGATCCAGTTTAGAACATAAAAATGTAGCCAAAAATTCGAGGCACCATTTGATTAATTCACTCCAAAAGTCACTTGTACAGATTGATAAGGCAAACACAAGAATTTCTGAAGTCTCATCCACTAAGTGAGGCTATGTAGATCATACTTCTTCAATTAATTCTCAGGACACAAGTAGTCTACAGCATCAACACGGGTGTAATGTGCTCCCGGAATATGGTAAAAATACCCTTTATTGCTCCTAGAAAAAACAACCTTTACTTCACAGCGGGATGTATGTCCAGCAACAGATTATGATCATGACCAGAAGCAAAGTTACATGTCACGAAAACCCAGTGTTACATAATTCGTTATTTTTACATTAATTTTTTGCGACAACCACGAAAATCTAGCAAGCATAACAAAAGGATAATCAGCGACCAGAGCCCCAAGAACAAGAAGTATCTGAGAATCGAATCCAGTCTACTGTATCTGAAAAAAAAAGTAGTTTTCTTTAGGTGGCAATCACATTTCACATACATACTTATTTCATGCAGTAAAGGCTCTTAGTCCAATACAGTTGGCAACCCAAGCCATTCTTACACAATAATGTAAAATGAGAAGCATATCATCTATATTAAAAAAATGTATCATCACCGTTGATGTAATAAATAATAAACACTGTTCTGGGCAACTGAGATTTACCATGTCATATATATGCCTGCGAGATAGTGTTAGTAAGAAATACCTGGAAGTTGTGGACAGCACCACATTTCATGGTTTCCAAATTTCAATATCTATCATATAGCATGTGTAGCTAGAATCAATAAGGAACTAATTTGAAGGTAAAAAAGTATGTGTTATATTGACTACAACTATAGGACTAAAGAGGGGAATGGACCTGGTGGTAGTGGCTAAATTCTTTGATTACTAAAAGGAATGAGGCAGAAATGGTGGATCACGGGACTTAGTACAAAAACCATGTCTCTTTCATTAGAATGGAACAATAATGATTCAGTGTGTCCGAATTCCGAGAACACCTGATTCCATGATTACTAAACGATTAATATCTAATAAAGCAAAATAATAATCAGTAAATCAGTTCTATATCTGCCTCATTATTTTAGTGTCAGTTAAGCTAGCTACCTTCCTCTCTGGTGGATACATAATTACATATGCTGACATAAGTTATGCCCTGTAAGAGACTGTTTAAAAGCATGAATATAGGAAAGCTAGGTTTTCTACACCAATCCAGGAATACAAAAAGATATTAATTAAGTTAACAGTGTACCTAATACTTGCTTAGATGGTTCAAGGGTCCTGTGAATAAATTCCACAAAAACAGTAACCATTAAGATATAATCACTCCAAGACCATTATCCAGCAAGGAACTTTATATTTGTATTCAGTACAAGCAAGATCTTAGTTACCCCTATCTAGCAACACCAGTTCTATATCTGAAGTGGTACAATTTTTTTGTAAGGTCATGCATATTTGTCCAAAACATGCAGTCTTCTCACAAGATTCAGAAATCCAAGATATGTGGTAACTGAACCTAGTAAAGACATTGTTCATACCTGAACATACAATCTGTCTCAAGCATGTATAGATCAAATGGTTGCAGAACCATGGCTTGGTTTTCGTAGACATCCCCATTTACCATGCTAGAATATAATAATGGCAAACCATAAGAGAGGGACGAAAAATGAAGCACAATTTGCAAACAGAGATGATAATATCAATTTCCAACACGCCTTTTTAGGACTAAACTTCAGCTCATATCTAGGACAAGCTCGGGGGCAATCCTAGGGTTATTGGACTAAGAGTTTTCTGCACCAAACCTAAATTGATATAATCTCATAAAGTTGATTTGTCAGCCCTGTTGTAAACACAATCAATTTTTC
The DNA here is from genome assembly GCA_947311845.1 of Poa pratensis. Taxonomy (NCBI): domain Eukaryota; kingdom Viridiplantae; phylum Streptophyta; class Magnoliopsida; order Poales; family Poaceae; genus Poa; species Poa pratensis. The sequence goes on from CAMZMU010000098.1 coordinate 9,398,604, forward strand.
AGAGAAACACATCAAACATGTAAGAGGAATTGATAACTAAGGAATCTAACTGATCAATTATCTTTGTATAGCATACCATGTTTAGAACCACTTTCAGCTAAGCCCGCCGTTCTTATACAATAATTTGCACGAAGTCTGTAGGATTGCTATCAATAATGGAGGTTGCAGCGGAAAATGCATCATATGTGCTCCTGAACTTTTTGAAAATCCTTCAGCTCAACCACCTAGAAATAAACTTAACTGAGCGACAAAAGTTACCTTGCAGAATCTAAGAAATAAGACTTGAGGCAGATATGGAATTATCGCAAAGCCTCTTCATGGAACTACATCATTATGAATCACCAATATAAATTACAATTCATCTCACCAACAAGAAAAAAGCAGAAAATTAATTTTGAACAAATTTCTTCCTAAATTGTTAAGATGCACGTGTTTATGTTCTTGTGTGCTGCATGTTTTGTATGGCACATGCCAAACCCTGTAGATGAAAATACCGGGTGCTGCTGCCATAAGTTCATGCATTTTCAATTTGGCCACTCAGATCCTCTTTTCTTTAAATCTAATCCATCTGATAAAATAATTGGGAGGCAATAACATAGTTCTAGGTCCCAAACTGGGTCTATTAAGTCACTGAGCAGAGACACTAATTGGAGCAGCTTTCATGTCCAAACTGAATGTAAACTACTTGAGGTCTCACTTTGTCATATAGCTTTGTGTGAATTCTAGATTATACTTGGATAGTGGACCGGCAACAAGCAGTAACAAGTTTGTAAGACAGTGGTTATCTATTGTTAAATTCTCAAGCAAACGTCATGGATGCAATTGTTGTTGTGATGCTACAATATAGAAAAATACCAACTTCCAAAATACAGATTTCCCAATTTCATTGCTTGGTCATGTCTAATTAACCTCTTGCTTAACTGACATGTTAAACAAGGAAAATGGCACATATCTAAGAGAGAGGGAAAAAAACTCATGTCTAGTCTCCTGGTTACGAGTATTCACATCCCTAGTACTCATATCTTCAGTACATTATTTATGCAAAAACATGCATGGTATCCTAGGATTCACCCTGTAGATATGTGAAGGAAAAAGAGAAGATAATTAGGACCATGCAACCAGCAAGCTAATCCATCTTAAGTACAAGCATATAAATCACTGTTAACAAGACCATACATGCTCTGCACGAAATCAAAGTGTAACACAAGTCTATTATCAGCAACCCTAGGGGAAACCATACACATAGCCAAAATTATGACACTTGGTGAAGAAAGTAGTAGTAGCATATCTACACGAGAGTACATTGCAGCCGAAATTTCAGAAATAGAGAAAAGACTGGGAGATAAAACCTCACCTCCACCAATTCCAAGCAAAGATACCAACTGAATCGACAAGCACATCAGCTAACAAAGGAACGAAATTAGAATATACAAGAGAATGGTGGCATAAGGCAAAACAGTAAGAGCAAGTAAATTTTACCAGAGTCGGATGTGTCATCAACAAGCGTACATCGGGCAAGGAATGCTGCCATCTCAGACAAACCTCTACAATAGCAACAAATGAATTCATCATCATTGGAAAGCTTCCCCAGCACCAAATGTTGGATTACCACACTGAAAGGCAGAATGCTTATCCTACAGCCAGATTTCAGAACTTTCATAAGGAAATATCAACGAAATTACATTAACACAATGGTTTTGTTTCCTGGGATTCTACCATGGAGCTCCTCCAATAATCCCCGACAAATTTGTGAACATAGGCATAGGAAATCAGTGTAATCCACTCAACTACTGAATTACCAACGATCACACTATTAGACCTGTAACATATTAAGCTACGAAAGATACGACAGGAATCAAGTTGCCACTCGGAGATCACAGCCCACACAATGTCAAATTTACCCAATTAGGAAACAGAATAATGAGCAGCTCACAAATAACACAACCAATACAATGGCTTTATTAAATATATTATTCAGTTTATTAAAACAGAAACGTGTAAATACAAATATGTGTTCCAAGGCACAATCTACTGCTGATTCCATCAGCTTTAGCCTTTAGATGCATACCTGATCTACTCCTCGAAGCTTTCCTTTTAACCTGGTCAATCACCTGTGAGACCATAAGCTCATGCAATCAGGATAGAACGGTTTGTTAACTTCAATGCTGATAGCTTTAGTACTGCTAAATTGGGCATTACCAATTTGCCATTGACTGAGCGCCACAAAGAAGAGTAACAGAAGCTCGTCAGCGTGTACCTTCATACTATGGTGGCATGCCCGGCAAAACTGCAGCTGCTAGGGTTCGTGGACACAGTAAGGCTTGACCCAGTGGCCACCGCACGGAGCCATCATCGCAGGAGGGTCATGGACTACCAGAAGTTGCGGGAGACGGATCCAATGAGCCCCAAATCCCCCATGGTGTGCTGCTCCTCCCAGAAGTGCCTTCAGAAAGGGAGAACAAAAGAAGAAGTGAGACAAAGAGAGGCGGAAGACGAGAAAGGAAAAGAGACTCGGGTGGCTGGCTACCTGTAGTCGAGCTCCCGATGCATTGTCGTCCCAAGATCGTGTAGGTGGCCTTTCCTAGCCAATGAATCAGTCGCATCTCGCCACCGTCTCAACGCTCGTCGGCCGGCTCACCATGGCCCTGCCTGCGACCTCCTCGCCTCGCCCGTCGGTGGCCCTGGTCCCAGAGGCGCGTGGTGGTGCGGGGATGAAGACGTAGAGGACGCCGTGGTGGTCGAGGAGTCAAGGGAGAGGAGGCGGCGCAGAGGTGGCGGCGGAGGTCCGGGACGGCGGCCCGTGGAGCGGCCTGTGGTGGCGGCGGCGGGGTGGGATGAACCCTAGTTTCTAGCCATAGAAGCGCGGGGGAAAGGAAAGAGAGGAGAAAAGGCAAACGAACTTTTCTTCGTGGGAAATCAATCGACGAGGGCAGCGTCGCTTTCCTTCCACCGGGTCCGGACAAAAGGTTCACCAGAGAGGACAAAGGAACAAGGAAAACCAGCCCCTGGGCGCCACGTGGATAGCCTGAGGAGGCGCCCAGGGGGTGCGCTCTTGCTTGTTCTCAATGTTCTAGTCTGATTGTTTTTCGAGGTCACCTACAATGGAATAAACATTTTATAGTTTCATTTTTTTGTTATGTACAGGTCATGAACAACTAATCAGCATTCATTTATTATGGATTTGCACCAGCTATTAAAGTACAGATTGACTGGTGCTAACGTCTTGTACCAAATTCCTACAGAGAACAACTTAGCAAACTCTTCCTGGCCAACTAGTCCACTGAAGTTAGAGTTCAGCAACTCTCCATACACCCCTCTTTCTACCCAGCTTGAGTGTGACAATTTGTCTGCTCTTAGCAACACTCCAGATAACCAGAGCTCTACTGAAACCATTTCAGCCCAACCGATCTCCCCGCTTGAAGCAGACAGCTCATACATAAAGGCAGGTAGCCATCTCCGTGAGAACATCCAAGTGAGGCCTGATCCACTGTATGCAACATCAAGACATAATATGCAACAGACTTTACGTGATATTGAGAACGTTCTGATGGCACCTGATGGTGATGATGCAACGACAAGCACAAAGCATGATTTTGAGGAAACCAAGCCTGCTCAGCTCATGAGGCAGCGGTCGAGGACATGGAGCCATGAGTCACGACAGCCTTTGCCTGGAGTTGTCCGGCCACAGTTTGCTTCTGGTGGATACCCCACAGCAAGCTATGAATTTCGTCCAGAGAAACGACAAAGGGAGTTAAGGGAGGATCCACAACTCATTGTGAAGCAATTATTAACCAGGTGTGCCGAAGCATTAAGTGAGGACAGGACAGAGGAGTTCCTTAAGCTTGTTCAGGATGCTCGTAGGACAGTTTCAATTAACGGGGAACCAATCCAGCGTCTAGGTGCTTACCTACTTGAGGGTTTGGTTGCTAGACATGGTAACTCCGGTACAAACATCTACCGTGCTCTGAAATGCCGGGAGCCAGAGAGCACGGAGCTTCTCTCCTACATGAAGATTTTATACAATATTTGTCCTTACTTCAAGTTTGGATACATGGCAGCTAATGGGGCGATTGCTGAGGCATTGAGGAGTGAGGACAACATCCACATAATTGATTTTCAGATTGCTCAAGGGACTCAATGGATCACACTGATACAAGCACTAGCTGCCAGGCCTGGGGGTCCACCTCATGTGCGGATCACTGGAATAGATGACCCAGTTTCAGAGTATGCCCGAGGTGAAGGTTTGGATATTGTTGGGAACATGCTGAAAAGCATGTCTAAAGAATTCAATATACCTCTGGAGTTCACACCTCTACCTGTCTATGCAACTCAAGTCACGAAAGAAATGCTTGAGATTAGACCAGGTGAAGCACTTGCTGTCAACTTCACCCTCCAGCTTCACCACACCCCAGATGAGAGCGTTGACGTCAACAATCCACGGGATGGGTTGCTCCGGATGGTGAAAGGGCTGTCCCCGAAGGTAACTACGTTGGTGGAGCAGGAATCGCACACCAACACTACACCTTTCTTGATGAGGTTTGTGGAGACCATGGATTACTACTCTGCAATGTTTGAGTCTATTGACGCCAACTTGCCTCGGGACAGCAAAGAGAGGATAAGTGTGGAGCAGCATTGCCTGGCCAAGGATATTGTGAACATCATCGCCTGCGAGGGGAAGGACAGGGTGGAGCGGCACGAGCTCCTTGGCAAGTGGAAATCAAGGCTGAGCATGGCTGGCTTCAAGCCTTACCCGCTGAGTTCATACATGAACTCCGTGATAAAGAAGCTTCTCGCGTGCTACTCGGACAAGTACACGCTGGAGGAGAAGGATGGGGCGATGCTCCTGGGCTGGAAGAACAGGAAGTTGATATCTGCCTCTGCATGGCACTGACAAGTACATGTTCATGTGAAGAAGAAAAAGAACACAGAAAACAGAGGTTATACACCGTTGAGTCCCTGGTCTGCTTTCCATACTCCCTTCAATGTACCTGTACATGATGCTGTACCCCTCAGTGTTTTGCGTACATGTAGACCAGAAAATTGAACATTGACATTAGATTGTAGAAGTTGTACTATAATTACGGTTTTCCTTTCGCTTCCATGTACTCCCTCCGTCCAAAAATAAGTGTCTTAAGTTTGTCCAGAAGTGGAGGTATCTAGACATGTTTCATGTATAGATACATTCACTTTTTGTCAAACTTGAGACACTTATTTTTGAACGGAGGGAGTATTCACCATTCTCTCGGTCCATGATATCTTGGATGTAATTTTCCAGGCATGCTCTTGTTGGTCAGCAAAAGTTTCCGTTCGTGGAGCATGCTATGAGAATGTAGAATATAACCCATACCTGGGGTGCAACTGTTTCTTGTGTCATTACCGTTACATGAGCAATTTCCTGCAAGATTGTCCAGGAACATGTGTTGGGACTCTGTTTCAGTTTCCGAAGGCGTTGCCCATTCTACTCTACGTGACTAGGAGGATATATAAAGCTGAAATCTGTTGCGGCTGTGTTGCATCGTGCAGGCGACACGAGATTCCGCGCGGAAGCGGCGCGACGGACGTCAGTATAGGCAAGCGAACAAAATGGAGTTTAGCTGATTACCTCAAGTCCCACTGCATACAACCCTCCAAAGTCCAAACTCCCAAGCTAGGGAGGTTTTCTGGTCGGCATAAAGCGCAGATTGAGCCGGCGGCGGAGGAGGCCTCCAAAAATGTCCAATGTAGGCGTTGGAGTGCTCGGCAGTCGGCACAAATCTGACGATACAAAAACTGCCCAATGCGATCAAATTGGCCCTTGGTGGTCCGAGACATCCTGCTTGGCCGGCCTAGTTTGGCTCGGCGGCGTACGCCTTCTCAAGCCATCATCGGCGGTTGCTCAGTACTGAAGATGTCGGATTCGCTACCTGCATCCGGATCCAAATTCCCCGGGGGAAAGCACTCACCGTGGAGCAAGGTTAAGACGCCCATGCTCGCTGCTAGAAACGATGACTCTCTCAGCCAGGCCATCTCCGTGAAAAGGATGCACACGGACCAAGATCTGTCTTCGACATTGGTGTAGCTTGTTGTGCTTCAAAATGCTTGGATGTTCTGCAGAAGAAAACGATGAATGATGGCTCCTTAGTGTGCTTCACTGCTTTGTTTACTCAATGTTTTCTCTTACATGCAAAATCTTTTCGGTTATTCTATTTAGGGAACGTGCCCTAGCAACCAACTTCGTCCGGCGCATCAAGATTTGTGCTCCGCGACGATCCAAGGTCGCTCGCACGTCGCGAGCGTGGTTATTGGGTGTAACGGGCGCGCAAGCGCTGCGGGCGGCCGACCCGGTATTCGCGCGACGAGCGTTGCCTCTCCTTACCGGGCACGCTGACGATGGACCCAATTCGTCTCCAGAAGCGATGTCTCGCATTTCCCCTTGACCATTCCTCTCTCCTCTCTCCGGCAATTTTGCCGTGCGGCTTCAGGCGCAGCGCCGGCGGTGACGCGCCCGGCGGGGACACTCACAGGCGGGGGATCAGCGCCGGCGGGGACGCTCATAGGCGGGGGATGCGCGCCGGCGGGGAAGCGCGCCGGCAGGGACGCGTGCCGGCGGGGGACGCGAGCTGGCGGCCACGCTCACAGGCAGGGAACACGCCCCGGCGGCCGGATCCTGGAGGGCTGCGGTGAGTTTTCTAGATTTGAAGCGGTGGTGGCTTGATTTAGTTCTCTGGCCCTCAAATCGCTCAACACCTCATGCGATTTCCGTTGGGTTCGAGCTGGGGAGAGCTCGTCGTCGGCGATTGTAGCACTGGCCTGGTGATTTCGGCGAGCAGCATCACGGGGGGTCAAGGTGATTACGACGACGTTAGCACGGCCGCTCGGTTGTTCCGGCCGGTGGCCATCTTGTTTCTACGGTGACCGGCGAACGTGAAGTTATTCTAGCCTGTTATCATGTTTTTCTGGTCTGATGTGTTTTTTCGTTAGTTCATTCATCAGGTAGAAAGGATCGCGAACAAGTATTGGTCGTCAGTATGTGTTCGTCAGATTCGCTCGACTGGATTTAGGGGTGTTTTTCGGAACCATTTTGGCGGTTGTGCATTTAAGCAGCAATACACAGTAGCCGTGGTTGGAAATTTCTTTGTACAATTGTGTGTGATGTGTGGGAGGAGAGGCCAGCGATTCCTCGCATGAACACCTTTTATTTGCACGAGGTGGTGAGGGGGCATGCCGGTGCTAGAACTCGGTGATTTCTGTACGTTTTCAATGCCCGTTATCCTGACATGTTTTGAGAATCTTTTTCTGTGTGCAAGTAGGTGTGTTGTCTCATAATGTCTAACCCAAAAGAGCCTGGTGGCGACCGACAAGTTGATGGTCCAAATGCGACGTGCCTACTTTTTTCAGTATATGAACCAAGTCACCATGTTATTATCGTCTTAGCCACCTAGTTACTGAATTGAAGTCATTTCAATATAGCTTTGTGAAGTCACCAGATTATTCATGCTTTTTTGGTCACATGGTTTTTTGTTACAGCCCACCAGGATTTTTTTTTGACCATACCTCAACCTTTTGAAGTAACCAGATTATTCATGCTTTAGTAACCTAGTTTTTTGTTACTGCTGACCAGGATTTTTTATTGCCCTGTTTTCCTATATGTGTTGTTATTATACCAGGAAACCTTCTTGTTAGTTAGGTGCCAAGAGCATTGTGTTCATGTGCTCCCCATTTCTCTCAAGTCACCAAGTTAGTTATGTGTAATCACCACCAATGCACTTAACTCAATTTTGTTTACCTATTTATTTGATAATTGTTAGTCACCATGTTATGCATGCTTAATCACCGACGGTTATGTGTGTAGTTACCAGGAAACCTTGTTGTTAGTTAGATTCGAGGAGTGTTGTTTTCATGTGCTCCCATCTCTCAAAAGTCACCAAGTTAGTTATGTGTAGTTGCCACCAATGCACTTAACTCAATTTTGTTTACCTATTTGTTTGATAATTGTTAGTCACCAAATTGTGCATGCTTAATCACCCGTAGTTTGGTGTGTAGTTACCTGGCACATATCTTTTAGTTACATGAGAGCACATGTTTTTACCATGAGAGCATAGTCACCATGCTTTTTCTTGGCTAGTCAGCATGGTTACCAGCATAGTGACCATTGTAACCCCCAAATGAACCATATCCTGGGCAAAACAGTACATTTTCATTTATTTTTAGTAGGCAATTATATGTAAAAATATATCTTGGCAACTACATTTTAGTAGCCTGGCAACTACATTTTTGTAACCCGGCAACTACAATGTTAGTACCCTCGCAATTACATGCGATACATCCGGCAACATGTTAATAACCTGGCAAGTACATGGTAGTAATCTGGCAATTACATAGTATAAATCTGGCAAGTAGATGGTATAAATTTGGCAACTACAAAAGAGTACATATCTTCAAAATGTGGCAGCAGACCATTCTGGAACTTATTGTAAAGAACTTGGCAACTTATTGTAAAGAACGTGGAAACTTATAATAAACAATCTGGAAATTGATGATTGTTTTTTGTTTTGTTACTGAATTGAAGTACCTTTCTGTTCTGAAATATCATTGTTGTTGGCTTGCTTTAGAACAGCTTCATTTCATCATCACACTGCATAGGGACAACCATGTTATTCCCAACCTGATATGAAATTCAAAAGTTATCTAACGGTGCTTCTTATTTTTTGCAGAGTATTTGGAGTTTATGATGACACCTCTGACAAGAACATGGCGTGATGATGGATAGAAAGCGCAAAAGATACATGTCGTGTAAGGGACGGGCAGGTTGTGCAAAGCAAGAACTCTCAGATGAAAGGTTTACGGTTTTGACTCTACAAATACACTTGGCTTCTTTTGTTCTTTGCGAAGGTTCTAGACTTTTAGTTGTCAGGTTTACAGTGTTTAGTAGCCATGTTTCTACTATCTAGTTGCTAGGTTTCTGGTGTTTAGTTGCCAGGTTCATAGTGTGTGGTTGCCAGTTCACGTTCATAATCTGGCAATTCGCTACAAGTATCATGGCAACTGAACTATCTGCATAACTGGTATTTGGAATACTGAATTACCTCATGTTGATGTTTTGTTGAATTCAGCTATAGCTCCTGAAGTAACTAATGCCATCTTGGACTTGTGTTTTTTGCGAAGTTATCTTGAGCTTGCAATTATTTTGCCACTAGTTAGCCACTTTTGTGTTTTCTACAAAATTTCAAAGCATGTTAATCTGGAAGGAAAATCATAAACACAAGTTATCTTTTTTCTAGAGCTGTTTGTCACTTTTGAGGAGATGCTGGCACAACAAGGCGTTCTCATTTTGGACATGAATAAACAAGGATATATATACTGTATGGACTGATGGAGGTTGTGCAGAAGAGAAGAACTGGGTGCCAGGTTTTAGTTTAGTTAGTTTTCATGTTTGTAGTTTGCTGTAGACATGTTCCAAGTTCACAGTTGCCATGTTCAAAGTTTTTAGTTGCCAGATTTCATGTTCTTAGATACCAGCTTCCGAGTTTGGAGTTGCCATGTACCAAGTTTCTAGTTGCCAGATTTGAAGTTCCTAGTCACCATGTGTTTCAAGTTCTTTGTTGATATGAATTACCTCATGTTGATGTTTTGTTGAATTCAGCTATAGCCCCAAATGAACCTTTCAACCAAGCTTATATGTTGTAATGATCAGTTTCTACTCTATCTACGAATGATATGCTAATCTTGGATGTGTCTCCATACCTAATTTTTACTAGTTTTTGTCCATCTACGTTGTGTCTGTGGTTTGTTCACCTGTTGAATCTTTTTTCTCTCCTAAATCTTGCTTTCGAGAAGTGGGGATACAAAAGTTTATGAAGTCTTCTTCAGTTTGAAGAAACTAGTAATTTTGCCCGTACCAGTTGGATGTCTTGTTCGGTTTGAATAAACTAGTAATTTTGCCCGTACCAGTTGGATCGAGAATTTTTCTGTGTTAGTGGTTTGGTCCTATTTGGTACTGGGCCAAAAAGGAAGACGGAGTGCCACGGCCCAGTTAGGTACATGCGCGAGTGGGCTGTATGTTTCGCTGGTTGCTTTGTGCGCGCAGAGGAGATGATCGCGGGTTAGCGGGCGCCGTATGGACAATCGTTCGTGGGGGCACGGTCGCTACGTAGCAAGGTCCAAATCTTTTTGAACTGCTGAGATGTAATCTTAGTCCTTCTGGTTTCGTTTTGATAAAGGAACAAGGGGAACCCTTGATCAAGTAAACAATTCAGTGGTGGATATAGATGGTCTGAAATATTAATACCGACGGTTTATGTACTAGGTGCATCAGCGTTGACAGGTCACGCCACACATGTCATGCTACTGGTCTCTAGAGGGAAGATCGAACGTGTAAAACATTACTAACACGGTGAATGTCACCGTGGACCTCCACATCACTGAAAAATGGCATGTTCTGCCCCAACACCGGTACCTAATAACATGCCACGAGCCGGAAAGTCAGACAACATCAAGATTCAGTCACAGAATTAACACTGAAATTAGTGGTTTTATAAAATCGCTCACCAGTGAGATGCTATAGCATCCTATAAAAGAATGTGCACGGCGATGACGTGGAAAACCCCTGCGAGGTTTTGAAATCACCCAGTGCCCTTACCCCACCCCCACCATAGTACACATGGGTGATGGGTGCACTGCCTAACGCTATCAAAGCAGTACATGCACCACTTTGGCTGAGAGAGGAGGTGCACCGCCCTATCACAAGCTCTCCGCCATCGGCCATGGTATGGTGGCGATCCACCGCAAAAGAGGTGACACTAATGCTAGAACTGAATCAACAACCAATGCACGGGTTGATGAAGACTTCTCCAAATACTTCCCCATACTCCATTATGGGAGAGTCTCGCAAAGCTCCACTTCATGTATCCATTGCAAGCATCAATGAAATGATATCTTCCGAGATGGATCATATTGAACTTGCACTTCATAATCTTCTAAATGTGTTGATCAATCTTGACTTCATTATTTGCACATTGACTTCATCAACCTTGCATCTTTCATTCTCTCTTCACAAAGATGATGTCTTGAAGGTGAACCTTGGTCATCATATAAGCTTATAGAGTCCAACACATGAACTCCAATCTTTTCCCATGGACAAGATCTATATAAGGATATCTCAATGCAAACATTAGTCCATAAGGATTGTCATTAATTACCAAAACCACACATGAGGACACATGCACTTTCAGACGCGCCCGCCTCCACCTGCCGCCTTCGGCGGTCGGGTGCGGCCGCCACCGCCGGCGACGGCAGCGGCCGGGGACGGTTTTTGTTCTGGCTAGGGTTGGGTCCTCCAGGGCCGCTCACGCGAGAGCGACCCAGGAGGAAGAGTTGGGAGAGTTTTTTCTACGTTTTTAGTGTCTAAAATTCTAAATACATATGCTCACTCCATGATAATTTTTCTTTCAATGTCCTAATTCTTGTTTCACAACCCACTAAAAATAATGAATTTGTATATAAATGGCACAAACAAAAGATTTTATCTACAGATTGGTTGTTATCATTCAACTTTGCCGTTGTATTCCAAAGGGTGATGCTCATGTCATATGTGGTGGCCCGCCTTTCCAATGAATAAGTGGGCACACAGAGAATGAGAAAATCCGTTAAAAGATGTGATGGAAATCGTGTCCAATCTAAAACTAAAGTTTATTCTCATGGAGAATGCCGTTGATATTCTGAAATTTGTGAAAGAATATCTTGATAGATATGCATTGAGTCACGACTCTGAAATACAAATGAGATTCACACAGATTTGGAATAGTGTTAGCCCATAAAAGACAACTAGCATGGTGGTTCATGACTCGAGATCATAATAGTTGCTTATATGGGCTATCACAGTTGTGAACCTTGTCGTGATTGGTAGCTCAGAGCGAGGGCTGAATGCATACTACTAAGGTAACCTTTCATAAATTTAAGAATATCAACAACATTCTGCAAAAGGACAAACTTTGGTTTTAGACATGACACAATGTCCATCAAAGTGACAACATGGTGGATTTTATCATTTTAACGGGTTTTTACGTTCTCCATGGCAACTGATTTCTTGGTAAGTTGGGGGACCACATATGGCATCAATATCACTTTTGAAATACAAGGGCAGAAGTAAATAGCACAGACCAATATCGTATGGGGCTAATAAGGAATATAAAAACACATTTTTCTAGTGGTGATTTTTTTGTTTGTGCTCTTGTTGTAATTAATTACAGTGTACTACTACCTCCATTCCGAAATATAAGATGGTTTAACTTTTCTGATTTGAATGTATCTAGACGCGTTTTAGTGTGTTGATTCACTCATTTCAGTCCGTATGTAGTCCATATTTAAACATCTAAAACATCTCATAGTTTGGAAAGGATGGAGTATGAACAATAATTAGGGCATGATAAATAAAAAGTATCATGAAAGTAACATATGAAAGTGATTAACTAGGTGGAAGCCCATACAAAAATAGTTTAAAAGAAACATCATATACTTCAGCAATAGAGGTACACACACTACAAAATGAACTGCAATACCTTAGAAATAATTAGAGTGAAGTACCTTGATATGTGCCTTTTTTCTCCCGCTTCCACAATAGCAATATTTAAAGAGTTCTTCTAGAAAGACTCATCCTACGATAGTCTCATGATCTTCCTCACCATCCTCTAAATAAGGGGCTAGTGGAGTACTAAATTATTGCTATAAAAATAGCCCATTACTCATTAACTCAAGGAACGCAAGTAACTCCTCACATTTCTCTTTCTGAAGCTACATTCAGAGATCAAAGGTCAACTTATATGGGTTGTATGGAACATAGGGAGTTCAAGATGCACAAGCGACAGCAGTTGTACTTCATGCTTTTGCATGCAAAGTTGTTCATGTGTACAACCCATGATACAAAGTCAAACAAAAATATTATTAGCCCATAACCACAAAGATTTTAAAATATGGACTTGGTGTTTCGAGAGAACACAAAGTTATTCGTCAACAAATTATAGTGCATGTTTCAAGTTTCAAGTCGCCTAATTGCCGCACCCAAGCACAACGTGGTAGACAGACAACCGCTTCTAGAATAAAAAAATGAGGAGTGAGGTACCAGCCTCCAAATCAGTAGAATGGATATCTACATCAAATGCAAATCACATATTGAATTATAATCATAATAATACAATACAACCTCCGATCCATATTAATGAACTCAACTTTATCTAGATACGGATGTATCTAGTTAAGTGTTTAGACTAGATGCATCCGTATCTAGACAATGTTGAGACCATTAATATGGATCGGAGGGAGTAGTTCATACAAATTACCAGACATGTTGATATCTCACGTGTTACTTGTACTCGTGTCTATTTTTTTTGTACTTACGTGAAATCATGTCCTAATCCGACTAACTTAAACAAAACAATTATAAAGTAATAGTTTTTAGGTGGAAAGTAATAGTTAGACCCAAAGAAAAATACGCAAATCCTTGTTCTCCATGGATTTTTCATGGACCAATGAATAAATAGATTGCATAGTTGCATCGCCTTGTATAAACTACTAGTAGAACTGAATTTACAGGCTTGGAGCCGCAGTCAGTTGGTTGCATCTCAGCAAAACCAGATTACGCAACAATATATGGGACGTCATAGTTAACTCAATGCCAGACACCATAGTCGATCGATCAAGAGAGATATCAGCGGCCCGCCAACGTTACCTTATCCTGGTCTTGGTGGGCGCAGGGAACTTGTAGTCCTGCTATTCTTCAGGCTCGTCGGCGCACACGCCATCTTCCTCCGGCTTGGTGTTCTTGTCCTTGGCGGCTTGTTGTTCTTCTTCCCCATGCGCCGCCGCCTTCTGCATGTTTCGATTGATTGATTGATTGTTTTGGTTGGTAGATTGGGAAGAGATGGGTGGCTACGTAGCCGGTAGTTAACTGGTTTTATATATCGATCTAATGGGGCGGAAAGGAAAGCATCCTGATCTAATCTTTGGAATAAAGGATAGCATCCCGATCTCACGGCCGCAATTTTCTGAAGAAGCGGTTTGCGCACGGAGGACATGGGAGGTTTTCTGCAAGTTCTTTCGGCCCACACGCAGTGAGTGGGACAGGATCAGTTTTTGCATAACTAGGGCACTTGGAATTTACGGCCCGATAGTTCGTGATTTTACTGTTCCCAGATGATTTTTCTCGGTTAGGTTGGCCCTACTTTCGTTTTTATTTGAACGCTGCTAACTGGTTGGATGTTTTTCCATTTTTGATAGGGAGGTTGATAACAGGCTGTCTATTTGTAATTTTATTTCTTTAGATAGACTAGTTGAATGCCCGTGCGTTGCTACGGGTTTTCAAAAAAAAAATCAACGCACTTGTAAATATAATGCATGTCTAAACATTCATGTGTATGAAAGATAGCTCTAAAAACCATTAAGATTACAATGTATAATTTTTTACATTGTTCGAATATGAAATTTGGCCAAATCTTTCTGTGCTTGAAGGCAGTGGTAAGTCACTAATTCTTTCTCTCGGTATCTCATTTGACCTGTAGAAAATAAATGAAAGACTATATATAAATATTTCATAATTTAAAAAATATGAAGTATGAGTACTTAAAGTATGTACGTGTGAAATAACCGACCTATTTAGTAAGGACCTCTTTAAAGACGATGTTGGTCGTGTAAGTACCATCAGTATGTAGGGTTTTCTTCTCTTTATCCTTTGTAGGTGGAACGGCGAGGATCTTAACCTTTTTTCTGCCTGTAGATCTAGAAAGTGCAACGTACAATTACCCATGAGAGAACACCGGCTCGGGCCAGTAGATACTGACATTAGGAATAGTCTGCCCCTGTGCCTTGTTGACTGTCATGGCAAAGCTGAGCCGAATAGGAAATTGTTTTCTCTTAAACTGGAAAGGGAACATCTCATCATCTGAGGGGCAAAGGGGGATCCTCGGCAAGAAAGTCCTCTTCCCAGCATGTAGCCCCAGCACGATTTCTGCATCGATGACGTTCCTCTGAAATCCTCAGACTACCAGTCGCGTTCTTTTGCAAAGTCCGTTTGCCAGGTCAATGTTTCTGAGCAATATAATCGGGCAGTTAATCTTGAGCTTCAACTCATGCGGTGGCAGCCCATTAGGTGTTAGAGAGTTAAGGAACTCGGGCGGATAGTAGTTGTATGGGTCGTCCACCGCAGAGTCAAAGCTATGGTAGACCATCTCATCTCCCTGAAACCGATAGATCATCTTCATATTAATAGAATCGACACAATCATTTCGGGTAGTCAAGATAGCTCTGGAGGTGATGTAGTTTGGGTCTGCCATGTTTACACTGAGACTTGGAAAAACATAGTTTATGAGTGCAAAGATCATTGTTCTTTTCAGTATACTTCACTCATATCTCATCTGGTAGGCGGCCGTCACCATCACCATTTGTCTCCTCCGTGCCACCGCCGATGCGCAACAGTTACTCTGCAAACCAGGGTCGCTACCGCCGATGCACGCTTTGTAAATTATTCAGATGTTTTGGTAGGAATGTAAACGGTGGCTGACAAAAATAAGGTCTCAACACAAAAATATAGACCGATATCAGTACAATCCATAATTATTTTCGAGCGATCTACAAGGGATTTTTGTCTGTTATTTTTTCATCCTTTAGCAGGAATGTAAGTTCACGCCTTTTACATTATTCATGTTTCTTAGGGTACAAGAAGATAGGAGAACAAATAGTTTAAAAATAATGTATCAACAAAACATACAGATCGATAGCAGTACAGTCCATTATTATTTTCGCCTTCATCTACAAGTGATTTTTTCCTGATATTTTTACAGGATTTAGTAGACATGTAAGGTCACACCTTGTAAAATATTAAGATTTTTTGGTGTAGGGAAATATCAGATAAAAATTCATGCAACATTAATGTTTGGGCACAAAATACAGACCGATGGGTAAGCAGGCAACTTTTGGTCTGCCGTGCAGTTTTCATAGCTATAAAAACCATCAAGATTACAATCCGTGTAGTAGTACAAAAATTCTTGCAAAAGGCCAAACACATAGTTTATTGACATCATTATATAAGATAGTAGTACATAGTTATTCGCAAAAAAAAAAAGATAGTAGTACATAGTTTATTGACATCATTATCATGCACGATCGCTAGGCACCGATAACTGGCCACGAGATAGTTGTTGACGAAGCTTATTTTCTTCTCGCTCCACTAATTATTCTTTCACGTATATCTGCAAGTTTACGTTGTGTTTTAATATGCATATACTAATCAGTACTCAGCACATGAAGCATACTCCAAAGCCCCGAGAGGAATAGCTCACCGGCGGGCTATGGTGTAGACGACGTCCATCCAAGGTGAGGATAGTGTATCCGGCTCCCTCTGATCTATATCACCTCTATCTGGTTTATACAACGATGGAGGTGGCAATGAATGACGCAATCACGCGATCCCGGCCGGCGGCGACGTCGTTCGTCTCCGGTGAAGCTGCGTTGGTTCTGATAGTTCCTGTGCACCGGGTAATAGATTAACTTCAAAACAGCAGATAAGGAGAAAAGATTTAGGGTAGAAGGGCGATGGGGATCACCTCTGGTGACGATGACTTAATCACCTCTGGCGACGATGACTTGATCACCTCCTGTGCACCAAGCAACGATGCATAGTGTACGGGTTGGTGCACTGCACGCCGGACCTGACCCAACAACGATGCCGAAGCGTCCCTGGTCGATCCTAGGCAGGGAGAGAGGCGGCGGGGAGGAAGATTGTGGCGGCAGGCTAGGCGGGGAGTGGGCAGACGACGGAGGTACGCCTCCCTTTAATCACGCTAATCCTGCTAAAAAACATTCCTGCGTGAGCCTGTGTGAGTACGTGATTAGAGGAGGTGTAGTTAAGTCCATCCTGTCATAATCAGGCAGTGTTTGGGTGTCCGTCACTTTCCTGCGTAGAGCTTGTGGGGGGGACGTGATTAAAGGAGGCGCAATTAAGCCGATCCTGTCATAATCAGGCAGAATTTGGGCCGTCCGATTTCGTCTGTCCATGCCTGAGACAGGACAGTTCATTCTTTTGTACTCCCTCCGTTCCTAAATATAAGATGTTTTAGCATTTGTCCACATTCACATATATCTAGATGTATGTAGACATATTTTAGTGTGTATGTACACTCATATTAGTGTGCATGTAGACAACATATTGGATAGCTAAAACATCTTATATTAAAAAACAGAGGGAGTAGTAGAGATAGGAGTATAGGGCGCGTTTGGTTTGAGGGAAACATAATCAAGAGGAATCACAATCGAAGGATTACAACGGGTGATATTTACGGAATAATTTTTGAGTTGTGGGAAAGCTAGACATTTGGTCAAGAGCAAGAAACTTTGATTTTTGTATTGGCTAGTGGCCGATGGCTAAAAAAAATGATCGAGGTCACACAAAACTTGAAACATAAAAATGCACATTAATAATTTTTATGATCCTAACCATAGTCACTTAATACAATGGAAATAGCAATATATTTAAATAGAAGTAAAACCTATGGTGATACTGAAACTTTAATGCAGTCTAGATGTCCCAAGCAAAACGACAAAGCTCTAACCTCATTTTGAAAATATTTCTTAATTTTACTAAGATAAAGACTTTTAAATATTCCTCGTTTGATGTAACACATCGTTAAATCATTAAGCCAACCATCAAATATCTTATTACACAACTTGGTCTTGATTATCTTCATAGCAACCGGCACAAAATAACTTGTAAAATCTGCAATTCAAATACAAAAGTTAATCAAATAAGCCACATGTGTTCTACCCATATGTAAACTTCAGGAAAAAATGTACCTCCCCACTTTGCTGGCTCCTTCCCTTTTCTACCTATATTTATCTAAAATTCTAGATCAAATCCAACTGGACAGTTGATGATACCTGATGACCCACAAGTATAGGGGATCGCAACAGGCTTCGAGGGAAGTAAAACCCAAATTTATTGATTCGACACAAGGGGAGGCAAAGAATATTTATAAGCTTAACAGATGAATTGTCAGTTCAGCTGCACCTGGAAATAGACTTGCTCGACACAGATTATCAGTAGCAACATTTTTATAGCAGTAGCAGTAGTGAAATAGTAGCAGCAGTGTAATAAAGACATCAGTAGTGATTGCAGTAAACAGCAGGATTAAAATACTGTAGGCATAGGGATGGATGAGCGGGCGCTGCATGGATAGGATGATTCATGTAATAATCAAGACAAGGCATTTGCAGGTAAATAATAATAAAGCATCCAAGTACTAAGTAACCATAGGCATGTGTTCCGTATATAGTCGTACGTGCTCGCAATGAGAAACTTGCACAACATCTTCTGTCCTACCAGCCCGTTTGCAGCGGGGCCTCAAGGGAATCTACTGGTAATTAAGGTACTCCTTTTAATAAAGTACCGGAGCAAAGCATTAACACTCCGTGAACACATGTGATCCTCACATCACAGCCATCCCCTCCGGTTGTCCCAATTGCTGTCACTTTGGGGCCTCGGGTTCCGGACAATAATATGTGTATACAACTTGCAGATATGATCTAAAACAATGATTATCCTCATGATACAATAACATGTTCAGATCTGAAATCATGGCACTCGGGCCCTAAGTGACAAGCATTAAGCATAACAAGTTGCAACAATGACATAAAAGTACTAACAACGGATACTAGGCACCATGCCCTAACAATCTTATAGCTATTACATGAACGATCTCATCCAATCCCTTCCATCCCCTTCAGCCTACAGCGGGAATTACTCACACATGGATGGGGGAGTCATGGATGGTTGATGGAGAGGCGTCGGTGATGATGATGGCGATGATCTCCTCCAATTCCCCGTCCCGGCGGAGTGCCAGAACGGAGTTTCTGGTCCCCGAAATAGGGTTTTCGATGGCGGCGGAGCTCTGGAGTGTTTCTGGAAATATGGTCGAACCCCCGGCGTTTTTAGGTCAGAGGCGTTAAGTAGTCCAGGGGGGCGTCAGGGGGTGCCCGAGCCGCCCTCACCACGTGGTGGCGCGGCCCAGGGCCCACCCGCGCCATGACATGGTGAGGGGGCCTCGTGGCCCTCCTCCGTCTCGTCTTCTGGCTCCGTGGATCTTCTGGAAAAATAGGACCTTCGCGATATTTTCCGGGGATTTTCCCGAAAGTTGACTTTCTGCACAAAAACAAGACACCAGGGCAATTCTGCTGAAAACAGCGTTAGTTGTATTCAAAACACACAAATTAGAGGTAAAACAACAGCAAAAGTGTTCGGGAAAGTAGATACGTTTTGGACGTATCAACTCCCCCCAAGCTTAGCTTATTGCTTGTCCTCAAGCAATTCAGTTAACAACTGAGTGCGATAAAAGAACTTTCACGAACACATTTGCTTCATATGGTGTATATATTCTCACTATGTGGACAAGTACTTAGGCAATTCATAATAAGATACATGCAAATAATGTCACCTAATAGTTATGTCAATCATGAAAAGATACCAACATACTAATAATAAACAACATGAAACATATCATCAGCAGGATTGCAATGCTCATAATAAGATATGATAAGGTGGTATCTCGCTTGCCCGTATTTGTACAGCAAAACATAAATGCCCAGGCACCTCTGAAGTTCAAGGGAAGACTAGAAGTAAAGATTATCAAAGATAAAAGCATCAGAGTTATACCGCAGTTAACCGCATTCTGGGACAAGCACATTACACTAAGAATGACAATTATGCTCTCGAGAAGGTGCTCATAGAAAGGATGGTGACTCAACATAAAAGTAAAAGATTGGCCCTTCGCAGAGGGAAGCAGGGATTAACATGTGCTAGAGCTTTTTATTTTTAAAACAGAAGTAAAAATGTTTTGGGAGGTGGTTGTTCCTGTCAACGAATGGCAATAGAGTTTCTGTTATCTTCCATACTAAACAAGTTGAGAGCGGTTCCGAATTGTTGATATTAAGCATTTATAGCATGCACTTATATAGTATGACACTCCTCCCAACCTTTGCTTTTCACAAACCATGGCTAACCGAATCCTCGGGTGCCTGCCAACAATCACATACCATGGAGGAGTGCCTATTTTTATTTGTTTAGCTTTTTGATGTTATAATGGTCTAACCAGCTCTTTGCAAAATTAGTGACAAGCAGATGAAGCATGCAAGTCGGGGTACTTAATTTAGTATGGAAGATAACAAACCCAACTACTACTTCCTCATGAGCTAAAAACAGTGTCACAAAATGAGAAGTAATTTGAAGGTTTTAAAGGTAGCACATGAAAATTTACTTGAATGGTTTGAAATGCCATGCATAGGTATTTATGGTGGACTCTTTGGAATAACTTGGTTTACAGGGATTTGGAAGCACGAGCAGCATTCCCGCTCAGTACAAGTGGAGGCTAGCAATAGACTGGGAAGCGACAATCAAGAGAGCAATAACCGTCATAATCATGCTTGCGACAAAATAAAATTAACGGAGGCATAAAAATGATACAAGTACTCTGAGGCAAAGTAAATCATCGAGGCTTATTGACTTTTTGTTTTCAGTCATATGCATGCGTGAGCATGTGCCAAGTCAATTCAAATGAATTATTCAGAGGAGGATACCACAATGTCATACCCTTTTATGAACAGAACAATGCAAGCAACATCTATATAACATGCCACCCACTATTAATAAATTGGAACTGATCATAAGAGAACATAAACTACTAAGCATCCATTAAATGACATATACCTCACATGAACCAACTAAGCATGTTCACATGGATGAGTATATGTACAAAAATGAAAACAAATAGAGTTCATACCAGCCTCTCACCCCAACTCGAATTGTCGTAGATCGTCATAATTGCTTTTCACTTGTGTGGCTCGAATAATATGAAATGATAACCAAGCTCCATGGAGTCATCGAAGACCGCTAAACTCTGCAGCAAACTTTACAAAACCGAAGAAGAACGACAAATATTTTTGGTGTTTTCGAATTTAAAACAAGAACATAAGGAAACAAGCAAACAAAGCAAAATCTTTTTGGATTTTCGAATATCAAACCGAAATTAAAAGTCAAGCAAACTAATAATAGGAACTAAAGAAATAAATAAGAGAAACAACAGAAATATTTTTGGTCTTTTTGTGTTTTGGAAAGCGAATAAAAGAAGAACAACAAAAAGAAAGAAAGAAAATCGAAACATGGATATACAAAGTACCGACAGGATATGATATGTAAATGAGTGAGATGTCGGTATACCTCCCCCCAAGCTTAGGCTTTTGGCCTAAGTGGAGATCAATCCCAACGTGGCCACGAAGTGGCGCCTCCGTAGTATGACGAAGAAGGGTCTTCGTCCTGATATGAACTCGACGACGCACCGGTGTAGTGCACGGTGTAGTGGTCGGCGGCCGACCCATCCTCCTGGTGCTCAGAGTCGTGCTGGTCATGGAAACCAAGCAACCTCAGCTGCTCATCCAACTCCTCCTTTGAGCGCGACCACAATCTCCTGTTAAGACCAAACAAAACGGGCTGCGGCAAAGGAACCGTCCTTTCGTCCCCATCAGTAAATAAAACCCTATAGACTAGGTTTCTTTCACAAGAATCTTTAGTAACAAATTGATGATCTTTCATGGCAGCAAGGTTGAGTCTAAATGGGGGTAACAACTCATCATTAGGATCAACAGGAAGGCCTAGATATGCAATAACTCGTGAAGCAACAATCCCTCCATAGATGGGTCCACTAGCAGCTAAACGACGAGCAATGAGAGCACCAAGATTATAAGATGTGTTACCAGTAAGTGCAGCAGCCAGAAAAGCAAGATGATAATTAGAAATGTTGCTGGTGTTCTCCCTACCAAGAATGCTAGTGGCAAGATAGTAAGTAAAATATCTAATGGCAGGGAGCTGAATGTTCCTTATCTTGCCACGCTGGGCGGTGCGGTCATCATCATTGGTCACCTCTCGGTAAAGTTCCAGCAAATCGTTGGGGCGTCCTTGAATCCTCTTCGCTGTACCTGAAGGAGCAATATCTATGGCAGCACAAAAATCCTTCAAAGTCATGGTAACAGGCCTATTATAAATTTTAAATTTAACGGATGGCGTGAAAGAAGAGTTGCCAAATTTAAAGCTCTCAACAAAAGTTTTGGTGAGCATAACATATTGGTTACTTTCATCCTGCATATATGTAGTCAAACCAACCCTCTGAACAAGGAACAAGAAATCATCAAGGAGCCCTGCATCACGCAAAAAGTCAGTGCATGGGAAAGATGATGGATTTGGAACTCCATCATCCCTCTCATCGCCAATGCTTGGTGCAATGAGATCTTCATCGTAGGATCGCCTAATTCGAGTGGCTGCTCTTGAAGGCCTTGCCACCCTTTGCGAATCCCTCTCAAAAATCTCTCCATAGGTGTGGTTATGCATATTCCTTTTCTGAAATTTTTGACAATCATTATAAAAATTGATTTTGAGACAACTAAATGAGGGGAACTACTATAGGAACTTGCTAGAGGACTAAACATGCATCAAAACTAATTATTCCAACATAGAACAAGCATGGGAACTCACTTAACATGTCACCTACAGCAGCAAAATACTCAAGATATACTTCACTAAACAAAATTCTACTTGGATATTCGGAGGAGTCACATACCGGAGAACAAATGCCCCAAATCTCAGCAGCAAAGATGGGCTGAGCAAGGAGATCGAAAATCGCGAGCAAGAACAGCAAGAACTCGAGTTTGAGCAATGGTGGAGTGTTTTGTCGTGAGAGTGAGTGAGGTGGTAGGTGGCTGAGTGAGTGGAGGGCCAGGTGGGGCCCTCACCATGTCATGGCGCGGCCCCAAGGCTGGCCGCGCCACCATGTGGTGAGCAGGCATGGTGGGGCCCCCTGGTCAGCCCCAGGCACTCCCACAATGCTCTTTCAAAAATAGGACCAGTGGTATAATTTTTATGAATTTTTGAAAACTTTTAAAATGCACATTTTCTGGGTGTTAAAAGTAATGATTTCAGGACAGAAAAATGATTTTCAAAAATTAAACAAAACTAAAATTTTGCAAACTAAACAATACTACAGTAGGTAAAACAAGGATGAAGAAAGAAATGTTGTTTAGTTTCTCTATGCATTTAAAATGTATTTGTTAACAAGGTTGATCAAGTCTTGCCACCAAATAAATTTTATATGACATAAAAGAAATCAAACCTCATGAACCAATTATGTTACCTTGAATTGTATTGATATGGATCCAATCATAATATTTTGATATCCTTCTTGATGTTCATATATGGGGCAATCAATACTTCCCACTTTGATAGTTCTAAAATTAGAAATAGTATTAACTCCAAATATTTTGTCCACCTTTTTGGGAAAATAAACAGTGTGCTCTTTGTCATTCACATTGAAAGTCACTTTTCCTTTGTTGCAATCAATAACAGCACCTGCAGTATTAAGAAAAGGTCTCCCAAGAATAATAGACATATTATCATCTTCAGGCATCTCAAGCACAACAAAATCAGTCAAGATTAAACAGTTATTAGTCACTTGAACAGGGACATCCTCACAAATGCCAACAGGAACAGCAGTAGATTTATCAGCCATTTGCAAAGATATATCAGTTGGTATCAATTTATCCAAATAAAGTCTCTTATAAAGAGAGAAAGGCATAACACTAACTCCTGCTCCCAAATCACATAGAGCAGTTCTAACATAATTATTTTTGATGGAACAAGGAATGGTTGGTATACCTGGATCTCCAAGCTTCTTTGGAACCTTACCATTGAAAGAATAATTAGCAAGCATAGTAGAAATTTCCTCATTGGGAATTTTCCTTTTGTTAGAAACAATATCTTTCATATACTTTGAATAAGGAGGCAATTTAATAGCATCAGTCAAAGGAATTTGCAAGAACAAAGGTTTCATCCAATCACAAAATTTATTATAGTGTTCTTCTTCCTTTGATTTCAATTTCTTAACAGGAAAAGGCATTTGCTTTTGAACCCAAGGTTCTCTTTCATTACCATGTTTCTTAGTAGTGAAGTCTTCCTTAGTGTACTTTTTATTTTTAGCATGCTTTTCAGGTTCCTCTTCAATTTCTTCTTTATCAGAAGCATCATTCTTATCATTATCATTGTTATGTTCATTACCACTTTCAGTTTCAGCATCAGAAATAGATATACTATTAGGATCATTAACAGGTTCAGAGGATTCTACAACAGTTTTATGTTTCTTCTTCTTTTTCTTAGAAGGAGCACTAGTTTCTTTAATTCGTTGAGTATCTTGTTCAACTCTTTTGGGATGCCCCTCAGGATATAAAGGATCCTGAGTGGAAACACCACCTCTAGTTGTCACTTCATAAGCATGCTTCTCTTTTTCTTTAGAAGAGTTAATTAGCATGTCTTTTTGCACTTTAGTGAGTTGATCAATTTGAGTTTGAACCATATGAAAATGTTTAATAAGCATTTTAACATCATTAGAAGTTCTTTCAACAATATCATGCAAACTATCAATAGCACGAGAATTCTCCATTAGATGATTCTCCACTCTCATATTAAAGTTACTTTGCTTTTCAATATAATTATCAAACTCATCTAAGCATTGATCAGGAGGTTTAGAATAGGGAATATCTCCTTCATTAAAGCGTTGGAGAGAGTGTACCTCAATTGTAGAAGAATGGGGAATTGGCTTACATAGTTCTTCTATGGGTGGTAGATTCTTCACATCTTCAGATTTAATACCCTTCTCTATAAGAGATTTCTTGGCTTCCCTCATTGTTTCATCATTCAATTCAATCATACCCCTCTTCTTTGATATTGGTGTTGGGGTCGGCTCAGGTGTAGTCCAATCATCATGATTTTGGCTTATTTTAGCCATTAATTCCTCAGCTTCATCTGGGGTTCTTTTCCTGAAAACACAACCAGCACAACTATCCAAATATTCCCTAGATTCAGGGGTTAGTCCACTATAAAATATATCAAGAAGTTCATTTTTTTCCAATTCATGCCCAGGCCGAGCCCTAATTAAAGAACAAAACCTTGCCCAGGCTTCAGGCAGTTTCTCTCCCTCATCTTGATCAAAGTTATATATTCTAAGTAAAGCAGCATGTTGAGCACTAGCAGGGAAATATTTCTGAAAGAAGACATTAAGCAAACCAGTAGGACTATCAATAGAATCAGGAGGCAGATTATTATACCAAGTTTTAGCTTCATCCTTTAATGAGAAAGGAAAAAATTTAGCAACAAAGTAGCCACGTTTCTTGATATCATCAGAAAACAAACTACTCAAAGTAGAGAGCTCATTCATGTGTTCTACAGCACTTTCATTTTCAGTACCACGAAAAGGTTCTTTCTCAACAATGGATATATGTGATAAATCAAGAGAGAAATCATAATCCTTATCTTTAATGTTTATAGGAGATGTGGCAAACTTAGGATCAGGAGACAGTTTATATCTAACAGCATGTTTTGCAAGAAGACTTTTAATGCCACTTGCACCAGTAGTAGCATGACATGCATCAATAAAATCATCATCAAGTTCCACATAAGTTTCATCAAGATCATCACTAGAATGCTCTATAGACTCAGGTGAACCAACAGGTGTAAAAGGATTTTCAATTTGTTTAGACTTAGCAATAGCAGCATCTAAAAGAGGACCTAATTGAACACTCTCATCAAGCACAGTAGAAGCATCATCAAAATTATCAGAAGTATTTTCAGATTCAGCAGAAGTACCAACACGTGAAGCTTGTGGTGGTGTAATAAGTTGACTCATAACAGTAGGTGAGTCAAGAGCAGCAGAGGTACTCAGAGTCGTACCTTTTCTTGTAGTGGAAGGCAATATACGGACCTTCTCATCACGAGCTTTACCCATGATGAATAAATTGCAGCGAACAATATCACTTTCAGGTGAGCTTATAAATAAAGCTATGCTCCCCGGCAACGGCGCCAGAAAATAGTCTTGATGACCCACAAGTATAGGGGATCGCAACAGTCTTCGAGGGAAGTAAAACCCAAATTTATTGATTCGACACAAGGGGAGCCAAAGAATATTTATAAGCCTTAACAGATGAATTGTCAGTTCAGCTGCACCTGGAAATAGACTTGCTCGACACAGATTATCAGTAGCAACAGTTTTATAGCAGTAGCAGTAGTGAAATAGTAGCAGCAGTGTAATAAAGACAGCAGTAGTGATTGCAGTAAACAGCAGGATTAAAATACTGTAGGCATAGGGATGGATGGCGGGCGCTGCATGGATAGGATGATTCATGTAATAATCAAGACAAGGCATTTGCAGGTAAATAATAATAAAGCATCCAAGTACTAAGTAACCATAGGCATGTGTTCCGTATATAGTCGTACGTGCTCGCAATGAGAAACTTGCACAACATCTTCTGTCCTACCAGCCCGTTTGCAGCGGGGCCTCAAGGGAATCTACTGGTAATTAAGGTACTCCTTTTAATAAAGTACCGGAGCAAAGCATTAACACTCCGTGAACACATGTGATCCTCACATCACAGCCATCCCCTCCGGTTGTCCCAATTGCTGTCACTTTGGGGCCTCGGGTTCCGGACAATAATATGTGTATACAACTTGCAGATATGATCTAAAACAATGATTATCCTCATGATACAATAACATGTTCAGATCTGAAATCATGGCACTCGGGCCCTAAGTGACAAGCATTAAGCATAACAAGTTGCAACAATGACATAAAAGTACTAACAACGGATACTAGGCACCATGCCCTAACAATCTTATAGCTATTACATGAACGATCTCATCCAATCCCTTCCATCCCCTTCAGCCTACAGCGGGAATTACTCACACATGGATGGGGGAGTCATGGATGGTTGATGGAGAGGCGTCGGTGATGATGATGGCGATGATCTCCTCCAATTCCCCGTCCCGGCGGAGTGCCAGAACGGAGTTTCTGGTCCCCGAAATAGGGTTTTCGATGGCGGCGGAGCTCTGGAGTGTTTCTGGAAATATGGTCGAACCCCCGGCGTTTTTAGGTCAGAGGCGTTAAGTAGTCCAGAGGGGGGCGTCAGGGGGTGCCCGAGCCGCCCTCACCACGTGGTGGCGCGGCCCAGGGCCCACCCGCGCCATGACATGGTGAGGGGGCCTCGTGGCCCTCCTCCGTCTCGTCTTCTGGCTCCGTGGATCTTCTGGAAAAATAGGACCTTCGCGATATTTTCCGGGGATTTTCCCGAAAGTTGACTTTCTGCACAAAAACAAGACACCAGGGCAATTCTGCTGAAAACAGCGTTAGTCCGCGTTAGTTGTATTCAAAACACACAAATTGGAGGTAAAACAACAGCAAAAGTGTTCGGGAAAGTATATACGTTTTGGACGTATCAATACCTCATGTGGTTCAGTTGCAATATCACAATAATTAATAACTAAATATGCAATATCACATTTTTTGAAAAAAAAAGTATTGCTTGGTGAAAGAGCTAGGTGTTTGCATACCCCACATTGATACAAGTGAGTATCGATTTCTGGTGGATTTGGACTTTATGGTCAAAAGCCCAATGTAGCACAACTTTAGGGCACGCCGAAGGGTGCGCTCCTCGGTGGTAAGACCCGTATTCTCCTCGACCAAGTTGAGGCGACCAATAATCTCCTCGGCGGCCCCATGTGTCCAATAGATGTGCGATGCCATCTCTCGAGGGCTTTGACCGTATAATTGAGATTATTGTGATGATCGCCTGGGACCATGCAGCAAACACAGGTTCATGGAACCTAGGTGACATGGGTATACATCTCGGGTACCCTACCATGAGGGTACCTGGTGCACGTAACGACTGAGGCCTAATCACGAAGGGCCTGCTCGAAGCCCAAGACAGGAGGCCCAAAGAAGATGGAGTACCCTCCAAGATTTAGACATAGGCATAGTCGGTTTGGACTTTCCTTATATGTAAATCAGGTCGGTTACGTATTCCCGAGACCCAACCTATTTAAAGGCTGGGAGGGGCGCCGATCTGGACAAGCCATACTCGAACCACGAAAAGTTCTAGCGAGATCGATACCTCGCCAGAGCTCCCCTGTAATCGCATAATCCACACAATCAATACCAGACAAGCAGGAAGTAGGGTCTTTACCTCCACCCGAGGGGCCTGAACCTGGGTAAATCTTTGCCTCTACTTGTCAGCCGACGAAACTACCAGTACTACCACGTTCTCTCCCCATAATCTCAACCCTAGGTCCTTAACCATGGGATTTGATGAGTGTACCCCTCGTCAATTGGCGCCGTCTGTGGGAAAGAATAGTGCTGGACTCGCGGTTTCTTCGGTTCCATCGGAAAACGGCGACTCGCCGATCAGATCTACAAACGGCAACTCGCCGGCTGCATCGACAAACCAGAACTCGCCGGCTCAGGCAGCACACGGTAACTCGCCGACTCACTCGACAAACGGCAACACGCCAGCTTCACTCGCAAAAAGCGCATCGGATTCTCTGATGGACTTCGAGCCACACTCGCCAGAATTCCAGGAGGCCTTCTCCGATCTCGAGTCAGGTTTGGGTTTAACCGTGGGTTCGTTCAATTTTTTCGTCAACAAGCTTGGTGTGCAGGACCTGACGGATCCACGCCAACTCGCGACTTCTGCACCCGAGGCTCCATCGGTTGCGGCTCCTTCGACTGCGGATCCATCAACTGCATCCATACCATCGTCGATCCTCCAAGCTTGCTCGTCTGCAACAACCATGTCCACACGAGAGATGCACGAGCTCATCGAAGAACTCCAGGGCGAGGAGGCCGAATCAACATACCGCACAAACGATCCCGAGCTCGATCTCCTGCTCGAGGATAGTTTCGACTGCGGGATCTCCCTCAACGACTTCGACGAACCAGAAACTCATATCGACAACCACGTCGACTCCGAGGTCCGCACCAACAACAACAACCTCGACTTCGAGATTCATAACAACTTCAACGACGTCGAGATGAGCATAGGAGATGAAGGCATCGACAACGAGATCCGTCCAGACGGACCACTCGATGGGCATATCGACTCCGACATGAGCCTTGATGACGACGTCGAGTCCATGATGGGACTCGAAAACACATATACATACCCTCGGGTGATACCCCAGCAGGTCTACGTCGCCATCGCCGCAGAATCATCAGATGCTGCGGCCAGCCGCAGGCCTACAGAATTCCCGTGCATAGTTACTATGCCGGACGGAGTCACAACTCTCACAATCACTGCTGAGATGGCAGCAAAAGCAGATAAAGTCATCAAGGAGTGCACAATGATGCCAGCAGACGCAACACAAGAGGAGATGTTGACCTTCCAGTACTTCAACTGGCAGGAATCACTTCGACTACGGCAGGTCAGAGCAACACTCGAAGAACGCAAAAAGCAAGCTAGCTTGTCGAGTGCGCGAAGAAGACAGCTCTCCCTGAGCTCCACCGGGCGAGCAGACACAAGACCCAGATCAAGGCTGTCACACCTCTCACCGAGAGAGGGCGGCACTCACCCGCAACTTAGGCAACTCTTTCATGACATACGACGAGGAGGGAGTGCCAGTACCCAAAACAGCTGCGGGTGCTCTCTTTACCGCTGCAGCATACCTGGAGGCAATCAAGCCCCCAGCTGATGACCCCAATGCAAAACTACATCGCCAACAGATCAAATCACTCGCCTTAGCTGCGAAGGCCATACGCCAAATCCCAAAACTCCAGGAGGGAGTCGAGATCGTGCCATATTGACACGCGTCGTGAAGAGCACAATCGCAGTGGTCGTCGCCACCACTCGAAGGAAAGAAGCGGCTCACGTAGGCGCAGGTCCAGGAGCAGATCACGCAGATCTTACAGTAGCGACTCATACTCTGATCGAGAGCCTGAGCCACATGGAGCTCTGTGCTTCACTCGACGCGTCCGCGAGACACGGATGCCCAAAGGGTTCAAACTCACATCTGAACAGCCCAAGTACACGGGTCGACAGGAACCTTCGGGTGGCTGGAAGACTACAGGCTGGCTGTCGCGTGCCAGCGAGGCACAAACACCACAGCCATGCAATACATACGACTCATGCTCGAAGGCACAGCCCGCGACTGGCTCAAAGCCTACCTCCATCAACATACGACTCGTGGGATCACTTCCGCACTGACTTCATCAAAAACTTCGAGCCTCTATGTGAGCGCCCAAAAACGTTCGAGGAGCTGCGAGCTTGCGTTCAACGTCAGACGAAACGTTGAGGTCATACATCAGACGATGGACTGAGATACGCAACTCAGTCGGAGTAATTTCAGAAGATATGGCCATGGATGCTTTCATAATGGGACTCGCCAGGCGGGACTTCAAAGAAGCACTTGGTCGCAAAAAGCCAACCTCTGTGGCTAACCTCTTGATGATCGCGACTGAGTGGGCAGACGGAGAAGACATGGCGCGCACCACACGCGGGTCCTCACCCCGTGACAATCATGAAAGCGGCAGTCGAAGCCGCAGAGACTCGTACAGAGACGACCGAAGGCGCAAGCGTTCAAAACGTCACTACGACGATGACAGACCCGAATTCATGGCGGCTGGGTTCTCCACACCCCGCAACGACCAAGACAGAAGCGACCGGCGGTCAGAAGATCGACGGGACAGTCGAGATGATCGTCGGGACAGTCGAGACCGCGGCCAACGCAGTGATAGCTACAAGAGGAAGACTGGCGCAAGTCACGACCGGAGCACAATCCGAGCGATCATTCGAAGAAAAGATGGATGCTGATTGCAGATTCCACCTGTACAAGGGGGAGACGGAAAACTGCGCTCCAATCACTCGATGAGAAACTGCAGGGAGTTCGACCAAATGGCGACTGATTACGTAAATCTCAGAAAGGCAGCAGCCACACACACCTGCACCCGTGCCTCAGCCAAACAATGTGCCTGTTCTGATGGCACCACCTCCACCACCACAGCCTGCCGCAGGCGGAAATCTCGCGGGTGCCATACACCCGTACCTCGGGTGGACGAACCACAGTACCCTCCGCCCCAAGGGCAGATGTACATGATACAGAAAGGTCGCCCTTCCAACAGGGAGCAAAAACTTCGCACTCGACAAGTAAACATGGCGGTCATGTCACCTCCCGCTGTAACTGAATTCTTGAAGGGTTCTGAAACCGCAATAAGCTTCAGCAGAGAGGACCACCCTCCATCGGTTGTTCGTCCAGGGCACTCTGCTCTGGTACTCGACGCGCAAATTGGAGGCTACGCCATGTCCAAGGTATTCATGGATGGTGGCAGCGGCATAAACATCATCTTCGCAGATACGCTCCGCAAAATGAACAGGTCAGTCGAAAACCTGCCAAGGTCTTCAAATACCTTTCACGGTATCGTCCCAGGCAAAGCAATAAGCCCAGAAGGCACCATACAACTCGACGTAACGTTCGGGGACAAGAACCACTTCAGGACAGAGTCGATTGAGTTCGAAGTTGTCGACTGGAAGTCACAATACCATGCTATACTTGGACGCCCGACGTTCGCTCGATTCATGGCGGTGCCACACTACGCATACCTCCAGCTGAAGATGCCTGGACCAAAAGGAGTAATCACAGTCAAGGGAACTTCCAAAAGTCTGACTCTTGCGACCGAGAATTCAGCAAAATCTCTGAGATGTTTGGCATGGAAGCAACACTCGCTGATCTAGCGGTCTCCAACGATCGAACACTTATGCCAGAACACAAAAAGGTGGCAGTCGACAGAGCATTCAATGCCACCAATGACACAAGATCGCATCAGGTGCACCCGACTGACCCGACCAAGACAGTCAATGTCTCGTCGAGTCTGCCTATCGCATAGGAAAGCGCGCTCGTCGAATTCCTCCGTGAGAACTGGGATATATTTGCATGGTGTCCAGCCGACATGCCAGGTATTCCCAGGGAATTCGCCGAGCACTCTCTCCAATTATTTCCAGATGCTAAACCAGTCAAGCAAACAATGCGCCGCATATCCGGCCCAAAAAGAACCGCAGTCGAAGCCGAAGTCGACAGGCTACTCGCAGCAGGTTTCATCAGAGAAATCAAGAAATCACAATGGGTGGCCAACCCCGTACTCGTAGAGAAGAAGCACACAGATATCCTTCGGATGTGCGTAGATTTTACAGCACTCAATAAGCTGTCCAAAGGATCACTTTCCACTACCTCGAATCGACCAGATCGTCGACTCCACCGCCGGGTGCGCTCGCTTGTCCTTCCTGGATGCTTACTCGGGTTACCACCAGATAAGGATGAAGGAAGAGGATGAAGAGAAAACGGCGTTCATAACCCCACTCGGGGTCTACTGCTACACCACAATGCCTTTCGGGCTCAAGAACGCAGGCGCAACCTACCAGCGCATGATGCAAGACTGCCTCAAGAAGCAAATTGGGCGAAACGTCCAGGTCTACGTAGATGACATCGTCATCACACAAGGGAGGAAAACACACTACTCGATGACTTGCGAGAGACGTTCGCAAACCTCAAACGCTTCCACATCAAGCTCAACCCGAAGAAGTGCACGTTCGGCGTGCCAGCCGGGCAACTCCTCGGGTATCTAGTCTCAGCTCGAGGAATCGAGGCAGACCCGGAGAAAATACAGGCCATCTTGACGATGCAAAGGCCTTCAAAGCTCCATGACGTGCAAAAGTTGGCGGGTCGAGTAGCAGCACTCAGTCGATTCATCAGCAAGCTGGCGAAAAAGCACTCCCGTTCTATCGACTGATGAAGAAAGCAGACAAATTCGAGTGGACGCCAGAAGCCGAAGCAGCCTTCACGGACCTCAAGCGAGTCCTCACAAGCCCTCCAATCCTCGTCGCACCAAGGGAACGCGAGCCACTGTACCTATATGTCTCCGCAACTAACAGGGTGGTGAGCACCGTACTGGTAGTCGAACGAAGGGAGGAGGGACACACCCAAAGCATACAACGTCCAGTCTATTACTTGAGTGAAGTGCTCTCCACATCAAAGCAGCGGTACCCGCACTATCAAAAGCTGGCCTACGCCGTGTTCATGTCCTCAAGGAAGCTGACGCATTACTTCTCCGAGCACCCGATCACTGTAATCAGCACCTCAGGGATCGGGGACATCCTCACAAACCCCAACGCAACTGGGCGAGTAGCAAAATGGCTCATCGAGCTAGCACCCGAGACATCAAGTATGATTACCCGAAGGCCATCAAAGCACAAGTCTTACCTGACTTCCACACCGAGTGGATCGAAGCTCAGCTGCCAGGAGCGCCAGATGTGTCCAACTCATGGACTATGTACTTGACGGCTCAAAGAAAAACGAAGGCGCAGGCGCAGGTGTCATCCTCATATCACCAAAAGGCGACAAGCTCGCTATATCCTGCAAATGGGTTCGAGTTCCCATCCAATAACGAAGCAGAGTATGAGGCCCTGATCCATGGCATGAGGATGGCCAAAGCCCTCGGGTGCACTCGACTGATGATCTACGGTGACTCGAATCTTGTGGTGCAGCAAACAATGAAGGCCTGCGATGCAATCGCAGATAACATGATCGCCTACCGTGACCTGTACAACTCATGGAGGGCAGCTTCGAAGGCTGCGAGTTGCGGCACATAGGGCGTGAGAGCAATGAAGAAGCAGATAAGCTAGCCAACATTGGCGCGACCAAAGCACCAGTTCCACCTGGTGTCTTCTTCGAGCGCATCGAGCACAGTCCATCAAGAAAAAACGAGCACTCCTACATCAGCACCAGCCAAGAGCAAAGCACCTAGCACAGAGGACCCGCCAGTCGAGGTACTCCTCATCGAGCCAACTTGGACTCAACCTTTCCTCGCATACATACTCCGCGGCGAGGTACCTGAAGACATAACAGAGTCAAGACGCGTCACTCGACGATCTAAAGCATACACTGTCATCAACGGTGAACTTACAAACGCAGCATATCAGGTATGTTCCAACGTTGCATAGCATTTGAAGATGGCCAAGCCATCCTTCGTGATATTCATGCAGGTACTGCGGGCACCATGCCAGCAGTCGATCACTCGTAGCCAAAGCCTTTCGCGCAGGCTTCTACTGGCCCACAGCACTCAAAGACGCGGAGGACATAGTCAAAAGGTGCATCGGCTGTCAAAAATTCGCCACAAAGCCGCACGCACCCGCATCGGCGTTGAAGACAATACCATTGGCCTGGCCCTTCGCCCAGTGGGGGCTCGATATGGTTGGGCCACTCAAAAAATCCTCCCATGGAGGGCATACTCACCTTCTGGTGGCAGTCGACAAGTTCACCAAGTGGATTGAAGCAGTCCCTATCACAAGTTCGACTGCCACTACAGCAGTCAATTTCATAAAATCCATCATATACCGCTTTGGTGTGCCAAGTAGCATCATCACTGATAACGGTACAAACTTCACGGCTGAAGAATTCCGAACTTTCTGCAAAGAGCAAGATATCACGCTCAACTATGCATCCGTGGCACACCCGCAGTCAAATGGCCAAGTCGAAAAAGCCAATGGGCTTGTGACGAGTGGAATCAAGAAACGCCTCCTGGTCCCACTCAAAAGAGCAGCGGGTGCTTGGGTCGAAGAACTTCCATCTGTGCTATGGAGCTTACGCACAACTCCCAATGCCTCAACACAATTTACCCCATTCTTCATGGTCTACGGCGCAGAGGCAATCCTGCCATCAGACGTAAGGTTCAATGCACCAAGAGTCGAAGCATACAACGAAGAAGATGCAGATGAAGCACTCGAAGATGCAGTCGACTTGCTCGAAGAAGCACGCAACACGGCGCTAGCACGCACAGTCTACCAGCAGATCTATGCAACTATCACAGCCGTCGACTGCGTACCAGGTCCTTCGAGGTTGGCGACCTGGTGCTTCGACTGAAGCAAAAGAAGGTGCACAAACTTGCTTCGCCATGGGAGGGACCTTTCATCATCACCGAGGTCATTGGCGGTGGAGCGTACAGACTGAAGCACGCAAAGACAGGCGAACTCTCACATAATCCTTGGAACGTTGCGCAGCTGCGCCGTTTCTATGCTTAGGTGCTCAGTCGCATAATATATGTAGGATGGCTGCAGGTTTCAGACGCGCTCTTTTCCTTACCAGGGTACCTAAGGGGTCTGGAAGGTTTTTAATGAGGCGGCCTGCAGCTTAACATTCAAAAATGGAATATAATCAATAATTCCTCATATTTCTCTCTGTTTACTACTCGCATAATTTACTCGCACAACCTTAGCCTCAACTGAGCACTCGGGGGCTGTGTTACCTCAAAACATGAGTTTCGCTCCTTCTTCAAACATAATACTCCAGCCGCGCTCGAATACTCGTTGGCTGGGTCATAAAAATAATACAAACAAGTTGCTCAATAACATGAGTCGAAACTACAAACATCGCAAAAATTCACAGCCTCATTCGAACACTCGGGGCTGTAGGAGTCATATTATATATTAAGTGTTTGTATAAACCCCGTTCGGTACACTCGGGGGCTGACCCCTACACATACAACCTTAATCTACAAGTTCTTCCTTTGGCTGGGTCCACTTCTCCTCCTCCTTTAGCACATGATGGATTAGGACCAATGCGTCCACCCGTGTCTCTCGGTAGTGCTCCTCCATTGGCACAGGACTCCCACCTGGTACGGGTGCAGGCCCCATCGCAATCTTTTTTAAATCAGGGTGCGGAAAGTGCAACCGCACAAAGGCAAGAGCAACGTTAGCCCCGCTAATCAGTTGCTCGCGTACAAATTTCTTGATTGCCTTACCCTTTCGAAATTTCTTTAGCAATGCAGCAATGCCTTGTGGCTGCTCATTCAAAGGAAACAAAACCTCGTGGACTCGAAACAAGGCTAACCTGCAGCTCTCTAGTCGAATGGCAGTTCGCCACGCACGGTCCAGAAGCTTTACCAAAATGGCACTCCTCGCCCTGTCCGACCAAAAGGGGTGGGCAGCGTACTCCGCGCTACTCGCTTGACCGTCGAGGTCTTGTAGCCGTGCCTCCTCCTTCGACTGGTCAAAGCAAACACCTATGGCAAAAATAATGCAAAACTGTTATTCCAGTCGACCTTTGAGTCGAGTCAGCAATTCAATTTCCATAAGAGCTTACATTCAAGCTGAAGGTTCACTTTTTCCAACTCTTCAAGCAAAAAGGCCTCCCGTTCCGTAGTTGGGGATGGCCTCGACTGCAACTCAGCATACGCCTCTTGTGTCTCCTTCAGCTCATCGCTCACCTTCGAAAGCTTTTGCTGAAGGTAGTCCATAATTTTCTGGTCATTCACACTTCGCGACTTCGAGGAACCACCCACAACAGGGCCAGTTGATGCTTTAGAGGCTCGGTTCTACAGTCAGAATAATTAAGGGCATAAGGAAGCATGAAGAGCTCAAGCAAAAGGCTCGGGGGCTGCGCCTCCCGATTACTGAAGTTCATATTTCATAAAAAGACAGATACGATGTCTGATAATTTACATATAGCAAAAGCAAAATGACGAAATTCCTAGACTTAGTCAACAAAGGGATCACTCGCTAAGTCGTCGACTTCTTGGAGGAAGCCTTCTTCGCCTGGACCCTGGCTGCCCTATCTTCAACAGTCGTTATAAGCTGTTGGGCATACTTTTTGGCGGCTTCCATCCAAGTGCCGAGCCCGACGTTCTGCCGTCAGAACCGCGTGGGAACTTCGTCGTTGCTTTGTCAAAATCTGTTTCGACTCCGTGCGCGAGCAACATGAGAAAAGTAGTCTAAGCACCACTTACCATTTGCTCGCGACAGAAATCGGTGACGGCAGTCCCTTCAGGCTTGAACAGCTCTACCAGTTCTGCAAAGGAAGATGGAAGCTCTTCACCGGGGAAGAAGCTGCCATGGAGGGCGCCCAAGGCACTCGCTGCCTGTGTCAGCATCTCCCCTGCTCTGCTACACTTTCATCGAGTGAGGTGCCAAGGCTTTGCTTGCCAGGAGCAGTAGGGCCATCCATCATGCCTAGCGTAGCACGTGGACAGCATAATCAGCACTATATTGCAGAAACCTCAAACATCTAAGGAACACAGCAAATATTTGTACCAGTCAAAGTGGTGCTGGCGGCAGAAAGTCGACCAATTGCCGACTCCTCTCTAACCTCGGCTGCTTTCAGCCTCTTCTCCAGATCAGCCACTCAACGGATGGCGTTGTTCATCTTTTCTGCCGCATCAACGGCAGCCTCTACAAAACAAACATACATGGTCAACAGACTGCAAGAGGAATCAGCTTCAACAAGTGGTACTAGCATAAAGAGACACGCACTCTTCGCAGCTTCGAGTTGCTGCTGCAGGGTGGCGGCTTCCGTCTCCTTGTGTACATATTTGGAGCCAGCATTCAGTAGCTCCTGCACAAATGGCTACAACGCGATACTCGAAAGTTCAGAACGGGTCTATCAGGTCTATGAACAGCTTTAACACCCGCTAGTGATTCAACTATGATACAAAAGCACAAGCTTACATGATTCAAGAAGAGGAAGTCGACGCAGGAACGCCTGTCGCTGCAGCCTCATCCTTGGCAGCCGCAGCCTCAGGCTCAGATGGTGTAGCCGCGTCCGCAGCAGCTGGAGTCGCAGCGGTTGGCGGCTGTTCTGGTGGCAAACTCCGAGCAGTCGATGCCGCACTGCTCTTCTCCATCTGAGGTGGTGGTGGCAAATCCTCATCCGAGGACACGCTGTTTCACACATGCTAAGTTAACAACTTGGCAACATTCATAAACCGTCAAAAAAGCAAGGGCAAATAATACTTACTCTCAGTAAGGTCGACCATTCGACCAGGTGCAAGCACACCCATGCTGGGGCGTAATTTCTTCGGGGGACGTGGAGGAAGCGAGCGAATCGAAGGAATCTCGAGTGGCGCCGTCATCGACTCCGTCTCGTTTCCCTCCTTCTCCTCTGAGTCAGCAGTGTCTTCTTCCTCGCGCGACCGCTTCTGCTTGGCCTGCACCTCAGCATCGCCCTCATCGGCTTCTGGCGTGTGTGCGGTGGCGAGTGAGGTCACCTCATCATCAGAGTCCGCCTCGAGTGGCTCATTGTCCGGCACTGGGGCCGCCCTCTGGCAAGGGTGGCATCGACTCATACATTTTGTGTCTCTGCACACATAAACAGCAAAAGAATCAACATCACACATGCATAATATACCAACTTACATATAGTATCGACTGTTACCTCTGGTAGAGGGTTGCTGGTTTCATAAGGAGGCACGGGCGAGTTCATCTCACAGGGATCTTCATCAGTCAATTTGGTAAGGCTTCTTACCAACTTCTCGGCTTCCGCGTCAGAAAGCTCCACTGCGCGGGAACGGGTTGGATCAGAAGCCCCACTGTATGCCCACATAGCATGTGCTCGGGCTCGGAGGGGTTGCACTCGCCTCTTGGCCATAATGGCTAGCAGATGGATGCTCGTAACCTCTCGACCAACAGTGGTCTGAAGCTTTAGCACCTTCTCCATCAGAATGTCAGCCTCTTCGGCTTCGACTCCGGTCGGCTGGGCGATCCAGGATGGCCTCTTCTTCACCATGGCGTCTGCGTCAAAGGAAGGCAACCCGAATGCTTGGGTGCCTATGGTCACATCCTTGATGTAGAACCACTTCTGGCGCCATCCTTGCACAGACTCCAGAAGTTGATCTTGAAGTACTCGACGTCAGGTCAAGTCTGTACTCCAAAACCACCAGGTCCCTTGGCACTGTGCTGGCGCTTGACGTTGAAGATGCGGCGAAACAGCCCGAAGTGGGGTGCAACGCCCAAGAAGCACTCGCAAAGGACGAAGAAACACGCAATGTGCAAAAACCCATTGGGCGTAAAATCGTGCAATTGCACTCCATAAACGTGCATCAGCGCACGAAGAAAGTTGTGAACAGGGAAGGAGAATCCCCTGTTCACAAAATTCTCAAAACAGACCCGCTCATTGGGGCCTGGGCGCGGGATTACCTCGGCGCCGAGAATGCGAGCCTGCGAGGTGTCCTCAGGATAACCCGTCGTTCCGCAGGCCGGTGAGCATCCTCTTGCTGCAGGAGGACTTGGTCCAGGCGCCCTTGTCCCTATTCAAACCGCTGGCAGCGGCTCCAGCGGCGCTGTCTGCCGACGCGTTCGCGGCACTCCTGCCCCTCCGGGTGGCAGGCTTCGTCATCGCAGTGGTGGGTTGCAGAAGCTTTGCTATGAGGCTATGGCGATGCGTAAGGAGGAAGAAGAGGCAGTGGCGGCGGAGAGCAAATGGCAAGTAAAAAGTACTATTTACTCCGCCGCACCCTTTTAACCTCAACGCAAAAGAATCCGCACCGTGGACGTGAGATCGTGGGCAAAGTAGCAAATCTAGCCGTACACGTGGTAGCCGTGGAGGGCAACCGTCGCCGGCCACTCCGCCCACTACGCACGGGAATCTAGGAACTGCCATCATAGCCTCGGAGAAATCGTAGTTGAACGGTCAAATCCAGTCAAAACGGCTGCACAATGGGCCCACATACGTGTCACGTCCCATCCATCGCAGCATAGCGCACGCCACCGCGTGTCAGGTGGTGCAGTCACCATAAAACGTCATCCCTGACGTCATTGCAAGAGACTTGTTCAGAAAAGATTTCGGGTTCGCCCAATGCATATTAATCACGAGAGTACGCCAAAGGCGTACTTGACTTTTATAGAATGCAGAAATCATTTACAGAATCGTACCCAGGTCACAGGCGACAAGGGCAGAGAGAAAGACTCCAAAAAAAGAAACTCCAACTAAAACCTAAGCCGATCTCTCACGTTATCGCGTTAAAGACTCCAGCTACCCCTCTCCTAGCTACAGACCAAGTGGCAAACTCATCGGAGATTTTGTCAATCATGGCCCAGACTCCAAATTGTTGGCTAGGGTTATGGAAAACCCAAGCATTACGGTTTTTCCACAAACTCCAGCAAGTTAGAATCACCAGAGCATCGAAGTTCTTGCGCGTTTTGGCGTGAAGTTCATCCTGGCAGTGGACCACCAATCCTCTAGAAAGTTGGTAGCAGATGGTCCTGGAATGTTAATCTGAAGTCGCCTAAACCCCTCACACCAAACCTGTCTTGCGTAGCTACATTGAGTGAAGAGATGCTCCACCTTATCCTCCTCTTGCAAGCAAACGAAGCAGCATGAAGTT
Organism: Poa pratensis; assembly: GCA_947311845.1. Classification (NCBI taxonomy): domain Eukaryota; kingdom Viridiplantae; phylum Streptophyta; class Magnoliopsida; order Poales; family Poaceae; genus Poa; species Poa pratensis. The sequence goes on from CAMZMU010000098.1 coordinate 9,438,623, forward strand.
TGGTCCTGGAGCCCGTGTCGATGCCGCCTGTCTGAGGTCCAGAGTCTATGCTGAACCGCTAGCCATGCAAAGATTTTAGCTTTCAGAGGTGCACCATTGCTCCAAATCGCCTGGCCCAGGGGAATTCCTCTTCTTCCATCATCAGCATGTCATAGGTAGATTTTGCGGAGTAAACACCTGTAGGGGAACATGACCATTTGAACACATCATCAGTACCCACATTTATGTCAACTGAGTTGATGGAGGTCCAAAGGTGTATACATTGCAAAGCAGCCTCCATAGGGAGCTCATCTCCAATATCTTCTACCCACCTGTTACCTTCAAGGGCTTGCGCCACAGTTCTTTGATTTTGGGTGCACGTTGGTACATTTTGAAGCACCAGGGGAGCAATGCTGGATATGGATCTACCACTAATCCATCTATCTGTCCAGAATAACACCTTGTGACCATTCCCACTTCAATGTGCACAAGGCTGTCAAAAACCTCCTTCGCCCTTTTATCTTTAGGAGTAGGAAGTCCGACCCAAGGTCTCATGGATCTGTCCGTTTCAGCCACTCCCATCTAACTCTCAAAGCAATGCCCTGGATTACCAGATTTTACACTCCTAAACCGCCAAACTTCTTAGGTTTGCATACTTTGTCCCAGGCCACAAGACACAGACCACTATTCACCTCTTTCTTGCCAGCCCAGAAAAAGCTGCGCATCCACTTATATATCTCCTCCAACACCCATATGGAGCTTCAGCAATGAGGAGTAGTGTATGGGCTTTGCAGCAATCACAGAGTTTATGAGTGTAAGCCTGCCATCTCTCTCGATCATGCCACGCTGCCAAGCTGGGATAAATTCCAAGAACCTGTCAATGGCAGGTTGCCATTCAGCCTTGGTGAGGGGTCTAAGAGCTAGTTGTAGGCCTAAATACTTGATGGGAAAGCATTGGATTGGGCACTGTAGCAAATCCGACACCAGCCTGGCATCCTGATCTGTGCTTCTAATCAGTGTTGCAGCTGATTTTGTGTAGTTAACATTGAGACCAGAGGCTCCCCCAAAGATGTGCAGCAGCTCCCTAGTGGCAACCAAATCTTCCGTGTTAGGTTTGATGACGAGGACAACATCATCAGCATAGATAGAGATGCGTTGCTTAGGTCCACAACCTCCTATGTTCGCAAGCAAATTGTGCTGTGTTGCCCAGACGACTAGAGCTGTCAGTACTTCCATACCACAAACAAAAAGAACAGGCGAAAGAGGGTCTCCTTGGCGTAGTCCTCTGGCGTGCCAAATTCTTTTGCCCTGAACACCATTCACTATCACCTCAGTGCTAGCAGTACGCAGGAGAATTGCTAGCCATGAAAGACACTGCTCAATGAAACCCATTTGTCGTAGGACTTCAAAAAGAAAGGCCCAAAAAATAGAGTCAAAAGCTCTAGCGATATCCAATTTTAGGAGCACCCCCTTCTCCTTTCTTGTGTTAATCTTCCTGGCCAGCTGCCGTACTAGCATGAAATTATCATGTAGACTCCTCTTTTTGATAAAAGCTGATTGGTTTGCACTGACAATCATCTCCATTTTAGGCCTCAGGCGGTTGGCAATGATTTTAGAGAATAGCTTAGCGACGCTATGTATTAGGCTGATGGGCCTGTAGTCTCCAACTTCTATAGCATCTGGCTTTTTCGGGATAAGAGTTATGAGGGCTCTATTAAGTTTCTCAAACCCCCTGCCGTCTCCCACATACAATTTAAGAATTGCAGCCATCACGTCTTGTTTGATCCACTGCCAAGCTTTCTGGTAAAAAGCGCCAGTGAAGCCATCTGGCCCGGGAGCTCGATCCGCAGGCATCTCCTTGACCACTGTCCACACTTCTTCTTCAGTGAAAATGTCATCTAAATCGCCCAGATCCTGAGGTTGTAGCTCCAGCTCAGCAAGGTCAATGTTGTGTTCACGGGTACGGAGGGTACCGAGCAGGTTTGTGTATGCATTGAAGAAGGCTTCCTCTTTGCTATCTTGATCGGTACAGAGCAAGCCATTGACTCTGACAGCCGTAATAAAATTCTTTGACGCCTGCCATTAGCCACGGTGTGGAACAGCTTGGAGCTTGCATCTCCATCTTTGAGCCATCTCATGCGGGATCGCTGCCTAGCCATGGTCCTTTCCAGGGAGGATAGGCTGAGCACCAGACCCTTCAGCGTTCACCTCAGCCATGTTTCTTCCAAAGACAGACTCCTAATGTCCATGGCAGCTTCCAATTTATATATAACCAGATTTGCAATAGCAATTTTAGCTTGATGTTGCCTACTGTCCTCTGACTCCAGGCCTGCAAGTGTGTAGCTGTGTTCCTGAGCAGCTCATTAAGTCTCTTGAAGGGTCAGTGATATTGTGGTCACATTTCCAGCCTTCCTGCACAGCTGCCTCAAACCCCTCTAGTTGGGTCCAAAAACTTTCAAACCGAAACCTCCTTTTAGGACGAAGCCCAGCATTCAGAGACAGGTGAAGTGGGGTGTGGTCTGAAACAGACGAAGATAGGGCCTGTAGAATTGCATCTGGGTGTAGAAGGTCCCAGTCCACTGAAATCAGAGCTCTGTCGATCATAGACATGGTGGGGTTAAGGCGTTCGTTGCTCCAAGTGAACCTCCTACCATGCAAGTAAACCTCCTTGAGCTCCTGGTCAGCCACAAATGAACGAAATCTCGTCATCGCAGCTCTGTCAAGTTTTGGTTATTCTTCTCGGCAGCTCTAAGGATCATGTTGAAATCTCCAATTATTAGCCAAGGACCATGACATAGAGTGCGTCTGTCAGAGAGCTCCTGCAAGAACTGGACTTTATCTTCAGTAGACTGTGGACCATAAACCACCGTAATCCACCAAGAGTCATTGTCCTTGGATCGAACCTCTGCATTTAGAGAGTGCGTATCCATGGTGATGTTCTGCACATCAAACACCGAGGAGTCCCAGGCAAGAAGAATTCCACCTCTAGTTCCAACCGCCGGCAAATAAGAAAAACCATCGAAAGATGGCCCCAGACATTGCATTACCAGAAAGTTGTCAATTACACTCAGTTTCATCTCCTGGAGACACACCAAACTAGCATGGATCAGAGCCATGAACTCACGCACAACGTCTCCTCTCCTAGGGTCATTGAGCCCTCTCACATTCCAACTAAGGATTTCTAGAACTAAATCCATTAAAAAAGAAAGAAGAAACTCCACTCCAGGCGCAGACATGCTCACTGGACACTGACGCTGACCTGTGTCTGGCACTCCTTGATTAGATCACCACGGGGGGAACAATCTTGCCAAAGATCATGGCGATTGCCCTCAATTGGCGCTCATGGAGAGGGGAATCGAAGAAATGTCGAAATTCCTGAAGCGTCTCCTCATTGACTTCCAGCTCTGTTGGTGTAATGCCAAGCGCCTTGACCAGCACCGTCTCTGCCGCCGAAGCCCGCTTCGATGCGGGTGGCAGCGGCTTGCTCGAGATGTGCGTGTAACCCGCCGTGGGGTGAATGGCTCCGCCTCCGATCTGAGCCTGGACGCTTCAATCTCGCGAAGAAGAGGGGGCAAGAGTCTTGAGAATGTTGGAGCAGAAGGATTTCATTTTGGCAATGGCGGCCGCCTCCGCCGGCGACATGCCTGTCTGCTCGTGCTGCGTCTGTGGCTGCAAACCCTCGACCACGCCCGTAGCAGATCCTGCGCTGACGGCCCCATCACCGCATCGTCGCTACGAATCTGACCCTGGTTCTGGTCACAGGCTTCCTGGGCCACAAGAAGCGCATCCTGGGACAACTGGGCTTGGCCGTCATGGGCTTGAGTCTGGATATCTTGGCCGTCATGGGCTTGGGTCTGGATATGTTGGCCCACAACCTCAACCGCAGGCTGCGCCGAAACCTGTGTGCCCAAGCCAAGGCCCATCTCCTGTGAGCCACCAGACAGCGAAACGGTAAAGTACCGATCTCCCGAACCTTCACAGCTGTCGTGTAGCCCAGGGGCTGGTACTGACCAGGACTGACCCATGTCCTCGGAAGGCGCCAAACTCGCACAGCCATCCGCAAGACAACTTTGTGAGCATGTCTTCTCTGCGGATCCGAGGCTCCCAACAACCACCTCTTCGACACGCGGCGCAGCCTCCTTGGATAGGGCCGGATCAGCCTCGGGGTTCTCTGCTCAACCACCACCGCGGTCCTCTCCAGGATTTGAATTTGCGGAGCGGACCCTTCCTGCGGCGCCACGTCGCCTTGACCCGGACGACTCTCTGCTTCCAAAGCAGGCGTAGCGACAACTTGCTGCACCTGACGACCAGGCTGGACAGGCGCAGGCCCCCGCCCACTACCAAAGTGGCGCGAAGGAACGGCAGGTCGGAACCGTCCAAACTAGGCCGTACGTCCGTACGGGCCACGTGGACGCTCCGTGCCCTCCATCGAGGCAGCTGCCAATCCAACGATCCAGCCGCCACCTGACGTATAGGAGCATCGCTCGCCACCCGACGGCGAGCCGCCGGCTGTGGCGCCCCGACCCGACTGCTATATAGTGATGCTGTGTGTCACCGGTTAAGCGATAAAACCAGAGGTTACGGGTTTACCAATCCCCGCCAAAACCTTTGGTAGGCGTTGCTCGGAATTGATCATCGGCAACGCAACACCCCGATTGATGCCTTAACACAGGCACAACTATCAATGCATAATAGAGAGATCAAGACTTGTGGAACAACTGGCACATCATAGACTCTACGACACAAAGCATTATAGTTCAACTCTTATAATAGAGAAAGATAGCAAATTACAACCAGAGGTCACCGACCCAACAGTACAACATGCGGAACCGAATTAGGTTGTCTAAACAACAAGATCCAAATTATGGCCTAAGAGGCCTACAGATAAAACATTCAAGCGCCAGCTGTTCCGAGATGTCCCAAGCTGCCACCTGGGAACCCCAGACTACTCGTCGACGTCCACAAAGAACCCACCTTCGAGGTCGGTGAAGTCCTGCTCTGAAACAAACAAACGACGTTGAGTTCGACGAACTCGCAAGATTAAATATAGAGCTTTAGCTCGATGGGCTTTCAAAGTTCTATGGCTGTTTTGCATAAAGCTGATTTTGTTTATAGAAAACATAACTCCATGGCATCGACTAATCAGAGTATTTTTTAAAGAGGTAAGAAGTAACTCTTTCTTTGATCACCTTTCTCATCATCAACCACCATTTACCACTGTACCTGTTCTACTAAGGCACCTCCCCGAATCACCCTCGAGAAAGTCAACCTTGCATTCTTGAGTAGTACCTTTAGTACTCAGGTTTTAATCATTCCGTTCAAGTTATTCTATGATCTTATCGTCCTTTCCCAAGTTGTCCGTAACCGGGGACACGGCTTTTCGAAAAGATTTAACCCTACAGGGGTGTACAATGTTTGCCACGCGTACCGTCCGGCCCATTGCCTAGCTCTTAGCTCTCTTCCGGGGAAAGCCGGCTGGGTGGGAGCGGTGACGACTTCTCCCTGCTCGAGACTTTCCAGGATCATCAGTGGCGGTAGGACAGGTTCAGTGCCTCCAACACCCTGCCCCACGGCCACTTATTTTCCTAACACCACAATCCTCATCCCATTCTCAACCACCATCATCACGCACGCGCAAATGGAAGCTCAAACTAGAGGACCCTGGCCAGCCCCTCACAAGTTATTTAGTCGAATAAGGGTTCCTGCAATTGCATAGGCCTCACGCATGGTTGCACGCTCAGTCTTGGTTCAATAGGTAAAGAACTCGCACCTAGGCGGCGAGAACGAGACAAAGCACACAACCACAGTGGCCTCTCACCCCACCTTTAAGCATTTTATTCACCTGTCTCCACAATTCCTCCACCATCATCCGAACATTTCAACATCTGTTTCCAACATGAAATATCCATCGACAAATAAACATTTAACTAAGCATGGCTAAGCTTCAACATAGCATAGTTAAGTATCTCAGGCCAGCAATACAAACCTATGGATAATAGGAGGGAAACAGGTAATGGCATCGGAAACTTAATGCAACTATAGGATACTCTATGCAAAACAAATTGACATTTGGAACCGCATGCAATATTAATAGTGGAGAAAATATTTGCGGAAAATAGGATAAGACATGCTCAGAGGGGGGATTGCTTGCCTTGCTGATATGGCTGGTAATAGGGATCGTCACGATACGGGGGTGGCACTTCAACTCCTTGATCTACCGATGCACGAACAACACCGGAAAGGAACAAATAAATACCACGAACACAAAGGTGCAATGCACAAACATGATGACATGACATTTTAATGTACTGAACTTAGTATAGGCTATCTAGCAATTTTAAATGGGGTACGGCGAAACTTACTTACCTAGGAAGAGAGGTACCCCACATTTAGCTTGGTGATTCTAATATTACTAAAAGTACAGTATTTTAATTGTGATCAAATATGCATAATGATGATGATTTTAGGCAGTTCACCTTTTTCTGAGCATTTTGGTATATTTCAACACATTTTTCTGAGTAACCAATACAGAGTTATTGCATTTCTAAAATTCCTCTTTTAAATATGTCCTTTTAATAAGTTATTTTAAACCACAATAGAATTATTTATACAATTTTGAAAGAAAAGAGGTGAAAAAGAAATTAAATTGGTGCTGAACAATTTTCGGAATTCCGATTTGTTTTTGAACTCGGAATATCCGAGGAACTGAAGAATAGGAAGTTTTTGGTACTGAAGAAACTCGGAAATTCCGATTTGGGCTCACTCAGAATATCCGATCGTCGGGGCGGCTGAAATTTTCTGCTAAGGACTGAAGATTTTCCCGTACTGGTGGTATCCGGATTATCCGGTGGGGTTGAACTCGGAATATCCGAGCTGGGGCTCGGCTGCGAGCTACGGCGACAACTATGGCGGCCATCACTACGGCTTCAACGGCGCGACCAACACAGAGCACGGGGAAGGGAAAGGAGAGGTCCCGGAGGATGGCGGGCTCACCACGGTCACATGCGAAGCAACGGCGAGGCCGGAGGTGGACCGGAGCGGCGGCAATCGCACGGCGGAGCTCGGCCGTGGTCGGAGAAGGAAACGGTCGGCGGCGGCGATTTACGGCTTCCCGGCTCGATTCCTTTGGCGGGGATGTAGCAGGCGACGTGGCGGAGCTGCGGTATACTTCGATTTGCTCGGGGGCTCCTCAATCAACGGCGGTGAGCTCGGTGGCCATGGCAGCTATGGCGCTCGTGGGGAGAGAGATGGGGAACGGGAGGGCAGAGGAGCAGGCAAGTGAGGGATGGGGAGCAGCGCGCGGTGGGGGCCTCCTCATCTCCTCGACGCGGCAGGAGGGCACGGGGCGCCTGGGCGCGGTCCACGGCGACGAGCGGGCGCGGCTCGAGCAGCTCGCTCGGTCGCTACAGAGAAGAAGACGCAGATTTTGCAAAAAAAAACCCTTGCAGATTTTTTACCATCACGGATAGGTCCTTTTCTGTTTTAATTATAAAACCTGTGGCTTTAGGGATTTAATTAAAGCGCTTAAACATTTTACAAAAATATGAGAAAATTCATGTAGCCTCCCAATAGCATGTAGAAGTACCACAAAAATTGGGGTTGCAAAATAAAATAGTTTGGACAACATTTGTTCATAGGTTTCTTAGGAATTTTTGGTAATTTGAAATTAAGAATACCCTAGGGATTTTAGAGCAAGTTCAAAATACTATTTTGAACTCTTGGAACTTCCTTGACAAATATAAGATGTCAAGTATTTTGTTTTGCAAGTTTGAGTGCTTCATTGTTTGAGATTTTTAAGCAAGTTTGGCATTTTGTTTCAATGTTGCCAAACCAATTAGTGTGTTGTTTAGCAACTTAAATGGATGCCATGATGCAATGAACACAAAAGCGAAAATTTTACTCGGTTTTTAGGTTCTCAACTTTGGGCTGTTACAATCTACCCCCCTTACAGGAATCTCGTCCCGAGATTCTAAGATTGCGGAAAGAAGTCGGGATACTCCTCACGAAGACTAGACTCTCTTTCCCAAGTTGCTTCTTCCTCGGAATGGTGAGACCATGAACTTTGAGGAACTTGGTAGTCTTGTTACGGGTCTTCCTTTCGGCTTCATCCAGGACACGATAGGATGCTCGCGATAAGTGAGATCTTCCTGGAGATCTAGCTCTCATGATTGACCCATGGATAGGATCTTTAAAACACCGGCGAAGTTGGGAGACATGAAACACATCATGTACATTTGGGAAGATGACCGGTAACTCCAATTATAAGAAAGATCTCCTCGCTTGGCCAGAACGGTGAAAGGGCCAACATAGCGAGGGGCCAATTTCCCTTTGATACCGAAGCGGCGAACGCCACGAAGGGGAGAGACGCGGAGATAAGCTTTATCACCAATTTCATAGTGAATTTCCTGATGGTGCTTATCATAGTAGCTCTTCTGCCTAGACTGAGCAATCTTCAGATTCTCTCTTATGATTCTAACCTTCTCCTCAGCTTCATTGATCACATCCGGACCAAAGAGTGCTCTCTCTCCGGTCTCGGACCAATTTAGAGGAGTGCGGCATTTTCTTCCATATAGAACCTCGAATGGAGCCATGCCCAGACTAGCTTGATAGCTATTGTTGTAGGAGAACTCCGCGAAAGGGAGATACTTTTCCCAACCCTTGCCAAAAGAGATTACACATGCCCTAAGCATGTCTTCCAAACTTGGTTCACTCTTTCGGTCTGACCATCAGTTTGAGGATGGTAGGCGGTACTGAAGTTGAGACGGGACCCCATAGCAGTTTGGAAACTCTGCCAAAACTTGGATACAAAGATACTTCCACGGTCCGATATGATCCTCAGAGGGACCCCATGCAATGGAACAATACGAGCCATATAAGTCAGCAAGTTGACTTGCCCGTATATCATCACGGACTGGTAGGAAGTGAGCAACCTTGGACAGTCGATCAATGATTACCCATATTGCATTGTTGCCCTTTTGAGATCGGGAAACCCGGTGATGAAGTCCATACCAATTTCATCCCATTTCCACTCGGGACTGCAATAGGGCGAAGAGTGCCGGCAGGCCTTTGATGTTCAGCCTTTACCCGTCGACAGGTGTCGCATTCAGCAACATACTTGGCAATTTCTCGTTTCATCCGAGTCCACCAGAATTGTGGTCGAAGGTCTTGGTACATTTTGGTACTACCGGGATGAATAGAGAGAGGGATTCATGAGCTTCTTGGAGGATCAGCTCCCTCAATTTTCGTTTCTTTGGCACTACCAAGCGGTCACCAAAATAAACAACTCCGGATTCATTGACAGAAAACATTTGGCCTTCCCGCTAGCAATGTTCTCTTGATTTTTAGAATACCCTTGTCACGCTTTGAGCATCCTTAATCTGGTCTACAAGAGTAGATTTGATCTCCAGATTTGCAAGGTAGCCAGAGGGAACAATTTCTAAGTTCAAACGAGAGAACTCTTCATGAAGGGCAGGTTGGGCCTTTTCAATCATCAGATTGTTGCAATAGGACTTCCGACTTAGCGCGTCAGCCACGACGTTTGCTTTGCCGGGTTGATAGTTCAGACTCACATCATAGTCCTTGATTAACTCCAACCAACGCCTTTGCCTGAGATTTAAATCCGGCTGGGTGAAGAGGTACTTCAGACTCTTGTGATCCGAGAAATCTCGCAACGGTTACCAAACAGGTATGGTCTCCATTGCTTCAAAGCATAGACCACGCGGCAAGTTCTAGATCATGAGTTGGGTAGTTGTGCTCATGCGGCTTCAATTGGCGAGAAGCATATGCCACCACATGGCCATCTTGCATTAGCACACAGCCCAAGCCTTGCAGAGAGGCGTCACAGAAGACGACGAAATCCTTGCTTGTGTCCGGCAGGACAAGCACAGGAGCGGACGTGAGTTTGGCTTTCAGTGTTTTGAAGCTCTCTTCAGCTTCGTCCGTCCATACGAACTTTTATCCTTCTTGAGAAGGTCAGTCAGGGCCTTGGCTATCTTGGAGAAACCTTCGATGAATCGGCGGTAGTAACCTGCCAATCCGAGAAAGCTACGAATGTCCTTGACTGACATTGGAGTTTTCCAATCCAAATGGACTGAATCTTGTCGGGAATGACAGCCACACCATTAGCGGATATCACATGACCAAGGAAGACAAGATTATCCAACCAAAACTCACACTTGGAGAACTTGGCATAGAGGCGGTGTTCTCGAAGTCGTGTCAGAACCAACGAAGATGTTCGGCATGCTCTTCATCGGTTTTGGAATAAACGAGGATGTCATCGATGTAAATGACGACAAACTTGTCGAGATAATCCATGAAGATGGAGTTCATGAGCCTCATGAAAGTAGCTGGAGCATTGGTGAGACCAAAGGACATGACGGTATACTCATATGAGCCATAGCGAGTAACAAATGCCGTCTTTGGATATCCTCCTTTCTGATCTTGATCTGATGGTACCTGACCTCAGATCCATCTTGGAGAATACCGTTGCACCAGCTAACTGATCCAACAGATCATTGATGCGAGGAATAGGATACTTGTTCTTGATTGTCACCGCATTCAACGGTCTATAGTCAGAGACTAGACGAGGCACGGTAGAATCCCTCTTCTTGACAAAGAGTACCGGACAACCCCAAGGTGAACTGCTAGGCTGATGAAATCCTTCGCTAACAGCTGATCAATTTGCTCTTTCAACAGAGCCAACTCTTCCACCGGCATACGGTAGGGCTTCTTGGAAATGGAGCAGTACCGGGAAGTAGATCTATGACAAACTCCACACTTCGGTCAGGAGGCATGCCAGGCAATTCTTCCGGGAAGTCACACACCACGTGTATGTCCTGGATTTCAGGAGGGGATTCGCCTTCCATAAAGCAAAGGAGGATCTCGGGTGAGTTGGGTATGATGAAGATGGAGGTCTTGATAGTGCAGACCAATACTCACAATGTCACCGGAGAAGTGGTCACGGTGATGGTCTTGGCAGCACAGTCGAGATTAGCCCGGTATTTGGCTAGCCAGTTCATGCCCAGTATGACATCAATGCCACTTGACCTCAGAGCTACCAACGCAAAGGAAAAGAGAGTAACCTATGGTAATCTGAACTTCAGGAGTAACCCCATCGGTTTGCCATTTGGAGCCAGGAGTGGAGATCACCAAGGGACGGCTCATTTTCTCAAACGGTATTTTGTGGTCTTTTGCAAAGCTATGGATATGAATGAATGCGATGCTCCAGAGTCAAACAAAACTGTAGCAAGATTATTGTTGATTCGTAGCTCACCCATAAGGACGCCGGGGTCCTCTTCAGCTTGCTCAGCGAGACGTGGTTCAGGCGACCACGCAATAGGTCCAGCCTTGCCAGCTGGAGTGGCAGGGGCTCGTGCAGGTAGGGGTGTAAACGGATAGGATAATTTCCGTACCGAATCCGTCGCCGAATCCGTTTTAAAGAATCCATATCCGGTTCCGAACAATCTGCCGGATAAGGATATCCGATTCGAACTGAACACCCGGATACGGTATAGGATATGGTATGTAAAATAGCATCCGAATATGGATTATCCGAATGTTAATTAGGATTATCCGATGGTTATAATCCGAATAATCCGATTTTCTACCGTAATGTCTAAACTAATAGAGCACAGTTTGTAGTTAGTGAGTTGTGAAGTTCACTTGTGGAGCACAATTTGTAGTTAGTTCTATTTGTCTAAACTAATAGAGTACAACTTTGTTATTATTGTGTTGTTGAGATATTGTTTTTGGTTATGTGGGTTGATGATGTACATTGCGCATACCGATCCGAATAATTTCTTCCGCCCGAATCCGCTCCGTTTCCGTTTCCGAATCCGTGATTATATCTATCCGACCCGAATCCGCAACCGTTCATTATCCGATCCGATCCGAATCCGAGTAAAAAATATGGTAGAGGCAAAATCCGATCCGATCCGTTTACACCCTACGTGCAGGTGTCCCCGAGATAGGTGCCTTCTGGGGGCACTCCCTGGAGTAGTGGCTAGCCTGGCCACAAGTGTAGCCGGTGAGCCCAGGTGGAGCAGGTAGCTAGGACGATACCCACTCCCGCTTGCCCCAAGTGTCGAAGTAGTGGGGCGCGGAGGTGGTGGCCTGTATCCCGCGGCCCTCGGCATGAATGGAGCACGCGGCACAGCGTTGTAGGGAACAAACACTCTGCGCTTCTTGCTCTCAGAACCCGAGGAACTCTGGTGGTCCCCGTGTGCTAGCCTCTTGGAAGCCTCAAGTTCCTTCCTTCCCTACTCAAGAGTAAGAGCCTGGTTGAACAGCTCCTGGTAGGTCTGGAACTTGAAGGGCAACAACTCATAGCGGAGCTGCGGCGTAAGACCCTTGCGGAACAGCTCCTGCTTGTCAGCATCAGTGGTCACGTCCCTTGGGGCGTAACGAGAGAGATGGTTGAATTCAAAACCATAAGTGCGGAGGTCCATACGTCCCTGTTGCAAATCCAGAAACTCCCTCCTCTTCAAATCCATGATCGGCTGAGGGATGTAAGCCGCATGGAAGGCAGTGCGGAAATCTGCCCAAGTGAAGACATGGTTGGCCGGAACAATGCCACATGGCTCTCCCACCAACAGCCAGCCGCACCCGTCAGAAGGTAGGTGGCGAAGTTGACTTGCTCGGCCACTGGGACATGCAGCGCGGAGAACTTGCGCTCCAAGGCGCGAAGCCAATCATCAGCTTCCAGTGGCTCCTTAGCATCAGCAAAGGTGGGTGGCTGCGAGCGCAAGAACTCGTGAGAGTGTTGCAGCCATTCCTCTGTGCATTCTGCTGCACCAACTGCTCCAACAGGCGCTCATTGCGCCCGCGGTTCTCCTCAATGGCTATCAAGACCTGAGCCATCGAGGGTGGTGGCGGCGGTTCCTCATCATTGTGGTTACCACGGCCTCCTTGAGCCATTTGGAGAATTTACAATGACACAGTTAGTATCTTCCTCCGAATGGTTGAGACAATAGCATTAGCGTCTACTCAAGTACACAGACTAGGGACGATAATACATTGTATAACAACTAACAAAGGATCAACAAGATAGAACTTGGGTCAAAGATCAGCATCATGTACTACTAGTGTGGGATTCAAATAGTTAAGAAACCACGTGATTCAACACACTCTAGTTGGCACAATCCGGGACCTTCTGTTCAACTCCTTGGGTTAAAACCCAACGAAGGAATAAATGATCAGACTTGGTAGAAACATCTGAGTTGATTTGGGATTGCAACGCAGCGGGAGCAACCGGACACATAACACTAAAGGTAGAACCCAACCTCGTGATCCTAAAGTTTTGAGGTGACAGATGAGAAGTAAAACTTTTAACTCAAATCGAGGTAAGATTGCTCCGAGATTAGAGTGTAACCAGGTAAGGAGTAAAAAGAATCCTAAGATGGTTCTCACAACTCATTTTTAGGTTAAAAATATTTTCACAACACTAGACTCAACGTCGACCAGTAGAAGGGTTTCCTACAGGCAGTCCTGCTCTGATACCAACTTGTGGCGCCCCGACCCGACTGCTATACAGTGATGTTGTGTGTCACCGGTTAAGCGATACAACCAGAGGTTTTGGGTTTACCAATCCCCGGCCAAAACCTTTGGCAGGCGTTGCTCGGAATTGATCATCGGCAACGCAACACCCCGATTGATGCCTTAACACAGGCACAACTATCAATGCATAATAGAGAGATAGAGACTTGTGGATCAACTGGCACATCACAGACTCTACGACACAAAGCATTATAGTTCAACTCTTATAATAGAGAAAGATAGCAAATTACAACCAGAGGTTACCGACCCAACAGTACAACATGCGGAAGCGAATTAGGTTGTCTAAACAACAAGATCCAAATTATGGCCTAAGGGCCTATAGATAAACATTCAAGCGCCAGCTGTTCCGAGATGTCCCAAGCTGCCACCTGGGAACCCCGGACTACTCGTCGACGTCCACAAAGAACCCACCTTCGAGTCGGTGAAGTCCTCCTCTGAAACAAAACAAACGACGTTGAGTTCGACGAACTCGCAAGATTAAATATAGAGCTTTAGCTCGATGGGGCTTTCAAAGTTCTATGGCTGTTTTGCATAAAGCTGATTTTGTTTATAGAAAACATAACTCCATGGCATCGACTAATCAGAGTATTTTTAAAAGAGGTAAGAAGTAACTCTTTTCTTTGATCACCTTTCTCATCATCAACCACCATTTACCACTGTACCTGTTCTACAAAGGCACCTCCCCGAATCACCCTCGAGGAAGTCAACCTTGTATTCTTGAGTAGTACCTTTAGTACTCAGGTTTTAATCATTCCGTTCAAGTTATTCTATGATCTTATCGTCCTTTCCCAAGTTGTCCGTAACCGTGGACACGGCTTTTCGAAAAGATTTAACCCTGCAGGGGTGTACAATGTTTGCCACGCGTACCGTCCGGCCCATTGCCTAGCTCTTAGCTCTCTTCCGGGGAAAGCCGGCTGGGTGGGAGCGGTGACGACTTCTCCCTTGCTCGAGACTTTCCAGGATCATCAGTGGCGGTAGGACAGGTTCAGTGCCTCCAACACCCTGCCCCACGGCCACTTATTTTCCTAACACCACATCCTCATCCCATTCTCAACCACCATCATCACGCACGCGCAAATGGAAGCTCGAACTAGAGGACCCTGGCAGCCCGTCACAAGTTATTTAGTCGAATAAGGGTTCCTGCAATTGCATAGGCCTCACGCATGGTTGCACGCTCAGTCTTGGTTCAAGAGGTAAAGAACTCGCACCTAGGCGGCGAGAACGAGACAAATCACCACAACCACAGTGGCCTCTCATCCCCGCCTTTAAGCATTTTATTACCTGTCTCCACAATTCCTCCACCATCATCCGAACATTTCAACATCTGTTTCCAACATGAAATATCCATCGAACAAATAAACATTTAACTAAGCATGGCTAATCATCAACATAGCATAGTTAAGTATCTCAGGCCAGCAATACAAACCTATGGATAATAGGAGGGAAACAGGTAATGGCATCGGAAACTTAATGCAACTATAGGATACTCTATCCAAAACAAATTGACATTTGGAACCGCATGCAATATTATAGTGGAGAAAATATTTGCGGAAAATAGGATAAGACATGCTCAGAGGGGGGATTACGCTTGCCTTGCTGATATGGCTGGTAATAGGGATCGTCGCGATACGGGGTGGCACTTCAACTCCTTGATCTACCGATGCACAAACAACACCGGAAAGGAACAAATAAATACCACGAACACAAAGGTGCAATGCACAAACATGATGACATGACATTTTAATGTACTGAACTTAGTATAGGCTATCTAGCGATTTTAAATGGGGTACGGCGATACTTAGTTTACCTAGGGAAGAGAGGTACCCCACATCTAGCTTGGTGGTTCTAATATTCCTAAAAGTATAGTATTTTAATTGTGATCAAATATGCATAATGATGATGATTTTAGGTAGTTCACCTTTTTCTAAGCATTTTGGTATATTCAACACATGTTTCTGAGTAACCAATACAGAGTTATTGCATTTCTAAAATTCCTCTTTTAAATATGTCCTTTTAATAAGTTATTTTAAACCACAATAGAATTATTTATACAATTTTGAAAGAAAAGAGGTGAAAAAGAAATTAAATTGGTGCTGAACAATTTTCGGAATTTCCAATTTGTTTTGAACTCGGAATATCCGAGGAACTGAAGAATAGGAAGTTTTTGGTACTGAAGAAACTCGGAAATTCTGATTTGGGCCCACTCGGAATATCCGATCGTCGGGGCGGCTGAAATTTCTGCTAAGGACTGAAGATTTTCCCGTACTGGTGGTATCCGGATTATCCAGTGGGGTTGAACTCGGAATATCCGAGCTGGGGCTCGGCTGCGAGCTACGGCGACAACTATGGCGGCCGTCACTAGGGCTTCGACGGCGCGACCAACACAGAGCACGGGGAAGGAAAGGAGAGGTCCCGGAGGACGACGGGCTCACCACGGTCATGTGCGAAGCAACGGCGAGGCCGGAGGTGGACCGGAGCGGCGGCAATCGCACGGCAGAGCTCGGCCGTGGTCGGAGAAGGAAACGGTCGGCGGCGGCGATTTACGGCTTCCCGGCTCGATTCCTTTGGCGGGGATGTAGCAGGCGACGCGGCGGAGCTGCGGTATACTTCGATTTGCTCGGGGGCTCCTCAATCAACGGCGGTGAGCTCGGTGGCCATGGCGGCTATGGCGCTCGTGGGGGAGAGAGATGGGGAACGGGAGGGCAGAGGAGCAGGCAAGTGAGGGATGGGGAGCAGTGCGCGGTGGGGGCCTCCTCATCTCCTCGACGCGGCAGGAGGGCGCGGGGCGCCTGGGAGCGATCCACGGCGACGAGCGGGCGCGGCTCGAGCAGCTCGCTCGGTCGCTACAGAGAAGAAGACGCAGATTTTGCAAAAACCCCCTTGCAGATTTTTTACCATCACGGATAGGTCCTTTTCTGTTTTAATTATAAAACCTGTGGCTTTAGGGATTTAATTAAAGCACTTAAACATTTTACAAAAATATGAGAAAATTCATGTAGCCTCCCAACAGCATGTAGAAGCACCACAAAAATTGGGGTTGCAAAATAAAATAGTTTGGACAACATTTGTTCATAGGATTTCTTTAGGGATTTTTGGTAATTTGAAAATTAGCAGAATACCCTAGGGATTTTAGAGCAAGTTCAAAAATACTATTTTGAACTCTTGGAACTTCCTTGACAAATATAAGATGTCAAGTACTTTTGTTTTGCAGTTTGAGTGTCTTCATTGTTTTGAGATTTTATCAAAGCAAGTTTGGCATTTTGTTTCTAAATGATGCCAAACCAATTAGTGTGTTGTTTAGCAACTTAAAATGGATGCCATGATGCAATGAAACACAAAAAGCGAAAATTTTACTCTGGTTTTTAGGTTCTCGAACTTTGGGCTGTTAAACCGGCGCCGCCGCGACGATCTGGAACCCCACGCTGCCAGGGCAGGTGTCGAGAGGAGCGGCCGCCGTAGCCAGCCCTCGGCGGACTTGGCAGACCGCTTTGACCACTGTCCGAAGAGCCATGGAACACCCAGCAAACCTCAGCCGGCACGTCCTCTTCCAGTCAATCGATGTGGATCAGCACCTTGTATCTCATCAGTTCCAGCTCCTCCCAACGGCGCTCCGCCGCCGGGCCAGTAGAGCTCGACGCAATTGCACCGGCATCCAGGACCGGCTCCGGCTCCGAAATCGCCAGCGTCCTCGCCGGCGGGATTGTCTCTGGCGCACTGGTCCAGGCCGACAGCCGGAAGAGGGAAGGTCTTCGCGAGAACTTGTGCGAACGTCGATATCCTTCACGGCGCAAGATGTGCCAAGCAGCTCTCTTGCCGTCTCACGATCCCAGGCATGCGGCGGAACTCCTTCCATGACCAAGTCCACCTTGGTGCGCATGGTGACCTTGGTGGCCTGCGCAAAACGGTTCCACGGCCGAAGCGGAAGGAAACGCCATGATGAACGATCAGAGGCTGCGCCATGACCGCGTTCCGCAGCTCCGCCGTGGCCATCACCAACAAGAAGTCCTCCGGCTGGAAGACATGAACAGAGAAACCACCGGAAGGGATGTCTCGATGCAGCCGGAGCGCCTCGCGGACCATCTCGCAGGAAACTGGTGGCCGGCCACCGCCGACCGTCACAAGCAGAGCATGTCGCAGTCGGTGCTCCAGGGTGTTGATGCTAGTTGAGCGACGCACGATGCACAACGGGGGCTCAAAGGGCTCGGCGTGCACCGTGGGTGCCGGCGAGAACATAAGCCAGGACGCCGTGTCCAACAGCGGTGGGGAGGGTGGTGGTGGCGGCGGGGCGGGGGGAGGGGATGGGACACGCAGACGGCGTCGCGGGTGGCCCAGATCACGGATGCTCTGATCGGCCAGAGGGCGCTTGAGAGCAGCATGACGCGCCGCCATGTCGAGCGCTTTGCGCCGGAGCTCGTCCTCCGACGAAGGGCTCCGAGGTTGCTCACAGTCCTTGGCTTCATGCCCCTCCTCACCACACCGGAGGCAGACGACCTTGTTCGTGCAATCACGCTTGGGGTGGCCGGGCTAGCAACACTTGAAACAGAGCCCCTCCATCTCCGGCGCGATGATCCGCCGCTGGGAGGGACCTTCCTCGGCCTGTCGTTCCTTGCGGCGCCGCCACATAGATCTCTTGGACGGCCTGGGTAGAACCCACTCCAGCTGGTCCTGCAGGCGCTGGCCGTCGCCGAGCATCTGCGCCGCGGCCGCGCCCGAGTTCACCTCCGGGCTGGCCGACGAAGAGGACGCCGAGAGCCCAAGGCCCGAGACCACCGGACGTTCGTCACTCCGACGGAACGCCGGGGCCGCAGACGGAGGGCTCGACGAGGGCCGCGTGCTGCCGAGGAAGGAGACGACCCCGCCATGGGAGGAGGGGGGGACGGAGGCCGCCGGGGCCGGGAGGCCATCGACGGTGAGGAGCGGGCTAGGGAGAGCTCACCTACCTACCTTGTGTCGTACTAAATATAATCACTCGATTGTTTTCGAGTGTATGGTCACTCGACTGTCTCTTCGATCAAAGACATGTTACTCCCATCGGAGCATATCAAAAAAATTCTTCGACTAAGCGTGTATAGGATAAAAATGATTTGAGATTATCCTCCATTGCAAGCAATAAAGCACAATCTCGGGGACTACTCCCATCGGAGCGCTGTCGCGCACCCGATAGAATAACATCAAAAGGTCAGTCGACAAAAGAATCGACTCAGTTCATAGACAGCGCTCCCGATAGAATAACGTCAAAAGGTCAGTCGACAAAAGAATCGACTCAGTTCATATACAAAAATCATACTCGAAACATTCCCGAGTTGCGTCCGTCGCAAATACCTTGGATGCTGCACGCATAAGTGCAAAGGTAAGACCCGCCGAACTTTCGAGCTGGGCTAAGGACCGTTCCAGCAACGTCAATCCTTATACTTTCCGTGTCAGCAGACATGATGAAAAATCCTGACGGACGCGTTGGGTAAAATTCAAATCTATACTGCAGGTCGACTCAGTAAGACCTCTGCGGCCTAGTCGAATCTGACCAGTTTGTTCCAGATTCGAGTCCGGTGACTCGAGTTTGATTGAAAGCTAGTAAGGTTTTACCCGAATGTGTAGTTAACCAGTCCCGATCCGTCGAGTGTACTGGGCCTGCTAAGCTATTATCCCTTGATCATCATAAGCAAAAACCACAGTCGATGAGATACTCGACATAGCCAACATGTGTTATTCATACAGGAATTCCAATTATAATACAAAGCATATGACGTGCACTTACGAAAGAGTCCATGCCCGATTCTTCGAGTCAGACAAATACTCGGGGCTACTGACATGGGTATACATCTCGGGTACCCTACCATGAGGGTACCTGGTGCACGTAACGACTGAGGCCTAATCACGAAGGGCCTGCTCGAAGCCCAAGACAGGAGGCCCAAAGAAGATGGAGTACCCTCCAAGATTTAGACATAGGCATAGTCGGTTAGGACTTTCCTTATATGTAAATCAGGTCGGTTACGTATTCCCGAGACCCAGCCTATTTAAAGGCTGGGAGGGGCGCTGATCTGGACAAGCCATACTCGAACCACCAAAAGCTCTAGCGAGATCGATACCTCGCCAGAGCTCCCCTGTAATCGCATAATCCACACAATCAATACCAGACAAGCAGGAAGTAGGGTCTTTACCTCCACCCGAGGGGCCTGAACCTAGGTAAATCTTTGCCTCTGCTTGTCAGCCGACGAAACTACCAGTACTACCACGTTCTCTCCCCATAATCTCAACCCTAGGTCCTTAACCATGGGATTTGATGAGTGTACCCCTCGTCACTAGGGATTTTATTCTGGTCCTTCAATTTCTCGAGGATGGACTTTGGTTCTAAATTGCTCCTGGATTTTGTTTTGTTTGCGGCGCATCAAACTTATTCTCAACATTTCCCACATCATCACCATAATCATTATCAAATGAATCTAGTGGCACACTATCAGTGTTGACCACTATCTCTTCCATCATTCTCACATAGGAAGTACAAACATAATGCAAATTTAAACTACAAAGTGCAAAAAAACTAAGCATCTAAACTAATTTGAGGAGTAAAGGGAAATTCAAACCACTCCCACGATTCGTCGGGTACGTTTTGGGCGTGGCTGTCGGTCAGGGTCGAGGCGGCGGTCCGAGACGCCAGAGATGGTACCATTACTCACAGTGGATGTGGAGGAGAAGCATGACAACACGAGCCGCTTGCCACGGGAGGTCGGACGACGACGCATCAACAAAGGGATTAGTGCTGGCTGCGGGGTAAGGGCAGGAAACCGAGGCATTGAAAAGTAACAAGACAATCATAGGAGTACTTATGCGAGATAAAGAAGTCGGTTTTTGGTTTGCCGTAAAAAAATACGGTTCGGTGTGTTTTAGGGGATCTAATCGGGTTTAATTATACTGCGTAATCTAGAAATGACAGTTTTTTACGAGAACTTTTTACCGGATTCGCTAATGTTTCTCTTAGAGCATCCACAACGGCGACGCCAGCGAGCCGGTGCTAGGATTGTAATCCTGGTCGATTGACGGTTGATGTGGCTAATCCTGGGCGCACAATGCAAGAATGGTCACCCGACGCTAATTTGTTTGTTAGTTTACGGCGTGGAAATGGCGTACCTAGCCTAACGACCTCGTGCATATAAGGGCCGAAACAAGCGCTGACCATTGAGAGGATGAGCGCTTAGCAGAAAATCCAATATTTTTATATTTAGTTTTCTCACATAAACGCCTAACAAAGCCTCTAGCGTTGTGGATGCTCTTAGAGCATCTCCACCGGGGCGCCAAATATGTGTCCGGCACCCCCTAGTTGGGCCCTCTTTGGGGTGCAAGCATGTGTCCGCCACATTGGGGGTGCAGCCCACAACGGCTCTCCCAAACGAAATAAAAAATTGACAAATGCAAATTTAATCAAAAGCTTCAAAATTTCATTCATATTTGATTATCTATTACAAAATATTTGAAATAAATTTGAGCCGTGCCTCCTAACCCTAGGCCTACTCGAAGTCGTCCCAGTCGACACCGTCGTCCTCGTCGTTGAGTAGCACGTAGGTGGAGGAGGAGGAGGCACAGCTGGTGGAGGCGCAGTCTTGATGTGGCGCACGTCTGGTGGAGGCGCCGCCGGAGGAGGAGGCTGCCATATGCGCGGAGCTCGCCAGTGTGGGTATGAGCCGTGGCGAGTCCCGCTCGATCGTGGCCGCCAAGTCGGCGAGCGTCGCCAAAAACCCGGGGTTGTCGCCGTCGTGCTCGTCGCTTCATCTAGAAGAGCGGCCATGACCATCTAATTCTCTTCGTCGTCGGCTTCAAGGGCGGTAGTCTCCCCCATCATTTGAAAAAACATGAACTCGTCGTCGCTATCCATAGCCTATTGGAAAATAAAGCAATGAAACTAGGCCACAAATCGACAATCAATCAAATGAGCCTATTGGCGAACGGTCAAACACCTTGCATGTGGGCGGTAGGGAGGAAGAGGCGGAACCGGCTGAATGAGCTGCGCTGGCGCAAAACGAGGGGGAGAGTGGCGTGTCCGGGCAATATCCGGCAGGCGGGTCTCGTGTGATGCGGAGAGAAATCGGCTCGACCCGGACAATTTGGGAGCCGCTGTGGCCGATTTTTTGCATCCGGACTCGGTTGGGCCTATAGCTGGCCAAACGGGTTGCACGGCACGGCCCATCGCGGGCCTGACAAGGCATGGCCCATAAGAGCCACGGCCCGAATACAACACGGTACTATTCGTGCCGTGCCGGGCCGGTCCACGGGCCAGGATTTCATCTGGGGCACGGCCCACCAGCATTAATACGGCCAGGGCCGGTCCTGAGATTTTAGGGGCCCGGGCGAAACTATAATTAGGGCCCCTTAAATAAATATTACTCCCTCTGTTCCTTGATGTAAGGTGTATAGTTTTTTCAGAAAAATTCCAAAATATAGGGTATAATGCGATTTATGAACAATTTTACCCATAAAAAAATGAATCCTAATTTTGTTTTCAATTTGTGTCTATTAGGACCTCATATCTCCCGATTTCTTCTAGGAAAAGATGAGTCCACCATATGCCAAATACCCATATCTTAATATCCGTGCAGAAAACTATACACCTTACATTAAAAAACGGAGGGAGTAAAATAGTAGTCAATATATGTAGTACATAAATGGTATAAATACATTCTTAAAGTCCAACCAAAATCACTGTTCATATAAAGCAATTTATACATATTGGCTTGTAAATTTTCGTCCAACATTCCAAACAATGCTTAAATGAAGCTTTTCTAGGCTCATCAAAAATTAAAGTGAGCTATAGGATATGCTAGGTAAAATGAACAATTCCATCGGTTATACCTTTTTTTCATGTAGAGCACTAGATAAAATTAACAATACAAAATTCGGCTTGCGCGGCAAAACAATCTCTCTTGTATAAATCGTCAAAACAATTGCGGGAGCCACTGGTCCCGAATCCCTTTCGCTGATCAAAAATATTTGGTGGATGTAATCTTGGTCAATTAATGGACACCGTAGACTAAAACATGGTTATTAGACTTGGTATTCAGGACAAGTACTAGGAGAACCTCCAACTATTTTCATCTTCAAGAGAAGTGTCACTTAAAGACAAAATGCAACCTATGGCATGACAAATAAGCTGTAGCACACGATTTTAATTTCTAAAAGGCTACCTGGCAGCTTCGTAGTAGTATGAACTCTAGGAGACATCCATTTTCCTCGCCGCAATCAGAGCTCCTAGCATGGTGTGGTCTCATCCCGGCGAGACGGCGACTCGGGCTCTGGTCTGTCAGCATGGCCGTGTGTATGTCCAAGGATCAAATGATCGGAGTCACACAAGCTGCACATAAGAGATGGAGATCTGGGGATCAGCGCTCGTTTTTTTAGGGTATCAAGCATCACAAGTTATTCTACAGAAACGAAGCGCCGCAGGTTAATCACGCACGAGATGGGACTTGGGGAATTGGCGACCATTTTTCTTTGACGGGCTAGCGATCGTGTCTCCCGTCGTGGCCCACTTCCACGTGCGCTGTGTGCTAACAATCTGGACCAGGCCTAGCAGTACCATATTACAAAGCATATAGGCCAGACTTGGGGGCCCTTGGTTTTGGGGGCCTGGGGCGGACGCCCTCCAGCCCTGCCCCAGGCCGGCCCTAAATACGGCTGACGGTAAAAATAGCTATAAAATTTTAAAAAGGTAAAAATATCTATAAAATCTATAAAAAAAATAACTAATTGTGCCGTGCCAGCCCCATAGGCTCCAAATCGAAGAAACGGGCCCGTGCCGGGCCGCGGCCAGGCCATGCTGTGTCCATGCCGGGCCAACCCGTGCTTCGGGCTGGCCCGTTTGGCCAGCTATAGTCTTGGGCCTTCGGGTTGGCTATCGCGCGTGGCAAGAGGGGAGGACAGTGACTGCAGAGCGCAAAACACTCTGCTCCCTCTCCCTGGGATCGGGGATTTGGGGTTTTCCATGGAGGGGGAAGGAGCCCGCCATTCCAGGCTAGGTCCTGGCGGCGGAGGAGCCGACCTCATCAGCGCCCTACCGGAAGATCTGCTCCTCCAGGTGCTCCGCCGCCTTGGCTGCGCCCGCGCCGCCGCGCGCACCAGCCTACTGTCTCGCCCTTGGCGCCGCCTCTGGACCCGCCTCCCGGATCTCATCTTCCACGATATCTCGGTCTGTTCGATCCTAGCCGAGCTCAGCTCGCTCCATCCGGGCGCCGTCGACCCCGGGGTGTCCCTGCTCGACATCACGTTCACCTCGCTCGAAGCCACGACAAAGGTGTCCCTCCCCAGGCCTGAGCTTCGGGAGAAGTTGGCCGCCGGCGTCCCGTCGCTGCTACATGCCGCTGCGAGGCTCTCGCCGGTGGAGTTCCGCTTGGCCCTCGCGAACTGCCTGGAGCGCGCCAACGCGGACCTCCCTGGCTTCCACCGCACCACCTCGATCCAGCTCTACGCGCACAACCTCCGCCTCTTGCTGCCACGGTCCAGCGGAGCGTTCCCCAAGCTCCAGAAACTAACCCTCTAGGGCTGCTGCATCGACGTCGCCACATTGGTCCTTTGCTGCCCGTGCCTGCGCGTGCTCCGGGTGAACGAAGCTTCCCTCGACGCCAACATCAACATCCAGTCCGAGTCGTTGCAGAAGCTGTCTGTGCGGACCAAAAGGCACAGGTGCATGACGGACTGTATCAACGTGGAGGCTCCCATGCTTAAGCAATTGGCGGTGTCCATCAACACCGGCACCGACATCAGCGTTTCCGTCGTGGCGCCAATTCTGGAGAAGGTCTCCTGGGAGTGCTCGTATGTCAACAAGATCGTCGGGCCTGATTTTTGGGGGCTCTCGAAAGTGCGCTTATACCCTGCAGAGAGTCTCGGACAGCGGGTGGTCACATGTTTGCAGCTCTCTAACGTTTATGTTCTGTCCCTGCAAATGACTTCTGCATGTCTCATTTCTTGATCAATTGGCTTAATTTGCTGACTAAATTGAACTTATGCATCATATGCTATCATTTTTGTGGCAGGATTGGTTGGCAGCACAGCTCAACTTGGTGCAGCAGATAGAGAAACATCTGGTTACTGACTTCTCTATTTTGGATCTAACAATAGGATATGATAATGCCAGGGGATCCTCGGTTCATGTTTTTGGACCGTTTGTGTTGCACCTGCTTGAGATGCATCAGATTCATACTGCTACACGACGGCTTCAGATCCACTTTCTGAGATCAAAGGTAAATATTTTGCTTATCTTATATATCTCAAATTATATATTTATGGTACTTGTTTGAACCAAAAAAAAAACTAGGTGCATTCTTGAGATAAGGTTTCAATTATGAGCCATAGGTTAATACATTGTAGTAATCCACATTTGTTCTAGGTGAAAAGAAGATGCCCAGTAAATTGTAGCTGTGATGAGCCCAAGAACTGGAGAAGCAAAAATATCTCCTTGATCAATCTTGAAGAAGTGGAAATCGAAGGCTTCGATGGGGAGGATCATGAGTTTGATTTCCTGAAAGTGATATTCAGCTGCGCACCAATGCTTAAAAGAATGGCTGTAAGGACGTCGAATGAGGTCAGGACAAGTAACGACCAGCGCACCAAAATACAAGACGTCTTCAAGGCGTATCCTTTCGTTGAATGCAAGTTAATGTGACATTGATCTTAGTTCTGGTAAGCACTGCATATTTAGTATGCTTCTAGATGCAACGGTCTATTATCTTTCGACAGTTTACTCGAAACCTAAACTCAGGCTTTAACACTGTTTGCCTCGAAGCCTAAACTCATGATTTAACACTGTTCGCCGTGTCCCTATGTTATGCTCTGGCACCTTTATAGTTTTGTTCTGTCGTCATCTTTTATGCTTTGCAAATTTCTAGGGTGCTTGCAACTTGCATTGTGTCATCGACATGCCATCTAGGTGGACAGTTTAGTTCTCTTTTGCTCTCTTCGTTGGCTGAACAAATGACCATTGTGAATTTGTCATTTTCCATATGTTTTGGCTCTGTCTTTACCATCTTTATGCTGGTCCCTTTGATGAGCCGCAGAGTGAACTAAACCCTCATATTAACTAGAACTCATCCGTACATTTTTAGGTGATACACTGTGCCCAAATAATTGGCCGAATATGCCGTACTCCCTCCATTCCGTTTTAATTGTCGCGGATAGAGAACTGATGAAGTACAAATTCATACTACTAATGGTGACAATTAATTGGGAACAGAGGGAGTATTAGTGTTTTGGGGGGGGGGGGGGGGGGGGGAGATTCTACTGCTGAATTTGTGTGCATACATACTTACAATGCACTCTTCGGTTGTGCACCAATTATATTTAGTAGGCAATATAAGAAGTTTTTAGTTTAACGATGTCTTATTTGATTTTTATGGGCCTTCGGGTTAAGTAGAACCCACTAATTCCAAAACACAAGACAAAGAAGGGTAGATGAAAAGAAACAGGCAGCTCTTCAAAAGTTATAGAATTTCTAAAAATTCCAACGGAATGCTGTGATTGGCAGCAACAAAACTGTAGTTCTAGTTCCCGTTGATCAAGTACTTTGCTGTTTTCTTTAGCTGTTTGTGTATGTAGGTTTTATTTCTGCGTGACACCATTCTCTATACATACAAAAGATTTTATATTTCCATAGGTACTGACCCAAACTGGTTTTCACTTGCCCCATTTGCATGCAGGGACGATGCGCCAGCCAAATCTGTGTGTCTTAGACACGATTCTCATCCCTATTTGGTGCTCGTCGACAAGATCTTCCTCTCCAGCGCGCACCACCTCCACTATCCTGTTTCAAAAATTTGACTGGTGGCTTCATAGGATAAACTGGGCCACTGAGATTTTACTTTGCCGGTGTGGTGGATCTAGGGGTGGTGTACTCTTAGTCGTACTTAATTCTTGAATAGTAGCCATGATATATGGAATTGTTTCATTTTGACTGATTGCCATGCAATTACCAGTTCATTGTGTACTCAACCTGTGTCAATGAAAATGACGTCCTGCTAAGCCTCAGTTAGCTGATGCCTTTCCCGACCAAAAGTTAGATAGAGCATCACAGAAGAATGTTCACTTTATCATCTCTTTATATTTTATTGAACACGAGAATAGGCCAGCAAATAGGAACAAACACTCCCAGGACCAGGAGCAAGCCTAAGCAATGAAACCTAGTGTGTGCAGAACCAAGAGTAAGCTAGACTGAAGATGGCACGGTGAGGAAGCAACAGCATCTGAAGAGGTTGAACCGCTGATGAGGAGAGAACGAAATTAGATCGGCATGAAGACCTCGAGGCGTCTACAATCTCTATAACAGGAACCCTGTCCCATGCTGAGGAAAGATGTCATCTCTGGCGGTCCACCCAACCCAAAGAGGACACAGACGAACAGAAGCCACAATGTTGACTTCAATAAGGGGACGACGTCCATGGCTGTCGCTAGCACCGGATGACTGTTGGTTAGATCTGTTCGGTTTAAGAGATAACCGAGTCAAAACAGAAAAGAAGAGAGATGAAGGGAAGGGCCATGAACCAACGTTCGACTCTTTCTCGTATGTAACTTACGGCCCCGATCGGGGAAGCCCAAACCAACTAATGGTTCGTGGCCTCCTGTTGCATGTGTATATATAAGGGGGAGTCTGTCGGCTTGTCATCTACCTACGTTAGTCTTCCAGTCCTGCTACTCCCCAAAATCCCTAGCTCTGCCCCGATCGCAGATTGCGCACAAGCAACGGGAAGGCCGGAAC
The DNA here is from genome assembly GCA_947311845.1 of Poa pratensis. Classification (NCBI taxonomy): domain Eukaryota; kingdom Viridiplantae; phylum Streptophyta; class Magnoliopsida; order Poales; family Poaceae; genus Poa; species Poa pratensis. The sequence goes on from CAMZMU010000098.1 coordinate 9,465,888, forward strand.
CTCGCCGTGTCGTGGCTGGGCAGTGTCGCTGGAGGCTGGAGGGCATTCGGACGTTCGCAAGATCTTCACCATCTGCTACAACTACTTCCTCTACACCGACCCTGAATCTCGCCTGAACCGAGCAAGCAACGATGGCTTCAAGTTCTGGACCTCGTAATGATCCCTAAACCCCTCAATTAGATCCATTATTGTGTTCTACGTTGCTCTCACATTTAATCTAATTAATTCTAGATATTTTGACACGAGGCTAGGTTTTCACCCTGGAATGAACTCTCACCTCCAGATCTAGGTACGGCAGGTCATGAGACTCCTACCTGGCTACCACACCACCGCCACACACGTCGCTCCCCAACCACCATGTCGCCCTAACGACCATGGCCGGCGTTCAGCATCTGAACCACGAGCCTACGCACACAACTTTGTGACTCCCTGCCATCCAGGGCCGCTGCCCCGACATCTATGAGACCAACCTCATTTGGCGATGGACCGCATGCACGTAGCTGGCCAAGCCAGCTGTCGTACTGTCGCTAAAGGTCCATCAAGGATACCAAAAAAAATTCAAGTGACTGACTACACATATGCTTACTCCATGATAGTTTTTATTTCTACATGTCCTAATTCTTGTTTCATAACCCACTAAAATAATGAATTTGTAAAAAAAATGGCACATACAAAAGATTTTATCACCGGCTCTAAGTAGAAACTTCCTTTTCACCTAATTTCTTAGCTTCACGCCAGATTTGGGCCTAGTTTGTGTCAAAGTATTTTTGAAGTATTTCAACAATACTACAGTTTCAAATACTTTGATGCGTTTGGAAATGACTAAATATTGTAGTATTAATACTTTAGTATCTCTTAAAACGTGCTATCTATTATATAATTAAAACACAAGACAAACAACGGCTCAGATTAACCGAGGAAAAGTGAACGGTGTAGATTTAAAATTACCGCAACGTGCACAAGTATACGATACGTGATCGATTATACCTTCCTAACACAAGTATGCGCTATTTTGGTATTTTCTAGATCGTAGCGTACGGGCATCTGACACCAATATAGAGACACCACAATTATTACGACGGCCCGCCGTCTTCTCTATCCCAATCGTAGCTGAGCGCATCGGAATCCTTTTCTTTGTTATCGAATAATAAAGCATACCAGGAGGAGATGCGATTCCTCTCCGGGCAATCTTGCGAGCTTGAAGAAAGACAAGGCCGGGCGGCCGGCGGCCACAGTCTTGCTCTCCGGGCAATCTTGAGAGCTTGAAGAAAGACAAGGCCGGGCGGCCGGCGGCCACGGTCCGCCACATCTAGAACCAGTCAGCTCTCCACGCACTGGAATCGATTGGTTTCTCATCTACGTATACCTCTATGGATGGCATGGCAGGATGAGGTGCGAGTGACCACACAATCTAGCTAGCTTCATGAAAGGCAAGACCGGGCCGCCGGCCGGCCGCCACATCATGATCCAGTCAGCTCTCCGTACTAAGCCTAAATCATGGTGGCGATCGCCGATCAGGATCTTCGTGGCTGCCACTCAAGCACCTGACATCCAAATCGATGAGCTGGATTAGACTACAACTTTCAAACCATGAGTTCGGGGGCACCATATGGTAAGCCTGCAGCCACTACGTTATACATGCACGATCATAGGAGATCATAGGAATTGGTAGTCCTGATGTTGCACTTGCATCTGCATGATGTAAGGATGGATTCTGAGGTAATAAGTTGTACCAATTTCAATCCTACAATATACGTCGTCATATTATGGTGCACCGGTCGTGATAACAAGTGCAGTGGACATTGTTTTTGCATGGATGAATACATATCCTCAACTAAATTCATACTTCAGATTATTTATTTCTCCCGGTTTGTACGATGTCGTGTCGTGATAATAAGTGCAGTGGACATTGTTTTTGCAGGGATGAATACATAACCTCAATTAAATTCATACTTCAGATTATCTATTTCTCCCAGTTTGTACGATGTCGTGTTCCCGGGAACAATTATAAATTGAATGAATGTTATTTAAAATCACTCCACTACTGATGCCATTAAATTGATCGAAGAAAAATCCAAGATTGGCTAAACGGCAGCAACAATCAATCTTGCCGATAACCGAGGCGACCACGGCGATCTGGGTGCCATCGAACACAAAACGTGCGTGAGTCTACCTCAAGGTCTTTAGCAAAGCCGACATGCCGCCGTATTAAATCCATGCCGACGTGCCTACCTCAAGCTCAAGGACCAAACGTGACGTAAGCGTAGAGGATTTGATGACGCGGCGACCGGCGTGCATTTTTGCCTCAGATGGGCTTCATTATTTTCTGATTAGTGGGTCAAGCAGTTTATGTCCTCTCCGCAAGCATTGTCGTCCAGACGTAGGACACGGAGTCGCGCCGGGCGATTTTCTCCGGCCCGCCGGCGTTGGCTTTCAGGTTCGCGCGTGAAGCAACCCACGGCGGCGCATTGTGTCCAGCAGGCATCCACAACGACGTTGAGACCTCTGTGGCTCTGTAACTGGATTAGCTCCTGCAATTCAATTATGCCCACGATTGGGAACAAGTGAAATACATGATGCAACCAAGTACGTCTTATGGAAATATGCATCAATGCGTGCCTGCCTGCATGCTTATACTGTATCGTACTAGCTACATGCGTGCCTGCCTGCATGCTTTCTTCAGAAATATGCATCAATGCATTATGCATATGTGCAACCAAGTATACATACAGTAACATGCATTATTCTTATGGAATTTCATCGGGTAGAAAAGGAGCATATATATACTGGACCATAAAAGATGACTTGGCAAAACATCAATGCATTATGCATATGTGCAACCAAGTATACATACAGTAACATGCATTATTCTTATGGAATTTCATCGGGTAGAAAAGGAGCATATATATACTGGACCATAAAAGATGACTTGGCAAACAACACGTCTACACTATTAATAGATAGAAATGCCTTGGAGTTATTTACCATTGGAAATTTCTATTCAGTTTTAGAAAAAAATTGTATGATGGAAACAACATGAGCATGAAAAAGAACAAGTTATAACAAGTAATCGTGCAACGGAGAAATGCTTCAAGCATTTCTATAAATAAAACACAATTAAAGTTTCATCTCCTTGGATGAAAATAAAACATGTCAATTGCAATAAAATAAGCTAGCATGAAAGAATCTATTGCCATGACATTGCACACAAAAGAAGTGTATTTTTTTCAAATATGAGAACACGGAGGAATATTACAAAACTTCTCACTACGAGACGTCAATAGTTCAATGTATTTCTCGGTGGACCATTTCCGAAAAATAAAGATACAAACTTAGAGATAAAGAGTATTGTGAGATAGATTCGACAAATTAGTCTTGAAGTCAACGAGTTTCGGACGGCAAGTCACAGACTTCTCATTGTTTGTGTTCACACCAAAAGTACATGCCAACATCCTAAACAACTGGATTACATATACATTGAAATTTTAAAAAAGATGTCTAAATAACCCCATCCTAAAATTGGGCTATGATGTTTTTAATATAAACTGTCTTTCTATATATATAGCACATCAGCACCAAAGTTCCAACAAAACAAATGGTATAATAACACCTATAAATCTAGAGCGTAAATGCGCGGGTCACCATGCTAAACGTACAAAGAAGTACATTAAATATTAAATTTCAAATAATCGCATTACTAGCCGCGCAATTGCGCGGGCCACCCAGCTAGTTTTTGAAGTATTGGGAAAACAACTCTGGACCTATTTTTTCCAAAACTGAAGTATTACTTTGTCACACACATAAAAACTGTGGTATTAGAATACTTCAGTTTTAGAAAAACTTTGCTATCAACCTAGGCCTTTTCATCGTTTAACTTTGTCATTGTTTTCCAATGGGTGATGCTCATGTCACATGTGGTGTCCCGCCTTGGCAATAAATAAGTGGGCATGGAAAACCGTTAAAAGATGGGAATAGTCAGCAATTATCACTTTCATGGACATCATTTCCTATTTAAACCAAAAATTGTCGTCGTGGAGAATGTAGTCGATGTTCTTAAATTTGTGAAAGGATATCTCCCAAATATGCATGAAACCGGCGAATCTGTGTACCCGGTTTAGCATGCAAATTTTTTTTTTTTAACTGAACAAAAGTTTGGATATTCTATCGTTGCAAAAAAATTCAAGGTTAGATTTGTAACACAACATCAACACTGAAAATGACAAATTAGTTATCAATATTGATAATGGGCCAAGCTAAAAGCCCAACTGCATTTTAGCACTATTCATTGTCGAATTTGTCTATTTTATTTCTTGATATGTATTACGAATTTTGATTTGAAAATTTGTGATGTGTTATGAGTACTATCAATGTTCAAACTTTTTTGTGGATTTTTTGAAAATGCTTTTGACGGTCAAATAAAGTCGGGTGCACCAGGTGCATAGATTCACCGGCATTTTCTCAGTTTCCATCCTAGTCTCTCCTTACTCCCATGTTTTCGTGACATTTCGATCATATAACATACAATTTTGCACCATGAGGAAACATCCTGAATTAGGCAATAGCACCACCCATACAACTTATTTTCCGAACTTGAGATAAACCTTCTCAACTTCATCAGGATCAAAGTCCACTATGTTATCTGCTCTGGCCTTGACGCTTCGAGGTCACCGAATGAAGTTGTCTCCCCCAAACACAAAATTCAATACAGTCGTAAAAAGGAAATTGCGTGACAAAAAAAATTAAGCCACCGAGTACTATGCAGAAAAACTCGTTAGAGATGCGATGGTGGCAGTGGGAGAAAAAAAATTCATATATTCAAGGTACTTCACTCTCATTCTCCTTTACATATTACGGTTCATTTATAGTGCTAGTAACTCTGTTTATTGTTTCTATATAGTTTGTTTGGCTAATTTTGTAATGGTTCTTGTTATCTTGTACTATAATTTGTGTAAATGTGCAATGTATGGTCCATGAAGAACAGAAGAAGGATACTAACGATGTAAAACAAAAACTCATAAACAGTATTCTCAGTCGCACCCGAGGACTCGGGGGCTGGATAATCATAAGTTTACAATAAATTACTTCATACACCCCACTCAACAGGCTCGGGGGCTGCGGAGTTACGAATATTTAGTTCATAATACTTACAAGTATTACATTTACACTCGGGGGCTGCCCCTCTGTGCACAAGTACATGCGCAACAGTTCCTATTCTTCCGGTTCATCCTTGATGGGCAAAGGAGGGCCAAAGAGTTGATCAGGGAATCGCTCGACTAGAATCTCTGCAGATAGAAGGGTGCCATCAAGGTCTTCCTGAGACACATTCGCTCCAACGGCAGGTGGTGGCAACACCAAGTTGGGACGTCGACTCCGCACATACGCCATCGCCGCGTTGGCTCCAACCACAAGCTTCTGTGTAAGCAGCTCCCAGATGGGGCCTGCATTACGGAAAAAATCAAGCAAGGCATGGATACCTTGTGGTTGTGGTCCTGTTGGAAATAGGGTCTGGTTGATGCGAATTAAAGCCGCCTTGCATAACTCGAGTAGCTGAGCGCTTCGCCACGCTCGATCCTTCAGAGTAGCGAGCATGCGCGCTCGGAACCTATCAAGCCAAAAATGCTGAAGGCCAGTTGTCGGGTGGTCAGTGGCATTATCCAGACGCTCTTCAACGCGAGCTTGCTCTGCTTGGAAGTCAGAGACAAAACCTGAACAAAGAAAAAAACAAGTCATTCGCAATAAGAGTAGCCAAACAATCCATAATCAGAGAAAGGATTGTACTCACACTCGACTTGCCTGTTTACAAGGTCCATCTCGCCAAGCACATAATCTTCTCGTTCTGTGGCTGGAGCTGGTCTCATTCTCAGTGTATCCAGCTCGCGCTGGGCACTCTTTAGCTCTTGCTCCAGTTTCACGACTCGAGCTTTCATATAACGCATTACTTTGGCATCATTCGCCACTTGAGCTCGAGATCGGGTGGAAGCACGAGGCCGCGACGAACCAGCTGAAGTAGCGGCTGCCCGTGGCTGTTCCAAACATCATAAAAATCTCATGTCAGATATGAGAGATTCATCACAAGGCTCAGGCGAGTAACAGCACATAGCCTTAGAGGCGAAAACACAACAAGGAACCAAATCCATACAAGTGTAGCAAAAGCGTACGCATACTCGCGTTATCATAAAGCATAATTACACAACATAAGTAAGGGTTCGGCTACCCTATCTCTCGGACACAGATTCCGACCTAGCCCTACTCTCGCGAGTGGCAACCTCCGCCGCTCGGCGCTCCATAGTGGCTATGAAGATGTTGGCCAGTCGAGCGGCTGGCTCGCTAACGGCCTTCAGAGACATAGGCTTCCCACCGGGCTTTCGAGGGAAGTCAGACATGGCCGCTTCGAAGTCACCCTTTATTCCATGACCCAAAATGAGCTTGAGGGTGGACTCCGAGCCGCGTACCGTGAGAGCGCGAGCAAAGCTCGCCATGGTCGAGGTCCCCGGTCCAAGCACGTCAGCGAAGCCATCAGCAGTCGACGGCACCTCCTCTATTGGAAGCACGTTCTTGTGCACGGCGCCGAGGGTGCTGGCAGACTGGCAAGAGCGTCATTCGCCTGGACAAATGTAGTGCCGAGGTCACCTATAACCTGGTCGAGTGATAACTCGTCGCTGACCATGTCAGTAGGTGCTTCCACACCAATCGCCTCTGCAACAAATACCAGAAAGAGCAAATATTAGTACATAATACCCAACGGGTGCACGAGAAGCATGCAAAGAGATAGTTACTTACCTCTCACATTCTGCGCAAGGCCAGCCAGTCGCTCAGCATACTCTTTCTCGCGTGCGGCGGTAGAGTGCTTGACGGCAGCCGCAGCTTTCTGCGACTCGACAGCTTGAGTGGCAAGAGCTTCTTCTAGCTCCTTCACTCGGGCCTCAGCCGATCTCTTGTCACCTGAATACGATGGCAAGGCATAATTCAAAAACCAATACACAACAACAAAAACTTTCGAGTGCAAAGGCAAAATACACTTACGAGTGAGTTGCTCCAAGTTAGCGCGCAGACTGTCCCTCTCCTGCTCCATCTGGACAAAAGCTTTGCCCGATTCTACCAGGTTGAGGTAGTAAGGCTACAAGCACATGAAACCAGCATAAGTTATACGTAACAAGTACCGTACGTGGACTCGACAAAAGACACTTACGTGTTCAGTCCAAGGCGCAGGCTTCGCGGCAGATGTCCCGACCTCCGGAGTTGCAGCACTCGTAGCCTTGGCCGTTTCAATGGCAGTAGCCGTGGCTACTGATTGCATGATCTCAGGGGCAACAGGAGAGACGTCCGGGTGCTCAGGGGTCGAAATTTTGTCGGCTGGAGGAGTCAGAGGACGCACAGTCTCACCACTACGAGTGACAGAAGACAAACAACATAAGCACGAATACCAAAACGAAAAAACTCAGTACAGAAAGCATAGGAGCAAACCTGTGCTCTTCTTCCTCCTCACTGTCGAGGTTGTCAAAATTTGGGCCTCCAAATAGCAGCTCCTCACCTGATTGGGGAGGAGGAGCTGAGCTCAACGGGCTCACATCCAAAGGAGCAGCTTTGGCAGAAGGAGAGGAGCCCGAGTCTCCGTCATCCTTCACATCCGACTCCTTCGCGGGTGAGCTCATGGAAGAAGACAAACCTCGGGCCACCCGTCGACGCTTGCGAGTGGGAACCTCGCTCACATGATCAGTCGTGGCCGGCTCCTCAGTCTGTACTTTCTCTGCCTCTTCCTCTTCGACCTCTTCCATAGGAGATGTGGTAGCCGAAGGTAGAGGCGATTCATCCCCTCCCTTCGTTTCTACCGCTTGCACCTCCGTTTCATGAGTTGGGCCATTCTCGGGAAGAGGAGGAAGGGTTGACGCAGTCGAATGCCCCTGCACACAAAGGAGAACATCCAAAGAGTTAAAAATGCAAAAATAAAGGGTGACAAAAGCCGATGACAAAAAGTACATAAAAGCTAAACTTACTTCAAGCAAAGGGTTGTCAGCCCCATATGGAGTGACAGGGCAGTTGATACGTCCAAAACGTATCTACTTTCCCGAACACTTTTGCTATTGTTTTACCTCTAACTTGTGTGTTTTGAATACAACTAATGCGGACTAACGCTGTTTTCAGCAGAATTGCCCTGGTGTCTTGTTTTTGTGCAGAAAGTCAACTTTCGGGAAAAACACCAGAAAAGATCGCAAACCTCCTATTTTACCAGAAGACTCACGGAGCCAGAAGGGGAGGCGGAGATGGGCCACGAGTGGCCCAAACCACATGGTGGCGCGGCCTGGGGGCCCACCGCGCCAGCCACTGAGGAGGGCAACTCGGGCACCTCCCGAGTCCCCCTTTTGACTACTTAACCCTCTCTGACCTAAAACGCGAGGGGGTCGTCCACTTCATCCAGAAACATCACGTACGCCGCCGCCATCGCGAAACCTATTTTGGGGACCAGAAACTCCGTTCTGGCACTCCGCTGGGACGGGGAATTGGAGGAGATCATCGCCGCCATCATCATCACCGACGCTTCTCGATCGACCATCCATGTTTCCCCATCCATGTGTGAGTAATTCCTGCTGTAGGCTGAGGGGGATGGTAGGGATTGGATGAGATTGTTCATGTAATAAGCTATAAGATCATTAGGGCATGGTGCCCAGTATCCGTTGTTAGTACTTATTGATGTTGTTGCAACTTGTTGAGCTTAATGCTTGTCACTAGGGCCCGAGTGCCATGATTTCAGATCTGAACAGGTTATTGTTTCATAATGATATGCACTGTTTATTGATCATACCTGCAAGTTGTATACACATATTGTTGTCCGGAACCCGCGGTCCCAAAGTGACAATAATTGGGACAGCCGAGGGGAATGGCTGCGATGTGAGGATCACATGTGTTCACGGCGTGTTAATGCTTTGCTCCGGTATTTTATTAAAAGGAGTACCTTAATTACCAGTAGATTCCCTTGAGCCCCGGCTGCCACCGGCTGGTAGGACAGAAGATGTTGTACAAGTTTCTCATTGCGAGCACGTACGACTATATACGGAACACATGCCTACGTTTACTTAGTACTTGGATGCTTTATCATTATTATCTGCAATGCCTATGTCTTGATTATTATATGAGCTATCTTATCCATGCAGCGCCCGTTCATCCATCCCTATGCCTACAGTGTTTTAATCCTACTGTTTACTGCAATCACTACTGTTGTCACCGCTACTACTGCTATAAAACTGTTGCTACTGATAATCTGTGTCGAGCAAGACTATTCACAGGTGCAGCTGAATTGACAACTCCGCTGTTAAGGCTCTCAAGTATTCTTTGGCTCCCTTGTGTCGAATCAATAAATTGGGTTTTACTTCCCTCGAAGACTGTTGCGATCCCCTATACTTGTGGGTCATCAGCAGTCGAGATTGCACGGATCGGTTGCCTTGATGCTGGTAATGGATCGCACATGCGTGTCTAGCTCATTCTTCGACAACTCGTCTGGGCTCATTCAACTGGCGTCATGCGCACCTTCATACTGCCACATGGGATGAGTGCGGGCGCGAAGCGGCCACACCCGCAACCTGACAAAGGTGGCAATCAGATGCACACCAGTGACAGTGCCCATCATCTTAGCAATCTTCTCCAAAAGGGGCGCCGCCTCCGCTTGTTCTTCAGTCGACAAAGGATGGGCACATGCCTTAGTCTTCTCCACCCTTGTGCGGAATCGACTGGCTTTAGGGCAAAATAGCGGGTGTCGCCGCGCACTTGGATCCCGAAGCGCCCACGGGGTAGGTGCGACCACCTCCCACATTCGGGCGGACGAGGAAAATCGACTTCCACAGCGCCCAACTGGGAGAAACTCCCAGAAAACACTCACAGAGCGTAATAAAACACGCAATGTGCAGAATACCATTAGGGGTGAAATCGTGGAGGGGGAGCGAAAAGCCTCTAGGAAGAAATTCCGCAAAACAAACGCGCTCATTGGCACGAGGCTCGGGGAATACCTCCTTGGGCGATGGAGCGCGGACAGCCAACTGGTCCTCGGGTGGTAGCAGGCCCTGCTGGCGGAGCTTGACGAGGTGAGCATTCTTGATCAAGGACTCCGCCAATCCCCGGTGCTCTTTTTCAGGCCAGCGGCAGATGCAGATGCGCTCGCCGCAACCTTCTTCCCCTTCACTGCCACCGCATCGGTCGCGGCGGCACGCTTATTGCCCGCTACCTTCTTCATCGTCAAGGAGAGGGTGGTGGAGCGCACAAAGCTTTGGCACAAGAACAATGGAGGAGGAGCGCGAGAAAGAAGATGAAACATGGGCGGTGCAGGAGGCAAATGGCTAGTAAAAAAAATTCTGCCAATGCCGTCCTCCCTATTTACCACAAAGCAAAATCAATCTTAACCGTTCAAACCACAATCGTGTGCTCCACGGGCAATCCTACCGTACACGTGGCGAACGTGGAAGGCAACCGTCGACGGCCACTCCGCCCACTACGCACGGGAAATGAGGAAGCCATCATCACGACGCCGCGAAAATCGCGTCAAAACGGTAAAAAACAAGTCCAAACGGCACAAGTCTTCAGTCAGCACTGCAGCTTGGGCCCACGTGTCACGTCCCATCCATCACAACATAACGCACGCCACCGCGTGTCAGACAGCGCAGTCGCCATAAGCGTCATCCCTGACGTCACTGCAAGCGCTCTGTTTAGAAAAGTATTCGAGTCCGCCCAACGCATATCGGTCACTCGACTGTCTTGCTTGGTTCGGGTGTGAAAAAGCAATGTTAAGCCAAAATTGGTCACTCGACCGTTCCTTCGACTAAGGCATATTACTCCCATCAGGAGCATATCAAAAATTTCTTCGACTAAGAGTATCTGGGATAAAAAGATTTGAGATTATCCACCATTGCAAGCAATAAATCACAATCTCGGGGGCTACTCTCATCGGGAGCGCTGTCGCGCACCCGATAGAATAACGACAAATTATCAGTCGACAAAAGACTCGACTCAGTTCATATGCAAAATTTAATGCAAAATCATACTCGAAAATTTCCCGAGTTGCGTCCGCCGCAAATAATCTCGGATGTTGCATGCATAGTGCAAAGGTAAGACCCACCGAACTTTCGAGCTGGGCTAAGGACCGTTCCAGCAACGTTAATCCTTAAAATTTTCCGTTTCAGCAGACATGACGAAAAATCCCGACGGACGCGTTGGGTAAATTTCAAAGTTATACTGCAGATCGATTCAGTAAGACCTCCGCGGCCTAGTCGAGTCTGACCAGTCTGTTCCAAATTCGAGTCCGGAGACTCGAGTTTGATTGAAACCTAGTAAGGTTTTACCCGAATGTGTAGTTAACCGGTCCCGATCCGTCGAGTGTACCGGGCCTACTAAGCTATTATCTCTTGATTATCATAAGCAAAAACCACAGTCGATGAAATACTCGACATAGCCAACATGTGCTATTCATACAGGAATTCCAATTATAAACACAAATACAAAGAATATGACGTGCACTTACGAACGAGTCCATGCCCGATTCTTCGAGTCAGACAAGTACTCGGGGGCTACTGACAAGGATATACATCCCGGGTACCCTACCATAAGGGTACCTGGTGCACGTGTCGACTAAGGCCCAACTATCAAGAGCCTACATGAAGCCCATGACGAAAGGCCCAACAAGATGGAGTACCCTCCAAGATTAGACATAGGCATAGTCGGTTTAGGCTTTCCTTACATGTAATCTGAGTCGGTTCCGAACTCCCGATACCCAGCCTATTATATAAAGGCTAGGAGGGCCGCCGATCCAGGACACGCAATACTCGAACCACCAAAACCCTAGCGAGATCGACATCTCGCCAGGACCCCATTGTAGCTCGCCACCAGATCAATACCAGACAAGCAGGAAGTAGGGTGTTACTCTCCGGAGGCCTGAACCTGGGTAAAATCTCTGCTTTTGCTTGTCAGCCGACGAAACTACCAGCTCTACCACGTTCTCTCCCTCGTAATCTCAACCCTAGGTCCTTAACCATGAGATTTGATGAGTTAACCCCTCGTCACCAGTCGTCCGGCAGTTGGACGTTGGGCCAGAAGACGGGGGTGACATTGTTCCAATGCCACCAGCACTCCTTGACGGGCACGTAGCGCCGCCGCCGCTTCAGGCCCCCTCCCCGACCACCATCACGCCCTGCGGCGCCGTGCCGAAAGCAGTCGGAGGTGGCAGAGGAGGAGGAGGTGGAGCGGCGCGCGGTGGAGGAGGAAGCTCGCGGCGCGGTACAGATCGTAGCTGGCCAGATGAGCTGCCGGCTTCGTGCTCGTTCTTCGGCTTCTTCCACCACCGCGACATTGCTCCGGCTAGGGTTTGGACTGGTGGGGACGGAGAGGGGACTGGAGATCTAGTGGGGACTGGGTGTGGGATACGGTCGCTATCCACACGACCGAGTTAAAAGGGACCCGGGCATGGAAGACGACGAGGCGATGGGTGATGCATGTAAAATGCATACATGAACTTTGCACTTTAATTGCTTATATTCCAATCATATTTGCATCATATAAGGGTTATATCAATGTTTTATAATGATTTTGGGAATACTTCATAGTTTTCCCATTTATTTGGAATTAACCCTGTTTTTCCAGAAAACGTCTTTTTTAGTGTTTCAGACTTTCCGGGAGCTTCGGGACTCCAAAAAGGGCAAGGTCAAAGAGCACGGTTCAGAATTTTCGAGACGCAATGGGCTTAAATTGAAGACCAGAAGCCCAACAGGCTGGAAATGGGAGGGTCCCACGCGGCCTAAAGTACATGGCCGCGTGGGCCCAGCTCGTTTCCACCTCGGAGCTCCGTGGCCGTCGATCTTTCGTCCACCGACTCCGTCTTGACCTAAAAACGCCTATAAAAAAGGTCCCCTGGCGTTTCGCGAAAGGAGGCGGCGGAGAAACACAGAACACGAAACAGAGAGTCAGAAGGCTGCCGCCGGAGAAGATCGGAGGGGGGAAACGCCGCCGGAATCACCTCCGGAGGGCTCCACCCCCCTCCGGCGTGTTCATCATCAACATCTACAGCAAGAACTTCTCACCATCATCACCATGATGAAGGGGGAGTAGTCCACCCCCTGGACTAGGGTTTGTGGTGGTAACTTTTGTATCTCTCCTCTCTCTTGAGCTTCACTAATTAGTACCGTATGAGCTGCTGAACATGATTACGGTCATCTATGTAATACCTTTGTGGTGAATATTGTGGTGTGAGATGATTTGTTATGCATTTACCGTTGTGTTGGAGCTTTTGTGATTTGTCATACTTTGAAGTATGATGTATGTGGGTACGGGATGGCCGATGTGACACGGCATAGGTATTGAGTGACACAGTACCGCCCAACATCCTTTATCTGGGGGTAAAAAGAAAGAGTATGATGTGGGAGTGAGAGAAACCACGCTAGCCTTACGAGGGGTGACCTAGCAACACAAATGAGTATTTCTTTCAACTATGTGTTTTAGGACATATAGCCGTCATAAAAAGCTACCATTAAAACATGACAATTGTGTGTACTTTATCTATAACATGATGATCACCGTAGATGAGAGAGAGAGAGGATTAAGTGAACCCATGAACCATGTCCATTGTTCCTATAAGAAACACACACTTGAGCTTGTCCTCTTGCTACATAGAGGATTGGGCTTTCTCTCTTTGAGAGCTTTCACTTGCTACTACCTTTGTCTTGTCCTCTTGCAAAGAAGAGGATTGGGACACTTTTACATCCATCAAACCAACCATCTTGTTCTCTAAACTTGTTTAGTGCATAATCAACTAAAACTTGTGACACTTTAGTTGTAGGGAATAGATAACTTTTCCTTCTTGCTCCTGCGGATCGATACCTTACTTCCACATTGAGAGGTGCTACAGTGATCCCTTGCTCTTGGGGGTTATCAAGTACTTTTCTGGCGCCGTTGCCGGGGAGCGTAGCGCTTAAGTTTCTATTCTTGTGTGCACTAGACTAAGCTTGGGGAGGTCTCTTTAACTTATTTTATATCTTGCAATCATCTAAGCTTGGGGAGGTTCTTTGACTTGTTTGATGATACTATGTCTCCCATTTATGATGATGAATATGATATTTTCAGTCCACCCACTATTGAGGATATAGTTTATGTTGATTATGATATGCCTCCTATATATGATGTTTACAATGATGAATATGATATTTTCAGTCCATCTACTATTGAGGATAAAAATCATTTTGATTATTCTATGCCTCCTATTTATGATGATTACATTGATGGATGTGATATTTTTACTCCCACTATTACTAATGAAACTGTTTATGCTTATGTGGAGAGTAATGATACTTTTATGCATGTGGATCATGATAAGAATGCTCTATGTGATGGTTATATTGTGGGTTTTATCAATGATGCTACTGAAAGTTTTTATGAGAGAGGGAGACATGACTTCATATACCACAATAATATTAAGTCTCCTCTCTTTTTGTTGAAATTTTGAAGTTGCACTTGCTTTGCCTTCCTATGCTAGTCACTTTGTGCTTTATTGATTTATTTTCTTACAAGATCCCAATGCATAGGAAGTGGGTTAGACTTAAATGTGTTTGATATTTGCTTCTTGATGCTCTTTTATATTCAACTCTTATTCCTATGGGAGCATCATTAAAACTATCAAGCCTAGCTATATGGCTATAAAGAAAGCGCTTTGCGGGAGGCAACCCGGTTATTTTTGTGTGTGATTTTTCTTTGTGTCCTCTTGCTGTAACAAGAGATTTGTGTCTAGTTAGTTTCTGGAGTTTTAATAAAGTGCCAAGTTTTACCCATTTTGGTCTTGAAAAGTTGCTTATAGCGTTCGGAGATTTTATTCCTGCACGAATCAGTGCACGGTATGATTTTTAATTCTTATTCTGTAACTCCGAATGAGCTCATATTTGAACTGTAGTTGCAACTTTTCATCCTCTGTATGCATGAATTTTTTCGGAATTTTTCGAGAAAGTTTGGTAGGGTAGAAAAATACGTTTTGCTGCTGCTGTTTTTCTGGACAGATTCTGTCCCATTTTGTTTGATGCATGCTTTGAGCTTTTAAGTTGAATCTTTTTGATCCAATTGAGTTTATGAGTAGGCATACAACATTATACACTTTCTGGACATCTCATATGAATTTTTGTTCAAGGATTATATGCAGCAAGAACCTATTTGTTTATCACTATTAATGCACCCCACAGAAAAGAATGGGAGAAACGGTGTTTTGAAGTTTTTTCACAGGGATTGGAGGAGATGCACCAAGAGCTATCCAAGGATGGTGAAGACCATAAGCTTGGGGATGTGAAGACAACCCCGCTGGACCTACACACTCTCGGTTTGCACACGTCCAACTTCTGTTTTTCGATCGAAACACTTTATCGCATAAACTTGGAGCGTCGTTTTTTGTTTTGTTTGAGTCTTGAGAGACCACCACACTATCATTATATATGAGAGAGCTACTGGAAATATGGGTTGAAATATGTTGGATGCTTTTATAAGATTGGGAAAAGGGATGTTTGACTTGATTTTTAATGATACATATAGTTGCATGATTCATGAGCTTGTTTATGAGTAATAGTTTGCAAATTCTTTTTGTAGAGCTATCACTTATTCATGTTTTGGTGCTGATTGTTATTTTACTTGGTTTAACATGGATTAGTTAGTTCTATGGACACTCATGCATGCATCTAGATGGTCAACTTTCTCCCTTTTGCTAGCCCAAAAATTCCAACAAAAAAACTTGTTTCCAACACCTTCAACCAAAGTTATTCCAGTGAGTCCACCATATCTACCTATTAGCTTTATGCTATTCCGAGTATGTTTATCATGTTTTTGTGTTATCTATACCTCTGAATGAAAATGTTATGTTGTTGATTGTTATGGGAAAAGTTGGTTATATAGCTCTCACGAACTTGATGCACAATTTCTTTTATTGCATAAATAAAACATGACCCATTGTGATTAAGATTATGATGTTTGGCTTGACAAATGTTTTGGTTGAGAGTTAGCCCATATGTGCTGTCACATGGAAGCTTTCAACATGCACTCATTTATATTTAGTTGATATCATGTACTTTTGTTATGGATGCTTATCATGTGAAATAAATGTGGAAATGAGTAGTTTAAATGAGTTTGTATAAATGGTTAGAGAGACGCCTGGGCCGCTAATCTAAGCCATGCATCATTCATGGTGGAAATTTACTTACATG
This sequence comes from Poa pratensis, assembly GCA_947311845.1. Lineage (NCBI taxonomy): Eukaryota > Viridiplantae > Streptophyta > Magnoliopsida > Poales > Poaceae > Poa > Poa pratensis. Next base: position 9,482,093 of record CAMZMU010000098.1, read on the forward strand.
CTATGGTGAACCTTCTGTGATACACCTTACAATAAAAAGCTATTCCAATGGTAAATAAAAAGGGTGTTGAGATTGTTCATTTGTTTGTTTGTCTTGTCATTTTGATATGGGCTTGTTCCATATCCTGGGACAAGAGGTACCCCAGTTGACGCTCTTGATGATACTATTTTACTTACAATGATATTTAATTGAACTTGCTTTGTTTCCCAAGTTGAGTAACACATGGTGTAGTACTTGTATTCAAGGGGCATGAGACATTCAACCTTTACTTTGTCAAGCACACTACTCATATTTGCTTTCACTTTAAACTTAATCATTCAAGATGCTATGATAGGGGCAATGAGAGCTTGACACCAAGATTACCATATTGCAATCATTAACTTAAGTAGAGAGTTTGGAAGTTAGATGAAACTTATGCATGCTTTACCTCTACTCATATATACATCTTTCCAAAGTGTCCACCTATCATATTCAGATTTTCATCATCACTCTATGACCATGTAGGATGTCTACTTATCATTATGCATACATGTGTCCATATACTATCTGTTATGTTACACTTTGTGAACTATCAATGAACATCCTTGCTTGAATACTTGATATCACTTCATAAACTATTTGCATATTGCTACTCCTTTGAAGAATGAATCATTTGACTATATGTAGCAATAGTAATCATCTTTGATATTCATTGTTAAGTATTAAATTGCAAAGTCCATGTTAGTTTTATCATCTTCATACTCGAGGACGAGCATGGATTAAGCTTGGGGATGTTGATGCATGTAAAATGCATACATGAACTTTGCACTTTAATTGCTTATATTCCAATCATATTTGCATCATATAAGGGTTATATCAATGTTTTATAATGATTTTGGGAATACTTCATAGTTTTCCCATTTATTTGGAATTAACCCTGTTTTTCCAGAAAACGTCTTTTTTAGTGTTTCAGACTTTCCGGGAGCTTCGGGACTCCAAAAAGGGCAAGGTCAAAGAGCACGGTTCAGAATTTTCGAGACGAACGCAATGGGCTTAAATTGAAGACCAGAAGCCCAACAGGCTGGAAATGGGAGGGTCCCACGCGGCCTAAAGTACATGGCCGCGTGGGCCCAGCTCGTTTCCCCTCGGAGCTCCGTGGCCGTCGATCTTTCGTCCACCGACTCCGTCTTGACCTAAAAACGCCTATAAAAAAGGTCCCCTGGCGTTTCGCGAAAGGAGGCGGCGGAGAAACACAGAACCACGAAACAGAGAGTCAGAAGGCTGCCGCCGGAGAAGATCGGAGGGGGGAAACGCCGCCGGAATCGCCTCCGGAGGGCTCCACCCCCCTCCGGCGTGTTCATCATCAACATCTACAGCAAGAACTTCTCCACCATCATCACCATGATGAAGGGGGAGTAGTCCACCCCCTGGACTAGGGTTTGTGGTGGTAACTTTTGTATCTCTCCTCTCTCTTGAGCTTCACTAATTAGTACCGTATGAGCTGCTGAACATGATTACGGTCATCTATGTAATACCTTTGTGGTGAATATTGTGGTGTGAGATGATTTGTTATGCATTTACCGTTGTGTTGGAGCTTTTGTGATTTGTCATACTTTGAAGTATGATGTATGTGGGTACGGGATGGCCGATGTGACACGGCATAGGTATTGAGTGACACAGTACCGCCCAACATCCTTTATCTGGGGGTAAAAAGAAAGAGTATGATGTGGGAGTGAGAGAAACCACGCTAGCCTTACGAGGGGTGACCTAGCAACACAAATGAGTATTTCTTTCAACTATGTGTTTTAGGACATATAGCCGTCATAAAAAGCTACCATTAAAACATGACAATTGTGTGTACTTTATCTATAACATGATGATCACCGTAGATGAGAGAGAGAGAGGATTAAGTGAACCCATGAACCATGTCCATTGTTCCTATAAGAAACACACACTTGAGCTTGTCCTCTTGCTACATAGAGGATTGGGCTTTCTCTCTTTGAGAGCTTTCACTTGCTACTACCTTTGTCTTGTCCTCTTGCAAAGAAGAGGATTGGGACACTTTTACATCCATCAAACCAACCATCTTGTTCTCTAAACTTGTTTAGTGCATAATCAACTAAAACTTGTGACACTTTAGTTGTAGGGAATAGATAACTTTTCCTTCTTGCTCCTGCGGATCGATACCTTACTTCCACATTGAGAGGTGCTACAGTGATCCCTTACTCTTGGGGGTTATCAATGGGTCGCTGGCAGGTGGGCCAGCTTTGACCACGCGTTGGCTGGGGGCAGTCACGCGCGGACGCGCGGCCTCTCCGTCTCCTGTCCGTCTCGACCCAAAGCTGGCTTAAATTTGGGCCGAAATTGGGTCACCGCGGACACAAAACGGTCACAAATGGGGACACTGGCTCAATTGCGTCCGCACGTTGGGCCGTGTTTTTGTCCGCGCCGACCCATACGGTCAAAAACGAACCAAATGCGTCGGCGCGTTGGAGTTGCCCTAAGCAATGAAACCTAGTGTGTACAAAACCAAGAGTAAGTTAGATTGAAGATGGCTCGAGGAAGCCTAAGGTGAGGAAGCAACAACATATGAAGAGGTTGAACCGCTGATGAGGAGAGAATGAAACCAGATCCGCATGAAGACCTCGAGGCGTCTACAATCTCTATCACTGGCAGGAACCCCTGTCTCATGCTGAGGAAAGATGTCATCTTTGGCTGTCCACCCAACCCAAAGAGGACACAGACGAACAGACGAACCAAAGCTTTTGCCTCGTTTCAAAAAAAATAAGGGGACGTCGTCCATGGCCATCTCTAGCACCGGATGACACAAGGCTAGGTTTTCACCCTGGCATGAATTCTCACCTCCAGAACTAGGTACGGCAGGTCATGAGGCTCCTACCACACCACCGTCACACACGTCGCACCCCAACCACAATGCCGCCCTGACGATCATGGCCGGCGTTCAGCATCCAAACTACGAGCATGCAAACACAACTTCGCGACTCCCTGCCATCCAGGGCCGCTGCCCCGACATCAATGGGACCAACCTCATTTGGCGATGGACCGCATGCACGCAGTCGGCCAAGCCAGCAGTCGTACCGCTGAAGGTCCATCAAGGATACCTAGGAGCCCATTAAAAAATCTCAAGTGAGTGTATGACTACACATATGCTCACTCCATGATAATTTTTATTTCTACATGTCCTAATTCTTGTTTCATAACCCAATTGGCACATACACAAGATTTTATCACCGGCTCTAAGTAGACACTTCCTTTTCACCTAATTTCTTAGCTTCACACCAGACTTGTTGTCGTTTAACTTTGCCGTTATTTTCCAATGGGTGATGCTCATGTCATATGTGGTGGCCAGCCTTGCCAATAAATAAGTGGGCACACGGAGGATGCGAAAAACCGTTAAAAGATGGGAATAGTCAGCAATTATCACTTTCCCGGACATCATGTCCTATTTAAAACCAAAATTTGTCCTCATGGAGAATGAAGTCGATATTCTTAAATTTGTGAAAGGATATCTCCTAGACATGCATTAAACAGCGGTTGTGGGATACTAATCATGACCGGGATCAAAGTAATATATCTCCTGCTCTTCTAAACATACACTTTGAGTGGCATGAGTTTTCGAGCTTCTTTGCCACTCGCCAATGCATACATACTCGTCGTGACCAACCTAGTAGCATAAAGGTGCGGAGCATGATATAGTATACCATCCAAAATGGCAGGAGCTGAGCTCTCGAAGAGGAAGGAGTTTGCTTTTGAGGTCCACAGTGATTTGGACATATGGTTTGAGCGCTTGATGTGGATAAGATCGTATGGTGTTTACCTCCCCCAACCACACACACACAAAAAGGAGTCGTACTCGACGCTAACTCGTCATCATCATGTGGAGGGGGTGGGTGGAAATTGAATGACATCTCTTCAATTTTTCTTCACCCTTGATGTAACATACAAATCTCAAGAAAGATGAAACAAAACTTAAAGAGTAGCCAACTCTTTAAGTAGAAGAAATTCACCTTTAAGTTTTTTTGAGGCATAAATTCACCTTTAGGCCTCCTTTGGATTACAGGATTTTCACGGGAATTTCATAGGATTCCATTCCTCAGGATTGTTTCCTATGGAATGTGTTTGGTTCACAGGATCGAGTCATTGAAATTCCAGAGGATTCAGTTCCCACGATAGCGATTCCAGTGGATTTCCAGCATTAGGTCGAACCTCTCGGAAAAATTCCTGAAGCCTCCAGCATTAGCGATTGGAAAAGGATGGTAATCATCCGGGGGATCGAGTCGCTCCCATCCTCCGCATCCTGCTAGCGACACGCATCCCTGCGGGACCCACGCAGCACCGCTTCTTATCCTTTCCCTGTGGTAATCCCCTCCGCTCTTTCTACTTCGTCCCCCTCCCGATTCACTCCATCGCTGCTCCCCACGCCTCGAAATCGCGACCTCCCGCGCCGACGGCCAACACCTCCACGAGCACGCCGGCGCTGCCCCAAGAGGACCTCCCTTTTTTTTGTCCCCCACCTCTGTGAGCTTTCCCGGTCGCCGATCTCCATCGCCGTGAGCACCCGCGCGCCGCCCCATGCTCCCCTCGGCTTCCACCTCCGTATGCGAAAGCGGCGGCCGGTTTGCTGCAAACCACGGTGACCGCGGGCGGCGGCGGCGCACCCCGCGTGCTGCAACTTGGGTGACAGCCGGCGGTGACGACGTGCTGCAAAGGCGGCTGACAGTGCTACCAAATCGTGGCCGTCACAGCTCGGGTCGTCACACGGTGGTGCTGCTCGGTGGTGCTGCTACGAGCCGAGCGTCCGGTGCTGCAAAGAGATGACATCGATGCTACCTTGGGCGGATGGCGATGCTACCATGGGCGGATGGAGTTGCTACCTTGGCCGGCTAGCGGTGCTCTGAGCGGCGGACGTCGTTGCTGCCAAACAGGGACGCTGCTGCTTCAAGGGGCTGCCGGCGATGCTACTGACGGCAGCCGCAGTTGCTATCAATGGTGGGCGGCGTTCTTCGTTTGATGCATTTTTACTTCTTGTGATGCAAATGCTTGAAAAGTTTTGAAGCAAATTTCTTCTCCCTTTGATGTTGTTGTAGATTTTTTTTGCTACCACCATTCTCTGTCTTTGCTACAATCATACAATTGATTTGCTACGGAGGTCTCCGGCGATGTCTCCGGCGAAGTTGATTTTGCTACAATAGCACTTTTTTGTTGCTACAATAGCATAAACTTTTTGCTACCACGTCTCCGGCGAGGTATCCGGTGAGGTCTCCGGCGAGGCCTGATTTTTTCTTTTTATGTTCTGTGTACGACCCATTTTTTGCTACAATGCAGCAAAAGCGGCACGTTTTGTTGCAAAAACGGGAGTTTTGTAGCAAAAGTGGGATTAACCTTTTTTAGTGGACACGTGTCGAGCTGGGACCTGGGGGATCGGACGGAAAGATCTCCGGGGACGCCTAGTACTGTCCTTAGAGCAAGTACAATAAGCTTATGTAAGCAGGCTATAAGGGTTAAAATAATATTTGTTTTGGTGACATGGAGGAGAGAGAAGAGGAGAGATAAGGGGAGTGGGCTCTCATGCAAGAGCCAGCTCTAGCACGTGCTCCTAGGCACTTTGTGAGAGTGGGAGGTGGGCCATATCTTAATAAAGTAACACATTTTTATATCTAACTATTGTACATATTGGCTATATGGTTGGCTATAGATGACATGACAATCTCATATAACCAGCTGCTGGCTGTACTATTGTACTTGCTCTTAGCGATTCCAGCATTAGCGATTACAGAGGATTTCCAGTGTGGGTGTGAAACCACTCATTTAACTGGCCTGAAGCCTGGCCCGGCCCGGCCCGAGATATGGCGGCGTACCCACCCGAGCCGTGCTCTCCCTCCTCCGTATCCCGATCAAGGTTTCGGTTACCGGCCGGAATTCCGCGGTAACCGGCCGGTAACCGGATTTCTCGGACCCCCCTGGAATTTGCATATCTCGGATGAAAAATCTCGGATTAGTCAAATTTGAAATAAATTTGTGCTCGAAAAATTTAAATTTCAAAAAAATCGATGTTTTAAGTTTAAATCCTAAATTCTTGCCGAAATATTGGGCCGGTTACCGGCCGGTATTTTCGGGTAACCCCGGTTACCGGAAATACCGGCCCCCTCCGGAATTTTTTTTGAACCGGTATCCCGATTCCCGACCCACTCTCCCTACTCCGGCTGCTCCCCGACCCCGCACCTCGCCTCCACGTACGCGGCCCCGCTTCTCCGGCAGCCCGAGCTCCACCGTCCACCCTTTCGTGGACCGCTGCCCCTTCCCGAGGTCACGCTCGTCTCGGACGCCGTCAGCCGCTGCCCAGAGGTCGCCGCGTCGTGCTCCGACAGCCGGCCACCGCCAGGTCGTCGGCCCAAGATTCGACCTCCTGCCGCCACCTGGTGAAGGCCATGGCGGGTACGTTCGCACTCCGCCTTGGGTCGCGCCTCGCGGCGCTGCCTCCGGCGAGTGCGACGAGCGGAGGAGGAGGTGGCCGCCCTGCCAGCACACGAGCGCTGTAAGTGGAAAAAACTCGGTTTTCTCTACTAGCTTTCTTCGTCGGTCTCGTGGCTCTTTGCTGGGGGTGGCCTTCGGGAGACAGGGGTAATGGGCGACTCGTCGTCTCGAGCTGCGGACTGCGGTCTGCGGATGTATTTCAACATACACGGCCGTAGCTGCAGGTTTCGTGGTTAGATCGGATTGGATTGTTCGCCCCTTCCGCGTCCGTGCATCTCCCAGTTATTACTCGCAGGCAGTGGTCTGGTCTAGAAAGTGAACGATTAGAAGGACGTTATCATGTAATCCAGGAATTATGTTTCTAAGTTTTGCACTAAAGAAGCTCCCTGATTTGTTTGTCACGATTTGGTGATGCAGCTCGAGGTCCAACATAGTTTAAGCTATGTTCAACTATAGGAGAATAGGGCGAGTTTGGATGAACACGAAGAGAAATGAGACCACACAAAATTATCTTTCATTCATTGCATACACGGAAATGAATAGATGGTCAATTGACGCGTGGAAACAAAAGCACAACAGAAAACAAAGTAATCTAAATAACAACTCAAGAGGGCAAAAAAAGAAGGATCGGGGAGGGTTGTTTTGTTGTTGTGCCTGTTTGTTGTGGCACGTTGTGGTCTTGTTTGTGGACATATTTAGTTATTGAAGTAATGACAAGCAGAGTCTCTGGTCTGGTTCTATCCATCTTCATGGTATCATAGCAGACGATTTTCATATTCACCTAAACTAGCAAGCTCTGTTTAAGAGCGGAACAAGCTTAGATGAAGATGAAGATCGGATGGTGTGATACCATGTACTCTCTCCGTCCGGAAAAAGATGTCTTGGATTTGTCCAAATTTGGATGTATGTAGACATGTTTTAGTGTACACATACATCCAAATTTGGACAAATCAAAGACATCTATTTCCGAACGGAGGGAGTAGAAGAATACAAAGAGACCACATCTTGTCATTTACTCCCTCCGTTCCACAATATAAGCCGTTTTAGCTAGCTCTTTATCTAGCTAAAACAGCTTATATTATGGAACAGACTGACATCAAATAAGTAGAGTGAGTAGAAGAGCACTTGGCGTGCGGTAACAGAAGTAGCACAATGATGAAACAAACTAATCTAACTAATTGCTCGACAGGGGACGGACAAGAGAGAGCAATATTCTACCGTTGTGCTTCAGTTCTGCATTTTAAGTGCATGTATTGTGTCTTGCTCTGTTTATTAAATGCATGCAAAGATGAGTGTGCTGGCCTTGTTCTGTCAGCCTATATGTTTTCAGTGTGGACCATCTTTCTGTTCAGTCATACTAGCAACTCTGTCCATCTAGGAGAATAGAGCGAGTTTAGATTGTTTGCCCTTCCGTATCCGTGCATCTCCCAGTTATCACTCGCAGGCAGTGGTCTGTTCTAGAAAGTGAACGATTAGAAGGATGTCATCTTGTAATCGAGGAATTCTGTTTCTAAGTTTTGCACTAAAGAAGCTCCCTGATTTTTTGGTCACGATTTGGTGATGCAGCTCGAGGTAAAGCTGTGTTCAACTATAGGAGAATAGGGCGACTTTGGATGAACATGAAGGTCAATGTCTTTGATGCCATGCAGGAGAATAAAATGAGACCACGCAAAATTATCTTTTCATTCATTGCATACATAGAAATAAATAGATGATCAATTGACGTGTGGCAACAAAAGCACAACGGAAAACAAAGTAATCTAAAGAACAACTCAAGTGGGCAAAAAAGAAGGATCAGTGAGGGTTGTTTTGTTGTTGTGCCTGTTGTGGCACGTTGTGGTCTTGTTGTGGACATATTTGGTTATTCAATTAATGTTAAGCCGAATCTCTGGTTTGGTTCTATCCGTCTACATGGTATCATACTATCATAGCAGACGATTTTCGTACTAATCTAGCAAGCTCTGTTTAAGAGCAGAACAAGCTTAGATGAAGATGAAGATCGGATGCTCTGATACCATGTAGAAGAATACAAAGAGACCACATCTTTTAATCTAACTAATTACTCAACAGGGGACGGACAAGAGAGAGCAATATTCTACTGTTGTGCTTCAGTTCTGCATTTAAGTGCATGTATCTTTCTGGCTCTGTTTAGTGAATGAATGAAAAGATGAGTGTGCTGGCCTTGTTCTGTCAGCCTACATGGTTTCAGAGTGGACCATCTTTCTGTCCAGTCAAACTAGCAAACTCTGTCCATCTAGGAGAATAGAGCGAGTTTAGATGAACATTAGGATCAGCCGCTCTGGTACCATATAAGAGAATATAACGAGACCGCACACACTTATTGTCATTCATAAAATATAGTAAGATAAAGAGTAGATCGAGAGCAGACAATATGATTTTGTTATTCAACGAATGACAGGATGAGTGTGTCTGGTCTCATTTGATTCACAGATATGGTATCAAAGAGCGCAATTTTTCTATTCACTTGATCTAGCAAGCTATGTTCAGCTATAGGAGAATAGAGCAAGTTCAGAGGGACATGAATACAGAGCAGACGACTCTGATACCATATAGGAATAATGCAATGAGACCATACATACTTAATTTTTTTCATCCATTGAATAAATAGAGATGAATTTAAGAGCACATGATGTGCGTATACAGAAAAGGCACAACTGCAAAACAATCTAGGCTAAAATAATACTTCCAGAGGGAAGTTTTTTTTTCTCGAACACACATTTTACAGCTTGTCATTTCGCGCTCGAAGAAGAAAACATCTCATCTAAAAGAAGATTTTGAATTCTGTTCATTGTCTGGAATTATGTAGGTCTTTCAGATTCCAATAACTGCCACTGAGATTATGATGGCATGCTCTTCATTATTTAGCAGCAAGTTAAATTGCATTTATTATGGTCTTACGGTGTAGCCACAATTAAATTGCATTTATTATGGTCATAGGGTGTCAAAGAAGCCAAACAAGGACCACCATTTGTGGATTAGGAAGGATTCAGCTGGGTCAGGAAAGAAGGCTCTTTGTCTTGTTAATACTGTAAGATAATAACGCCACTCAGTCATGATGTTTTCACTTCTCCTCGTTGAATGTGTGAAATCAGTTTAACAAAATGGTGTCTTTGGTATTTTATTTTCTCTTAGTGCCTTTCTAATTTGTAAGCATTTTTTATTAGCACTTGTATTGTTTGGCTTAAAACTGATATGTTCTCAAACCAGTCTCTGGAACCATCTCTCTTAGGTTTCCAAGCTACCGAATGAAAAAGAAGCTGTTTATGGTGCATTGGATAGGTGGACTGCTTTTGAGCCTGAATTTCCTATTATAGCAGCAGCAAAAGCTTTGGAAATGTTGAAAAAGCGAAGAAAATGGCTACAAATTATCCAGGTAACTTATGTGAACTAAACTTAATTAGTTGTTAGTCTGTCAAGATCACAGCAAATTCCTCTTTAGAGTTATGTTCAGCAAGCTCATTTTCTCACTTACCTGTCAATTGTTAATGGTTTCGCAGGTAACCAAGTGGTTGATGAGTAAAGGTCAGGTGATGACATGGACAACATACGATACACTGTTGTTGTCTCTTTTTATGGATGGAAGACTAGATGAGGTTGAGTCAGTTTGGAATACTATCATACAAACTTATACACGCTCAGTGCCCAAGAAGTTGTTCTCTCGGATGATCCAGATTTACAACACACGCCATCTTCCAGGCAAAGTTTTGGAGGTTAAATTTTGACTTCTTTCTTACTTATCTTGAAGATTTAGGCAACCTTGACCTTTTAACACATTTGCTGCAGTCTTAATTTTCGTTACAAGAATCATTTCCTGTAGTCTTTATGAGTGATTCATTTCAAGCTTCTTAACTTTCCCATGTTCCTGCTGTTTATGTTGACTGTTAGGTGAATAATTAATGATATTAATTGCGGGGCAGTCTGTGCTGTAAGGATCAACTGAATTTGGGTGGTGTCTTGCTGGTGGTCAAGGTTGGATGTTAGTCTAATGTTTTCTCCTTGTCGATTTCAGATATATGCTGATATGGAGGAATTAGGGGTGCGTCCGGACGAGGATACAACGAGAAGGATCGGACGAGCATTTGCGAGCTCCGGCAAGGAAGATAAGCAAAAGCCTGTCCTAGAGAAATACTTGAAAAAGTGGAAGTACATCCATTTCAACGGCGAGCGTGTTCGGGTGCGGAGGGCAGGACCATTGGCCTAGTAACCGTTGTGTTAATAGTGACGAATAGGCTGGCCTGCAATCTTCCTTCGATGTTCTATGTGAGCATGCCAGATGGAAGGAAGTGCGGAAATTGTAGTGCTCTCTAGACAAATGGATAATACGGGCTAACATGCTAATGATCTAGGTATCCAAACGTGTTTAAGTTGTGATGTTTCATACAGGTCGGGTTGTCTAAAATACCGTAGGAACAAACTTCTTATGAACCAAGTTTGTTAACCTGCTACGACTTGTGCCCTTACAGTTGGGTCCCGCTCCTGATAAATTGTGTACTTAGAGCTGCCAGGTTACCCTTTTTTTTTAAGTGCACCATGTGGGTATTCTACAAGGTGGCTGTATTTTTGTCTTATTTGAAATGCATCATGTAGTATCCTCCCTTTTATGCTTATCTTTCTTGTGCGGGTGATATAAATCATGTTTGCTCTGATGCCTGCTCAGACAGACAAGCAGTTGGATATACCATCGTTGCTGTCTTTTGTGCCCGTGTTGCCTGAGAGCCACACAGGATCGTGTGCCCCGTTGCTGATATTTTTCATCTGAGTATCTGTCAGGTACTCGTCATGTCTCGAGTGTCTTTCTTGTGCGGGTGATATAAATCATGTTTGCTCTCAGTCTCAAGGCGACAAACCTGAAATCTCCAGAACTATACACACCAGTGGACGTGGGCCGCCCGCCGTGCGCGGCGCTGATTCGCTGCTTCATCCGGCTGGCTCCAACACCACAGGTTAGCCGCTCCAACTAGGAGCACAAATGGATGGAATCATGGAATTCTAGAAACTTCGTGCCCTAGCTAGTAGTCTAGTACGACTAGGAGGTTGTAAAGAAAGCCGGACCTATATACTTTCGAATTGAACGATTATCACACCCAAAATCAGGAGATTCCAATCTATGGAAAAATTTCATATACACGTCTTTTGTATCAAAGGAACGGCGCACCCAAAGTTTCAATGTATTGTGTTTCTACACCTCGCCTTCGTGTAAAAAAAACATCGATTCCAATCTCTTTTTCTTACTCATTGCCATTTTTTATTTGTTCTATAAAATCACAACTATTCATGTAGTTTTCATGTAGAAGTAATACGGTGTTGGATGCCATCTTCTTTACACGTTAACGGTGTTGTGTACACGATTGGAGCAGCTTTTTATCGTATGTATGGCGGTGTATATTTGGATCAGCCCTCCATCACCTTAGGCTTATATTAATTAGTCTTGCACGACTATGTATTTTGCCCTTTTTAATGTACATTTTCTGTGGCGATTGTATGTATCCTAAATATGCAGATGTCTGGTGTGAACTCTTTATGATTGTACCACCTTGATGTGATATTATGAGTTTATTTAAAGTTTCGTTTACCGGATATAGTTTTCATTTGTTTGACAATATCTTTTTTACACTATTTTCTCATGTCAAATTCATGTGATTTTCCTATTCTAGTGTTTTGCAGTCCTATGTTTCAAATAGATTCAAATAGATTTACAAACGTATGCTCATCACACACTCTAGAGAAGGGACCCGAAGTTAGAACATCAGCTAGGGACGAAAGAGTCAATAGGACGAGCAGTGGCGGATCTAGGATTTGATCAATGGGGGTGCCAAGTTTAAATAATTCGGTTCAAAAAGCATCACAAATTTAGCATAATTTTAAAAGTTGCAAAAATGACAATTGATGTAACAAAATTTGATCTTAATGTGCATTTTAAACTGATTCACTACTGCTACTTCTAGGCATTGGATTTGAACCATTAGAACTGTGAAGATTGAGTAGGGATGGTGTTGGATTCACATCAGCAGCAGCCAAGACCACAACGTTAACCTCTGGCTCCCTTGCGGTCTGAACTGATGCTTGATTGGAGGCTGAACCACCGGCTCCACTTACTGCAATTAATCCTTCTCGGATGACATATTGTCCTTCAGTCAACCCTTCAACCATTCGAGACGGCCTCACAGTCGGAGATTAAGAAGATGCATCTTCTTTTTCACCTTTGCTTCATGCTTCTCGAACAGAGACATTATGGCATTACCTCTCTTCATATCTCAAAGTCGCCGGCTCGCCGTGTAGTTGGATTCCCGCTGGGCGCTTGATGCCTGGGCCGCCGTTAGCGCATGTTTGCCCGAAGACCTCGTCGTGGTTCCACGCCACGTCACCGCCGGTCGCTGGCTGCAGCCCCCCGCCACCGCTGCAGACTTCGATTTTGGTCTGTCCCGCCGCCGCTGTAGACTGGTGGGAGGTTTCGACTAGGTTTGAGGTTTCGGTCAATGCGATGCAACGAGAGAGGAGAGCCTGATGAAAATGCTCTATTGGGCTGCAAGGAATAGATGGGTTGTTGTGTCTGCTGGAGTTTTGACCATGAATCTTCACTAATTTTGCAATTTTTAAGCTATAATTAATAGAAGTAATAGCAGTTCAAAAAAAAATCTGTATTTTTGGTGGGGTGCCATGGTGGCACCCCCACTGGATCCGTCCCTGAGGACCAGCTGTGTGCGCAAGGATGCACTACATGTTACTACACGACGGCTTTAACAAGAAAGTAAGGATAACTGATTGCCAACAATAATATAGGGAGCCAGGTAATCTGGTATGCCGATTTCTTACCTTTTTCTAAGTTTGGCTTTAACTTTATTTTGCTTATAAACCGATCCGATGCGATCCTAATCCAACTGGACACCACGTGCTTCCGATTTTCTAGCCACGAGGGCGGGTCAAAGAACACGCCTAGGACCCAATATGTAGGAAACGCAGCCCAGGGCCCACCGCTCAGCGACCGAAAACATCTTTCCTCGACTGGACCGGACGGGAATCTGAGCTGCTCGCGTAGTGGCGTGCTGACATGGAGGGCCCACCACGCCGTGCCACCGGCCCCTCCCCGTTATTTATCAGCCCTCAGCTGTCCTCGCCCCACCCCTGCGCATCCACACTGCACACGGCCGGCCGCAAAAGCTTTCGCGCCGCCGCACGCACCGCGAGACATGGCCGGCGTGGGGGACGACGCTGGGATGAACGAGGTCCAGAAGCGCCTCATGTTCGAGGACGAGTGAGCGCCCGCTCCCTACTCTCTCTCTCCCCGCCCCTCTCTGCCTCCTGTCGTTATCTAAGTTACTCTACTAGATTTTTTTCCGTCAGAGCTGTGCTGAGATGCGCGCATCTGGAAGTTTCCTGCGGGCTTCACGTCCTGGGGTGTTCATCATTTAGTCTGATTCGTTTGGGCGCTCAGCCGGATCTCGTTGTGATCAGAGCCGGTCAAGCGTGGGATGATTTGAATTTGAATGTTGGGTCGTCTACTCTGTTCTTCTGATGGCTTGCATCTGCGGTCCTGTATGGACTCGCGTGTCGGGGGAAGTATCGATCTCGTCCTATATATACACTCTAGGGGTGTGCCGGGCCAGGAAATCCGGGCATGCCATTGCCGTGCGACGGGCGCACTGTGGTGTAGGATGCGTGTTTGCCTAGGAAGTAGCAACGCGCCAGGAACAAAAACAGCCGGGTTTTTTTTACCCCTTTAGGACTGCCTTGTTGTCGATATGTATCTTGTTCTCTAGATTAGGAATGTGCAACAGAAAATATATCTGAGGTAGTGGTTTAGAAGCTCGGCAGGATTGGAGGGCGCAAACTACCTAGTAGGTGAGTGTGGATAAAAGATAAATTTCAGTGTCAGTTATTGGGCAGAGGAGCTCACCGGTCCCAATTTCGTAGTTCGCGAAACTGATTAACAACATTCAGATCATTAGTAAACTGCAGTTCAATCAGGGATAAACGCCGTAGATCCCAAAACGTTTCAGAAACCTTTCTACAGTTTCTGTAGAAGTTTAAAAACCTTCATGCGAGAAAAGATCAAACTGTGCACTTCAATTTTGCTTGAAACAACCATTGCTCTAAGGGTAGATCTCCTTGTAGTTGTAAATGGTGCACAAGATTTGCAGTCAGTTACTAGTTATGCAATATTCATGCTGGTGCTTCAGAAGATAGAAGTTCCGTGCACAGATCTAAAAATGAGACATTTCCTTCAAATTTTGTTTATATTCTTTTCGTGTAGCTTAAGTTATATTATGTTATTATTACACATATACTATTCAGTAAACTTTAGTGGCACCTTTGGCTTTAGCAGCCACTTAATCATTTGTTTTTTTAACTAAAAGAACATAATTAATTTGTTCAAATTTGCAATCTTGTCTGCAACTTAGCAAGTTTGATTAGACTTGTGTCCTGTATGCAACATATGCCTCAAGTCTAGTTGCTCCATTAGTCCATTGGTTTGATGTACATATGTGATCCTTAAATTTGGACTTGCTGAACTGTAAACATGACTTCCTTCTTAATTTACTCTCTCTGTTTAAGGCATTTACTAACGTTTTTCTATAATGTGTTTGGCTTATCATTTCACAGATGCATTTTGGTAGATGAACAGGACAACGTTGTCGGCCATGAATCAAAATATAACTGTAAGTTCAAGTCTGTTACATTTGGATATCTTGTTAAGTTCTCTTTTATTGATGTTGCTTTAGATTAATCGCTGGCACAATATGACCCGTCTTTTACATGCCATGTAGGCCATTTGATGGAAAAAATCGAATCTTTGAACCTGCTCCACAGGGCTTTCAGTGTATTCCTTTTCAATTCAAAGAATGAGCTGCTACTTCAGGTTTGGAAAAGTTACTTATTTAGCACTTACTGTTTTTCCTTGCTGTATCCCACTCGGCAAAGGTCGTAGAGTTCTAGTGATTGGGCCCTATCTACCTCTAGTAACAGAAAAAAATCCAGCTGAACGTTGGAAATTCTTGCCTTGAAAACCATAGAATTAACTAACATGTTTTGCTGTCCAGTGTCACAGTGTGCATTACACATAAAGGCACGTCATTTTGAAACATGTAAATCTCATATAGTTAGCTCTGAAGCTGCATTGGAATCTGTGACATAATAGACTTGCTACCTGCTGAAATAGAAATACTGAGTGGTGTTAGTTAAGTCTTAAGTGTTTGGTTCTTGACTTAAGAGCATGTTAAACTACCATGGTTCACATGCAGTTTCTTGGGTAGAAACTGCTGAGCTACCAGAGCTATTAACTCTAATTTGTACATTGCAGAAGTAAGACGAAAAAACAGGGTTATCTCTAAAGCTTTTTTTGAGGGAGGGTTATTTGTAAAGTTGGAAAGAAAACAGAACATTTCGCTGAACAAGAACATGTCTGAAGCATTTCTTTCCTTTCCGCCACTGTACATAATTAATAGTGCTAGCTGGACTTGTCTGGTTTTCAGAATATCCAATAGATATCATGCTTCACTCTTAATAGCATGAACAGATTGAGACGTGTACCCCATCTCTGTTTAGCCTACTCTCGTTGCTTATAGCTGCATGATAACAACAATTGCCTTTGCCTAGCTGAAATTGGTAGGGCCTATTAAGCATTTCTGACTGTAATATGGATCAAAATTTTCTTAGGATGCCCTCATTACCACATCCTCTTTGCTATTTGAAACTTAGTTCTGTTTGTCAAATATCCTTTGTGGATGGTCACGGTCTTTTGGTTGAACTTCCTTTCTATTATTTATTTCCTCATTACCGCATTATTCTTCAAAAGAAAATCTGCTAACTAGGTTTATGCTCTTGCAGCAAAGATCTGCAACAAAAGTTACGTTTCCTCTAGTATGGACCAACACCTGCTGCAGCCATCCACTGTACCGTGATTCTGAGCTTATTCAGGAAAACTTCCTTGGTATGTGTCATATTACTAGGAGACTCAATGTTCTTCCATGCCTTACTCCGTTTCACTTACAGTTAGCAACGTCTCATTCTCCAGGTGTCAGAAATGCTGCTCAGAGGAAGCTCCTCGATGAGCTGGGCATCCCAGCAGAAGACGTACCAGTTGACCAATTTACCCCTCTTGGTCGGATGCTTTACAAGGCCCCATCTGATGGGAGATGGGGCGAACACGAGCGTAAGTCGTCGTCGCAGCCTCACACATCACTTATCTTGATCGGCTTTATTTCACAGTCGGTGGCGATACATCTCACCGTAAAATGCAAGCCATGAGAGACACCACCCAGTGGCCGTGCTAACATCTGTTTTTCTCATCCTCAGTGGACTACTTGCTGTTCATTGTCCGCGAGGTGAAGTTGCTCCCGAACCCAGACGAAGTGGCCGACGTGAAGTACGTGAGCCGTGAGCAGCTCCAGGAGCTCATCCGCCAAGCGGATGCCGGCGAGGGCGGCGTGAAGCTGTCCCCGTGGTTCAGGCTAGTTGTGGACAACTTCCTCATGGGCTGGTGGGATCACCTTGAGAAAGGCACACTCGAGAAGGCGGTGGACATGGAGACCATCCACAAGCTCAAGTAAGGAAGAGTGCAGAACCCCTGCCGTGGCTGCTCCAGCGTTCTCCCGCCAATTTTTCTCCCACCTTGAATCGGTAAAGAATTTATCTACATCTAGATATATTTATTCAAGTTGTGCTTAAACATAGGCGTCTGGATAATAAGAGGAGAGTTGTTACATGGCTGATGATGGCCCTTTGTATTGGCTAACTACATATGTATGATGATGATGACGACAGTGATGATAGAATCATTTATAAACTTTGATATTTGCAATAAGCTGGTTGTGACGTCAGGATCTCGATCGAGCCTTGAGATGCACTAGTTCAAAGTATTTGGCGTGTTACAAAGGGAGATGCTTGTGCAGCCTAAGCATTTCGATTGCTGCATTGACGTTGATAACAAATTTATACTCTGATTTAAATATCATGTAAAACTGTAAAAGTTAGACTATACATAATTATACTTAATAAATGTCCATCGTTTGAATATGATAATACAATACACACAAAAGCCATCCGACTGAACATGCTGTTGTTGTGAATCTGATATATGTTGTTTAGTTTGCGAGGCATGTTACTAGGTTAGGTTTTCTGGTGGCTAGAAAATCTTGTTGTTTTGAATTCTAAATTTCACGTTTGTTTCGTTTTGGGGTAGTAATAGGTGTAAACTTTGGTTCGGTAAAGATGCTGACTTTGTTTGGTCATTCCTGTTATTCTAAGAAAACATTGTGCTTTATCAAGGCAAGTTTCTCTTTCTTTAGCCAATGAAGTTCATAACTTCATATAAGTGTGGGTGAATTCACCACCGTGAGCTCTAGCCACAAAGTCAGCGCTTGGTTCTCACAAACACGATACAACAAAGCATCCCTCTCTGAGAGAGGAATAGTTTCTTTCTTGCACACCAGATTAACCATCGCTAGCCTAAAATATTTTTCTCTGAGATAGTCTTTAACACCCTGATAAAAGTAAAATTCAGTCCACACTAGATTCACTGAATTTTCGAGCAACCACAAGGTAGAACCCTCCACCAAACACTATGTGACAAACCCTTCTGCTTCATTGTAGTAAGAGAAAAATTGAATTACCTCCTTAGTTCAAATCTTGGAAATCCAGGATACATATGATGGATCAGGATATAGGACTTAGGGGTAGGACTTAGGGGGGGGGGGGATAGGAGTTTATGAAATCTTGCTGTAATAAAATATGAGTATTGAAAAACTTATAGTAGATTTATGAGCTACCAAGATAACTTGAAGCTTAAGGCGGTTGATACTGAAGCAACGGGGGTATACCGGAAAGTTTCTATGCTAAAACTGATTCAGAAAAATAATAGAGTCGATCAACTAATCAAATAAATTGAGGCTTTTGAAACAAGGTTGATAGAAAAGAGTAAGCAAAATATCTGAAGGGCAACATAGTATGAACTGGGAGTAAAGGGAACTGAGAGTCAAGGGAACTGAGGTAGAGTATTATGATCAACATAAGTATGAGCTATATGCTAAAACGGATTCACAAAATAAACATAGTCGATCAAGTAATCAAATAAATTGAGGATTTTGAAGCAAGGATGACAAACAAGAGTAAGCAAAATATCTGAAGCAATAGAGTATGAATTGAGAGTAAAGGGAACTGAGCCACTGAGGTAGAGTAGTATGATCAACTGAAATATGAGCTGAGAGTAAAGAGAACAGAGAGTTGTTTTGTTCCCCGAAGTTCAACCTGTTGGCACCATCTATACTTCGTTCGGAGAGGATATGCTCGCATGCACCCAGGTCCAACACATAGCATTTTTCTCTCCTAGCCAAACTCACAAGCTCCATCCTATATATTCCAGTTGATTTTCACGGAAAACTAATGAAAACCTTCACAAGCTTGTTGCGACAATACCACACACCGGAAGATCGAACAGCTCACGCCTAACCATTTAGGAGATGCCAAATCTCTAAGTTAAACAAGAGGATCTTGTTGGCTAGAACATGCTCTTGTTTTGTGCTCAACCAAACTCACCCCCTGTCTTGAGCATATGGAAAATGGAGGGAAACTTTTAGGACAAGAATAGATCACATATATAATCAGTGGCTGAGCCCTAGCCTGGGCAAACTCCAGCTGCACTTGCTTTGTACTCTCTCCGTCACAGTTTACATGGCACACACATAGTTTAAGAAATAGTTTGACCATTAAATTTGGTCAAATAAATATAAATTATATATCACAAAAAATGTACCGTTGGATTTATATTGAAAAGAAGTTTTTAATGATATATTTTTTGTGATATAAAATTTAAAATTTGTTGGCTAAATTAATGGTCAAAGTGTATTCTTAAACTACGTATGTGCCATGTAAACTGTGACGGGGGAGTAGAGTATTTGCCCATTAATACCACATCGTTAATCACCATTTCCCAGTAGTATTAGCATGCAGTTTAACAAGTTAGCCCGGGCAGCCGCCCGGGCAAGCCGGACGCTGACTCCGCCACTATATATAATGTTTAGCTCAAGTCGTCCTAGTTGCCAACCTTACACACTGCATATGAGGTACTCCCTCAAGACATCTATTTCCGAATGGAGGGAGTACTTTATATAGGAACAACATGGAGCATACTTAGGCTTGACTCATTTGCGGGACTCGTTTGCGATTACCCGCGCGGATTGAAGTCTTTGACCCAAAACACTGTAGATAATACTCTGAAATATTCTCTCCATTCACAATTATATTGCATTTTGGATTCAGTTGAATGATGTGCGTCCCGGACGTAGCTTCGCTCCTGACCTAGTCGCCGCCGGGAGAAAGGCGATCAGGAGGCGATCCGTGTTCCGGGCCATCTTCGTCGGCGAGCATGCTGGTCCCCTCTCCCTCCGCCTGCTGCTCCGGCGGCGGGAGGGAGGGGGGGTCCGGTTCCTCCGCTCAGTAGTTAGGTTTTGGCTTTGTAGGTCGTGGTGCGTCTTTGGGGTGGTGTGAGCGGCGCCCGGGCGAATAAATCTGGCTCAGCTTTCACTCCCACACCGGCGGTGTCCTTCATGGCGGCGTCTCGGAGTTGATGTCATTGTGTTTTTGTCGATCCCTCAGATTGCAGGACTTAGGGTTCATGGATGGTGTCGACGAGCTGGCGGCGGCGACCCCATCAGGTGTGTCTCTCCTTCTGCTCTGTCCCGTTGCTGAGGCGCTCTCTCCGACGTCATGGTGGAGCAGGGAGGATGTGTCGTCGGTTGTCTACGCAGGTGACAGCTGGAAGATGGTGTATCCTGTGCTGGGTTTGTGGTTGGAGGCTGACAGTTCTGCCTTCCTTGTTCGACGTCGTAGTCGTGCGGGGGTGTCAGTTCTGGAGTTCGATGGCGTGTCCGGGGACATGTTGCTCCGGTCTGATTCGTTCAACGACAATGGTTTTGCTTCTATCAAATTAGTTTGGAGGTCCGTAAAGCTGCTGATCGGCGATGGAGCCGCGTTGAGTTCAGGTGAAAAGGTGATCTGTCTTCCCTCACTTTGTTGGTCGCTTCGATGGTGTCGAAGGAGGAGATATGCGCTGGTTTTTTGCATAAGGTCGGTGTGTACGTGCCTTGTAACTTGATCTTTATTTATAAATGAGACACGTATTACCATGCAATTTTTTTAATAAATTTTGGTTTTTTTAGGCCATAATAAATTTTGATTAATTCCATTGAAAAGCAAAACTAGACGTGCCCAAGGGCGTCCGACTCAGCAAATAGTCGAGCGCCAAAGTCAGCTCAACCCAAGAGGCTAAGACAACAAACCCCTTCCCTCCCACCGGAAGCGCTACACAAACGAAAACGAACGCCTGGAAAGAAAGCTGTAGGCAGCAGACCCCGATCAAAGGCGCCTCCTTTCGGACGGAGAGACGCATCAGCCGTCCATCTCCGGCGCCGGCGGGCTCGACTTCGGCCGCAGCCATGTCGAAGAAGAAGGCGGTGACGACGATGACGCTCAAGGACTTCCACGGCGGCTCCATCCCCTCCGAGCTTCCTCTCCCCTCCGCCCCTGGCGTGTAAGTTCCCCCCCAAACCCTAACCCCGCTGCCCCCCTTCACCCGCTTTAACTGACCAGCTGCTCACGTTCTCGCAGCTCTGCTCGACCGCAAGACCGCCCCACGGCCGGCCCGACCCCCTCCCCGGCTGCATCCGCGCGCCCCCGCACTCCTGCTGCTTCCTCCGCCGCCACGGCCGCTGCCGCGATTCCTTCCTTCCTCAGCAATCCCTCCCGCATCGGCCGCCACTTCGACGAGGACGAGCGCACGCCCTTCGAGCCTGCCACGCCTCGGCGCCCCGCGCCGTCGCCCCCGGCGTTCCCGTCTGCGCCGGCGGTGGGACCCGTTAGATCTGGACCGGGGAACGCCTGGGGTGAGAAGAGGGAGGTCGCTCCAGCCGCGGCGCCGGCTGTTCCCGCCGCCAGCAGCGGCCAGATCTGGTCGGCGACGCGCATCGCGCAGGCGAGCGCCGTGGAGAAAGTAATCTCCGGTAGGTGGCTGTCGAAGCCCTCCTCCCCGACCGCGCCTGTGTCCACACCAGTGCTGGCCCCGCCCGAGATGGACAGGCCAAGGTCCGTTGGAGTGAGAGAGTTTGATGCTGTCATGGAAAGGCCAGGGTTGTTTGGAGTGAGAGGGCTGGACAGTGCCATGGATAGGCCAAGGTTGGTGGTTGTGAGAGAGCTGGACGGTGCCATGGAGAGGCCAAGGTCAGTTGGAGTGAGAGGCCTGGACGTTGCCATGGAGAAGGGCGTGGATCCGGTGAGGCCTGCATCGCACGAAGGCAGGGTTGGGGAGGTGAAAACCGGAGAGGTGCCAGCCAGGCCCAAGCTGAAACTGCTTCCTCGTTCTAAGCCAGTCGAGCCCCCTGCACCATCTCCTACCTATGTTGAAGAGAAGCAGGTTCTACCTCAGTTCCTTCCTAGTTTTGTGTTGATCTTACTTTTCTAAACAATACCCATCTTGCCTTCCATGGCGCCACCATTCTGCCAAGCTTGACTGGGCACTTGGGGCACCCTGGCGCCTGCCTAGTGCCTATGTATTTTTAGGGCGCTGTTGTTTACAAATTGAAATATCATGCCTTGCATCCAATAACATTATAGCAATGATCACTATTGGTTATTCAAGCGGAGTTTGCAAACCATACATTAGATATCTTCATGTGAAGCAATATGTGATTGCATTATGAAGCCTTTTTTATTTAGATTTTGTTATTTGATATTAGTAGGTTTGCTGTGACATGGTGGAATGTTAATCTTTTCCTTGGTGGTGTGAATAACTATTATGTAGGTCCATCCGGTCCCTGTGATTGCGAGCGTCATGCAGGTTGAGGTTGTTCATGATGTGCACCAGAGTGTGATTTCTGCTAAAACAGGAGTGGCAGGGGCAGATACTGTTGCAACAGTGGAGCGACCACGGCTAAATCTGAAACCTCGCTCTAATGCAGTGGGTCAGTCTGGTGAAAGCGCTGTGAAGGAAAGGTATGCGGTGTTTAGCATTTTTGCTGTAGGTGTCATTTTTGTTGTTGCTGTAGATATTCTTAATATGTTAACTTGATCATTTGTTGCTTGCCGTAAATTGGCGTATATCTATGGCATGTCCTGTTATTGTCGTATGCACAATACACTTTACCCTGTCCAAGCACATACTTATATTCCATCTTGTACCAACATTATATTTAGGTATTCCTGTTAATCAATTTATTATTAGTGTCAAATAGGGCCATCTAGATGGAAAATTGGTCTGATCTGTGGTGTGTGCAGTAATGAATAGGTATTACGTTGTTTTGGATTTTTCTATTTGGCAACTGAAATAACGCACAGTGTGTATTGCAAGGTCATTTTTCCCTTTCTTATACAGTTGGCATGTAGACTTTCCTTGATTTTCAGCGCGAGTTCATATCTTAGCTGGTACCAGTTACCTTGATGTCAGTATTTTTCTGCTTGGAAACCAATTCCTCTAGTTCCTTACTACTTCCTGTATGTGAAGTCAGTGCTCTGTAAACATTTTAATATCATGAGAATGAGTTAATTTAGTTTTTTAATTTATTACTGTAATTTATAAGGGTTAAAATCATAGGTCTGCTTTGGATAGTAGGAGCTGAAAGGATAGCGGATAAGAAGTATATATATTTGATATATGCCATGAGTGTCTTGAATAGTAGAATGGCTTTTGGTGCCGTTTTCTGTAATTTCAGTCTCTTCTGGAAAAAAGCTTGGAGGCATTACGTTGGCACTGTATACTGGTGCTGATTTGTTAGCAAGTTGATATGCTATAAATCTACATTCAGTTTGTTTGATAAAAAACATTTTCAAGGTCTAGTCAATTCACTGCTAGAACCTAGTGCAGTATTTGACAATACTGTAGTTATTATTATTAGTATTGACTTATTTTATTGTTTAATGCATTAGGCCATCCCTCTTTGGTGGTGCTCGCCCCAGGGAACAAGTATGTGCTTTTCTTTCCTGCTCCTCATGTAGTTTTTTGTGATATGTAATATATTTGTTTTAATGAAAAGCTGTGTTCCTTTATAAACTCAGGTTCTCAGAGAACGTGGAGTAGATGCTTTGGCAAGTGATCTTGAGAAGACCTCTCCAGTTGGCAGGTAGCTAACCTTTTATAGCAATTATTGTTCATCTTGAACGCCCGATCTTGATTCTCCCCACTCTCTTGCTATGATATATATTGTGTAATTTTGATCTTGTTTCCCCTGGAGCTACCAAGTGGTTCTGTTACCATAACATGGTTGGTCAGTGTGCTGCCACTTCCAGACAATCATATTTTGTCCAGTTGCAGTGTATTTAGGTGGGAAATTGCATGTGGACCATAGTATATGTTTGCAGCAATAGGCATAGAGCTAAGCGCTGAAATAGCTAGCTACACCGAGAGCCAAGAAGTGTCATGGGTGTGCTGGTAGTCTACAGTTCCAACGAAACCTTCATATGCTGTTAAGACACCTTCTTTGATGCTGTTTTTATCAAGCCAGGATGTGCAACTTGCCTAAGCCTGCATACTGGTTTCGTTTCCTTCGCATTCATGCATTTGAAGCTAGAAATCAGATTCGGCTGTATTCCTATATGCGGTGATAAATCACGAGGTCTATTTTGCAAGTGTCAAGGAAGGGTGTTGATGAGGAAATTTGTAGTTTTCACCCGGCTTGTATGTTAATTTTCGTTTTTCATGTAGCAACTCTGCACTGTTGTATGATTTACTTGTTATTTGTTTTTTGAAAGTAGTGATATTTTTTTCTAGAAGCGATTTTCTTTCATTCTAAGATGAACATGTGTTGTGTTTACTACTAATCATGGTGATATTTTGTAGGTCTAAAAATGAATTTGCAAAGGTTGAACAGAAGGTTGAAGCTATGCCCATTAACCCTTCAGGCGAAAAAGCTGAGAGTTTTCCATCTGGTCACAGAGGCCCAAGGAATGCTGATAGGAAAGATTACAGGCGGGATACAGACAGAACTGATGCATATAGGCCTACACGACGGGAGGACAACAGGAAGGTTGCTAGAGATGTGGAGAAGGTGCCTGAACAACGCCCAGAGCCTGAAACCTGGCGTAAACCAGTGGAGCCACCAAAGCCTGAGGTTACTGCACCTCGGTTTGGGAAGGCAGCGACCGCTTTGGAGCTTGCCCAGGCTTTCTCTAAGTCCATGTCTGATACCGTGCCACAGTCTCGCTTGACCAGTGTTCCTAGTCCAAGGGTTCCCCCGAGCCCAGGGACTAGGGATCAGGTTGGCTTTTCAAGGCTCACTGACAACGGGGCATTGCACTCTGGGTCTTCACAGCGAAAGATTAACGGTTACTGATCCAGTGGCGAACATACACAATGATCCCATGATGACATGGTTCAAATACCATGGCCTTGCTGAAGCATACTGATTTATAGCCATGTTCAGTTGTTACAGGATGGGGAAGTCAAATTGTCATCTTCGATTGTGGCAGACGAGGGGTGCTAGTTCATTTTAGCAAAACAAAAGTTCCTCTCGTAACTTGGTGGCCTATTTCCTCCCTTGGCCTATGATTTAAGCCGGGGAATAATTGCTACCCTTGTATTGCTAGTTGGCCGTACCTTGTGTGATTCTAGCGTGCTTGTTTTGAGATGTTGCCAGATTAGAATGCATCTGTGCACACCCATCCGCAAATGAAATCACTGTTATTTTTCAGATCATTTCATCAGCACAAGTTAGTTATGTGTAAAGGACATATACCAATTGAATCAAATTGTACAATCTCTTTCATCATTTGTTTTCCCCTTCTTGTTTACTTTGTGAGTTCAGCGCAAGTTAATTACGCCTTTCTGATATTGTATAATTATTACAACACTTTTAGACTGCTACAATCGACACATCCTTGTAATAAGCTACTTGGAAAATTCAGCACTTAATGCCATCATCGATCCGAGGAAAAACTTATGAAAAAACGATGGATCAGAAAGGCGCAACGCATGTTGGGTCGAAGCTGAAACAATACATATATGTACATCAGTAGCAACCACGAGGAATCACAGAAGCATCAGCTTTGAAAGCTCAGATTTGAGTAGAGTTTGAGCAGAGCGGGTCATGGTTAAGCCACACATTACAACGCCCTTCAGCCACACCACCACAGCTAGCTCGTCTGAGCTCAGAACAGGAACGCAGTTGGTGCGAACGCCGGCAACACCGTAGGTCCCCCGAAGCGCCTGCACGTAGAGAGATAACCTGGATCAGTTTTTTGTATGGCTAAAATCTGCATTATTGAATAGGATACCGGAAGCAGTTTGTTTTACAGTGATACTAAAAGCAGAGTGAGGGCATGCTTAAATGCACGAAACTCGTAAAATGGAAAACCAAGTTACAAACATCCGCAGAAGGTTTGAGGTCTGAACATGTCCCATTTTGCTAGATCCTGATGCCCTTGTGATTAGCGTCCCATGTTTTCCTTTTTCAGTTTACCAAAGATTTTGACGGGCAAGTGGACAAGTAGCTGTAGCAGCAGGCATCAGGGTCACAGGCTCACTTGACCGGCAGCGCAGCTTGTGTTTTGACTAACGATAAAGCAAAGAGAACGTCTCTTTCCGACGCAAGAACTAACAATGAGGATGGTGAGCTTGTCTACAGATCGAGATTCCATCGGCAGACGCACTTCCCGGTGGTCCATGCAGTTCAGGGATTCATAGATTTTTTTGGTGGTCCAGTGAAAGTAATATTCATGGACCAAAGAACAATTTATGTAAATTCAGAGATAAATTGCTAGTACTAACTTGTAATTCTCGACTCTCTTTGTGGAAAGTGAAAGGATAATCTGAAAACGCCAACAAATTTCTGATATTGCTTTAACTTTTTGCGTTTATTTCACTAAACTTCATCCCAATTCCCAAACACTGATGTATGATTAGTATTCCATGACACGAACTAGCTACATGAGTACATGTTGCCATGTGGCGTGCTCGTGCTGCACAACCAGAGATCAGCATGGCTTAATTCTGCATTCACTAGATAATCATAAGCTAAAATCAACTGCATGTGTAAGTAAGCTGCCAGTTGACGAAAGGTAGCATTGACCCGACAAAATCGCACAACTCGCTCCTGTGAACCCATTAGCTCGAGTCAACTTTCTGCGGGTTCCAACTAAAAATTAGGTACCAAGCAGCTGACGAACCAACCCACTTGGTTCAACCCTATCTGTCCATCTTCATCCAATCTGGATCAAGATCATGCTTCATATGGGCTATCGCCACAGAGGCTTAGAAAATTACTCCGTGGCCCGCGCAGGGAGTATATATTATCTGTTAGAAGTAGCCCTGGCCAACGCAGGGTTCTTATTTTAATATATTTCACCATATTTTCATTATTTTTTGGTCATTTCATTTTGTTTGGTAATTTCAGTAGAACATTTGCATTTCGGTCAAAATACTTCATCAATGTTTGAATTCGAGCCATAGTCAAAGGTAATTCAAACTACAGTGATTGGCTTTCTATCAAAATCAAGGCTAAGTTTGGTTCTTTGGCTGAATTGAAAACACAAAGAGCTGAAAAGTCGGAAATTTCAGACATATTAATCGCGCCCAAAACATCAGTGAAAATTTTGGGAACCAGCCCACCTGCAGGTGACCATCGATGCATCGACACTATGCAACGGGCAGCGGCGTTCCAGCCTCGCCGGAGGAGGCTGGCCGCGGACGCACGCACGTTAGCCCCAAGGTCAACGTACACATGTCGTGATCGCGTCCGTCGGACTATCGCTCCCTCTCCCTTACCTCGCTGGATCCCAACGCCGTGGCCTAACCACACGTACGCACGCGGCACGGAACTGAACTCACCGGAAGTCGTCGTAGTCAGTCCGGGACGCGCGAGGCGCTGGCCTCGCCTTGGCCTTGGCCGCCGCCGGCTTCCCCTTCGCCTCGGCCTTCGCGGCGGCCAGCGCGGCGTCCTCGGAGATGGCAACCAGCGTGGGCTTCCACGACGCTGATCCCGTAGACGTCCTCCGCCGCCGCTTCTCCGCGGCGGACGTGGGCGCCGCCGCGTTCTCCGGTGCCACGGGAACCGGCTCCGGTGTCATCGCCGCCGACGATGTCCGGCGCGCGCGCCTCACGAACGCGAACAGCTTCATCGATCTCCGCTCTCTGCTCTAAGGATAACAGGACCTGAGCTAATCTTGCACCAGCTGCCACCAGGGAGGTTTCAGGTCTGCAAGGAGGCTCCGGCCGGTGATGCTTATTATATCCTCGTGGCCGGCTTGCACCACTTGCTAGTTGCTAACACAAAAGACCAAACTGACCTTAATGCTCAAGATTTGTTCTTACTTAAATATAGTTAATCAACTTTTTTTCTCATATATGAAAATAATATAAACACTAGAATACTAGATACAAGGAAATTATATAACTTGTTAGGAGCAAGGGCATTGTAGTCTTTCCTAGTAGCAACAAATACCATTGATTTTTTTATTGGAATAAAAATACTGAGATTAAAAAAACACTAGTTGCTAGTTTGTTTATTTCAAGTGCGGTCCACAAGCTCACCATAGCTGCATTTTGCAAAATTTATCACTAGTTTTGGGCTTTGGGTGGTACTATGTTGTTGTGTGGTAGAGCAACATGCGCGTAAAAGAGACTACTTCTACCGAAAAAAATGTTCTCTTTTGTACTTTTAAGTTTGAAAGCAGTAAATAGGTTGTTTGGCTTACTACTGGTACTATTTAATTTGAAAGCAAAAGCATTCCTAGTTAGTTAATTACCCACCAAAGCCTTAATGTACAATGTGGTTACTTACTTCGCATATACTAGATTGTTTTTTTTTTGAGAATACATATACTAGATTCATAATTTTACATAGCTAGGAAAGGAGTTTCGAGAGATAATCTAACTAAAGATTGTACATAAGGAGTCAGAGATTGCTCTCACGGGCTTAAAATTCTGATATGGAACAGAAAATCGATCATTGTGTTTGCAAAATTAAGACATTTCACTTCAGATAGCGGTGTATATCCCTGAAAAAACAAAGGTAAAAATGTATTAACATATGCATACCAGTAGAGAAGGTTCTCTGGCTTTCTGTTACATATATAGTATCTCCAAAGTCTTACTAAAAGTTAAAAATGATCGCTCACACAGTCACACTCATGACTCATCACTAGATAGTGAGACATTAACCACCATGTTACTTACCTAACACTAACAACCGTTGGATCCTGTGACCGGTCGATCCGATGGCTGGTCACCTTAAGACTCATTCTTCCCTGATTTAATGCTTCAATTTATCGTGAGTTGGCCATGGAAATGGGACAAGTGGTGCAACTACGATGACGTGTATCTCTTCAGCAATTTCTTAGTTACAACATGCTTCCGTAGCCATGTTAGTCGTCCATTAGTCCGGTTTGTGTTGATAAGGGTACGAAACTGATCAGACCTACATGTCACTCTGAATCTGTCTATACCTATGCATCAATGGTAACTTCTGTGGTTATCTTTTAGTCCTAGGTTAGGTAGCATTATGGGAAGAAATTTAAGTGGATATGTATGACGAGGATTTGTACTTTCACATGGGCGGCTAGTGTTCAATCAAACTCTTAGTTGTACATATATCTTTTTATCTATTTACCACACTCTATCTCCAGCCTTTAACTCCCTACTATTGTTCAGTTGTAGTATTGCGGCCGGGTCACGCTCATAGGATCCGAGCAAAATCTTATCAAGTACAGTACTAGAATTGTAACAAGCTATCCCTCATTTCAGACACCGCCCGTTGGAAAACATGTGATCCTCGATCCATTTCTACAAGCACGTGGGAGAGGTTTACTGTCCGTGCTTTTGGCCACCTTCGTGTTACGTTTTCTCACATCAGAAGGTGCTTAATCTGTGAAAAAAACTTAGTACCATTTTTTCCTGTTTGGACCCATGGAGTAACTTCTAATTGAATTTAAGCAATCTGCCTCACATGTCATTATTTTTTAATTTAAATTGCTAACCGCACCTACCGTGTAGAAAATTCTATTCTAGACATAATTACTCCAATGTTACACTTCAAAATAGTAACTTACTCCAATATGTAGTAACACTAGGTTTTTCAACCTTCTACCTATTGTGACTCTTTCATTTTACATTGGGTGATCTTCAGTTTATAGTTTCATTTACATACAATTTTTTCCTACGGTGCTGTTTCCTTGCTTCATTATTCCAGGTGATTCGTGGATCGGATGTGTGCCATCTTTCATTATGTTTTTCTTCTCTAACAGTAAACATCAGATGAACCAAGTACTCATGAGTCATAACTACCTTTACTTCCATTATCTTTTTAGTTTAACAAATCTGGTGTCAATACCTCGGTAAAGGCATGGCAATTATCTATCGTATTTGTCTCTTTCGGATCAGAGATCCAGCTCTCACCAATCTTCTTGCAAGATGGCTGCAAAAGAGAGACTACAGTCATCGCCCACTCTAACTTGACTTAATTTAAGGACAGCGTGATACAGCAATCAGCATGACCCAATCAAGACATGTTATGTTTGCATGATTTAGTTGAATGGGTTTTAAATAAAAAAGTAGAGGGCCAATATCCTCTCAACTTTGAAGCCTGTACGGATAAATAATGGAAGCACTGCATCTGGACGAAAAAGCTACCAATCTTGCACTCCTGCATCTTCTCAGAGGACAACATAACGTTGCAATGTTGAAACAGGGCTTAAGAAGCCAGATTCCACCCGCTACGGAGAAAGAAAACAGAAGGGAAATAAAGATGTAAAGCTGTAACTGTGCATGACTACGAAAAAGATAAAGCTAAGAGGATATCAGCGGGAAAATAAGCTCCTAGTATTGTCATGGCACTAAGTGAAATCTACAAAGTGATGATTGATGAGAACCTTTTTATCCTTGTAGTACAACTCCATGTGGCATTTGTGGCTCTACCTGAATCTATGAGAGTTGAAAGGGACTTTAGCACCATCATATGGCAAGACAGATGGAAAATACAGGGTTTAAATTCAGGGATATAAAAAAGGAGAAGACAGCAGTACACAATGGAGTCATCTCAGGTTGTCCTTCTGATGAAGTAGATGAGTCAAGTAGGCCACCAATGCAAAGACGGTGCCTCTAAAGAGAGTTTGGTTCGGTGGCTCCATGTGCTTATGTAATAACCTAGCCAAAGGAGAACCTGCATCTTTTTGTATAGTAAACTTCAGTGTAAACCATATATTTTAGTTTTTTGTTTCCTTTTCTTTTCAAAATGGGTTTTACCCCGGTCTCTGCATCAAAACGATGCATACGACCTCTTTATTAAATTATTTTAGTATTTCTTACAAGTTGAATAAGATCAATGTTTTAGACCACTTCGAAACAAGTACCAGAATTTAGTTTATACCGATGTACCAAATTATTTTGAAAGGACAAAGTTGGGAACAAAAAAACTCAATTGAAATGACTAGTTGAGAATAAAAACACCGTTCATAAACACATTTGATAAAGGAAGAAACGCAGTTGAGAAGAAAATCCACAGCTGAAATGAAATAGTTAAAAGCAAAAAACATAGTTTAAATGGTGCGGCTAAGAGGAAAAACGAAGTTGAAAGACTGCAGTTTAGAAAGGTTTTTTTGAACGGGGAAAGGTCCGAAGGACCAAGTTTCTGCATTAACCAGGCGGAGGGTACAATCTTACAAGAAGGACCTCAAAATAAAAGGAAATTACACCTAGATCCTTGACATTAACACAAAGCACCCTAGAGTAGATCGCTAAAACACGATCGAGGACATGTGCACCGCCGACGAAACTCAGCATCCACTGCAGCCATCCCTGTCGCCGCCGGGGAACCTGCCACTTGGGCATCAGGGACGGGAGTCGCCACATCGAGGCTATCGAAGATCCTCCGATGGAGGAAGAAAAGGCTCGAGCCAGCATGCTCGAGCACGGCGTGGTCAACCATATGACCAAAGATAGCAGTGGCCAGGCTTAGCCGCTGGGAACCGCCGCATCATCCGCAGAAACCGCACCATCAGGTGCTCCGAGATCCCACCACACACGACGCTTACCTCCATGACCAGCATCCACAAGTCCCCACTTTCCTCCCCCTCGCCACCAAGGCCGGCCAGGAGAAGTGAAGCAACCTGCAGATGACGGAAACACAGACATGCTTATTGAAGAAGGCTGCCATAGATCTGCCACCATTGTCCATCCCCCATCTTGGAGGCTCAGCGGAGAGCATCACCAGGACGATGCGCGCCAGTACGCCAAAGCTGCAGGCTTCCAAGAAAGGGGAGACGGCATACTGCCATTCACCACGTAGGTACACAGCAGAAACAACAACCTAAACATAATACTACTGCTATACATGGCGGGCCGGCACCCTAACCATCTCCACACCGGCCAGCGCGAGCGCCGGCGGCGAGAGCAGCCGGATCTGGCGAGGAGCGATGGACTCTCAAGGAGGAGAAGAGTAGCTTCGGGAGAGGAGGGGCTTCGATTCAGGTTGTTGTTCGCACCTTACTTGGTGGTCCTAGAAAGTTAAAACATGGCTGAGAATGAAAATACTGCCGAAATGACACGATTTAGAAAAAAAAACATGAGAAGGAAAAATGCAGTATTTTACCGTAGAAAAAATGCAGTTGAAATGACGCAGTTCAAAAAGGAAACATAATTAAAAGGGTGCAATTTAGAAGGAAGACACAACCGCAATGAAAAACTTAGTTGAGAATAAAACTTGAAAGAAAACAATTGAGAAGAAAAAATAGAGTAAAATTCCTAGTGGAGAAAAAATAAAATTGAAAAACGTAAACAATGTTGAAAGAAAATCTATTACTAGTTTCACGTTCCGCCACTTGCTGGATGTCCATGCTGGAGCTACTCTATGTGCGGAATTAGGCCACATCACCGATGGAGTCAACTTTTTTTTTGCGAGAGTACAAACGGTGATTACAGCAAGTAGGCAAACAGGACCTCCACGAAGAAAGAAATTACATCCAA
Organism: Poa pratensis; assembly: GCA_947311845.1. NCBI lineage: Eukaryota > Viridiplantae > Streptophyta > Magnoliopsida > Poales > Poaceae > Poa > Poa pratensis. The sequence continues at coordinate 9,514,524 of CAMZMU010000098.1, forward strand.
GTCCTCTTGCGTCGAAGTCGCCGGCGAAGTAGACGTGCCGATGACGCGCCGCCGCCAAATCCTCCCAAACCTTGGATCGGAGGATCTCCCCAGCGGACGGGAAGTCGTCGAACCTCGAACCCCGCGGACGCAGAGCCTCCACCCAGCTTCATCGGCCGCTCCGCTTGCTTCATCACCACCTGCACAGAGAAGGTCAACCGGATCCGCCGCCACCGGATCCGGAGGGGAACAAGCCGCACACGGCGAGCCCAGGGGCCCGCGAGCACGACGACGCCGCCTGCTTGATGCCGAGACTCCAGGGAGCGCCGACACCGGAGAGGAAGCAGACAGCAGCAAAACTCCAACCGCGGCGCCACCGCCTCCAAAACGCCGCCGGGGAGCACCCAAACCAAACCTACACTATATACACAGCAAGATCCGGGGTTCCCCCACCCTCCCGCCGCCGGAGCGGCCGGCGGAGGGAGGGGGAACCAGCAGATCGCCGCCGGCGAGGTGGTTTGACTCGGTGGATCCAACAAATCGCCCTCAGGCACTGTAGCGGGAGAGGGGACGAGTCCAAGGTCGCGTAGAAGGCCTTGCCTTGGTCCGTAGCGTTCCGATGGAGTCAACTTATCATGGGTCTAGACAAAATCAATTGGTCCTTGGAACCTTCGGGTAAGTTCTCGATGAAATCCAGGTAAAAAAAAAGAGTCACAGGGGATAAACGGTGAATCACTGCAAAGATGTTTGGTCGGCCAAGCTCTCTCTCAAAATCAGAATCTTCACTTGGCAGTTGGCGTTGGATCGTCTTCCATCGAGCTAGCAGGTGGCCCTTCGTCATGGCCCCTCGACCTTGAGCTGTGCATGCTCGTTGTGTGGGGAAGACGAGGACGTATCCCATATCTTTTTAAAATGCTCGTTGGCTAAGTTCGCTTGGAGTGTCGTTCGCCCGCTGCTGGGATGTATATAGTTGGTGTCAGATAATTTTTGTCCAATCCATGCCATCCTTGAGAGCTTTTCGGGACATCCGCGTGTAAGCCTTATTTGGCTTCATTTTGCCGTGCTTTGTTGGCCAGCTTGGCTTGTCTGTATTAAATTAAGGGTCTCTCTAGCGCTCAATCGAATGAGAATTGTCTTAATTCTCATTCACATGACGTCATTAATTTCAGTTGCAAGTCAAGTTGTAACTCATGATTAGCACGAATCACGAAGCAAATCAAACGGTTCGGAGCAGTTGCAAGTCCACATGCAACTCAGTCGAATGAGAATTAACTCAGTTCTTATTCACATGACGTCATCAAATTTCAGTTGCAAGTTGACTTGCAACTGATGCACGAATCACGAAGCAAATCAAATGGTCAGAATCAGTTGCAAGTGGACGTCATGCGATTGAGAACTAAGCTAATTCTCATTCGATTGAGAATTAGCTAAACCGTTAAATTAACGATCGAAACTAAAGTGCTGAAACAGCCCGCAGATCTCGTGTACAAAATGATCATCTTTTTACATTGGCGGGCGCCCAACTTCGAGGATCAGGATCGAGCAAGGATAGGATAAGATGGATGAGAAGCAAGCTAAACGACATCTTTGATACAATGGCTCCAATCTGTAGCCAGACAACGGCCGATTCTAGTTGATGGTTTCCAGTCTGTTTTAGAGAGGCCGACGCGCTATCTTTTCGGGTATAACTTTGTTGGAACTTATGTGCTTTATTAATACTAGCATAATGCCCGTGCGTTGCAACGGGGTTACATCAAATCGACATAGTCACTATTTAAAAAAAAAAGACATAGTCACTATTTTTCGGCATAGTCATGCAACCCCACTCGTATAAAATGGTTCAGGTCTTGGATGAGGAGGGTAGCATGATAACTTGTTCTTCTCTTTCCCATGATTTCATAAGTTCCTTAATCTTTGTACCTAGAGAAAAACACCCCTTACAGTTTTATTTGAAGGGAGTACCAATATTCAAAGAAATCATGTAAGAAATCACCACGTCTGAAGAAATGTGCATAAAGATCTTGACCAGAAGCCTCGGTGTAGGAACATAGGACATAAACAATGTTTCAGTTTTATATTCTGCGTCAACCTTACAATACAACTATACATGATTGAAGATCACAATTTATAATAATGGAACATTTTCTCCCTCTGTCTAATTGTAATGGTGTAGCATATCCAATTTGTAACAGCACGACAAATGATGATGTGAACTGTATTGCTGAATAAAAGGCTGAGTGTGCATACCTGGTAAAAGACCGGAGGCCATCATGCAGCGACGCAAAAATCATGGGGATCACCTGGTCGGGCAAATAGGTCCAAGGTCAGCTGCAGTACGATAGTTCTTTCAGTAGTCTCTACCACCTGTGCGTAGAAAATTCAGAGACATGCGCAACTCTTAGAAGATTGGATGCAGTTAGCGTGTCACACAGTATTGCACATGCAGCTTGCTCCGGCGTCGAGTTTTAACTTCCTAGCATCGAGAAGCCAGCTTCCTAACATATTGCCTGTTAGCCACCTCCTGCATCTTTAGCGCCCAGCTACTCGTATGAGATTGTGTCCTCCACCGCGGCCTTCACACGCGCCTGCCAGACAGATGGGCGGGGAGAAGGATGAGTGAGGAGAGTTGCGGGTGTTATGCCCGGGCTCATCGTCTCGCCCGACCCGCAGACAGGGGCCATGGAGGTGGTCTCGCCGAGCTGCACACAGGCGCCATGTCGGGCACCGGCAGGCGGCGGGGGAATCCATCGCCCGATCTGAAGATACGGGCTATGGACGCCTCGTACAACCAGCGTCTAGCGGTCTGCTCCTGGCCAAGCGCGACGGCAAGACCAAGGTCACCTTCCCACGGCGGGGCATCACGGAGACGCGCGGGCACCTTCCGGTGGCGGGGAACGGGAGGCGCGCAGGGCCGAAGCCGGCGGAGTGCGTGGGATCGGTGGCTGACTGGCTCTGGTTTTTTTTCGACCGTAGCTCGGGCATGACTTACCAAGGGATTGCGGGTTGATTCTGTAGTTTCTGAGGGGGTAAAACGAAAAATTACAATGACGGACGTACGTACGTACGGTCGTTTACTCGTATTATATAGTAGAGATAAAAAGCAGGGCATCAAATAGCTTTTATACGAACAGAGGCCAGCGGCCCAGCTTTATTAACAAAGCTCAGAGTCGTTTTACACAACACACACAGAAAAAAAATAACACCACCTCCGACCGCAAGCAACCCGGCAAACTGTGATTCCGCCGAATCACAGCCCGCACACAACCAGCAATTTTTTTTTGAAAGGATCCACACTGCGTATTCAACCCAGATTACAAATCGAAGAACAGAAATACGCAGACGAACAAGCCGAAGAACTCAGCACAACAGCAGCGCCTGAAAAACCTGAGAGGCAGACCGCTGAACCGCCGCAAACGCCTGAAGATGAACTCCATCGCCGAACACCGCCGGAGAAGAAGACACCAGGCCGCCTCCAACCCCGGGAAGGGAGCACCCCACTCATGTAGAAGACCGCAGGAGTCGTCCGCCGCAAGCGACGGAACCGAAGATCGCTGAACGCACACAGCCATGGCGCCTCCATCCCGCAGCCACCCCTCTTCCAACCATCCCTGCACTGAGCACAAACACGGCTTGCCGGAACCCCCGCCGAGAGTACGCCTTGACCACACCTTCTCCCCTCGCCACCACGGCCGGCCGGAGAAAGAAGGAGCAAAGCGAAGATGAAGCAGAGCACGGTGACAGAGCCACTCCAACCCACGCCACCAAGGCTGGCCGGAGAAGCCAGAACACCGCGCCAAAAGCCGGCGAAGAACTCCGAGATCCCAAAAGATCTTTTTTGACTTTTATATTACAAGCATCTGGCCAGAAACAACCTAGACAAAGCCCTCAAAACAAGAAGGGAAAACTACAGCTAAGCCTCGGCCGATCCCATGACGATGCACACAGATGAGCTGCAGCTCCCTCGCCTTGTCCATTGGCTTGTCTCTTGTCATCCTCGCCTCCTCCTTAAGCTTTACCGGCACCAACAGCTGCCATTGTGACAGGAGGGCGATCGCCTTGTGGACAACCTGCAAAGGAGATGACAGAATTTTGTTTTCAAAAACAAGATCATTGCGGCAAGTCCAAAGTGACCAAGACACAGCACCAAAAATCATCCAACCAATCAAATTAGTTTTTCGCCCCACACTCCCGATACCACAGGACACAAAACTCTCAACATTTTTTGGTGTATCATTCCAACCCAAAGCTTCTCTGATCACCCACCACCCAAAATACGATGTGGGACAAGCAAACAACATATGATTCAAAGTCTCAGCCTCCCCACACAACTTACACCCTACACCACCAGGCCACCCTTTTTTAGCCAAATCCACTTTAACTTGGACGCGGCCCCTCCAACACATCCACACAAAGATCTTAATTTTTAGAGGCATAAACGATTTCCACATCTCCATTATTCCAACATCCCTCACACCTGAGAACATAATCATATTATATATAGACTTTGAAGTGAAATCACCTTTAGGATTCAGCGCCCATCTCACACTGTCACTTCTCTCGCTCAGGCAAACAGTGTCTAAATCTCTACCCAAGTCCTCCCATTCTTCACACTCAGCCACCCCAATGGAACGCCTAAAAGTCAGATTACGACCTCCATCAGCCAAAACCTGTTTAACCACCCAATCTTTCTGTTCACAACACATGAACAGATTAGGGAATTTGTACTGTAAAGGAATCTCCCCGAGCCATACATCTTCCCAAAACCTGGCCTTACCTCCATCTCCCAAAATGAAGGAAATACCTTTCCGTACCCAAGATTTAATCGAATGTAAACCTTTCCAAAATTGAGAGGCCCCCCGGATCAGAATTAAAAAAACTACCATTCCGCCCACAATATTTTTTCCTAAGCAAACGACAACTCATATCATCATCCCCTCGTTCCAGCCTGAAAATACATTTAGAAAGAAGAGCAATATTTCTAGATTTACTATCCACAAAACCTAACCCTCCAAATTCTTTCGGACGGCACAAATTTTCCCACCGCACCATATGATACTTCCTGTCCCCTCCCCCCGTACTCTCCCAAAATAACGAGCCATGGCCATGTTAATTCTATGGTGATTGCCATCCGACAGCTTATAAAAAGATATCACATGCAAAGGAATATTACTGAGGCACGAGTCAATCCTAATCTTTCTACCACCCGACGTCAATTGTGAACCTTCCCACAACTCCAAGCGTTTCAGCACCATCTCCACCACAAACTCAGCGAGAACATCAGGAGACACCGGCATACCCAAATATTTCATAGGCAAAGTCCCCACCCCACAATTAAAAAGGTTAGCTACTCTCCTTTGCTCCTCATCATCTACCCCAAAAACCACCACTTCACTTTTTTGGTAATTAATTCGCAAGCCCGACATCGCCTCAAAACAATAAAGAAGGAATTTCATCGTCACAATTGATTTTTCAGAATTTTCAAGGAAAAGGACTGTGTCATCCGCATATTGTAGATGTGTCAAACCCCCTCCATCAAATAGCTTTATTAAAACACACGTTGCAAATATGCAACAATCGGCAGGCAAACGAGATGAACACATCACCAATGGATACATACATTCACCTGCCCAGTTTTTCCGAGGTAAGCTAGCGACAGGACGCGAATTAATCGACTAAACACGAGCGAGTGTCCATCTATATATCAAGAGCCTCTCCTTTTTCTCGCGGCATGTGAGACGTCGCAATTCAGACCAAAGCCAAAACCCCACGACGTACACAGACTCAGACTTTGCAGGAGCTCCAAGGACGTGGCGCGTATAGCCAACACATTCTTCAGATGATCGAATTGAACATGCATGTGTCGCGGCCTATGGGGACACGGTGCTCCAGATCGACCTCGACAGGATTCGGTCGGAATCTTAGGTGCCACTTCGTTTTGTAGCAGATGAGGACCGCCTAGCACTGAGCGATCCTGTTGGCATATACAACACGGTGCCCATGAGAGGAACGGAACAAACAAACAAGGATATCAGCAAAGAAAATGAGAGCTCCCAGTGTTGTTTTCCTAGACGAAACACATTTCTCATACCCGGCTTTAAGGTTAACAAAGCGCAACGACCCAGAAGTTTAACACACACTTGTAAATGTTGAGGATATCAGCTAGCGATTAAGAACATACCAGAAAAGAAATTATAACATCGGGAGAACCGGGAAACCAAAAACCATTACGAGCCTAGTGTACTCCCGCAATCCCTATATATCGCCTTTTGCAAGTTGTAACTCCAGCTCGCCTGCGGAAGAGTTTTTACTGGGCCGGCCCATTTGCACTTCACCACGGAAAAATGTAATAAAATTGTTGCGAAGGAGGGAGTCGAACCTAGAACCTTTCCTTCGAGACGGAGTGAATTTGCGCAGGGTCATGTTCTTCTTTCTTTTTTTGTCCTTCTATATGTTTCGTGTTTTCAGTTTTCGGTTCTTTTCCTTTTTCTTTTTCTTTTTCCCTTTTCTATTTTTTCTTTTTCTTTTTCTTTTCTGTTTTCTTTATCTGTTTTCTGTTTTCTTTTTCTGTTTTATTTTATTTTTTCTGTTTTATTTTTATTTTTTCTGTTTTCTTTTTTTTGTTTTCTTTTTCTTTTCCGTTTTCTTTTTCTTTTTTTGTTTTCTTTTCCCGTTTTGTTTTTATGTTTTCTTTTCTATTTTTTTTCTAAAAAATGGTTTTGATTTTTGAAAATGGTTCCAAACCGAAAAATAGTTCCGAAAGAAAAAAATGGTTGCGATTTTTGAAAATGGTTCGATTTCTGAAAATGGTTCCTTTTTTAAAATGGTTCCAACCCGAAAAAATGGTTCCTTTTAGAATATGGTTTCGAACCGAAAAAATGGTTCCTTTTAGCATATGGTTCCATTTTTGAAATTGTTTATTTTTTGAAAATGGTTTCAAACCGAAAAATGGTTCCTTTTTGAAAATGGTTCCGAACCGAAAAATGGTTCCGGTTTAAAAAAAATGGTTTCGATTTTTCAAAATGGTGCGATTTAAAAAATGGTTCTGATTTTCGAAAACGGTTCCTTTTTTAAAATGATTCCTTTTTGAAAATGGTTCTGAACCGAAAAATGGTTCCAGTTTAAAAAATGGTTCCGATTTTTCAAAATGGTTCGATTTTAAAAATGGTTCCGATTTTCGAAAATGCTTCCTTTTTGAAATTGGTTCCTTTTTGAAAATGGTTTCGAACCGAAAAAATGGTTCCTTTTAGAATATGGTTCAGAACCCAAAAAATGTTTCCGATTTTTGAAAATGGTTCTGAATGAAAAAAATGATTCCTTTTTTAAAATGGTTCTGCTTTTTTTGAAAATGGTTTGATTTAAAAACGGTTCTGATTTTTGAAAATGGTTCCGATTTTAAAAATGATTCTGATATTCAAAAATGGTTCCAAACCGAAAAAATGGTTCCTTTTAGAATATGGTTCCGAACCGAAAAAATGGTTCCGATTTTTTGAAAATGGTTCCTTTTTTAAATGGTTCCAATTGAAAAAAATGGTTTCGATTTTTTAAAATGGTTTCGCTTTTTTGAAAAATGGTTCGATTTGAAAAATGGTTCTTTTCGAAAATGGTTCCTTTTTGAAAATGGTTCCTATTTTTGAAAAATGGTTCTTTTTGGAAATGGTCCCGGTTTTTTTAAATGGTTCGTTTTGAAAAAATGATTCTTTTCGAAAATGGTTCCTTTTTCAAAATGGTTTCGATTTTGAAAATGGTTCTTTTGGAAATGGTTCCGGTTTTTGAAAATGTTCAATTTCAAAAAATAGTTCTTTTCGAAAATGGTTCGTTTTTTAAAATGGTTCCAGTTTTTGAAAAATGGTTCTTTTTTAAAATGGTTCCAGTTTTTTGAAAATGGTTCTATTTAAAAATGGTTCTTTTCGAAAATGGTTCCTTTTTGAAAATTGTTCTGGTTTTTGAAAATTGGTTCTTTTTGGAAATGGTTCTGGTTTTTTGAAAATGGTTCGATTTGAAAATGGTTCTTTTTGAAAATGGTTCCGATTTTTGAAAATGGTTCTTTTTGAAAATGGTTTCGGTTTTTTGAAAATGGTTCGATTTGAAAAATGGTTCTTTTTGAATATGGTTCCGATTTAAAAAGTGGTTCCTATTTTCTAAAATGGTTCCGATTTTTAAAAATGGTACCGATTTTAAAAAAATGATTCTGATTTAAAAAAATGTTTCCAATCTTTTAAAATGGTTCCTATTTTTGAAAATGGTTCCTTTTGGAAATGGTTTCAGTTTTTTGAAAATGATTCGATTTGAAAAATGGTTCCTTCTTGAAAATGATAAATCATTTTCAAAAAATAAAAATCCTAAATCATTTTCAGAAAATCGGAACCATTTTTAAAATCCGAACAATTTTCAGAAAATAAATATTTTCAAAACTGAACCATTTTTTAAAAATAAATATCTTTCAAAATATGAACCATTTTTAAAATAAGCAAAAATTAATCTAAAAAAATAATATGAGAAAATCAAAACATAAAAGAGAAAGGAAAAAAGTGAAACAGAAAAAACGGAAAACTAAAAAAATAAAACGGAAAAAGAAATCGGAAACCCGTGTACTCCTAAACCTAGGCAAATGCCGAGCCAGGCCGGGTTCGGAGCAGGCCTGAAAAAACCCGACCTAAAGAGGCCGGCCCGGGCTTGGTATGGCCCAAAACAGTAAAAATAGCCTATTTTGATTTTAAAATTTATTCTCGGTTAAATAGTATAAATATCGACTAGTTTTCGATAAAATATACTCCCTCCGTATCAAAATATAAGATGTTTTAGACATTTCAACCTGGACCACATACGGATTGAAATAAGTGAATTTATAAACTAATACATGTCTAGAATTTTAGATACATCCGGTTCAGAATCTTTTTTTTTTGAAGTGCCGATCCAGAATCTTGGATGTTATTACTCCGGTTTTATATTTGATAAAAGCATTACTTGGTTTTATATCTGCCGTGGACCAGCTAGAGCTAGAGGTGAATTTTGATAAAAATAACCCTTTTTTGAAACTTTAGCAAAAAATAACCCTTTTTTGAAAACAATTCTGAATCTAACCCTTTTGTGTGGCTCCTGTACCAACGGCGCCACACCTCAAAGCACCGCGCCCCGACGACGGCGCCACACCCCTGCCAGCGTGGCAAGGCGGGACCTAGCTCGGGTTATGTAGCGCCGGCAGCTGGGACGCTGCACGTGAAGGTGTGGCGCCGGCGCCGCCGGCGTTGCACATTGACTTAGAAATTGCGGATGCACCGCGTGCGTGCACTCCATGGTCAGCTTCCTGCAGTCCACCACGCCGCACACCCTGTCCCGCTCTTCCGCGTGCGTGCACGCCTCCATGGTCAGCTTCCTGCGTGGAGGCCATCGACGCGCGCTCATCGGCCTCCCTTGTTCGTGATCGGGTACAGCACCGGCGGAACGTCGCCCACAACGTGACGCTCCGCGCGGGCTCCTCGGACGCCCGGATCAGGGGCCTCGTGCTGCTGCACCCCTACTTCCTGTGCTCGGCCGGCGAGAGGGCCGACGGCGAGGTTAAGCTCGCGTGGCTGAGGGCCAAGCTGGAGGAGCTGTGGGCGTTCGCGTGCGGGGGGCGCACCTCCGGGCTCGACGACCCGCGGGTCAACCCGATGGCCGACGGCGCGCCGAGCCTGCGGCGGCTGGGCTGCGACCGCGTCCTGGTGTGCCTCGCCGAGGAGGAGCTCCGGTTCCGGGGCAAGGCGTACCACGACGGGCTGCTGGCGAGCGGGTGGGCGGAGCAGGACGCCCAGCTGCTGGACTCGGCCGGCGAGGATCACGAGTTCTTCCTCCGGGAGCCTGGGGGCGCCAAGGCGCTGGCTCTCATGGACAGCTTGGTCGCGTTCCTCGGTGGGAACCAATAGATGCAAGAACGGGACTTGGTGCTCGCGCGTAGTACTACTTCACTGCGTTTGCTGTTGTAGCCGGGAATCACTGAATCTGAATTCCGGAAATTGTAATTTGTGTACTATGTTTCTGTTCTGCACTGCTTTGCTTCAAGCATCGATCTATGGTGGTGAGAAACTGGGCGCTGCTACCTCCTACCTGCTGTGTTTCCTGGAAGGAGATGGAGGTGGGAATCAAATCATCAGCAATGCGGTCGTGGCACAAAATAAACCGGAATTCAAGAAACGGTTTATGTCAACCAACAACAGCACAAGAGAGGATTCAGAGAGAGAGATCCCTAACCTGTGATCATGGGATACTCCCCTGATGAGCGACAGCGGATAGCGGACAAACTAAATTGCAAGTTGTTTACCTTCCCTGTTACTTACCTGGGGACGGCCATTAGTGATTCTAGGAACCTTCCCTGTTACTTACCTGGGGACGCCCATTAGTGATTCTAGGATCCTTATTAAGGACCTAGAACCGGTCACCCAGCGTGTCAAAAGCCAAGGCTGACGGTTCACTTCTAAGGCGAGCAAAACTGTCCTGATTGACGCCTGTCTCTCTAGTCTACCTATGTTCTTGATGGGAGTTTATATATTCCCAGAAGGCACGCACGCATCATTTGACAGGGATCTCTCACGCTTCTTCTGGCAGGCGGCCACAATGGGCGTCAGAAGTACCACATGGTCAAATGGGCGGATGTGTGTACCCCCAAAGATATGGGGGGCATTGGTATCATTTCCTCCCGTAAGATGAACGTTGCGCTCATGCTACGATGGGTATGGCGGATACTTAGAGAGGAGGGGGACTATGGCTGCAGTTAATCAAAGCGAAATATCTGCAGGGTCGCCCCCTCCTTTCCTGTGACCGCCAGGATGGATCCCAATTTTGACGATCTATCCAATCCATCAAGCATGAGATTAGGAAGGGTGTCCGCTTCTCCATTACTATGGCTGCAGTTAATCAAAGCGAAATATCTGCAGGGTCGCCCCTCTTTTCCTGTGACCGCCAGGATGGATCCCAATTTTGACGATCTATCCAATCCATCAAGCATGAGATTAGGAAGGGTGTCCGCTTCTCCATTGGTAATGGAGAGGACACCCTCTTTTGGCTGGACCCGTGGCTCGATGGGAGCCCGCTACAGCATAGGTTCCCTGCTCTTTTTGCTATCTGCGCGGACCCGATGCAGCTTGTGGCTTCGGCGATACCCAATGGGACTTGGAACATTTCGTTCCGACGTACATTCGGTATTGCCGAGGCTGCAGCCTGGACGGAGTTACGGAGTTTGCTTCCCGAGTCGCTGTCAGGCGGTCGTGACCTCGTGTCATGGCACCTGACACGTCTGGGACGTTCTCTGTAAAGTCGGCTTATCGGAGTCTCTTTAGTACCCAGTTAGAGCTTGGACCTCTCCACTCTGGAAGGCCCCCATACCTCTAAAAATCAAAATCTTCGTGTGGCAGCTTCTTAGGGACCGCCTCCCCTCAGGGGTGGAGGTTCGCAAGCGACAGGGGCCGGGTGATGGGCTATGCCCCATGTGTGGGATCCCCGAGACGGGAACCCATATCCTTTTCACCTGCCCCGCTGCCAGGTTTCTATGGAACTTCGTCCACGAGGCGCTAGGGCCTGCTTGGCAGGCCTCAGACCTTGGCGAGTTCCTAGAAATCCAGGCGAACCGTACCGGGGAGAGGCGACGCCTCTTCTGGTTGGTGTTTGCCGCGTTGATGTGGACCCTGTGGACAGTTCGCAATAAGATGGTGATGGAGCGGATTTTTCTCCGACGTGCTTCTGACTCGATGTTTAAATTTCTGGCTTTCTTGCAGCAGTGGCACCCGTTGTCTAGGCAGCGGAACAGGGGGCAGCTGGACGACATGATAACTAGACATGTGGAGACCGCTCGGCGCATCTCCTCATCTTCTTCCAGCTAGCGCCGGAGGGGCTTAGTTTTTTGTTCGCTCTCTTCTGTCTATCTTGATGTATCTCTCACACCGCCGCCCCCCCACCCCCACCCCCCACCTTTTCTTTCTTGCTTATTTTGTGTGGGCTTACTTGTGCTGCGCCCCCAGCAAGCGGCCTTCCCGCTCTTATGTTTGTAACTGTGTATGGACTTGTTTGGCATGTTGCTTTATTTATAAAGCGGGGCGAAAGCCTGTTTCGAGAGATCCCTAACCTGCAAACGCACCACTTGTTTTCCTTCATCAGTTAAGTAGTCAGTCCTAGCGGGTATCAGATTCAGGTAGTGACTTGAGTTGTCTTCAGTCTTGAGAGTTGAGACACAAAACACTGCCACGAGAAGAATCTTCCAGCAAGAAAAACGTAACGATGAGGACAGTAAGATTCCACAACACTCTCAACAACAAAATCCAGCCCGATGTATTACAAAAGTAAGCCTAAAGTGTTCAATTTAAGGGTCCATGCATATATACATGTAGCTTCTATAAACTCTAAATCACCCATTTCTAAGTCAATGTGCAACGCTGGCGCCACACCTTCACGTGCAGCGCCCCAGCTACCGGCGCTACATAACTAGAGCTGGGTCCCGCCTTGCCACGTTGGCAGGGGTGTGGCGCCGTGGACGGGGGCGCGGTGCTTTGAGGTGTGGCGCCGCTGATACAGGAGCCACATAAAAGGGTTAGATTCAGTTTTTTTTAAAGGTTATTTTTGGCTAAAGTTTCGAAAAAGGGTTAATTTTGTCAAAATTCACGAGCTAGAGCCTAGTACTTAGCCATCCAATTGGGCAGGTACACGAGAGTAACACAAGAAGTTGAGAAGGATTGTGGGTGTCTACCGAAGGTAAGAGATGATGTGGCCCGTGTGACCGTGTGCACTGCCCATACAGATTTCTAGGGACCATGCTATGCCTAGAGCTGGGATGGTGGACGGTGGTGATACCGGTTTGGTCAGGGCACATCCCATCTCTACTTAGGTCATCTCCACATCACGCTGGGAATGGGGCGAATCCCGCACCTAATCCAACCACACCGAATATTATTGCATTAATAGCCCAATCCGGCCCAACCCAAAAACTAACTTTGTATATCCGCACCGCACCACACCACCTGAAACTTCCGGCCGCACACGCACCGGGCGGAAATTGTGGATTCAACCCGCGGATTCAGCCCGTGGTTTGTGCATAGCTGCGTTTTCAATCATCTGAATCGCACCTGAGCATGTTCGCTGGGCACGGCCAGCCGTCCCGAGCTTTCCGATGATCTCCTCATAGACGTCGAGGCTCGGAGCAAGAGAAGCGAATTGCTCCCTTTGGGAGAAGCAGAGGAGAAGGCGAACTGAAGCAAGAGGAGTTGCAGGCTCGTAGCTTCAGGCGGACGGAGGAAGAAACGAGGGGCAGTGGAGATGACGGGCAGACGGTGAACAATGAAGGGATAGGGGAGGAAAATTAACCTCATCCATCTTCCACTCCCATCTCCGCCTCCTCCGACGGAGCCGAGTCCCCAAAGAAGCGGCGCCGGCCCTCGGGCAACCACGCCGCCGTGCGCAAGTACTGGGAGAAGATGGCGCACACGGCGCTGTTGGAGGAGCAGGTGGTCCACCGCGCTCGAGGCCGAGGTTGCCAGGCTCCGCTTCCTGCTCGTCGACATCAGGGGAAAGATCGAAGGGGAGATTGGTGCCTTCCCGTACGGACGGCCGCCGGTTAAGAGCGGCGTCGATTGGGGACTAAATGGTGGTGGGGTTGACCTTGCTAGCGTATGGATGGCCGTGGAAGCGTTGGGCGGCATCGGCGGCCGGGCGGCCATGGCAGCTTTGGGCGGCGTCAGAGGGGATGGAGTTGGGGACAGGGGATTTGGGGCGTGTGGTGCGGGTTCAACCCGTGTGCTCGACCCATTCGAGCGCATGCCAAACCGCACCGCCCCTATCCATAGTTTTGCTCGACCCGCACCGACCCTATCCATTTATCCTTTCAGCCCATTACAGCCCAACCCAATACAAACCAAACGCAGACCCGCACCAAATTATCCAAACAAATCCGCACCATTCTCAGCCTGATTTCCACAGGCTCCCCATAAATGGATCACACACATCCGTTTGTGTCAGTAAGCACATTCCAATGGCCAATTGAGCCACCGCAAACGAATATTTGTCTGCGAACATGTCCGCTACGCTTCAAATCGAGCCCAAACTTCGACCAGTTTTGCGGTCCACGCGCACGAAGGAGGACACACCCATAAGTCTGTTGGTATCCGTCCCGGGGCAACCTGCCAGCAGCCCAGCGCCCTCCTGCTACCTCGCCGCGTCCCCACTCACTCCAAATCCTAGCCCACTCAATCCAAACCTTAGCCAGCTCCCCTCGCCGGCGATGAAACCGCCGACATGGCCAGAATGGTGAAAGCGCGGCCGCAAATACCACGAGGTGTTGTCCTCCTCCGGCCGCTGCCATCGCCGGGAGCGTCTCAACGTCTCCGCGGAGGTGGCCCGCATGTTTTGGAACCTTGCGGAGCCACTGTCGTGAACGAACATGCACCTCCATTTGGGTGGCACCATTCTTGATGGCCAATGAACTGATCTTGCGCCTTGATGTGGCCATGGAGTCCGGTCCCCTCTCTCCAGCGGAAAGGGGGCTTAGGAAGGTTCTCAAGGGGAAGCTTCTCGGACTGGCATCCCTGGAGCGCTCGTTGGCTAGACAAAGAGCCAGGGTGTTGTGGCTATGTGAGGGTGACACGTGCACTAAGTTCTTTCACATGCACGCGAGTCACAGGAGGCGTCAGAACTTCATTGGACACCTCTTGGTCGATGGAGTTAGAAAGACTGAGCATGTGGATAAGGCTGAGGCCGTGGACTCCTTCTTCGATGATCTGCTTGGCACGGAGGTTGACCGCCCCTTCTCCTTCGACCTGGACTTCTTACAGCTGCCCACGGTGGATCTCTCCCACCTAGAGATGGCCTTCTCTGAGGAGGAGGTGTGGAACGCCATTAGAGGCATGCCGCTGGACAAGTGTCCAGGACCGGATGGCTTTTCCAACAGATTCAATGTGGCTTGTTGGGGGATCATCAAAGGGGACATGATGGCGGCTTTTGACTCGTTGTCTCGCCATGACGCCCGTGGATTTAGTTCTGTGAACCATGCACTCATCACCATGTTGCCTAAGAAAGTAGGGGCTGAGGAGGTGCGGGATTTCCGCCCTATTAGCCTTATTCACGGCTTCGCCAAGTTGGTGGCGAAGGTGGTTGCCCGCAGGGTCGCCCCTTCCCTTTTACAGTTGGTGGGTGCACATTAGAGTGCGTACGTTCGTGGAAGATGCCTGCATGAAAACTTCATGATGGTCCAATGCACCGCGCGCAAACCCACAGCTCCAACATCCCTGCAGTTCTCTTGAAGCTGGAAATTACGAAGGCTTTTGATACAGTCAGCTGGGCCTTCCTCCTGGAGGTGTTGAGGAAGATGGGGTTCGGGGATCTTTTGCTCGCAACCATCTGTGCACTGCTGTCGTCGGCTTCCACGAGGGTACTACTTAATGGGCACCCAGGTGGAAAGATTTTCAACAGGCGTGGACTGAGGCAAGGAGACCCGCTCTCGCCTCAGCTGTTCATTCTGATCATGGAAATTCCGCACCTGCTGATTGTGAGGGCTACGTCCTGTGGATTGTTGACGCCCCTGGCTGAGACGGGACTTAGACACCGCACATCGATCTATGCTGATGATGTGGTGACTTTCCTCCGGCCCTTGGAGAAGTACCTCAGGGTTTTCGCCCAGCTGCTCAATGACTTTGGCTTAGTGTCTGGTCTGAGGGCGAACCTTGAGAAGTGCTCGGCGCATCTGATCCGTTGTGGAGAGCCATAGGCGGCATTGGTCGCTCAAGAGCTACACTGTCCACTGTTGTCGTTTCCCCTGCGCTACCTGGGGCTCCCGCTCTCCCTCAGGAAGCTGACGGCTGCGCAACTCCAGTATCTGGTGGATAGTGTGGCCAACCACCTCCCAAGGTGGCGTGCCGGGCTGCTCAACCGTGGTGGGCGTCTAGAACTGGTCAAGACCACCCTATCAGCGGTATCACCCTTGTGTTGATTGAGAAGATCATTTGTGGTTTTGTTTGGGCTGGGCGCAAGGACGCCAGTGGCGGTCACTGCCGGGTGGCTTGGGAGAGGGTTTGCATGCCCAAACACCTGGGGGTCTCGGGATTCCAAACCTGAGACTTATGAACCACGCTCTCAGGGCTAGATGGTTTTGGCTTAGCAGGACGGACTGCTCTAAGCCCTGGAGTGAGTTTAACATTCAGGTTCCCCGCGTGGCCTGATATGTCTCAAACATATCTATAATTTTTGATGGTTTTATGCTACTATTACGCTTTTGACACTTGTTTTTATATTAAGTTTATGATTTATTTGGACTAACCTATTAATAGTTAGAAAAGTGCACAATGTTCTTGTTTTACTCTTTGATGTGTAGGAATTATCAAAAATACAAGAGGAAACTTTGTTAGAGTCAAATTGGGACTTTTCAGAAATCTGTCTGGAAACGTTTTTTTTGGAGATGATCACGTTACGGGCGGAAGACAACGTCAAACGGAAAAAAGTCTAGTCGCGAAAGTTGCGGGGAATTTTCCGCCGAACGTTTTAGACATACAATTCGTCCAATTCCGAGTCCAGACGGCCGAGATGTGCCCGATCTACTGCAACCCTAGATGGGGATGACGGGATTCCGTGAGAATATATAAAGGGAGGAAACCTAGGTCGTGGCCAACTCCTTCCACCCACGAATTGCAGCCACCAAAGCCACGTTTTTGCCTCCCCCATGGATCCCATCTCCATGGGGGGAGGGCTCCCAAGAAGCCATGAAGAAAGGGGGCTAAGGGGCGGTGCTTCCCCTTGATGCCGGCGGCGCGGGAGGAGTTCCTCACGCCACCGCTGGCGTCGCCGCCGCCCTGCACTCCTCGCTGTCCCCTTCACCATCTTCACCGCCATCTCCACTGCCAATTCCTCCTTGTATACAGTGGTTCATCCTCCCACACACCTCTGTACCGTCCTATGTAAACATGGTGTTTGATGCTATAAGTTATAATCTTTTGATCTATGTCATGTTTGTGTAGTTTCTTTGTTCTTAGATTGAATGGTTGAATGTCTTTGGTTCATTAGAGTTGTATGTTGATATGGTACAGTCCTTTGGTGTCCATTATATTTGTGCGCGCATGGATCAACATCATAGGGTTTGAGTATGCGTAAAGGAAGGGGGTAGACCTACGGGAGCGACAGAAACCTGAGGGCTCGAACCGGAATGTTGCACGTATGGGAGTAAGAGGACCATTAACTTAAGGCTATGGTTGGGGAAACCTTAATGCATTGTTAGTAGTTACGGATGTTTGCTAACAATCCAATCATATAGTATGTGTAATCACAAGTAGTTGAGTGCATATATATTTAGCCTCTCCCACATGGAAAACTGCATCGAAGACAATGAACCAAGTATCTTCACTAGTTAATCTTGTACAAATCCATCACACTTTCCACCACTTCTCCACACTCATGGTTCTGTTAGTTTAGTGTTACTTAGTATATTTTATTGCTGCAGCAACTAACTTTACTTTCCTGTTATTTATTATCTCGCAAAGCTATCTCTATACCCGTATTGTTACTCTAGTTTTATTTCCTAGATAATGCAAACGTTTAGTGTGCGTAGAGTTGTATCAGTGGTTGATAGAACTTGAGAGAATACTTATCCTACCTTTAGCTCTCGTTGGGTTCGACACTCTTACTTATCGAAAAGGCTACAAACGATCCCCTATACTTGTGGGATATCAAGACCTTTTCTGGCGCCGTTGCCGGGGAGCAATAGCGTGGGGTAAATATTCTTGTGTGCACTTGTTTGTTTTATCTCTAAGTAGTTTTTATTTCCAGTTTAAGTTGTTCTCTATCTTAGTATGGATAGGGAATGCGAATTACAAAAAAAAGTTGTAGTTTTTATCTAAAAACGTTTTCAAAAAGAAAAGTGATTGGAAAGATGAGTAATGGTTAGTGGGGGTCGACCTTGAACACTTGTGTTCATGCCTATGAAACCAAAACAAATTTTCCATGGAAGATTTTCAGCTAAAACATGTATATATTGTATATATTGTACATATTCCTCTGTACCATAAAAGTAAAGTGCTAATTGTAGTCTCTAGTTATAAGAAAGTGAAAGTTTTGCTTGCTATCCAGAAACAGATTTTCTGTGCTTCACCGTATAAAATGTTTAAAATCATCAGAACGTGATCTTGATCTGAAATTTCTTGAGTGCAAAACACTTCTTATTATTTCTTTCATTAGTTATGACTTTTCTGATTTGAGTTACGTAGCTGTCTCGAAAAATTCGATCTTCACCGACTGTTCAGTTTAGACAGATTTTGTGCTTCTCTGTAAATAAAATCGTGATAAATCTCAGGATAGTATTTTGATCTGAAATTTTTTGTGCATAAACCTGAGATTATGATCTGTCTTTCATTAGTTTGAGTTTTTCGATTTGAGCTACGTAACTATCTCGTTGAGTGCCATCTTTACGACTGTTCAGTTTTGACAGATTTCTATTCTGTTTATTCAATATTGTACTTAGTGCTCTTAGTTTCCTTAGTTTTTCGACGGACAACGGAAATGATAAGAACCTCGGTATATACAGTGGCTAATGTTTAATAAATATTATGAAATTTGCCAACACTTGAACATGAGTGGATTTTATTTAATGAGTACTAACCCTACTAATGAGTTTTGTGAAGTTTTATGTGGATGTAGCCTATAAGATCTAATCAATATGGTGATATGAGATGAACAAGAAGACGCAAGAGGTCAAGCTTGGGGATGTGTAGGTGCATCCCAAGAACATATTCAAGAAGATACAATCATCTAAGCTTGGGGATGCCCGAGTCATCCCCCTATTCATCAACTAACATGAGGTTGTCTCCTTCATACTCTATATTACCCGTCCACATGATATGTATTGTCTTAACTTGTATTATAATTGCTTTTATATGTCTTGGTTTTACCTTCTTTAGTTTTATTAGGCTCTTTATTTGATTTTTATTGCTCTTTACTTTCACTTATAAATTCAAAACAACAAAAATATTTTCTTTTCTTTTGCTTCTTTATTTGGTTCTTTTTTATTCTATTTAGGTTTTACTTTTTTTTATTTGAATTTCCTTGCTGTAGCTAGCATGTTTAGGTCTTGTTTAGCCTCTGGTCTCTTAGTTTCAAAAATAAAGTACCAAGTTTTACCCATTTGGCTTAGTTGATACATATGTAAAAATGTTTTTCTGTTTTCAGCATCTACTGCTCATGCGCGATTTTTCATATTTTACTGGAAACTCTAAAAATCACGAAATTTAATTACGTATCACCTAATCCTCTGCACGCACAAAAATTGGAAAAATTTCTGACATGTTTAAGTGCACCTAAAAATTACGTTTTCCAGCTGCTGTTTTTCTGGACAGATTCTGACTTTGTTGCAAGAGTGGCCTCTTTGCGTTTTCATTTGATTCTTTTTGGGTCTTACCTTTCATTTAGAAGTTGGCCACTTAAGCAACCTTTCTGTAACTTAAAACAAAATTTGATTTGGTTTAATAGCAGCACTTTGGAAATATTATCTATTGCACTAATGTCTAACCGCAGAAAAGAATGGGAAAGTTTTTGTGTTGAAGTTTTTTCACAGAGAATGAAGGAACACCAAACAGAGAAATATTGAAGAATGGCCAAAGTCATAAGCTTGGGGATGTCTCCGCATCCCTCTTCACAACAACCTCGGTTTGCAAACCTTTAAACTTTGTTTTTCGAGCAACATAGAAACTTGAATAAACTTGGAGCGTCTGTATCTTATTATTTATTTGTCTTAGCATCAAACACCGGTTACATTAATAAGTTGATCGTCACATCTTTTATTTATCCCTGTGTGGAGAGGTGGTTCGAAGTTTATTTGTTTAATGGATTATTTGTTGAAACTTAAAAATGTGTGTGAATGATATTGTTTAGTAGTTTATGTTTTCCTATGGTTAGTTTCAACTAGCTAATAGTGTATATTATGTTATTTTGATGTTAACATGCATTGTCCTGTTCATAAGATGGTATGACATTGTGGTATCCTCCTCTGAATGATTTACTTGAATTGACTTGGCACATGCTCACACATGTTTATGACTGAAAATAAAAGTCAGCCTTGATGATTTATTTTGCCTCAGAGTTCTAGTATCACTTTTATGCCTCTGTTAATTTTATTCTGTCGCAAGTATGATTATGGCAGTTATTGCTCTCTTGGTTGTCGCTTCCCAGTCTATTGCTAGCCTTCACCTGTACTGAGCGGGAATGCTGCTCGTGCATCCAAAATCCTTAAAACCAAGTTATTCCAAAGAGTCCACCATAAATTCCTATGCATGGTATTTCAAACCATTCTAAGTAAATTTTCATGTGCTACCTTTAAAACCTTCAAAATACTTCTCATTTTGTGACACTGTTTTCAGCTCATGAGGACGTAGTAGTTGGGTTTGTTATCTTCCATGCTAAATTAAGTCTGCTCGTCACTAATTTTGCAAAGAGCTGGTTAGACCATTATAACATCTAAAAAGTAAAAATAAATAAATAGACACTCCTCCATGGTATGAGATTGTTGGCAGGCACCCGAGGATTCGGTTAGCCATGGTTTGTGTGAGCAAAGGTTGGGAGGAGTGTCATACTATATAAAAGTGCATGCTATAAATGCCTAATTTTAATATCTCGGAACCGCTCTCAAAACTTGTTTTAGTATGGAAGATAACAAGAACTCTATTGCTATTCGTTGACAGGAACAACCACCTCTCAAAACAATTTACTTCTGTTTAAAAAAAATAAAAAGCTCTAGCACATGTTAATCCCCGCTTCCCTCTACGAAGGGCAATCTTTTATTTTAATGTTGAGTCACCATCCTTTCTTTGAGCACTTCTTCGAGAGCATAACGGTCATTCTTAGTGTAATGTGCTTGTCCCAGAATACTGTTAGCTCGGGTATAACTTTGATGTTTTTATCTTTGATATCTTTATATCTAGTCTTCACTTAAAACTTCAGAGGTGCTCTAGCATTTATGTTTTGCTTCACAATAAAGGGCAAGCGAGATACCACTCTACCATGTTTTATTATGGTCATTACAATCTTGTTGATGTTTATAAATTTCATAATATGAACTCTTAGTTCGTTGATATCTTTTCATTAGGTAACACGATTGCTAAATTCTATTATCTATACATCATTTGCCATGCAATTATTAAAGATCTGATCATAGCATTCATCATCAAAAATATTTTGTTATCGTTTTACCTACTCGAGGATGAGTAGGAACTAAGTTTGGGGATGCTGATACGTCTCAAACGTATCTATAATTTTTGATGGTTTTATGCTACTATTATGCTTTTGACACTTGTTTTTATATTAAGTTTATGATTTATTTGGACTAACCTATTAATAGTTGCAAATGTTCACAATGTTCTTGTTTTACTCTTTGATGTGTAGGAATTATCAAAAATACAAGAGAAACCTTGTTGGGGTCAAATTGGGACTTTTCAGAAATCTGTCTGGAAACATTTTTCGGAGATGGTCACGTTACGGGCGGAAGACGACGTCAAACGGAAAAAGCCTAGTCGCGAAACTTGCGGGGAATTTTCCGCCGAACGTTCTGGAGATACAATTCGTCCAATTCCGAGTCCAGACGGCCGAGATGTGACCGATCTACTGCAACCCTAGATGGGATGACGGGATTCCGGGAGAATATATAAAAGGAGGAAACCTAGGTCGTGGCCAACTCCTTCCACCCACGAATTGCAGCCACCAAGGCCTCGTTTTCCATGGGGAGGGCTCCCAAGAAGCCATGAAGGAAGGGGGCTAAGGGGCGGTGCTTCCCCTTGATGCCGGCAGCGTGGGAGGAGTTCCTCGCGCCACCGCCGGCGCCGCCCTGCGCTCCTCGTTGTCCCATTCACCGTCTTCACCGCCATCTCCACCGCCAATTCCTCCTTGTATACAGTCTTCACCGCCATCTCCACCGCCAATTCCTCCTTGTATACAGTGGTTCATCCTCCCACACACCTCTGTACCGTCCTATGTAAACATGGTGTTTGATGCTATAAGTTATAATTCTTTGATCTATGTCATGTTTGTGTAGTTTCTTTGTTCTTAGATTGAATGGTTGAATGTCTTTGGTTCATTAGAGTTATATGTTGATATGGTACAGTTCTTTGGTGTCAATTATATTTGTGCGTGCATGGATCAACATCATAGGGTTTGTAGTATGTGTAAAGGAAGGGGGTAGACCTGCCGGAGTGACAGAAACCTGAGGGCTCGAACCGGAATGTTGCACGTATGGGAGTAAGAGGACCATTAACTTAAGGCTATGGTTGGGGAAACTTTAATGCATTGTTAGTAGTTAGGATGTTTGCTAACAATCCAATCATATAGTATGTGTAATCACAAGTAATTGAGTGCATATATATTTAGCCTCTCCCACATGGAAAACTGCATCGAAGACAATGAACCAAGTATCTTCACTAGTTAATCTTGTACAAATCCATCACACTTTCCACTACTTCTCCACACTCATGGTTCTGTTAGTTTAGTGTTACTAAGTATATTTTATTGCTGCAGCAACTAACTTTACTTTCCTGTTATTTATTTTCTCGCAAAGCTATCTCTATTACCCGTATTGTTACTCTAGTTTTATTTCCTAGATAATGCAAACGTTTAGTGTGCGTAGAGTTGTATCAGTGGTTGATAGAACTTGAGAGAATACTTATCCTACCTTTAGCTCCTCGTTGGGTTCGACACTCTTACTTATCGAAAAGGCTACAAACGATCCCCTATACTTATGGGATATCATGGCCCGACAGCTGTTTGAGGCAGCCACCACCTCAGTCGTGGGTGACGGAGCCTCCACTTTCTTCTGGGAAGACACGTGGCTGCCCGGAGGGCGTATAAAGGAGTTGGTGCCAAACCTCCTTCTGAAGGTGCCCTAGGGAGCCCGATGCTCCCGCCGAGTCAGAGAGGGACTTGCTGGTGGATGGCTGACTATGTCCCGCCGGACCTGGATGCACGTGAAATTCGCGAGCTACTGTCTTTGGCTGACAGTGTGACGGATTTCGCCCTGACCGAGGGGGTCGTGGATGAGTTCAGGTGGAACTGGGAGGGCCACCACAAGTACTCGGATCGCTCGGCTTACAGAGCGTTCTTCGAGGGCAAGATTGGGTTGGACGGGGCCCAGCAGATTTGGTGTTCCCGAGCTCCAAACAAATGCAAGTTCTTCCTCTGGTTGGCGTTGAAAAACAGATGTTGGACTGCAGACCGCTTAGGGCGACGAGGGTTGCCTAGATCACCTTCTCCTTGGTTGTGTCCTCTCTAGAGAGGTTTGACACTCCTTCCTGAGCAGGTGGGGTAGAGCGGACTGGGTGCCTGCCCATGATGATCGCCTCGTGAATTGGTTACACGCCAAGGCCCCGGGAGGTAACGATGAGAAAGACTGGTGGACGACGATCAACTTGATCTGCTGGAGCTTATGGAGGCATTGGAATGCTGTGGTTTTCGAGGGTCACAGACCTTCAGCGGAGACTGCAATTAAAATGGTGGAGGCCGAAGCTGACCTGTGGCGGGCAGCGAGCATGTTTAGGGGTAGCCTAGGACCCGTAGACAGGTGGAGGGTTGGCGAGTGATCCCTTTTCCTCTTTGGTGGAGTGCCTAAACGCGTTGTATTCGGCCTCTTGGCCTCTTCTTCTTGAAACTGATACGTCTGCATGGACGTATCCTTAAAACATATGGGTGGCACCTCAACCAGCGCTGCATCCCGGTGCCCGCCGTACCAGCATCGGGGCAAGTGTGCTGCCACGAGATCAGTCACCGTCTCGCATTACTCCCGGCGGACCTGCGGGACGACCCCGCGTACACCTACGCGCATACTTCGCCGTGGAACCGCCGCGGCCTAACGACCCGGAGGACAAGGAGGATGACGATGAGGAGGAGCGGGTGGACGGCGACGTCTTTGACGGCTTCGACGACGACCACGGCGCACCACCGTGCCCGTGCCTGCTCCGGCCGCACCCGAGGAAGACGACGACGACCTCCGTGTGGGCATCGAGGCTTCCGAGTTCACAGAGCTCATGATGTGGCCTGATCTGGCCGCCGCCCTCTGGATGTCATCCATGGAGGATCGTCACGCGCCCCTCCACGCCCGTGGTCACCGACTGTAACACCCAGGGTTTAGAGAGTCGAAAGGGTAGAAATAAGAATTGTGCATTTGCATAGCATGCATATGAAAATGCGGGAAATTTTGGCGCGATTAAGAAAAGAGACAAAGGGATCGATGTTTCTCTCGACTTGATGAGTTTAGGTTTAGATCATCCTGTTGAGTGCTATGAACTTCTACATGACCTTTCCTAATTATCAACACTTCTGATCACAATTTATAATATGACAAGGTATAATTCAATTCAACAAAAGGCACAAACACAATCTCATCTATATGATTATACAAATCCAACAAACATCTATTATCATCTCATCTCAATTCATCACATTAACACATACATGATCATATCACAATTCAATTACATCATGTCCCAATTTCAATCTTACCTCATCTTATCATTACACTTATCTCAAATTTCTAATACAAAGGTCCAAAATCTTTAGAAGATACAAAAATGGACACAAGATCAAACTTTACAAGTGGAATTTGAAGGAATAAATGAATATTACAACATTTAATCAAATAAGTACATATCTCGTCCAAAAGGAAAGAAATTTACAAAAGAATAAATGGAAATCCTAAACTAAATTTAAAACTAGATCCTCAACTCATTTTTTATCTTCTCAACTTATCTTGATCTTCTTATCTTCCAATCTTCTCAATTTTATTCCTGCAAGACAAAGGAAACAAGAGAGCAAGAAAGGAATACGACCAATTGGATTTGGAGAAGTATTTCTCTCAAACTTGCATAGAAGTACTATGCATGATCAACATTGAGATTTGGAAGCTCCCATATCAGTATTTGTTCGTATCAAATTCTCCAGAAACAACTTGTGTGAAATTCAAAGGATTTGTGTTTTATAGACGTAGTTTGATAACAAGCCTTGCAACCTTGTTAACAGATTTCTTCTGTATGCATAAAGCAATTGAATGTCATATAATAAAAACACACACTTTAATCTATATTTAATCAAAAGAAAGGTTTATTAATTAAAATGTTTGCCTTCACCACAAGGGTGAGGCAATTTGATGTTGGAACTTAACTAATGGATGTTAGGAACTTGCCCTAGTATCCAAATATTGACTAGAGGTATCAATATTAAATCAAAGGCAACAATGGATCATACTTGGATCATCTAGATCATTTTGGAGCAATTAGGCAACAAGGGACAAGAGGCAACATTGATCCGAATAAAAGAAGGGACAAAAGGCAACACTGATCCATATTTATAATTTTAGGCAACTTTATTAATCCCTCTAATCTAGTCAAAGTCCTACTAAAGAAAAGCCCACAATTAAATTGTTCTCTATTGGTATCAAGAACCAATAAGAACAAAGCCACATGGAATTTAAATTGTTTCTCCAATAGTATTAATAATTACCAAGGAAGAAAATAAGCTAGTTGATAAAGCCCACAAATCTGAAATTGTAAAGCCCACATGATCATCACCCATAACTTGTTAAGCCACCACTATTTCACAAGCCCACATAAGATCGAGAGAAGCCAAACCAACCCATCTAGTGACAAAATCCACTTGTCTTGCTCAAGAATAAATCCCACAAGGAGATAAGACCAATGACTAGTCATCTCTATCCACAAGAAAATATCTAAATTTACTTGAACCCCAAGTAATGAAAAGCTTGAGTGGATGAGCATGCCACATAGGAGAGTTATCCACAAACAAAATATCTAACTTATCTTGAACCCCAAGTAATGCCTATGCATAAACACTTGACAACAAGTAGCTTACTCATCTTTGCAAAACAAGAGTAATCTACTTGTGTGGCATCACCACAACAATCAGCCAACACTATAAAAACACCACACCAACCTTCTAGCAGATTCATTTGCTCACAAATACTTTTCTAGCTTAACCAGCCGCACCACAAGTTCTATACAGCAGTCAAATCATCTATCAACCACATCATATTCTCTTCACATCAGCACAAGTTCACCAGCCACTAATCTAGCCATAGAACATCTATTCCAATCAGCTAGAACCTCAAGAACACAAGAACAACCACATAAATAATTACAGCTAGATAAATACACTCTAGGAACTAGGTCGAGCAGTGAGGAGGAGCACGCTATCCACAAGACGCAGGTTGTTCAGAGCCAGAAGACTCTCGCTATTCTCCATGCAGCATGTTATAGCTAGATCACGAGTGTGTGTATTACTGTCCTAGAGGTTGCTATATCTGGTTAGCATCCAACAGGGCATGTGATCATGCAATCAGTGATGGGATAGGTAGTTAGTGGCATCAGACTTGAGGTTTGCTTGCTTAAGCAAACCATATCAAGCTCATCATCTGCGGGGAGGGACGCTAGTATCTATTCTTATCAGTTTTTATCAAGGAAAGCTACCAGAACTATTGGCCACAGCTAGACTTGATGAAACTTCACATTCCAGCCCCAATTATTAGCCTAAGAAAGACTAATAAAAACCATCTTCCACTGGACAGCTACTTGGTGCTGCCCAGAAACTAAATAAATCACCAAGTATTTAAACACATCTGTCCTTATCACGTTGCACAGTTAAAACTTGTCCAGAAACTTTCAGTCAATCCAAACTGTCCATAAATACATCTAAAAATGACTACAACACTAGATTCTGAAAATAAATCATCTTCAAGTTGCCGAACAAAAACTTGGATCTGTCCAGACATTAAAACTCATCCAAATCTGTCGAGAAATACATCTTCTAACTATCTACAGCTTAGGAGCATGATAAGACATCTAATTATCCAAATAAATCGTGGCAAGCATCCACAAGCTACCTATGCCAAGGATGAGTAAATCATCCAAATTGAGGCATCACCTGGCAAGATCATGCATGTACATGTTCTATTGCTCAGTTGCAGCAGCCAAGAGAATCATCTAACAACAAATTTAGGCGTGTAGTAAATACATGCATGACACAGTTTAACCACACAAGTATCACCGATGCTTGGATGAGTAAATCATCCAAACAGAAGCATCACACACAGCACAACACACTGGACCTAACTGAAGATTTTCTTCAATTAACCCCACTGACACAGACCAACCAAAGACAATTAGCACGGTTCCAAGCATCAATTTGTCACTAGTATGAATTGAAGTTTCACCACTACCTAAATCCTAAGCTAGTGCATCAGGAACACGACCTCAGACCACCACTAGTTCATCAGCTCACTAGCTAGTCACAGAAGAAAGCTCACCTTGAGCAGTTGTAGCCGTAGCAGAGCATGGAGCATGGAAGAGCTGCAGTAGGCGTAGTAGTGGAAGTAGTCGTAGAAGTTGTCGCAGACAGTTGTCGCCGAGGTTGCGGTGGCGGCACCACTGCCGTCCCGTCGGTGACAGCAACACCACACCTTGACCATCAGCAGCACCCGTAGCAGCAGCCAGCCCATCACCCCGTGACCACCAGAGAGACCATGGTGACATGGTAGAGCAGAAGCTCGAGCAGAGGCTCGAGGTAGAGCTCGTGACCGACACAAGCAGCCCACCGAGACGGCGAGCTCGAGCTGAGGCTCCAGGTGGAAGCCGTGGTCGACGAGGAGGTGTAGAGTTGTCGCAACGGGCTGGCGGAGGAGATCGAACCGGCGGAGCCGGTGGCGACCAGCACGGCTAGGGTTAGGGATTCCGCGGTGGCGTGCGCGAACAGGGCAGAGAAGAGGGGGAATCGAGGGAAAAGGAGGCGGCAGAGCTATTCCATGGCGTGGCGGCGCCGGTGATGGCCAGCGACGGCCGGGGCTGAGTGTGGCGGCGGCGGCGAGTCGCCAGGAGAGAAGGGGATCGAGCGAGAGAGAGAGAGTGTGGGCCGGTCGGTCAAAACCGACCGAGCTAGGCCTTGACCGGATTGGGTCCAACCCAATGGGCCCAAGGGCATTTTGGTAATTCACCAAATAAAACTATCCAAATTTTAATGAATTTTAACTCTCAAACCAAAGGAACAAAAATCAGCTAAAAATAATCAACACACTCTATGAATTATGAGGAATTTATCTGTAAGTTTTATTACTAAATCTCTACTATATTAAAGCAGGCTCGGTGGTGTCCGTGTTCCGTGGTACGTCGTCCCACCCGGCCACCCCCTTCGTGCGATCCCGCAAGGCAAAACAGAGGCGAGGAGAAAAAACCACGATACAGTTATCGCACGCACGCACGCACGCACGACTAGAGATCAAATCACGGTGCGAACAAATCGGGCAGTTCCTCCGCCTCATCCTCGATTTCCTTTCCTCCGCGTATCCTGTATTCCGCCGCCAATGCCTCCCACCGCGTCTCCGCATCGAGCCGCGCCCGAATGGCTGCATAGAGCGCCGCCGCCCGCCGGGACCGGGAGAGTGCAGTCGCGCGGGTGGGCTTCCTAGCGCTGCGTGCTGGCCGTCGGGGCTCGACGAGCAGCAGCGAGGAAGGCCGACGTGCGCTCCACGTGGGAAAGCCACCTCCGCCAGTTCGCCATGCCCATCATCACCTCGAGCTGAGCGACGTCGCGCCGCTTCTGACTCAGACTACAGCGCTGGGAGCTATCTTTCCAAGGGCCAAGGCCGCGGGTGCCATTACCGAAGGCCGCCTCGCCCTCTGCTGGTCCTGGAGAGGACGAGATGCTGGGAACCACTGGTAGTAGATTGTCACCTCCGTTTCCTCTCTGCCGTGGCTGCCGATCCTGAGCCCGACCCCAACGATCCAACCTCTTCCCGTGATCCCGTCTATAAACTCATTTGCCTCTGCTATTCTACGGACCAACTGACTGGTTGTCGATGGAGATGCAACTGTTGCCCTGCATCTCTTTCATCTGTGGATGGTACGTTTTCAAGTTTGTACGTTATAGTGTGTTCTTAGATATAATACTCAGTTTTCTAAACCAAAGAGCGCAGAGCATGACTGAATTTATATAGATCTTATTGCTCCTTTCTTGTTAGTATAAATGATACCTGAGACCTAGAGTTCTCTTAAGAGCTAATGCAGCAAATTGTTTTCCGAGAATACATGGATTTCATTTTATTTATTGTTCTGTAGCACGCAGGGGCTCTTTGCTATATTATTTAGATTGGATAGAATTTTGTACAGCTGTAGTTAAGTATTTTCTTTAAAAATTACCTGCATCTTGCATGTGTCTGCAGAGTCGTTGACCTTGACCCTTTTTTAGAAAATTGTCAGGAGCACGAACTTTACTTAGAGAAAAATAGATTGCATAGTTGCATCATTGCTCCAGTTTTTTGTCAATTCCAAAACTGGATTACAATGTACTGGATGAGCATAACGTTCCATTTGTCAGTTTCATTCTAAATCTGCATTTTCTCTACATGTTGATGTTGGCGCTGACCTTTTCATAGCTTTCTATGGCACTGATATCTTTCTCAAGTTTGTGAACGCCGTCAGATTGTCATAACTCATAACCTGCCCATCGTTCCTGGCATAATGCCAATACATAACTGCAAAGCTTTCATCAGAATGACTGGATTCTGCAAAACTAAGTTGTGGTCTGTAATTGCATGGAGGAACCTCCCACAACTCTGTAATATGCAGGTATTATTTCTACTAATGTATTTGCAGTCTGAAATTCATCACCAATTTATTTTTAGGGAGCAGAATGTTGCTTAGTGAGTAGCATGTAGGCATTGCTTGTGGAGCGTGACATACGTTGTATGCTTGTTATCGACACTTCTATGAAACTTAGGTACGCTGAGGTGTACTTTCGAAAAATATTTTTTTTATCATTTCCTTATTCTTAGAAAGATTTTTAGAGGACAGTACTTGAGAACAGATCAATTGGTGACCAATGTATCTAGACCTATATTTATTGCGTCGTGGCAACGCACGGTCATTCAACTAGTTTTGACAAGTTTTGAGTGGATGAAAAATTCAAGGATCCTTAAGTGGACATGACTTGAAAATATTTTCCATAACTATTTTTCCAAAGAATAATGAGATGGAAAAATAAATTGTTGTGTTCAATTAAAGTTGAACTATCTAAAATTTGACTACTTCATATGTTGATTCCTCATGTAAATCTTTGTCAAACTCTCTAATTAATTAAAAACTCTCAAAAGTATTAAAAGCCACAACCGGGGGTATTTTGGGGGTGACGATGCATCTCTTGACAATGCATAATAGCATGCTGCTAGAGTTTTCAGTAGTCCTTATCAGGATTACCTTGCCATTTTCAGAACTCGGGGTTTTACCGCAAACCCTAGAACCCCGAAGAGTTGAACGGCCATTTCTACCACAGGCAAGTTCATTCTTACATGTCCTTACTGAACTATTTTAATAAAAAACTATTTTCAAAACCATATTATTATCATTGCATTGAAAAAGAAAAACTATTTTGAATGATGTGAATTGCTATATATATATTGTTTGGCTGGCAATGGAACCACGGTTTGATGTTGTGGTGGAGGTTCCATTGTACGGGAAAGTATATACCTAGGATTAATTACCAATGTCACAGTGATCCTTACGTGCCGTATCGACGCGTTTACCATGAGATCTGCTATGGACGGTAAAGTCAGCTGCTATCTTCTCTCGTTCACATATCCTCGGCAGACTATTACCTGGTTGAGTCCGTTGCGGCGGCCAACAGCGTGGGAGCGCATACCTTCCCCACCGACGGGGTGATTTGGAATGGGAGCTCGGGAGTGGTGACGAGCCATTGGTCTTTGTACCGGCTGGGTCATAAGGGGCGGATATGTGTTGTGCGGAGAGGGGCAGTGATTAGCTTTGGACTCTCACCTGGCCCCATACCATGGAAGTATGGACGAGTTTGGCCGCTCGGAAAGGCAACAAGGCTGGGTTTCTCTCATGGGTAAAGTTACGCACCTGTACAGAGTGTACCAAATTGTGGATGTCACATCCGTGTTCCCGGAAGGAACTACAGGTCGCGGCGGGAAAGAAATCCCATGTTTGATTAGCAAGACCCGTGGAGGCTGTGAGCATAGTTTTCTGAAAATAAAATGGACCCTTTCCTAAAATATTTTCCAAAACTTGCATTAAGCCAATGACCGTTGGCCATGGCAGTAGCTAGTGCATAAAATACCTTATCGCCTATAATATGAACTTGCTGAGTAACGCTCGTGTTGCTCACCCTTTCCCCGTTGACCCCCTGCTTAGATTTTTGGAGCCAACAAAGCAGCTAAAAGTTATCCATCACGACATCGAGGAGATCTTCAAACGAGGAGTCAAGTCTACTTGGTGAACCTTGAAGGAGTCAACTGCTACTTCATCAACAGAAGAACGACGACAATAGTGACAATGGTGGAGCAACAACAATATTGTCAATGGCATACATGACGACCACTTTGCCAATGAAGGAGACAACAACTATTGGAAGGAGGAGACAACCCTGGATAAAGATATTCCAGATGGAATAGATTAGGGCTGTGACAATAGCAGTAGTGGATGAGGAATTAGAGCTAGAGCTGATATCCAGCTTAGAGTTACGATTTGGATCTTTCTGTATTTCATTTGCAAGAGACTTGCTTCAATATAAAAGGAGGGTCTCGAGATTTTGTATTGAATGGTGTTGTAATCCTATAGTGTTACCTTGGACCAGCTATGTTTCTGTTGTACTACTCTGAGGGATGTAATATTTGCGGAGAGATCCTTCCGTGCGTGTTACATCAATGACTTGTACACTACAACATGAAGTGGTGTGCTGGGTCACCGCAGATGGTATCAGAGCAAAACGAACTTAGGATTAAAACCCTTTTAGGAGACTTGTAGGTTGGTAAAGACTATAGAAAGTTATCTTATATGTACCCTATCTTTCTACAACTATGATAGTTATTCACTTGAGAATAATACAATCATACTTGTATAGACTTTTCTTACTCGATTAGAGTAAATCTTCTTATCTATTCTTTTATAGGTTAATACTTACTTATCTTATATCTTTTCAACTTGGCATGACAAGTTTAAGACTATTTTCTACCAGCTAGTATCCCAAATATATTTACATCCAAGTCAGTGTTACCTATGTGGTATCATTGATAACACCATCCTATATGTGAAGACATATGATGAAGTAGAACCCTATAGGAAGTGTGTGAAGGATGAAGTCGGGAGGTGTTTGATGATGGTGAAGACTCATTTACAATCAACCATGGAAAGTATGCCAATACCCTAATGATTCAGTTCTATGGAGGAATCACTGGATTATAGTATAGATTCTTAAGAAATTAGGAGATGGCATAAACAATGAAGGAAGCTACAATACTACTTATGGTGTAAAATCAGCAATTACGTGAAGGATCCAGAAATGCCAAAAGACGTTTGTTCAAGCCAAATGGAGGACTTCAATTTACATGGAGTTTAGTTCTGGACGTAACCAAACCAGACCACAACTACTCTTTGAGTACTTTGTCTTAACATTATCCCTTTGCAAATGGGCAGTTGGGTAACTACTGAGTCAGAGAGTTGTTAGAATAGGACCATAAGGTGATATAAACCTATCTTGTAGTGTATAGCATCTAAGCCTGGGTACTTGAGATGTTTTTTTACTCAAAGTACTATTTACTTTTACGGGCTTATGTTGCATGTTTGCTATATAACTGCATTCGGATTTATTGGATCTTATTGGATTTTTGATTGACTAGGTTGGTACATGAAGTTAGGAGTTAATGTACAATGGCATGATTGTCACATTGATTTTTCATTTCTTGATGTTACTAATCTAGAGGTAGTTAGAGTTAGTGTGAAGGAGAGATGAGTTATTAACAAGAGGAGGCAGCAAAGAAAGCTCATGAAGAGAAGGAAGTCTAGAGGACAGAAGTTAATAAAGCTACGAATATGGAATGTGGAGAGTGTCACGTCATATTTGGATCTGGAGACATGTTTTACCAGTGCGTGGAGGAGGAATGAAGTAAGTTCAAGTAAGAGTATCACCACAAATTGGACGAAGATCTACCGAAGATGACGTAAGAAAAGCTACATGAGGAGACATAACCAAGAAGGAAGGTTATGAAGTTTTTGTATATCAAGTCATGAAGTCTTTCCATGGAAGTACAAGATCAAAAAGGGTGAAGAAGGACAATATTGAGGATACATATGGAGTTGTCATAACTTGGTGGAAGAGGTTACTGTTGGAGTAATAAGGAGAAATTGATACTACTCACGTGAAGTTCTAGAAGATATTTAGCAACACTTATGTGTCAAAGAGTATCATAAGGTTGAA
The DNA here is from genome assembly GCA_947311845.1 of Poa pratensis. Classification (NCBI taxonomy): domain Eukaryota; kingdom Viridiplantae; phylum Streptophyta; class Magnoliopsida; order Poales; family Poaceae; genus Poa; species Poa pratensis. Next base: position 9,547,749 of record CAMZMU010000098.1, read on the forward strand.
GATAAAGGAGTATGAAGACTTGAAGAACCTGGATATTTCCAGTTTTGAAAGAAGTTACGCGAAATTGACTATCTATTATGTGGCATTAACAGAAACGGAAGTGGAGAAATTATCCGTCAAGCAAGAGTTCATGATTAGAGATTGGACATTTATAGGGAGATAACTTTGTGTCGGATACACAAACAGATTACTAGAAGGTGTGGATGAGAAAGTCATCCGACAAATGATGATAAGTCAGAAAGGGATGACAGAAGTAAAGTACTTGGATGAAAGCACATGGAGATTTCAGAGATGACATATCAACCATGTCAACAAGTACAATTACATAGTCCAATGTTCAAGAGAGCATCATAACCATGGAAGAAGAGTCCAATTTTGTCGTGGATTGACGACAAGTCTAGAAGGTGGACAATTTGGGATGAAGGCACCTCACCACATATGATGTCGAAGTACCAAAGTCAGAGTTTATATCTCGAGCAATTGTGGAGAAAGATGTATTACCAAGAGAATTGAAATCTTAGAGCTGATCACTCGGATGATGGAAGACGCAATCAAGGCGAGTTACATGGTCAAACAAGTCGCAACTGTTTGGAATTAGTCTGAATTATCAGAAAGGAAGGAAATAATACGTCAGCTGAACTTTACCTTGATGACTAACATCCTATTCAAGTTTGAAGTTAAGATTGCATCCAATGCACAAATTTAGGTGTGCAATTCTTTTCTTGAGACCATCGGATAAGCCAACTGGAATTCTAGCTATAGTAGGAATCCAATTTATCGGAGGATTACTTTGGTTGTTCACAATATGGTGGACATACCACGTATTCTTCGGGAAACTGTTGGAAAACTCATAAAAGACAGTAACTATTTCTAGGGATGATACTGGGAATTCACAACATGGAGAATATACCACGTGTTCTTCGTGAGACCATGAGGCAGAGACAGTGCAAGTTCAAGCAGAAAGAAGGGTTACGAAGCTTGACTGAATGGAGTCAACAGAATGAAGCACAACTGACAGAGGGTCAGAATGGAGGAAGCCTTAGGAAAGTCCAAGGGGGAGAGTGAACAAGTGTATTGGATAGTACTTGGCAGAAGATGACGTGAAAAGTTAAAAGGAAAACTTTGACTGAGGCACGTCTGAATTGGTTATTAGTGCTCTAAAAGTTCTTCGGTGCAGGAAATCTTTACCAGATTTTGAAGCCAAATAGAAAGTGGAGATTTGAAGGTTGAAATTACAAGGAATTTAGTGGTCATAGGAGCTATGACTAAATGATCTAAAGTAGAGTGAACAAAAGAGACCAGAGTTCATGGATGGGGAAGTCTAGATACTTATTCGTTGGATCTGACTGAGACCAGGATCAGAGGGGATTGATGCCAGACGGATTTGTAACCTTATTACAAGAACTTAAGGCGAAGATAGAGTAATAATGGTTGGATGGACTATTGGTGTCTAATACATTCAGAAGAAGCAAACCACTAAGGAAGAATTATGTTCTATATAACCAGTAAAGGACGGTTATCTCGGAGGTTCTGGAGCAAAGGCGATGAGCTTACTACCAGAAACTAAGTCTTCTTAGCATCCTGATTATAAAGGAAGTGTATAAAATATCATATCCAAAAATCTTATAAGGATGTAGAAGAGGATCTTCGACAGAGGGCTATAAAGCCATAGTAATGCAAGGAGTCTGAGTTGGATAACCCGAAAGGAATGAAAGAGTTATGGAGATCGTTGGAATTCATCACAAAATCCATAGGAGTCGATACATGGATAGTAAGGATCAAGGGTGGATGCACAGAAGGAAATTCTGAACAAAGGAGCATCTCATTCCAAGTCCATGTCAGCAAGAAATTTGATAGAATCACTATTTGTAGAAGTTCTTTCTACCTTACTCTACGCGAGAGAATCGAAACTGCGGGACGAAGTTTAGTTTAAGGGGGAGAGAATGTAACACCCAAGGTTTAGAGAGTCGAAAGGGCAGAAATAAGAATTGTGCATTTGCATAGCATGCATATAAAATGCGGGAAATTTTGGCGCAATTAAGAAAAGAGACAAAGGGATCGATGTTTCTCTCGACTTGATGAGTTTAGGTTTAGATCATCCTGTTGAGTGCTATAAACTTCGACATGACCTTTCCTAATTATCAACACTTCTGATCACAATTTATAATATGACAAGGTATAATTCAATTCAACAAAAGGCATAAACACAATCTCATCTATATGATTATACAAATCCAACAAACATCTATTATCATCTCATCTCAATTCATCACATTAACACATACATGATCATATCACAATTCAATTACATCATGTCCCAATTTCAATCTTATTTCATCTTATCATTGCACTCATCTCAAATTTCTATTACAAAGGTCCAAAATCATTAGAAGATACAAAAATGGACACAAGATCAAACTTTACAAGTGGAATTTGAAGGAATAAATGAATATTACAACATTTAATCGAATAAGTACATATCTCGTCCAAAAGGAAAGAAATTTACAAAAGAATAAATGGAAATCCTAAACTAAATTTTAAACTAGATCCTCAACTCATTTTTGATCTTCTCAACTTATCTTGATCTTCTTATCTTCTCAATTTTATTCCTGCATGACAAAGGAAACAAGAGAGCAAGAAAGGAATACGACCAATTGGATTTGGAGAAGTATTTCTCTCAAACTTGCATAGAAGTACTATGCATGATCAACATTGAGATTTGGAAGCTCCCATATCAGTATTTGTTCGTATCAAATTCTCTAGAAACAACTTGTGTGAAATTCAAAGGATTTGTGTTTTATAGACGTAGTTTGATAACAAGCCTGGCAACCTTTTTAAAAGATTTCTTCTGTATGCATAAAGCAATTGAATGTCATATAATAAAAACACACACTTTAATCTATATTTAATCAAAAGAAAGGTTTATTAATTAAAATGTTTGCCTTCACCACAAGGGTGAGGCAATTTGATGTTGGAACTTAACTAATGGATGTTAGGAACTTGTCCTACTATCCAAATATTGACTAGAGGGATCAATATTAAATCGAAGGCAACAATGGATCATCTGGATCATTTTGGAGCAATTAGGCAACAAGGGACAAGAGGCAACATTGATCCGAATAAAAGAAGGGACAAAAGGCAACACTGATCAATATTTATAATTTTAGGCAACTTTATTAATCCCTCTAATCTAGTCAAAGTCCTACTAAAGAAAAGCCCACAATTAAATTGTTCTCTATTGGTATCAAGAACCAATAAGAACAAAGCCACATGGAATTTAAATTGTTTCTCCAATAGTATTAATAATTACCAAGGAAGAAAATAAGCTAATTGATAAAGCCCACAAATATGAAATTATAAAGCCCACGTGATCACCACCCATAACTTGTTAAGCCACCACTACTTCACAAGCCCACATAAGAGAGAAGCCAAACCAACCCATCTAGTGACAAAATCCACTTGTCTTGCTCAAGAATAAATCCCACAAGGAGATAAGACCAATGACTAGTCATCTCTATCCACAAGAAAATATCTAAGTTTACTTGAACCCCAAGTAATGAAAAGCTTGAGTGGATGAGCATGCCACATAGGAGAGTTATCCACAAACAAAATATCTAACTTAGCTTGAACCCCAAGTAATGCCTATGCATAAACACTTGACAACAAGTAGCTTACTCATCTTTGCAAAACAAGAGTCATCTACTTATGTGGCATCACCACAACAATTAGCCAACACTATAAAAACACCACACCAACCTTCTAGCATATTCATTTGCTCACAAACACTTTTCTAGCTTATAACCAGCCGCACCACAAGTTCTATACAGCAGTCAAATCATCTATCAACCGCATCATATTCTCTTCACATCAGCACAAGTTCACCAGCCACTAATCCAGCCATAGAACATCTATTCCAATCAGCTAGAACCTCAAGAACACAAGAACAACCACAGAAATAATTGCAGCTAGATAAATACACTCTAGGAACTAGGTCGAGCAGCGAGGAGGAGCAGGCTATCCACAAGACGCAGGTTGTTCAGAGCCAAAAGACTCTCGCTACTCTCCATGCTGCATGTTATAGCTAGATCACGAGTGTGTGTATTACTGTCCTAGAGGTTGCTATATCTGGTTAGCATCCAACAGGGCTTGTGATCATGCAATCAGTGATGGGATAGGTAGTTAGTGGCATCAGACTTGAGGTTTGCTTGCTTAAGCAAACCATATCAAGTTCATCATCTGTGGGGAGGGACGCTAGTATCTATTCTTATCAGTTTTTATCAAGGAAAGCTACCAGAACTACTGGCCACAGCTAGACTTGATGAAACTTCACATTCCAGCCCCAATTATTAGCCTAAGAAAGACTAATAAAAATCATCTTCCACTGGACAGCTACTTGGTGCTGCCCAGAAACTAAATAAATCACCAAGTATTTAAACACATCTGTCCTTATCAGGTTGCACAGTTAAAACTTGTCCAGAAACTTTCAATCAATCCAAACTGTCCATAAATACATCTAAAAATGACTACAACACTAGATTCTGAAAATAAATCATCTTCAAGTTGCCGAACAGAAACTTGGATCTGTCCAGACATTAAAACTCATCCAAATCTGTCGGGAAATACATCTTCTAACTATCTACAGCTTAGGAGCATGATAAGACATCTAATTATCCAAATAAATCGTGGCAAGCATCCACAAGCTACCTATGCCAAGGATGAGTAAATCATCCAAATTGAGGCATCACCTGGCAAGATCATGCATGTACATGTTCTATTGCTCAGTTGCAGCAGCCAAGAACTAGAGAATCATCTGACAACAAATTCAGGCGTGTAGTAAATACATGCATGACACAGTTTAACCACACAAGTATCACCGATGCTTGGATGAGTAAATCATCCAAACAGAAGCATCACACACAGCACAACACACTGGACCTAACTGAAGATTTTCTTCAGTTAACCCCACTGGCATAGACCAACCAAAGACAATTAGCACGGTTCCAAGCATCAATTCGTCACTTGTATGAATTGGAGTTTCACCACTACCTAAATCGTAAGCTAGTGCATCAGGAACACGACCTCAGACCACCACTAGTTCATCAGCTGACTAGCTAGTCACAGAAGAAAGCTCACCTTGAGCAGTTGTAGCCGTAGCAGAGCATGGAGCATGGAAGAGCTGCAGTAGGCGTAGTAGTGGAAGTAGTCGTAGAAGTTGTCGCAGACAGTTGTCGCCGAGGTTGCGGTGGCGGCACCACTGCCGTCCCGTCGGTGATAGCAACACCACACCTTGACCATCAGCAGCACCCGTAGCAGTAGCCAGTCCATCACCCCGTGACCACCAGAGAGACCATGGTGACATGGTAGAGCAGAAGCTCGAGCAGAGGCTCGAGGTAGAGCTCGTGACCGACACAAGCAGCCCACCGAGACGGCGAGCTCGAACTGAGGCTCCAGGTGGAAGCCGTGGTCGACGAGGAGGTGTAGAGTTGAGGCGGCGGTGCGACACACGGGCTGGCGGAAGAGATCGAACCGGCGGAGCCGGTGGCGACTAGCACGGCTAGGGTTAGGGATTCCGCGGTGGCGTACGCGAGCAGGGCAGGGAAGTGGGGGAATCGAGGGAAAAGGAGGCGGCGGAGCTATTCCATGGCGTGGCGGCGCCGGTGATGGCCAGCAACGGCCGGGGCCGAGGGTGGCGGCGGCGGCGAGTCACCAAGAGAGAAGGGGATCGAGCGAGAGAGGGAGAGAGAGAGTGGGCCGGTCGGTCAAAACCGACCGAGCCAGGCCTTGACCGGATTGGGTCCAACCCAATGGGCCCAAGGGCATTTTGGTAATTCACCAAATAAAACTATCCAAATTTTAATGAATTTTAACTCTCAAACCAAAGGAACAAAAATCAGCTAAAAATAATCAACACACTCTATGAATTATGAGGAATTTATCTGTAAGTTTATTACTAAATTTTGACAAGTTATGAGTGGATGAAAAATTCAAGGATCCTTAAGTGGACATGACTGGAAAATATTTTCCATAACTATTTTTCCAAAGAATAATGAGATGGAAAAATAAATTGTTGTGTTCAATTAAAGTTGAACTATCTAAAATTTGACTACTTCATATGTTGATTCCTCATGTAAATCTTTGTCAAACTCTCTAATTAATTAAAAACTCTCAAAAGTATTAAAATCCACAACCGGGGGTATTTTGGGGTGACGATGCATCTCATGACTATGCATAATAGCATGCTACTAGAGTTTTCAGTAGTCCTTATCAGGATTACCTTGCCATTTTCAGAACTCGGGGTTTTACCGCAAACCCTAGAACCCCGAAGAGTTGAACAGCCATTTCTACCACAGGCAAGTTCATTCTTGCATGTCCTTACTGAACTATTTTATTAAAAACTATTTTCAAAACCTTATTATTTTCAAAACCACGGTTTGATGTTGTGGTGGAGGTTCCATTGTACGGGAAAGTATATACCTAGGATTAATTACCAATGTCACAGTGATCCTTACATGCCGTATCGACGCGTTTACCATGAGATCTGCTATGGACGGTAAAGTCAGCTGCTATCTTCTCTCGTTCACATATCCTCGGCAGACTATTACCTGGTTGAGTCCGTTGCGGCGGCCAAGATTGTGGGAGCGCATACCTTCCCCACCCGACGGGGTGATTTGGAATGGGAGCTCGGGAGTGGTGACGAGCCATTGGTCTTTGTACCGGCTGGGTCATAAGGGGCGGATATGTGTTGTGTGGAGAGGGGCAGTGATTAGCTTTGGACTCTCACCTGGCCCCATACCATGGAAGTATGGACGAGTTTGGGCGCTCGGAAAGGTAACAAGGCTGGGTTTCTCTCATGGATAAAGTTACGCACCTCTGTAGAGTGTACCAAATTGTGGCTATCACATCCGTGTTCCCGGAAGGAACTACAGGTCGCGGTGGGAAAGGAATCCCATGTTTGATTCGCAAGACCCGTGGAGGCTATGAGCATAGTTTTTTGAAAATAAAATGGACCCTTTCCTAAAAATATTTTCCAAAACTTGCATTATGCCAATGACCGCTGGCCATGGCAGTAGCTAGTGCATAAAACACCTTATCGCCTATAATATGAACTTGCTGAGTAACGCTCGTGTTGCTCACCCTTTCCCCGTTGACCCCCTGCTTAGATTTTTGGAGCCAACAAAGGAGCTGAAAGTTATCCATCACGACGTCGAGGAGATCTTCAAACGAGGAGTCAAGTCTACTTGGTGAACCTTGAAGGAGTCAACTGCTACTTCATCAACAGAAGAACGACGACAATAGTGACAATGGTGAAGCAACAACAATATTGTCAATGGCATACATGACGACCACTTTGCCAATGAAGGAGACAACAACTATTGGAAGGAGGAGGCAATCCTGGATAAAGATATTCCAGATGGAATAGATTAGGGCTGTGACAACAGCAGTAGTGGATGAGGAATTAGAGCTAGAGCCGATATCCAGCTTAGAGTTACGATTTGGATCTTTCTGTATTTCATTTGCAAGAGACTTGCTTCAATATAAAAGGAGGGTCTTGAGATTTTGTATTGAATAGTGTTGTAATCCTATAGTGTTACCTTGGACCAGCTATGTTTCTGTTGTACTACTCTGAGGGATGTAATATTTGCGGAGAGGTCCTTCCGTGCGTGTTACATCAACGACTTGTACACTACAACATGCAGTGGTGTGCTGGGTCACCGCACCGACTCACCGTGGCAAGCCCGCAAGGCGGGGAGGGCATGGGCCCCTGCTCTAGCGTGGCCACAAGTGCATCCTGCGCGGCCACACGTGCATGTGTGGCCGCCCACGGGGGCTGCGTGGTCACCTCGCTAGTATGGCCGCCCGTCGATATCAAGATTCAGGACGACGACTAACCTTGCGATGGAGCCACCGACGGCAGTAGCAACCTCCTAAACCTAGTAGCATATGGTTCATGTTTTCTTTTATATGTTTTAGTTTTTGTTATGTTAAACTTGGTTCCAAATTTACGTAAACTAAGTTTAAGTTAAATTTCTATATGTTTTTGTTTTGCCGAATTGGGGTGCACCGTTTGGTTCAATCCACACCCTAAACCATGTCTGGCCTCTTTGGTGTCCGTGGACTACCCCAAACGGAACCAAATGGTCACATTTTGTGTCAGGTTTTTGGGGGGGGGGGGGGGGGGGTTTGGAGATGCCCTTACAGTAGCGTGGTGATTTAATACCAACTCCAACCATTATCTCTATATGTTTTGGAAACTGTACATATGGGGTAAAAGGAATGTCACCCAACCAATATTGCACTTTTTCTTGAGCAAAGTTCTTCTCCACCGCCAAAAGAAAACTAGTTGCTGCCTCCACCTTCACATCCTCCATAAGTCGGTTCCCCTCCTCTGCCGGCCACGTCAGCGTCGCAAGGTGTGGGTAACCCGCTATATGAGTAGAGATTTTAATAAAACTAGTGTTTTCAATATATTGGGTTAGGGTTTTGGTAACCGTCTTCTTCATCAATGGAGATGACATCGTTTACAATAGTTAATCTTTGACCCTAAGTTCGACGATGAGATCTCCTCCCCGACGTTAATGGTAGTGTTGGAAGATTAAATTTGCCTAGATATGATCCTTCAGGCCTTGGTTCACCAGATCGATTTTGGATTTTTTTTCTATTATGGTTGCCACGAGGAGGATTGTCATCTCAATATTTGTTCCGGCTGCTACGTTCTCGACAATGGTGATTCATACTCTTGCTTCCCAGCGACATCGACGAGTCTGTTCGGTTTCTTTTCCCTGAAATACTAGTTTTCATATTGTTGTTGATGTTTGTTTATTACTTTAATGGCTGCATGCGTGCATGCCGTTTTGGCATTGCGGTTCAAAATTAAAATTATGGGAGAACCCTCATTGATATTTACTGGTTTGGTCAATGTCATTCTACTACGGCTGCATCCAGAAAAATATAAGATTGCGTCATGAAAAAGAAGAGTTTAAAGATCTTGAAAATTTGCTCGTTTTTAACATTATTTTAATGAATGTAGTCACCTCGCGTATCTATACCATGTACTATTCTTTACAAATATATTATGTTATTTATTGTCAAAAAAATTGTCACCCAGCCGTTTGTCCCAAGGGCGGACCCAGAACCCAACTAATCCTGGATGAACTTCATATTAAGTGTTGGAATTAGTGTAAATCGTAAATCAAATCGACATTTCTTGCTAATGTATAGGTGAAAAAAATGTTCTACACCCCGAGCTAGGGGGGTTGTAGATCCACCCTAGTTTGACCCAGTTGTGCATCCCATCTATTCATGACATGTGGGACCCACTCTGTCATCGGATCACAATTTTTCTAGCATTATTTATAGATGCACACAGCCGATAGGGAAGGTCTGGACGTGTCGCCGTGCGGGGGCATGCCATCAGCACTAAAAGCAGTCGGTTGCACGTGTCCATCACGAGCAGCGGTCCGTACATCGGCCAGAGGTGGACCGCACCACGCGGGCCGACTGGGCAATGTGTGACAAATACTTGAGTGGAAGGTGGTGGAGTTACGACACCGACCGAATGGCCTATTTAAAATTTATTAACATAGTAGAGCAAATCCAAATTGGAAGGGTACGAATTCTGCACTCGTAGCGTCGATGGGATTTCTTATAATTTGGATATGCTATTTTGGTAACAATCTTTTAGGAGTGCCAGCGGCAGGAGGCTAGCTAGCTGGAGTTGTGCTCAAATCAGAGGGTGGCTGTGGTGACCACGCACACCACTGCATGTTGTAGTGTACAAGTCGATGATATAATACCCACAGAAGGACCTTTCCGTAAATATTACATCCCTCGGAGTAGTACAACAGAAACAAGGCTGGTCAAAGGTAACACTATAGGATTACAACACTATTTAATACAAAATCTCGAGAACCTTCTTTACAAGCAGAAGCAGATCTCGTGCAAATGAAACTCCCAAAAAAATCAAGCCGTAGTACTAAGCGGGATATCAGCTCTACCTCTAACTCCTGATCCACTACTGCTGTTGTCACAACCCTAATTTATCCATCTGGAATATGGTTGTCTGGAGTTGTGCTCCTCCTTCCAAATAATCATTGTCTTCTCCATAGGTGTTGTTGTCGTCGTGTCCACCATTTCACTTATGTCGCCACTCCTCCGTTGGCAAAGTAGAGGTTGACTCCTTCAGGCTCCACCAGGTTGATTTGACTCCGTGTCGAAGATCTCACCAACATCGTTATGGATTCCTGCCCTTCCTTTGCTGTCTCTAATAACCTAAGCAGGGGGTCAACGGAGGAAAGGGTGAGCAACACGAGCGTTACTCAGCAAGTTCATATAACAGGAATAAGGTGTTTTATGCACTAACTACCATCCATACCCAAAAATCATGGATGAACATGCATATCTTTGTAAAACATTTTTAGGAAAAGATTCATTTTCATTTCAGAAAACTATGCCCGTCAACCATTCACAGGTGCTAGAACTTCATGGAGCTCCTTTCCTGCAGCGTTCGCAGCTCCTTCCCGGAACAGGGAGTAACATGTCACACTTTTTTACACTCTGCAGAGGTGCGTTGCTTTACCCATAAGAGATCAAGACCTTGTTGCACAACTAGGCGATCTTTCCTGTCCACACTCTCTTTGGTGTGGGGCCCGGCTGTTGATCCAAACCATTCACTGTGCTTCTCCACCACCCCACATGCCCACCCAATTCATGCATAGCAGGATCACCCCTGATACTCTACCCCTCACGGTAGATACCTAGGCACCCCCTTGCAGACCATCCTAGACACAGAGTCTGTGGGCATTAAGGGGTCCCACCCATGTGCATGTAGTCCGCAAGATCTACAGCGTACGGCTCTGGCTGTTCGTTGACATGTGAAAGGAAGAAGGTCACAGATGATTTTCCCGTCCCATTCCAAGTCTTATGGTTAACGCGTCATTTACGGCGCAAGAATACTGATGGCATTGGTTATTAAGTCCTGAGTAATACATTCCCGTGCAAATGGAACCTCCACCACAACATCAAACCATGGTTCCATTGCGAGCCAACAATATATATAGCAATTCACATCATTCGAAAATATGTTTTTCTTTTTCATGCAATGATAAACCATAGTATTTTTCATTTACTTTGATAAACATAATCAAGTAGGGCATGAGCAAGAGCGAACTTGCCGTTTTGACTGCAAGATTATGCAGCCAAGGTCTTCGATACAATAAAGACTACGAAATCTGGAAAAAGCGTCATTGGTCCGGTAAGGACTAATGTTTGAAGAAGCAACATGCTATTATGCATAAGTATGAGATGCATCGCTTTAAACCACGTAGATAACTCTCGATGGTTGAGGGTTGTTTGAGTTTGGTGATTACTTTTAGATTTGTTTTGTCTTCAAGTTTACTTCACAAGAAAGATGAATTTTAAAACTCAACCTTTAAAGTACCATGTTAAGCATAAGAATAAAGTAAAACAACATCATAGTACTAAGTGGTTGTTTTAGGGTTGATTATAATCTTTAGGTTTGTAAAGAACATGTATTGACTTCAATTAATTGAACAAACGGTGTAGTATTATTATTCATGAATACAAAAAAATTAACTTTTGAAGAAATAAATAATATATACATTTGTTGGTATCATACCATAATGTACTTATTTTATTTTATTGATGGTATATTATTAAATATTATGAGTAGTTACTTATGTGTTTAACTTTTCTTTAAGTAATAAGATAATATGATTTAAGTACTAACACTTGGAAGAAACATAACAATTAAACTCATGTTATGAAGTAATTATTAATTTGGATTAATGATTTAAAATTTATAACACAAAATTAATCCAACTATTAAAGGTATTAATAATAGTGATCAAGTTTTATTAAATAGAGAATTCACTTTTATGAATTAAGAACTACATGAAATATCATAAGGTAGTAATATGATAAATATATATGTTGATAGATTCATTTTTGTATTGTTAAAGGATTCTTGGATAATTATTTTCGTTATGGAAAATATGATTTTAATAAACCATTTAATGGACATAATGTAGGACATGAAATTATTATAACACATTTTAAAATTTAAACATGTGAAGCATTTTAAATGAAGTTGAAATGCATCCAAAATAGCATTTCAAATTAACTCCATATTTAAAATAATAATTAAATTTATTTTTCACCTGGTATTCAATTTTTTTCAATTTTAAAGTGATTCAATTATAACTAAACACACATTCAAACGGTATAAAAAATTGATTTTATTTTTCTTAACATTTTGGTATATTATTTATATTTTTATGATTTAAAATGATTTAGTTATGAATTTCCAAAGTTCAAATTCAATTTTAAACAATTTCTGGAATTTATTAAAATGAGTTGGACCCACTTGTCATAGTTTTAATAATTACCAGAAATGATTTCCTAAATGATTACAAATCTGACAGTGGAGTCCACCTGTCATATACTATTTTTTTAAAAGGAAATTCAGGAAAAATCCTGATTGGTTCGCTGACGTCAGCAATGGAGCTGAGCTCCCGCCCGAGCTCGAATCCGATGATTCGGAACGAATTGGGACGGGTTCGGGCACGCATCGGGTAGAGCACTACGTGGGCTACCATTTGGTGGCGGCGGCGCCCCCAAATGGTCGTCGGAGCTTGCTCAGCGACGAGCTTCCGCGGCGGCCGGAGACAGTGCACGGCACGAGCACCACCCAGCGGAAATTGATGAAAAGTAAGGGTACGGGAGGAATGGAAAGCTCACCACGAGCACGACGGACGGCTCGGCGAAGGCTGAGGAGGACGGACGGAGTCGAAAACTTCCTCGACAGCCGATGGCCGGACTTGGATAAGATGGAGCAATACGGCGGCTCCTGAGCTCCACAGCACACACGAGTCGACGAGGAGAATGTGGGCGGCACGGCGGAGCTTCCCAACAGCTCACAGAGGCACGGCGTGGCTGGAATCGGCGACGCACGGCGGCGGCCCGAAAGCTAGGGTTAGGTTTTTGATTGGGGAATGGAGTCTAGGGTTTCCAAGACGGCGGCGGCAAGTACTTATAGGCCTCCGATGGCGGTTGCACGCATCACAACGCATCCCTGGCGACAAGCGATGCAGGCGCAGACAGCGCGACGGCGAGGTCGCGAGGTTGAAGACGGCTGTGACATTTTTGCAGAAAACTCCCTGGGTTTCCAGGAAATTACAGAAACAGTTGAAACAGGCCCCTGGCTCCTGTTTTAAATGATTTGTGGACCTGTTTGAGATGGTTATAATTGCAGGAAAGTCCCTGGATGTGTAGAATTTCAATATGATGTTGATTTCAACTTTGAACTTTGAATACTTGATGTATTTTGAATTCACTTATCATTCGAAGTGAATTTACTTATTTTGAATTTATTTCTCATTTTGAAATGTGTAACTTAACACCTCTATTTTTGTTGAGCATTAATTTTAGCAACATGAAAATATATTGCTTTTTGTTTATTTGTGAATACATGTTATTTTCAAATACTAAAGATGTTTTACTTGCCTGGCTTCAACTCTGGAGAGATATAAATATTCAATCTTGTGTTTTGAGTGCTTTATAAATTCCTGGGAAACACCAAATTGCTGTCCAGCAATATATGCATGATCTGCTCACTGTGGTGACTACAAAGAGTATACACAGTGTTTCAATTCAAATACATGCCAAGCACGATGTATTGCCTTACTGGCTTTGACTGTTGATACCTGACAACTAAATCATGAGAAGACATGATCAAATGTCTGTGGATGCACAAAGTACAGATATCCTGCCTGAGTTCAGGTCTTATGGCGACATAAAATGATGGAATAGAATCTTGCTTGGTTCCACATCTCATTCTGAAGATACAAAGGTTGATGCATTCCTCTCTGATAGGAATTTATACTTTGGTGTGTGGAAGCAAATTGTTAGAGAATAACTGATGACTAAATAGTCCATGTGGTTCCATTTACCACATGTCCATATTTATATCTTCTTGAGAATAAATCTTGAACAAACCAAATGGTCTCATCACTAGATGATCTTGTGATCTACTCTCATAAGAGACTTGTCCACTCACATGAATTTAAGAGTTAACTCATGTGATGGTTAAATATGGATGATGATCATATGGTTTTTATGCTTTGGTTTTACTTTCTCCCTGATAATCATACTCTTGGAGAAAGACCATAAACTACCATATCACTATCTTATTTGGATACTCGATTATGTTGCCTAAGTTATATGTGTGGTTTAGTGTTTCCTCTTTATGCTCCCTCTTGTATGGATCATGGTTGAATCTCATAGTTTCCTACTTGATTCCATATGCTCAAAATGATCATCCATTGTTGTCTTTAACTTGGTATTGATCCCTCAAGTCATTACCAGGACTAAAGTCAAGTTCTTGAAGTCCCTGGTCTAGTATCCAACATCACTGGCCTCACCCTTGTGGTGAAGACATCCAGATTGATCCTAGCAAAGCTTTCTATTAGATGGCTATAGAAGAATGTATGTGTACTTTATGACATCCAATTGCCTTATGCATACAAAAGAATTTGTTAACAAGATAACCAGCCTTGTCACCAAATTACTTCTTATATTACAAAGGTTGAGATGTTCTAAATTATCTGACCTGCTGTTTATTTGTATATGACACTCAATTGATTGAGCATACAAGAGTGATTTGTTAACAAGGTGATTAGGCTTGTTACCAAACTACTTCTATATAACACAAACCTTAGAATATCACACTATTTGTAGAGAAGTTAATAAGAATAGATTTTGGTATAGGAGTTTCCGAATACTAGTGATGAACTGGCATAGTGCTTCTATGCACATCTAAGAAATCCTTCTGTGTAATCTTCTTGTTGATTTTCCTCCTTTCTTGTGTTGCCTTCTCTAGTAGAACGATTTGGAGAAGATTACAAGATAAGAGGATAAGATAGTCTTGATAGAATAAGTAGATCTAGATTAAGATTTAGTTTAGTCTTTTATCCACCTTCCATATACTCCTTCTTTTCTTTTCTTTAAGATATGTACTTATTCGATTAATGATGTAAGTCATACTCATCATTTGATTTATAGTTTCTTGTATTATTCGTTTGAAACCAAATGTTTGAGAATTTAGATAAGACAAGATTTTGAAGTTATAGCAGTCATGTTGATGACTAAGTCTAATCCACCAACCTCAGCGAAACCTCGATGTAAGTTTCACAAGTTGGATTCCAAGTTTTTAGTTACTCGTCAAACTAACGACATTCTCAACTAGCCTTTCAAGTGGTGGTTGAACACACTATGACTTTGTTGAAAAAGTTTTAAATTTTCCCGTATTTTCAGATGCATGCTATGCAAATACACAAATCTAATTTAGCCCCTTTCTACTCTCTGAACTACGGGTCATTACAGTGGCGATCCATGGTGGGAGGGTAGCGCTAGATTTGACTGGATATTGTCGGGAATAGGGTGAAGCAAACGGTGGGAAGCTCGCCAGAAATGGTAATCAGGCCAAAATTGTGGCGAGGACTGGCCAGAATTGTGGCGGTGACACCCGTCGAGAGACTGGAGAGCAGGGGAGGGACAAATTGGTGTGGAACACGAGGAGAGAAGGGGGATTCATGTGGCCCCCATGTTTGTTGCGTAGATGGGGACAGAATGTTTCCCAAATGCGGGAATTGTTTGGGAAGAATTCTTACATAGGGGCAAAACAGATGGGCATGGGTAACCGTGGGGACCTGTTTTTAGCCCCCATTTATAAAAAAATAGAGATGAGGACAGGATGGAGGCACAAGCTGGAGTTTTCTAACAAGAGGATACAGGTGTTTGCACACTGCAATGGTTCCTATGTTTTGTACCTTTACGAGAAACTATATTCATATGCCCTTCAAATTCATTTCACAAGCAATTTTTTATTTGTCTATTTATAAGTTCTAGGGCCCTTTTTGGAAATTGAAAAAATAAATTAGATACACAAAGATATTTGATCGACATAATTTTATACTCCCTTTGTTTCATATTGTAACATGTTTTAGACATTCCAATACTGAGCAAAATGAGTAAACTACCCACTAAAATAAGGTTAGATACGTACGAATAAAAAAAACTAAAAAGTCTAAAAAATATTATATTTAAAATGCTGAGAGAGTACTAACTAGTTTCCCTCCATAAAAGAGGAACTCTCTCCCCGCATTTACAAACGGGGTCTAGCAAGTCTAGCATTTCCGCTTGGGGAGTGAGAACAATTTCATGCCACGAGTTCCAGTGGAGGGGAAAATGCAGGCCTGGCCTTAATTCAGTGAAGCGCACAAAAGGTTCTAGAACCAGTATCTCCCATGTGAAAAGGAAAGGGAGTTGCAAATTGCGTGAGCTGTGAAATTACTACTCCTACAGTAGAGAAAAAAAGCATGGTCGATGATTCAGAAAATAAGAACAGACTATCAACCTATCCCAGGAAGAAAAAAATGTAACCTTCATCAAAAGCGAATAATGGGTTTCTCCGTGGCCCGAACTTCACAGCCCACCATCTCCACTCCAGTCCAGTCCACCGTGCTCTTTCTTCGATTCACCGGGCTCAAATGGTGGTAGCCTGGTAGTAGCCCACGAAAGAAACACCGCACTCTGCATTGTGTGGACGGGCGGCGTGAGCGTGATCTTTCCAGGGCCAGTATAATCTCGACGACACAAAGTAGTGCGAGATCTTCCTTGCACCTTTACACGACGGAACAGACGAGATACGAGAATGCAGCTGGTGCTACGGCTACTAAATGAACACATAAAGGTCGTACTGACCCTAAAAACACACGAGTTCACAGTGGTTTAGGTTTTTTTTTTTCAAAGACAACAGATTTACCATTTTCATTAATTAAGATCATGTTTTAGAAAGTTTTACAAACCAAGTCAAGGCCAAAAGCGGCCAAGACTTCACACAAAAGGCTATTCTCGCAGCGAGATCTATTTTGACTCGTCGGTGTATACATCTACTACTCGAAAATCGCATATCAAAATCTTAAAAAAAAATTGAAACAAAAATTTCAGGACATTCATTTCGCACACAAAGTTTCATGAAAAAATATATATTTATTGTGATATGTGTAAAAAAGCCAAATTCCGGTGTTCCAAAAGGACTTCCAACGAGACATTTTGTTTGTCTTTTTTATATAGGCCAGAAAGATTTTTTTTTCGTGAAACTCTGCGTGCGCATATAGTGAACGTATGTACAACAACCGAAATTTTTGTTTGTAATTTTTTGACATTTTGACAAGCATTTGAATTGCATTGTTTTTATGACGAGTGCATTTAGACCTATGAGTCAAAACACTGTGTCCACTCTTATTTGAATCCTTAGCGCCCCTAGGCACCAAATCTTCTCCACGAGCATGGTTGCGGCCATTGGTTTGTTCCGAAAGGTGTGGGCGTTCTTTTCCTTCCAAACTTCTCACGACACGAGTATTGCAAGGGTAGCAAGAACCTTCCGAGAATCACCCTTCTTATGGATCACCTTCGTCCACCACTTCTTGACGGTATGAATTGCTTTCCAATCCCTCAGAGTAAGGTCATGGATCCCAATCCAAGTCTTTAAAGAGGACCAACTTCTCGAAGTGAAAGCAACATTGAAATAGGTGATGTGGGTCTCTTGCACTTGGTTACATAATTTGCAAAGGCCACATATTTTCCATGCTCTCCAATTAAGCCTTTACGTTGTCCTCATACGGTTTTGGAAAATCAACCAAGTGAAAATTTTGCATTTGGGAGACACCCAAGGTTTACAAACCAATGCAAGGAATGCATCACAGAAGTGGTGTGCTCCAAGAATTGCATCTTGTATGCCTATGACTATAAGGGGTTGGCGTGCGTTGTGGCGCCAAGGGTATTATTGCGGTCATCAATAAATGGCATGCTGGTCTGAGTAAAGATCAGTGTCTCATGCATGATCAGGTACAAATTCACACCCTTTTTAGGCAAATATTGTAAGTATTGGTATAGGACCCGAAGTATAAAACGTATAATACAGTGTAACAACTTTGGATTTGTTAAACTTTTAACGAGGCAAGCCCAACAATTGGTGTGTGGACATGAACGAGCCGTGCAAGGCGGGGCTAGTCGAGGTGTGGCCGGAGGCAGAGCTGCTGTGTGTCGCTTGTGCTCGTGCTTGCAGGAAAGGAGGAGGCATGGTGAGGAAGGGAAGGGGAGGAGGGCCGCTCAGGTGGCTCGTCAACCGAAGCTACGGACGAGAGTCGATGGTGTCCGCGCACGGGAGGAGAGTGAGGATAGCCCTCGAGGCCGAATCCCTCCCGATCCATGGTGCTCTTAAGCATTGGTGGTGGATTCGCAGCCAAATCAGTCAGAGTTGTGGCGGATCTGTCAGATTCGACGCCTAATCGATGGGAGAGGCGTGAGGGGGACATGAACTTCCGATTGACAGTTGTCGTGCACATATTGGCCTTATAGCTTTATAGCAGCAGCCCAAGTGTGTTTAGATTAGCAGTACTTTGTGCTGTTTTTTTTTGGATTCGCAAAATTTACGTAAGGGCAGCTGTTGGAGCAAGATTGTTGCTCTCAAATGACCTAAGACGGACTAGAGTCGATGGTGGCCGCGCGCGGGAGACAGCCGACATAACTCTAGGCTGAATCCCTCCCGATTTTGGTGCCCTTGAGCAGTGGCGGTGGATTCGCGGGTCAGTGTTGTGGCGAAACTACCGGATTCGAGGCCAAATCGATGGGAGCAAAAGCGGAGGTGGTCACTAGAGGAGAGGCGTGAAGGCGACATGAAACTTCCGATTGGCAGTTAGTTTGCGCGTGTTGGCTTTTCTGTTTTATAGAGCACCCCAAGTGTTTTAAATTTCCCGCACTCGGTGCTTTTTTTTGTTTGACAAAAAACTTGGCAAAATTTGCATCAACTGGAGTTGTTGGAGCAATTTTTTTGCCCCAAGTGATTTAAAAAGAGTTATGCCCTTAAATAGGGCAGCTATTAAAGATGCTTTAAGAGAGGGCGTCCCCGTAGTTTCATGTGTGATTGATAGAAAAGTATGTTTTATATTCAGCTGAGTAGATAAATAATATTATTTATACCTTAATGTGATGGCACGAACGTGCAGGGAACCAATGGAACGAGATTACCATGTAGTCCAAGTAGTGGAGCAAACAGGGAAGCTCTATTTCTAGGGAGCTTACATATTAGAGGGGTGAAGTGTTGGATCCATTATTTGTAAATTTCCAAGATATTGTATCCGCAGAGTGGTAACCAAGGTGGAGTCTAGGGCCTCTTCAATTTGCTGTACTTTTTGAACATGTGAATATAGAGAAATATACGGTTAAAGACTCTGAGTACTATACGATTATATAGACGCTTGATTGTGCATAGGAAAACCAAAGATTATTCGTAAGAGGTTGAAGTAGATGTAAATTTTCTGCCAACATCTGATGCAAGTCTCGAGGAAATTTCTACGATATGCGATTCTGCCAACAAAGCCAAGTAAAAAAAGAAAAATCCTACGGTTAGTATCCTTCAAACAACGACATGCATCATTCAATAACAAACGCCGGCGAGCATCTCTTAATATATCGGTCCATTTTCAACACTGCAAATTTTATATATTATTAATGGACCGGGCTAATAATGACACGTGCCCAGATTATATTTTGGCGGACACGTATAGAATATGATGACCGAGCCATGCATGCATGCATGCATGCAGTCACTTAGATTTCTTTTGGTTTTGAAACTTTAAAAAAAATTATCTCTTAAATCGTAAAATTGAAATTCAGATCCATTTTCACGGTTGGTTTTGTCGCAACGAGATCTTCGAAACTAGATTCCATATTGATACGAGTTGCCAGATTATAGCACTTGGTCACCAAGTATAGTCAAGTTGGTTACCAGGTTAAAACTCAATGGTTACCAGGTTGTTTGAATGCCGCTTCTTACCAATGTAAGACTTCACTGATGGTAATGTTATATTTTTACGTGTTCGGAGTGGACGGAATAGTCACTCTCTCAACATGAAGATCACTGCTATGACAAAAGAAAAGCATGTAAAATGTACATTATTTGGGAGTGGTAACTGTGAATTATTAATATGAGAACTATAGTACTATAACCTGGTAATTGACGATAAAAAAAGTTCGTCAAAACATATAAGATGGGATCTCATCGAGATGATCCTATTGGTGAAAACATATCGTCAATTGGATTAACGCTTCAAAAGATAATTCATTTTGAATTTCCGTATCTTGGAAAGATTCCTTACATGCATCTATAGTTGGTCCTGAAAGAGATATGCCCTAGAGGCAATTAATAAAGTGATTTTATTTGTCATATATCTATTGTTCATAATACGTTTTAATACCATGCTATAACTGTATTACGCGGAAACATTAATACACGTGTGGTATGAAAACAACCAGGTTCCTAGTAGCCTCTATTTAACTAGCTCGTTGGGTAACAGATGATCAAGATTTCCTGATCATGGACAATGGCGTTGGTTAACAACGGAGTCATATCATTAGGTGAATGATTTGATGGACATACCCAAAATATATAAACGTAGTATTCATACCTTCGACCGTGAGATCATATCACGGCTGATCGCATCAAACGGCATGACTTATATAGCGTGACAATAAAGGTGACACTTTCGGGTATCGGAAGGAAGCAGTAGAAGCGAGTGATCAAGAGCGGGAATTGTCAATCCCCATAGCAGGATAGATACTCTGGGCCCACTTGGTGAGATTACATCAATGAGCTTGCAAGCATGTGACTAGGTCACGGGGATGTAATATCATAGACGAGTAAAGATAGATTTGTCGGTGACGAGGTCATGCTCGGTAATCGTGATACCGGAGAACGAAGCTCGGACAATCTAAGTATCGCTAGACAAGAGGATGAGACTGGACGTCTAAAGGTTCAAACGATAAAAGACATTCGGGGACGCACAGGGGCTATCATGGGTATCCAGATCCCGCTGTTAGTCATTGATCGGAGAGCGTGTCTCGATCATGTCTGGAGTGATCCCGAACCGTGGGGTAACACACTTAAGGGTGGGTGACGATTAGATTGGATTTAGAAAGAAAAAAAACCGGGAACTCCGGAAGTGTTCCGGGACTAGTCCGATGTTGATCGGAGGCAACGAAATATATTTTGGAGCCCGAATGGATTAAATAATATGTATTTAATATTAATAAGTGTTATTAATGATTAAATATTTATTTATTTAATTAAATTCGAATTTTAAAAGGCATTAAACCTAAATGGGCCTTAGAGGCCCATTAGGGGAAAATCCCAAAAAGGAAAAAGGAAAAAAAAAGTGGAGGGCCACTAGGAGAGACTGTCGACCTGCACGATCTAGGGAAACTGTCGGAGCGAAGGAGACCATCGGCGCGGAGGAGACCATATCATGTCGCATTACATTTCATTTAGATGTTATGTAGATTCTGTGCATCTTATATTGTGTATATATATATGTCTATATATTAGTTACACGGAGGTAGTAATATAAGATGATCCGTCCCAAAATTTCAATAATATTGTTCTCCCTCTGTCGTGCACCACCAATAATGTTCTACGTTACGGGGTACGCCGCATTGCGGTTTCACTCGTCTCTTCATTCGCATACAGTGGGTGTAAGGCACGTTGCACGCGCAAATACGTCAGAGGGTGTTATGACGAGCCTAGCATGTACAGACATGGCCTCGGAACACAAGTACCGAAAGGTTAAGCACGAGTCACATGCGGTGATGTGATCGATATACGATGTCTACCTTTGAAGTTATGCTATCTGCCTGATCGATGGGGGTAGTGTAATGGATGGGGGTTGTGTAATCACTAAGACGATGCGAGGGATACTCGTCTTGAGTGGGAGTTCTAGTAGTTTTATTTTGAAAACTTAGTTTTACTTTGAAAACTTAGTTTTATTTTGAAAACTTGAACCCATATTTTATTATGAACAAAGTCTGTCGTGGTATTATGCACGGCATATGTCACTGGGGGTGACTTCTTGTGTGGGGACACAGGTGGCGTGCGATGGCGTGTGCACGGGATTGGATACGAGCAAGGTGAACACCAAGACGTACCCAGGTTCGGGGCCCTCGTGAGGAGGTAACACCCCTACTCCTGCCTAGCTGTGGTATAACGTGGTCACAAAGTGTTACAAAGGTGCTCCTGGAGCTGTATCGAGCGTTCTCTTCCGGCTAGAAGGTGAGGTGAGTCTCTGGGGGGAACTGGGATCCAACCCTTGCTACGAGGGATCCGTCTCTCCTTATATAGGCAGAGCAGCCGGGTACAGAGGCGGCTACTCGGCGTCGGGTAGCGGAGACAGGCCGCCGGTGAGGACGTGGCCATGGTGGGAGGCCGCGCGAGCGTGCGTGATGATGGCCTGCTCTCCCTGTCTTGTCGATCGCAGGGCACGCGGTACGGCCCACGGGAGCCGACGTCACCTTTGACTTCGGGGGCGCGGAACAGTGCTGGGTCTACGCTCCCTTGTCCTTTAGTCCTTGGATGCCTACGAAGGGGATCCAAGGTGCCAGCGAGGCGGGCGACCGGCAGCCGACGTCGGCCCGGAGGGGGAACCCGGAAGATTCCCCTGGCTTGTGGTTACCCGGGGAGAATATCCCCGACAGTAGCCCCCGAGCTCTTGGAGGTTTAGAAGCCAGCACGGTTAGAAGCTTTCAGGAGCTAACAAAGTCCTTGCGGTTTTCTGCTGGTGTAGATGAAGCGGTTGCGAGGAAAAGAAGCTCCGGCTGGCGAGAATCCCGACTAGCGGGAAATCCGGCCAGCGGGAGCTCCGGCCAGCGGTGGCGAAGCGCGCCGAGTTCTCCGCCGCTGGCGTCAGGGATGACGTGGGCCACGTTGCGCGCGGCCAGGCGCAGGCCGGCTCCTCGATTTCCGGGGCGGGATTCTTTGTGGCAACTGCCCACACGCGGGATCGTGTGCGGCAACCGTCAGGTGGTGGAGATCGTGGCCTGCCATTACTGCCCACGCGCGATGATGAGGGGTCGTGATTGCTGGACACGTGGCGGAGTAGTGCGTCAGTTACCATTCCCCTCCCCGTTTAAATATTCACCGCCGTGGGAGGGGGTGGATTTTACTGTGCATTGTCTCTGTTCCCCTTCTTCTTCTTCTTCCTTGAGTTCATCGCCCTCCCCGCATCCTCCATTGGAACGAGATATTCGAAACCCACCGACGCCACCATTGATCCCTCGTCGGGGATGGTGCTGAAGGGCGACTGGATGGGCTCGACGGTGCTGCGGAGCGAGCTGAAGCGCTATCAGCGCGAAGGTTACTTGCCGCCGAAGGAGCTCGTGGAGTGGCGTGTTCTGCCGCCAGACGAGGTCTCGCCGGCCCCGAGGGCGGGCGAGCGTGTCGTCTTCATGCAGCACATCGAGCGCGGGTTTGGGCTCCCCATTAGCCCGTTCTTGCGGAGCTTCCTCGACTTCTTCGGCATCCAGATGCACCACCTCGGCGCCAACGCCATCTTGATGATGTCCTACTTCGTCACGCTCTGCGAGGCGTACATGGCGGTCCTGCCCAGCGTCGGGTTCTTTAGAACCCTCTTCTACCTCAAGGGGCAGCCGGTGAAGGGCGGCGGGCGCCTCGCTACTTGCGGGGCCGCGATGGTGGCGTGCCGGACCCCGGCTATGCTCCTCAAGCTCTCGATCTCGGACTCCGTGCAGAAGTGGCAGCAGAGCTACTTCTACGTGAAGAACAAGACGGACGTCGACCACATCGGCCTGGGGCCGTACGTGCCTGGGGCGCCGGAGAAGGAGAACTGCGGCGCGCCGCGGGGCGCCACCCACCCGGAGGGCTCCGAGTTGGTGGGGCGGATGAAGGTCCTAATTCGCGACGGGCTCATGTCCCAGGACCTGGTGCTCTTCTGGATAGCGCACCAGGTGATGCCGCTGCAGGCGCGGCAGCACAAGATGTGCTTCCTCGACGGGAATGCAGACCCGACGCGCATGTCGTGGAACGAGCTTCCGTTCGAAGTGCTGGCCGGCTGGCTGATCACCGTCACCAAGCTGTCGGTGGAGAAAGGATGGACCTGGGGCCTTCTGTCGTTCCGCCGTGCGAACCGACCTCCTCGGGTGAGTACTCCCTTACTCTGCCTTGTCGTGTCGGCCTTGGTGCCTCTGGGCATCTCTGAATCTTGCTATGCCTTTTGTTTTCGCAGTTGTTCGCGTGTCAGGTTGCCGAGGATGGCCCGAACGGCCCCGAGTTCGCCGCCAATCTAGACGACCTCGCTGAGGGGGCCGGGGAGAACCAGCCCCAGGATGACGATGATGATGATGATGATGATGATGAGGGTGACGTGGGCATACGGGCGAACCCGGCGACCGACATCGAGGAGGAGGAAAGCCAGGCCAAGGTCTTGGGGGCGGGCTCCGGTCGGTCGGTTCCCCGAGTCGACACATGAGACTGGCCGGAGGCCAAGAGCGATGACGGGAAACACAACGTCGCCGGGGACTCCGACGTCGAAGAGATTCCTCCAGTCGGCGCCGCGGCGTCCAAACGGGCGAGGACCTCCGGGGTGACGAGCCGAGCGCCGCAGCTGCCCGCTGCCAAGAGATCGAAGCCCATCTACTTCAGACCTCCGCGGCGACCGCACCGTCTGGTGGCTCCCGGGTAAGTTCCTTCATAGATGCGCTTGTGGGGGGGCCTTTTGCTTGTCCCTGTTCTTCTTCTTATGGCAATCAACTTCTGCAGGGCCATGGAGTCCGTGATCGACGACAGCACGACGCAGGGCGGGTTCCCGCTGCCCAGCAACGTCGGCGAGGGCGAGGAGGAATCAGCCGCGCCCCGAGCCCCGACGCCCCAGCCGGACGACTTCGCCCGGGTGACGCACGAGGCCCAAGGCGGAGACGGCAGCGCGGCCGGCCCATCCACCTCCCAGGCGGATATGCAGCTCGTGGTGTTCGACGCGGCCACCCAGGCGGGCGCCACTCCCGCGCCGGCGGTCGCACGGGTCGGCGCCGTGATGACGGACGCGGTGGTCCTGCAGCCGGAACCGATCCTTCAGCCGGAGCCAGCCCCGCAGCCGGAGCCGGTTCGCCAGACGGGGTTCCTGCTGGGCATGGGGCCGATCAGCGACCAGGCGCGGGTCGATGCGGCTGCGGCTATGGAGGAGGTGGAGCAGCTGGTGGAGGCCGGCCACCAAAGTTACCATAGACTGGAGCAGCAGTGTGAGCTGGCGGCGTCGGTGGCGGTCGTCAGCGAGATGGAGAAGAACCTCAAGGCCGAGCTGGCCGGGATCGGGATGATCCGGGAGTCGGTCGAGGTGAGTTCTTCGTGGCTGTGGGTGCCTGGAGCCGAGGTCGGGTCACCGGAAAGGTTTTGACTTTATTTCTCCTTCTTTCCAGAATGCGTTGCGGGAGCCGTTGAGGCGGAACCAGCAGCTGGAGGATGAGGTGCGGCTGCTCAGGCAGCAACTCGAAGGCAACAAGAGTAAGCGTCCTGCCTCGCCTATCTTCTCCTTCCTTATCCTGTGTCGGGACTGAGGCAAACTTCCTTGTGTAGGCTCGACGGCGGAGGCGGTCACGGCCAAGATTCGGGAGCACGAGGAGGCGACGAAGGCGCTTCGTGAACGCGCCAACCTGGCTGATCAGCTGGAGGCCGAGGAGGAGCAGAGGAAGAAGACCGACGCTACCCGCGAGGAGGAGTACGAACGCCACCGGCGCGGAGGAGACCATCACTAAATTGTTTATAAAACTGTCGGCGCGAAGGAGACCATCGGCGCGGAGGAGACCATATCATGTCGCATTACATTTCATTTAGATGTTATGTAGATTATGTGCATCTTATATTGTGTATATATATATATGTCTATATATTAGTTACACGGCGGTAGTAATATATGATGATCCCTCCCAAAATTCCAATAATAGTGTTCTCCATCTGTCGTGCACCACCAATAAAGTTCTACGTTACGGGGTACGCCGCATTGCGGTTACACTCGTCTCTTCGTTCGCATACAATGGGTGTAAGGCACGTTGCACGCGCAAATACGTCAGAGGGTGTTATGGCGAGCCTAGCATGTACAGACTTGGCCTCGGAACACAAGTACCGAAAGGTTAAGCACGAGACATGCGGTGATGTGATTGATATACGATGTCTACCTTTGAAGTTATGCTATCTGCCTGATCGATGGGGGTAGTGTAATGGATGGGGGTTGTGTAATCACTAAGACGATGCGAGGGATACTCGTCTTGAGTGGGAGTTCTAGTAGTTTTATTTTGAAAACTTAGTTTTACTTTGAAAACTTAGTTTTATTTTGAAAACTTGAACCCATATTTTATTATGAACAAAGTCGGTCGTGGTATTATGCACGGCATATGTCACTGGGGGTGACTTCTTGCGTGGGGACACAGGTGGCGTGCGACGGAGTGTGCACGGGATTGGATATGAGAAAAGTGAGCACCAAGACGGACCCAGGTTCGGGGCCCTCGTGAGGAGGTAGCACCCCTACTCCTGGCTAGCTGTGGTATAACGTGGTCACAAAGTGTTACAAAGGTGCTCCTGGAGCTGTATCGAGCATTCTCTTCCTGCTAGAAGGTGAGGTGAGTCTCTTGGGGGAACTGGGATCCAACCCTTGCTACGAGGGATCCGGCTCTCCTTATATAGGCAGAGCAGCCGGTTATAGAGGCGGCTACTCGGCGTTGGGTAGCGGAGACAGGCCACCGGTGAGGACGTGGCCATGGTGGGAGGCCGCGCGGGCGTGCGTGATGATGGCCTGCTCTCTCTGTCTTGTCGATCGCAGGGCACGCGGTACGGCCCACGGGAGCCGATGTCACCTTTGACTTCGGGGTCGCGGAACAGTGCTGGGTCTACGCTCCCCTTGTCCTTTAGTCCTTGGATGCCTACGAAGGGGATCCAATGTGCCAGCGAGGCGGGCGACCGTCAGTCGACGTCGGCTCAGAGGGTGAACCCGGAAGATTCCCCTGGCTTGTGGTTACCCGGGGAGAATATCCCCGACAGTAGCCCCCAAGCTCTTGGAGGTTTAGAAGCCGGCACGGTTAGAAGCCTTCAGGAGCTAACAAAGTCCTTGCGGTTTTCTGCTGGTGTCGATGAAGCGGTTGCGAGGAAAAGAAGCTCCGGCTGGCGAGAATCCCGGCTAGCGGGAAATCCTGTCAGCGGGAGGTCCGGCCTGCGGTGGTGAAGCGCGCCGAGTTCTCTGCCGCTGGCGTCAGGGATGACGTGGGCCACGTTACGCGCGGCCAGGCGCAGGCCGGCTCCTCGATTTCCGGGGCGGGATTCTTTGTGGCAACTGCCCACACGCGGGATCGTGTGCGGCAACCGTCAGGTGGTGGAGATCGTGGCCTGCCGTTACTGCCCACGCGCGATGATGAGGGGTCGTGATTGCTGGACACGTGGTGGAGTAGTGCGTCAGTTTCCGTTCCCCTCCTCCTTTAAATATTCACCGCCGTGGGAGGGGGTGGATTTTACTGTGCACTGCCTCTGTTCCCCTTCTTCTTCTTCTTCTTCCTTGAGTTCATCGCCCTCCCCGCATCCATCATTGGAACGAGATATTCGAAACCCACCGATGCCACCATTGATCCCTCGTCGGCGATGGTGCTGAAGGGCGACTGGATGGGCTCGACGGTGCTGCGGAGCGAGCTGAAGCGCTATCAGCGCGAAGGTTACTTGCCGCCGAAGGAGCTCGTGGAGTGGCGTGTTCCGCCGCCAGACGAGGTCTCGCCGGCCCCGAGGGCGGGCGAGCGCGTCGTCTTCATGCAGCCCATCGAGCGCGTGTTCGGGCTCCCCATTATCCCGTTCTTGCGGAGCTTACTCGACTTCTTTGGCATCCAAATGCACCACCTCGGCGCCAACACCATCTTGATGATGTCCTACTTCCTCACGCTCTGCGAGGCGTACATGGGGGTCCTGCCCAGCGTCGGGTTCTTCAGAACCCTCTTCTACCTCATGGGGCAGCCGGTGAAGGGCCGCGATGGTGGCATGCCGGACGCCGGCTATGCTCCTCAAGCTCTCGATCTCGGACTCCGTGCGGAAGTGGCAGCAGAGCTACTTCTACGTGAAGAACAAGACGGATGTCGACCACATCGGCTTGGGGCCGTACGTGCCTGGGGCGCCGGAGAAGGAGAACTGGGGTGCGCCGTGGGGCGCCACCCACCTGGAGGGCTCCGAGTTGGTGGGTGGATGAAGGTCCTAATTCGCGACGGGCTCACGTCCCGGGACCTGGTGCTCTTCTGGATAGCGCACCGGGTGATGCCGTTGCAGGCGCGGCAGCACAAGATGTGCTTCCTCGACGGAACACAGACCTGACGCGCATGTCGCGGAACGAGCTTCCGTTCGAAGCGTTGGCCGACTGGCTGATCACCGTCACCAAGCTGTCGGTGGAGAAAGGATGGACCTGGGGCCTTCTGCCGTTCTACCGCACGAACCGACCTCCTCGGGTGAGTACTCCCTTACTCTGCCTTGTCGTGTCGGCATTGGTGCCTCTGGGCATCTCTGAATCTTGCTATGCCTTTTGTTTTCACAGTTGTTCACGTGTCAGGTTGCCGAGGAGCCCGGAGTTCGCCGCCAATCTAGATGACCTCGCTGAGGGGGCCGGGAGAACCAGCCCCATGATGACGATGATGATGATGATGATGATGAGGGTGACGTGGGCGTACGGGCGAACCCGGCGGCCGACGTCGAGGAGGAGGAGGAAAGCCAGGCCGAGGTCTTGGGGCGGGCTCCGGTCAGTCGGTTCCCCAAGTCGACATACGCGACTGGCCGGAGGACAAGAGCGATGACGGGAAACACAACGTCGCCGAGGACTCCGACGTCGAAGAGATTCCTCCTCCGACCGGCGCCGCGGCGTCCAAATGGGCGAGGACCTCCGGGGCGACGAGCCGAGCGCTGCAGCCGCCCACTGCCAAGAGATCGAAGCCCATCTACTCCAGACCGCCGCGGCGGCCGCACCGTCTGGTGGCTCCCGGGTAAGTTCCTTCATAGATGTGCTTGTGGGGGGACCTTTTGCTCGTCCCTGTTCTTCTTCTTATGGCAATCAACTTCTGCAGGGCCATGGAGTCCGTGATCGACGACGGCACAATGCAGGGCGGGTTCCCGCTGCCCAGCAATGTCGGCGAGGGCGAGGTGGAATCGGCTGCGCCCCGAGCCCCGACGCCCCAGCCGGACGACTTCGCCCGGGTGACGCATGAGGCCCAAGGCGGAGACGGCAGCGCGGCCGACCCATCCACCTCCCAGGCGGAGATGCAGATCGTTGTGTTCGACACGGCCGACCAGGCGGGCGCCACTCCCGCGCCGGTGGTCGCACGGGTCGTCGTCGTGATGACGGAGGCGGTGGTTCCGCAGCCGGAGCCGATCCTTCAGCCGGAGTCGGCCCCGCAGCCAGAGCCAGTTCGCCAAACGGGGTTCCTGCTGGGCATGGGGCCGATCAGCGACCAGGCGCAGGTCGATGCGGCCGCGGCTATGGAGGAGGTGGAGCAGCTGGTGGAGGCCGGCCGCCAAAGTTACCTTAGGTTGGAGCAGCAGTGTGAGCTGGCGGCGCCGGTGGCGGTCGTCAGCGAGATGGAGAAGAACCTCAAGGCCGGGCTGGCCGGGATCGGGATGATCTGGGAGTCGGTCGAGGTGAGTTCTTCGTGGTTGTGGGTGCCTGGAGCCAGGGTCGGGTCACCGGAGAGGTTTTGACTTTATTTCTCCTTCATTCCAGAACGCGCTGCGGGAGCCGCTGAGGCGGAACCAGCAGCTAGAGGATGAGGTGCGGCTGCTCAGGCAGCAACTCGAAGGCAACAAGAGTAAGCGTCCTGCCTCGCCTATCTTCTCCTTCCTTATCCTGTGTCGGGGCTGAGGCAAACTTCCTTGTGTAGGCTCGACGGCGGAGGCGGTCGCGGCTAAGGTTCGGGAGCACGAGGAGGCGACGAAGGCGCTTCGTGAACGCGCCAAACTGGCTGATCAGCTGGAGGCCGAGGCGGAGCAGAGGAAGAAGACCGACGCTACCCGCGAGGAGGAGTACGACAAGCTCGTCGGCTGGAAGAACTCACTGGAGGAGCAGCTGAAGACGGCGAAGAAGAAGGGTGAGGCCACCGACATGCTTGCCGAGCGGGTGGCGACCCTCGATCTCTTGAAGCAGAAGGAGGGGAAGCAGCGGCGTGAGCACAAGCAAGCCACCAAGCTTCTCGAGGACCGCCAGAGGGAGCTGGAGAGGGAGTTGTCCCGGGTCGACGAGGCCGTCATCCGTAAGTTTCTTGCCTCTGATGTTTTCTACGTGCTTCTTTTTCTTGGTCGTGATCCCTTTCTTCTGGTTTTTTAGACTTCTACTCCGACATCGGCGAAGCAGCGAGGGGACTACCGAGGACCGGGTCGCCGCACTTGGTGAGTTGGCGGAGCGGTTCCACAAGATTGGCGCCAACGTCTACAACACGCTGTGGCCGGGAGGCGGAGCTGACACTGCTGCTCATGTCGCAGCCCAACTTCACGACGTACCCAAGGCCCTGGACACCTTCCAGGACACGGCGGCTCGCGGGGGATCGGAGATGACGATAGCGGTGATGCTCTCCAGGTACAAGCACGTTACGGCGAAGAGGCTTGCCTCCGGCCTTCGGGAGGGCGCCGTCTTCCAAGAGCTACACAAGGAGCCGGGTGTCGCGCATGCCGCCAGTCGCATCATGCAGATGGTGGACTTCAGGGACATCGTGCCTCTGGAGCCGGAGGTGGAGAAGGAGATCGCCGCGGAGCAGAGCCTCGGACTGGAGCAGGCGACCTCGGAAGCGACGAGGACCACCGAGTCGGGTCGGGAGCTGACGACGGCCGCGGGGTGACCCCGGAGGCAACGAAGACCACCTAGCCAGAGGCTTGAGCTTGATCCCCGGGATGCCGGGTGTATTTGTTTTTAAAGGACTTCTTTGCTTTTGTTGCCTGTCGTACCTGCTTGTGAATCTTGACGCGGAGCTTCTGACTCCTTCATCTATTTTTCTTTTGTACTTGTGAGTTTTTTTCCTTTGTCTTGATGCCGAACGGGCATCCCCCAGCCCCCGCGTTTCGGGTCGGCGTGCCGTAGGGAGGCCGGGTCGAAACTTCTTCCTTTTTCCTTGGTTCTTTTTTCCTTCTGTATGTTGGTTCTTTCCGTCCCCAGCCCCCGAGTTTCTTGCTGGCTGGCAGCGAGGGAGCTGGGTCGGGTGCCGGGTACCGGCTGGCCGGGACCGGGCTCCAATGTGCATGAAACTCATAAGTAGGGGCAAACGTGAGCACTTGCCAGTAAAAAATCATGCGAGTAGAGGGACGCCAGGTTTCATGCGAGTGGAAGAGAAAAGACGACTCGCCCTTTCCCAAGTATGTCGACCTTTTTCCTGTGCGGCTAGCCGTCCAGGCGCAGGCTCTTGCCGGCTGGCCGGGTTGCGGTCTGCAGCCGGAACTGAAGAGGTGCCGGAACGCGCATGGCACAGTACTTAGGTCTAAATAACTGGTTCTGGGTGCTTCGCGGGTGCCTGCGACCACTCCTTCTCCTTATGATTTTCTCGCGTGTAAGCGACCTCGGGCTTTTGCTCTTGCCAGCCGTACTGCCGGGTTGCGGTTCTGCGGCTGGAACCGAAGAGTGGGCCTCTGGTGCTTGTGCACGTTACTAATCCATGTTTGGGAAGAGATGAGCCGCAGGCGACCGGCGAGCCCCCGGGTTACGAGTCCGGGAGGCCGGTCAAAGAGAGGGGAGAGGTGTGCAAACTGGAGATGATACAAAAAAGGCCAGCCCCCGAGTGTAGCTTGGGACTGCCTGCCTTTATTTATGATTCTGGATACAGGGGTACGTACATTTTACACCTTAGTGTAGAAGAGACGGTGGAGGGCGGCGTTCCACGGCCTCTCCGACTCCATGCCCGACGTGTTTTTCTTGATTTTTCTTGGTTTTCTCGCGTCGACGAGGTAGTAGGCATCGTTATGCAGGACCTCGCTTATGATGAAAGGACCCTCCCATGGCGGGGATAGCTTGTGCATGCCTTTCCTGTCCTGGATCCATCGGAGGACGAGGTCTCCTTCGCGAAATGCGATTGGCTTCACGCGACGGCTGTGGTATCGACGTAGGCTCTGCTGGTAGATGGCTGCTTGATGACCCACAAGTATAGGGGGTGTATTGTAATACTTTCGATAAATAAGAGAGTCGAACCCAACGAGGAGCAGAAGGTGTTGACAAGTAGTTTTAATCAAGGAATCCCTGTAAATACTAGCAGACAAGTTTTTAGGGGTTTTTGATATTATAGATAAATAAAATACGTGTAAATAAAAGACAGTAATAATAATTGCAGCAAGTGGCTCAATCCTTTTTAGAGCAAAGGATAAGCCGGTTGGTTTACTTATGATGACAAAATGTTCTTGAGGACACACGGGAATTTCGTCAAGTGCTTTCGCTTCCTACAGCTGATTAATCTTTATTGTTTTGATAAGTGTTGTGTGGGTGAACCTATGCTAATGCACTGCCCTAACTTGGACTAATACATACTTGTGATTAAACCCCTTGCAAGCATCCGCGTTACAAGGAAGTAATTAAGATAAATCTAACCATAGCCTTAAACTCTGAGATCCTACACTCCCTCATGCACCGGTTTACTAACGGGGATTTAGGTTTCTGTCACTCCGGCAACCCCACAATTAGTAGCCGAATACACAATGCATTCCTCTAGGCCCATAAAGGTGAAGTGTCATGCAGTCGACGTTCACACGACACCACTAGAAGAATAACACCACAACTTAAATATCAAACCATTAAATATTACTCAACATAGTTCCACTACTAACATCATGACTTCTCCCATGTCCTCAAGAACTAAACGAACTACTGACAAGACATCATATGGATCATGATCAGAGGTGATGTAATGATGAATAACAATCTGGACATATACTTCAATTCACCGATAAAACTTAATAGCATCAACCACAAGTAGTAATCAACACCGGGAAAGTTTCCCCTATGAACTACACAAAGTATAACTCTAGATGTTACAGCGGAACGGAGTGGAGCGGTGGAGATGATGGTGACGGCGGTGGATATGATGATGATGATGATCCCGATGAAGTCCGGCGTGATGACGATGACGATGGCGATGATTTCCCCCTCCGGGAAGGAATTTCCCCGGCAGATTTCTGCCTGCCGGAGAGCTTTTTCTCTCTCTGTGGTTTCCGCCTCGTGGAGGCGGCGGAATATTTCCTCGATGACTCCCTGTAGGAAATATGCCCTAGAGGCAATCATATTGATGATGATATTTCCACAAGTTTATGAATCTTTGACAAAAGAATAATTGTCATTCTGTCCCTTGAATAAACTATCATGATATTGGTTAATGAATACGTGATTCATTTGTGAAACCCATTATCTCTATGAAGTTATTCTAAATAGGTTCCTGGTCAACAATCATATGAGGGAGGCATATGATTTAGTGACTAGCACATGTATTGATGGATGATCATGTTTCACGGATCATTGACATGGAGATGTCGATCAATAATGTGGACTCATGTTAGGAACATGGAGTTGGACTGACCCACCATGAGACACTGTGAGAATATCTATTCTTTCATGTCATCAGCTGATCTCATACAATGTGTATGTTGATTCCTTAGACCTGAGATATTCGCATGTGCTTGGGATGTGTAAGGACTTACTTTGGGGCTATCAAACGCTACACCGTGAAAGGGTAGCTATAAAGGTAGTTTTCGGGTTTGTCACGAAACATGCTGCGAGTCATGGTTAATCAAGATGGGATTTGCCCCTCCGTGCATGCGGATAGATATGTGTCTTGGCCACTCGAATGACCGGATCCAGAAAATGTATGGCCGTACTCTCGGTTAAGTGTTAACCGTGTTTCAGGGATTCCGTGTCATGGAGATCGAGAAAGATGATCGAGCTACTACAAGGATGACAAGTTCTCACCTTGAGCTTAATCAATATATATCGTGAGGCAAAGGGAACAAGTATACAATATTGTGGCAGGTTCATCCGATATGATCTTTACGTGTATTTGGGAGTCAGCACGTCTTGCTAGAGGCCGCTACCGATTATTGATCGAGTAGTGTACTCGCGCCATGTCCATCTATGCGTGAACCTATAGGGTCACACACTTAAGGGGTATGGAACATAGTTTGGATGTGATCCATCTTATTGGGTTTATAGTGCTAATGGGCTTCTAATGTAGCAGCCCATTAGGAGGACTATATATAGGAGAGGAGTGGGCAGCACAAGACACACGAGTGCAAACCCTAGCCGCCGCACTCTCTCCACCAGATCGCGCCATCGGTGCTAGCACCCCGACAGCGATGTTCCATCCCCGTATGTGTGGATACCTTGGAGGCGCCACACTTGGGGCGCTTGGACGAATCGTTCATGAGATCTGCGAGGTGCTGTTCGTGGGATCGCGATGAGGAGGAATAGTACGACTACACGGCATCGACGCGCGACATCGACAGTCTTCCGCTGCACTGCGCGTCGAGAGATAATTCGAGCTCCGTGATCGATTACTTGCAGGGGTTCCCGGGATGAACGCGGTAGAAAATTTTGATTTGTGCTAGTGTAGCCTACCCGTTACCCAACAGTGGTATCAGAGCCATCCTGTTTAGTTCTCGATTTGGAGCGGCGCAAGGAGTTATGCCGGTGGCGGATTTGATCCGTCGGTGATAGATGCGATCTGCCAGATTAATTCGCATAAAGTTGTTCAGGCCTTTTGCGTTGCCGATCGATTAGAAAATTGATCCGCGGCGGATTTGATCCGGAGCAGATACGCAAGGAGTTGCGAGCGGTAGATTCGATCTACGGTTTCAGTTTCTGTTTGTACTCTTGTTGAGTTGTCCGTGAAGGCGCGGCTTTGTTGCTAGTTGATTGAATCACTAGTTTGCCTTTCTCTATTGGATCGTGAGACTCATGGATGAGTTGATGATGAATCAGTGGCCATTACATTCAGCTGCGATCTGAAACTTTTGGCTACTGGTCGTTGCACATGGATCTGCAGCGGCGAAGGCCCTGATTCGATCAGGCTCTTTCGCTGTCTACCTCGGGCGGCCGGCCATACGGTATTACATATGAATTTTGCTAGTGTATTTGATACAGCTATGCAGCCGGTTGTACATGGCGTTGCATTCATTCTAGGAATTGTTTGTTCTTGGCTAACTGATACGTAGATGTGATCTGGCGTGTCTTCCGGCTGGACGACGGTACGTATATGATACGTATTGAGAGATCGATTTATATCGATTAGCATCTCTGTATGTTTGCATCTGCTTTTTGCATGTGATGCAGATGAATTGATCAGTAACAAGGAAAATAGCGTTAAATACTTGTCGTATTAGACGCTATAGGTTGTTGCGTGCACAATTTGATTTACATGCTCCAACCAATCCATTTGATGGTTTTAATTTCGAGAGCCAGTGAATTCATCCGATGGGATCTTCTACTGGTACTGTACTGGTAGATGTTCATGGCTGTTGAGGTCCCGGTTCAGGTAGAAATTGATTCATGTGATGAATCGATTGATCATTTTGCATTGTGGTGTATATATGGTCTTCCGGCCGGACGATGATACGTATACTGAGACGTACTCTAGTGGGAGGCAGGAAGCAAATCAGTGTATGATGCACATGACATTCTATTCTGATATGAATTGCTCACGATTGCTCAAACTAGTAGATGAGATCTACTTATATGTATATGCACTACTGATCGATACTATCGGCTTCTCACTAATTCACCATAGTTCCATACGATGGATTAATGGCTTTTGTGCTTGTATATGCTCTACTAGCCTCCCGTGCGTGCTCAGCATTGGCATATAGATGCTGGACTGATTCATGGGATGGATCAGTGGCTTTTTCATGCAGGTTATCATTGATTCATGTGATGGATAAATTGGTATTGAAGAAATAGGCTTTCGCCCCGCTATATTAATATAGCAACCACACCGATACAAGCGAACCAAACACAAAGAAGGGCCAGGGAGAACGCTGGGGCAACAGCAGATACATGCCCAAAAAAAGGAAATGAAGACTAAGGCGAAGTGACAAAACGAAGACGACCCGCCATCGTTGCGCCCTCTCCATCTTTTCCCACCACGATCCAGGTACCCCGAAGCGCCTCGTGCCAAGTAGCCCCTATAGGAAGGGAAGCACCGTCGACATGGCGCTGCTACCCGGACCAGAGGTCCTAGGGTTTCCCCCGGCACGCCGAGTGCAGTGGGCAAGGGATTCCCACGACATCCTCCAGGAAGGAATAGTGCCACACGCCGGTGGCACCACGTCATGGTCAGACTAGCTGATAGGGATTTCTCTCGACACCTATCCACAAGAGCACCGGCACAAGGGAGCACCACCACCCAGCAACGCCATCCACCAGCATGCGCCACCCCGATCTTGCGTCATCTTCATCTGTCGCTTCGTGCTACCGGTAAGCAGCCTGAAAGGCGGCAACACACAACAACGTCGGGACGAGGACAGCAGCCTCGCAGCCACGCGGGAGGAACCCACCTCCACCGCCGAGAGGCAGTCATTGGCCGGACAGAGCAGCGGGGGCACACCAGGCCCAGCGGGGCCCGGCCGAGCCCGGATGGGCCCGTAAAGCCCCGGCCGCCCTGCTGCAATAGGCAGGCCGCAACACCGCCGTCGCAGTCCCTGACGCGTCGTCGCCACCACCTCCAGGAGAGCTCCGCAGCTGCAGCTGCCCGGCCCGCTCAAGCCCATCTGGGCCCGAGGAGACCAGATCATGGCCAAGCCGGCAGCCGGCGCCTCGCTGCCATGGAGCACCCGACGCCCTCCGCCGCAGAACTTCACCGCCACCAGCAGCACCCAGCAGCGCCGGACCTAGGTCTCCCGAAGTACACCGCCGCCAAGGAGGGAGAAGCCCCGACCGGCCCTCCAGGACGCGGGGAAGGGAAGGGCGCCGCCGCCGGCGTCGCCCGGGCAGAGCCCGACGACCCCTGCCGGCGGCGGCGACGGGGGAGGGAGGTAGAGGAGGGGGGCGCGGCGGCCGGCGGCTGGGACGCCCCGTCGCCCTCGGGGGGGCGAGAGGGGGCGAGAGAGGAAGGAGTTTGGGGTCTCAGATAAATTGGTATTGCTGATCACTCGAGTGCTCGGTAGTGACTTGTGTTCAGAAGAAAAGTTGATCGCTTACTGGTTCATACGATGAATTGGAATTACTCATCAGTATTATGCGATCAGTTTTCATAAGTAGATATGATCTGCTAATGGCATCGGCCAGATGATGCAATGGTTGCTCTCCGGCCGGCCGGCCAGACGCAAGTCCATACGGTTGTCTCTTCTTAGTTACTCGTATATGATACGTATCAAGTCGAGACAGATTTTATCTGATTGATACGATAAATCGGATGAGCTGTTAGCAGTGTATACATGTCAGGTTGCGCAACAATATAGTCGTATATGGTACGTGCTACACTGTCAGCGATTGACATGTTCGTGGTGACTAGCAGATAGTAGATATGATCCGCTACTTGTGCTTGTACGTGCATGGGTTGTTTGTGCATATGTCAGAAAGGAGTTTCTAAGACTAGAGTAAATGTTGCTCGTCGATATGCTGGTTATAAAGTGTTATAACTCAATACGAAAACGTATAGCTGCTTACTGATTAATTAAATTAATATTTCCTCTTGCACACTAACCGGTGAATTGGTTCTCGCGTGCTTGTGTGATTGGATATGGTTGTCGAAAATTGTTTTCGAGTATAATTCCTGTACAGTGTATATGTTAGTAATTCACATTATAGAATTTGATTCTATGCAAAATTGTTTTGCGATAATTGAGTTGAATATGGTTATGTCCCTTTGTGCATATATGATATGCATTGAGCGCATGACACTATAAAGTGTTATGGTATGATATTCGCGCTCGGATGCATATGATGTGTCGTGATGAAGGCAAGCGAAGAAAAATGCGGCGACAATATCGTCATTGCAAAAGGTGCACACATTTAAAGTTAATTTGATTACCTTCAGTTTGTTCTCGTTCCTTTGCAAGTTCTACTTCTATTATTGTTTTGTTGCTTGCCATGCTTGTTACATAATAGAGTAGATTCCCTCACAAATGTTAAGTTAAACATATGCCCTCCCAACCAAACTTTGCACCATCCCATGTCTTCTACATTTGATGGTGGGTCTATGATAGTAGGGTGCCATCATTTTTCGTTGACTAGATGGGTTTGTATCGGATACTTACGCGCATAAGGGTTGGTTAACTTATCAAGGTAATCTTAACGGTTAAGCGCCTTGGGGCATAAAGGTTGGCGTTCTGACATACAGATGTCACCCAACAACAAGAGTCATATGTGATATGATTAGCAAGTGTTGCTTACCGATCTACCTTGTCTCCTAGCGGTGAAGCGTCCGGCTCACTAGAAGACTTGTTCGATGTGGATCTTGAATCACTAAACGTCGTATGAGGGATACGGAATTTAGTGGGAGTATCTTCTATCAAATAGTTTTATGCAAGATACTTCATCATAAACATACATCTCAGCTTTGCATAAGTATTACTGTTGTAGAATTATCTTTCATAATGCTACATTCAGTTTATCGTTTTATGTGTTCGATTATTGTTGGAACTATTTTAGTTGGCTGATACTGTATTTGGAGAATTGTTCTCCAGTAGAAAGTAAATTAGAATAGAAAGTAAATTAGAATTTATTTAAAGTGTACTTGTTCATTTAGCTGTGTCTTATTGCTACTCAAGAAATGCTTATGAAGCATCAAATTTCCTTGTTACTTGCGTTCTCTTAATTGACCGCAAACTACTCTGAGCTTTTGAAGCAAGATGAGAATTTGCACGTCTACAATATGATTGTTAGACTAAAAGGCATATTTGAGAAATAAACAAAAGTCGAGATGATTGACATCTTGGGATATTGTTGATGCAAGATAGCGGAAGGAAATTCGGTCGATCTCCATGTAATTAAAATTGTTTACTTACATTGAGAATATGGAAAATGTTTCATTTGTCAAGTGTTGACTAATGTTTGATTCCCTCATTCATCTTGATTGTCAAATGATTGTCGTGAATAAATGTGGACCAAAGTGCATTAGATGCATATGATAGATGAGTTGAGCATTAAGAATAGGCATTGATCATGTGATGATTATGCCGAGACAAGTGTTTTAAAATGATAGGTTAGGACTAAAGCATGTTTTAGGATATGATCCTGAGCATGAGCTTATGTCCAATGATCCGATCATTGTTCTAACTCATGACGATGAGTGGCACTTAGTCGTTGCAGTTATTGAAGGAAAGAGGTGCATGAATTCTGAGGACTAGAAAGTGGGCAAGGGAAGTGTGACTTCATTGTCCATAATGTTTGTTGTGAATATTCTCATTGTTGATCGTCAAACAAGCTCTTTAGTATTTGATACTTAATCGATTGCTTCGGGCAATGCGATACTTGAGCTGGTTTTGACGAAAGGTTAAGCAGTGATCGAAGATGGTCTTCGTAATAGCAATGCGGCAATAGTTGCTACATTGGCTGTTTATATGCTGCAATTGTTGCTATTGTCAAACCTGTGAATGGAACTAGATAAATGTTATTATGTTTCTACTCTCATCACATGAATAACTTATGTCGTTTGACAGAAGGTTATAAATTCTAAATAGAGAACAAAAGTTGTTCGATATTATGAATGATGTGTTGAGTGGGAGTACTCCATTGGCGAATGGACTACTCATCTTAGTTTTGACAAAGTCGTATATTTCACAACATTAGTTAAAAGTATTGCAAGATAATTATATTCTATGATTTGATTATAGAATATATATTTGAGCTATACACGGTTACCATGTGTAGCAATGTGGAATTGTTCCACTATTGCTATAGCCACCGAAGCATCCAAATGTTGGACCTTTCGGGTGGTATATATAATCAAACCTTGTAGGACATGGTTAGATCAATGGTAAACCTTTCTTGTCCGAAGTTCTTTTTGTGTTCCACGTAAGAATGAGTTGTTCTAATGTAGAATTGGGTTCTGCTATATGAGACCATATGAAAGACACCGTATATGATATGGATCAGGAGGCGTCCTGAGTTGTCGTTTCATGAGGTCATCATAGCGTTATGAAGAGGGCAAAATGTTTGCCGTTCTAAATGTCTTTCTAAGAGAAATTGTTTCTCTAATAGAATTAGTGGGAGCACGACGACTCAAATTTGTTTGAGACGCGCCTACCCAGAGAGCGCAGGTCATGTACTCGTCGGTAATACGACTTGTACATGAAGGAGCGTGATGGACCCTGACTCAAGAAAATGGTTTTGAACCATTACACTCGTAATAGATTTATGCATGTCATTAAGGTTATGAACCTGGCTGACACAAGTAGTGGTGAAGTGTTTCTTGAAGTTCAAATTGTTGAACATAATGAAATCTTCTAGTCTATTGTGATGCTAAAATCTTTTGTGAGTGAACGTTATTGTTTGACATAGTCAAAATGTTTGATTTTGCCAATACAATAAGAAGTCTTGTTTTGCAACAAGATTAGTGGGAGTACACTCGTATTGATCATGCATGTGGAGACATGAAGATCAGGATAATATTCTAATAATTGAATCCTTATAATCTTCATAAGAAAAGAGTTTCTTGGTGAAGTAATGATTGTTGAAGTGTTCATCAATTAGTATGTCAGCATGATTTTCATGATGAATACCAAAGGATGTATAATTTGTTCTGAGTGTCATGAACAAATATCAGTCAAATCTGAGTGAAAGTCACTCGGCTATGGTTTAAATCGGTGCTTCAGAAGCACAAAAGGATTGTTTCCAATGGTTAGTGGAGCTGTTCGTAAAGAGTTACGTTACCGCTCATTACCAAGTTCATAATCGTTCATATTAAGTTTTGAAAAGACGGTAAGCTGGAATTGTTCCATGCGAGAGGCCGACTTTCGTTATATGCAATTTATGCACGGGCAACAAATGTTATTGCGCCGCCAGCAAAGCGTAAACCACAATCTAAGTGTTAGATGCACATATGAGTAAGTGTTACTCGATTCTTGTATAGTGATACATGATTGACTCTAGTGCAAGTGGGAGACTGTTGGAAATATGCCCTAGAGGCAATCATATTGATGATGATATTTCCACATGTTTATGAATCTTGACAAAAGAATAATTGTCATTCCGTCCCTTGAATAAACTATCATGATATTGGTTAATGAATACGTGATTCATTTGTGAAACCCATTATCTCTATGATGTTATTCTAAATAGGTTCCTGGTCAACAATCATATGAGGGAGGCATATGATTTAGTGACTAGCACATGTATTGATGGATGATCATGTTTCACGGATCATTGACATGGAGATGTCGATCAATAATGTGGACTCATGTTAGAACATGGAGTTGGACTGACCCACCATGAGACACTGTGAGAATATCTATTCTTTCATGTCATCAGCTGATCTCATACAATGTGTATGTGATTCCTTAGACCTGAGATCTTCGCATGTGCTTGGGATGTGTAAGGGCTTTACTTTGGGGCTATCCAACGCTACACCGTGAAAGGGTAGCTATAAAGGTAGCTTCGGTTTTGTCACGAAACATGCTGCAAGTCATGGTTGATCAAGATGGGATTTGCCCCTCCGTGCACGGAGAGATATATCTTGGCCACTCGAATGACCGGATCCAGAAAATGTATGGCCGTACTCTCGGTTAAGTGTTAACCGTGTTTCAGGGATTCCGTGTCATGGAGATCGAGAAAGATGATCGAGCTATTACAAGGATGACAAGTTCTCACCTTGAGCTTAATCAATATCGTGAGGCAAAGGGAACAAGTATACAATATTGTGGCAGGTTCGTCCGATATGATCTTTACGTGTATTTGGGAGTCGGCACGTCTTGCTAGAGGCCGCTACCGATTATTGGTCGAGTAGTGTACTCGCGCCATGTCCATCTATGCGTGAACCTATAGGGTCACACACTTAAGGGGTATGGAACATAGTTTGGATGTGATCCATCTTATTGGGTTTATAGTGCTAATGGGCTTCTAATGTAGCAGCCCATTAGGAGGAATATATAGGAGAGGAGTGGGCAGCACAAGACACACGAGTGCAAACCCTAGCCGCCACACTCTCTCCACCAGATCGCGCCATCGGTGCTAGCACCCCGACCGCGATGTTCCATCCCCGTATGTGTGGATACCTTGGAGGCGCCACACTTGGGGCGCTTGGACGAATCGTTCATGAGATCTGTGAGGTGCTGTTCGTGGGATCGCGATGAGGAGGTGTAGTACGACTACACGGCATCGACGCGCGACATCGACAGTCTTCCGCTGCACTGCGCGTCGAGAGGTAATTCGAGCTCCGTGATCGATTACTTGCAGGGGTTCCCGGGATGAACGCGGTAGAAAATTTTGATTTGTGCTAGTGTAGCCTACCCGTTACCCAACACTCCCCGCGTCTTAGGGTTTCTGGGGGATGAAATACACGAAGGGGGAGCGTCAGAGGTGGGCCAGGGTGGCCACACCATGCCACGGCGCGGCAGAGGGGGGGCCGCGCCGTGGGGTGGTGTGGGCCCCTTGTGGCCCATCTCAGCCTCCCCTTTTGGCTGGCTCTGGCAACTGACAAAATAGGAACATCTGTATATTTTCCGTGAATTGTTGATCATCAGAAATAGGGTGTCTTGACGATGCTTTTTCCAGCTGTATCCTGACTCCGGCAGTTAATTCTCCAATAATCATCAAACATGCAAAACAAGATAAAATAACATAAGTATATCATCCAAATATTAAATATATCAATGAATAGCAGTAAATTATGATATAAAATAGTGATGCAAAATGGACGTATCACTGATCTCGACAGCACCAGCTCGCGTGCTTCTTCAAGGAGGTCGACTCCGTCCTCTCGCGCCTCTTTTGCTTCCGCGCGTTGTACTCGATGTCGACTGGCAGGACTGCCTCGGCGCCGTAGCCGGTTGATCGGTTGGGCGTCGTGCGCAGGCTCCAGACGACGAAGGGCAGTTCATCGAGCCAGCACCCGGGAGCTCGGTGTAGTGGTTCTTCTAGCCGGGGCCGGATGCCGGATAGGATCAGGCCGTTCGTCCTTTCGACCTGCCCATTGGTTTCCAGGTGCGAGACAGCGGCAAGGTCGAGGCGGATGCCTCTGCGGCCGCTGTAGCGCGCGAAGACGCCCTTGGCGAAGTTCCTGCCGTTGTCGGTGATGATGTTGTGCGGGTACCCATACCGGCTGATGATGTCCTCGAAGAAAGCGATGGTGTTGTAGCCGTCGACCGTTTTGATGGGTTTTACTTCGATCCATTTGCTGAACTTATCCACCGCGAGCAGGAGATGCCTTAGCCCGCTTCGCGCTGTCCAGAAAGGACCGACCATGTCGAGTCCCCAGACAGCAAATGGCCATGTGATAGGTATGGTCTTCAGAGCCGACACCGGCTGATGCTGCTGTGCCCGGAAGATCTGGCAACCCTTGCATTTGCGGACAAGCTCTTCCACGTCCGCCAGCGCGGTGGGCCAGAAGAAGCCGTGACGGAGCGCTTTGGCCGCGATGGCCCGTGATGACGCGTGGTGGCCGCACTCGCCTTGGTGGATGTCCTTGAGGAGGTCGCGGCCGTCCTCCCGCTGCACGCAGCGTTGGAACACGCCAGAGACGCTGCGCTTGTACAATTCGCCGTTGATGATGGTGTAGGCTTTGCATTGGCGCACGACTTGCCTTGCCAGGACCTTGTACTCTGGAAGCTCGCCCTTGACAATGTAGGTGAGGAAGGGCTGCGCCCAAGATGGCACTTCCTGGACGGCGAAGACATCATCTGTCGTCCAGTCCTCAGCCCCCGGGTCAGTGGAGCCGGAGGGCGGCGTTGGGTTCCCAGCCCCCGAGTCGGCGATCATGTCTCCCGGGTCCGTGGAGCCGGTAGCCGTGGTGGAGGTCAGGGGTTCGAGATCCGGCATGTAGATGGACTCGGAGTCGGGTGACGGTATGATGGATGGCTTGCGCAGGTGCTCGAGGGAGATGCCAGGCGGGATGGTCTGCCGGGTAGAGCCTATGCACGCCAGGGTGTCGGTTGCCTCGTTGTTTGCGCGTAGGATGTGATGGAACTCACATCCTTCGAAGCAGTCGGAGAGCTGCTGGACAAAGAAGCGGTAGGAGGCCATGTTTGCGTCCTTGGCGTCCCAGTTACCCGACACCTGTTGCACAACGAGGTCCGAGTCCCCGAAGCACATGATCCGACGGATGTTCATGCCTTTGGCGAGCCGGAGTCCATGGGTGAGCGCCTCGTACTCGGCGACGTTGTTGGAGGCGGTGAAGTGGATCTGCAAGACGTACTCTAGCTTGTCGCCTTTCGGAGAGGAGAGGACGATGTCGGCTCCTAAGCCCCCGCGCATCTTGGAGCCGTCGAAGTGCATCAGCCAGTGCGAGGAGTCGGGAGCCGGTGGCAGGTACTGTGTCTCCACCCAGTCGACGAAAAAATCGTCGAGGAACTGGGTCTTGATGGCCACCCTTGGCTCGTAGAGGATGTGGTGAGCCACCAAGACGACGGCCCACTTGG
Source organism: Poa pratensis (assembly GCA_947311845.1). Classification (NCBI taxonomy): domain Eukaryota; kingdom Viridiplantae; phylum Streptophyta; class Magnoliopsida; order Poales; family Poaceae; genus Poa; species Poa pratensis. Next base: position 9,592,207 of record CAMZMU010000098.1, read on the forward strand.
CGATCCGGCCGGTGGCATCCTTGTTGCCAATGATCTCCGAGAGGGGAGAAGAGCTCACCACCGTGATGGTGTGCTCCTGGAAGTAGTGCTTGAGTTTCTTGGCGGCGAGGTACATGTCGTAAGCCATCTTCTGGTAGTGCGGGTAATTCTGCTTGGATCTCGAGAGCACGTCACTTAGGTAATACACGAGACGCTGCACGAGCTGCGTCTTGCCCTCCTCCGAGCGCTCCACCACAAGGACAACGCTGACCACCCGGTTAGTGGCGGCGATGTACATCATCATTGGCTCCTTGGGCAGTGGGGGAGCGAGGACTGGCGCGGTCGACAGGGCTTTCTTGAGGCCGATGAAGGCGGCGTCGGCTTCATCGTTCCAGTGGAAACCACCTGCTCGCTTGAGGAGGCGGTACAACGGGAGGGCCTTCTCCGCTAGCCGACTGACGAACCGGCTGAGGGAGGCCAGGCAGCCGGCGAACTTCTGCACGTCTCGTTGGTTCCGAGGCCGGTGCATGCGCTCGATGGCGGAGATCTTGTCCGGGTTGACCTCGATCCCTCGAGCCGACATGAGGAAACCGAGTAGCTGGCCCGCCGGGATGCCGAACACACACTTCTCTGGGTTCGGCTTCATCTGGAAGTGGTGGAGGTTGGCGAATGTCTCCTCGAGATCGCCAAGGAGGGTGCCCCGCTCCTTGGTCTTGACGACGATGTCGTCTGATTGATGACGTGGATCACACGTTCGTTGGGAGACCCCAAGAGGAAGGTATGAAGCAGTGTAACAGCAATTTCCCTCAGTATGAAACCAAGGTTTAATCGACCAGTAGGAGCAAGAAATCACTTCTGAAGGTTGTTGGTGGCGCCGTTTACTCGATCACCAACGTGGAATCTGCACACAACACAATCAAACTACTTTGCCCCAACGAAACAGTGAGGTTGTCAATATCACCGGCTTGCTGAATACAAAGGATTAAACGTATGGTGTGGAAAACAGTAGTAAATTGCAGAGAATGAAAAGGAACAATGTTTGCAGTTGGTTGTATTATCAGTGTAAAAGAATGGACCGGGGTCCACAGTTCACTAGTGGTGTCTTTCCATAAAAGATAACTAACATGATGGGTGAACAAATTACAGCTGGGCAATTGACAAAATATTGAGCGCATGACATGATGATTACTATGATATTCATGTGGGCATTACGACAAAATACATAGACCGTTATCCAACAGCGTCTATAACTAATAATCCACCGCCAGGTTGTCATCCGAGTTCCCCGTTGGTATTAAGTTGCAAGCAACGGATAATTGCATTAAGTAATGTGCGTAATGTAAACAAATGCATTAGACCTAACGGCGCACCCTTAAGTTAAGCATCGGTTATTTTATCCCTAGTGGCAATAGCACATCCACAATCTTAGAAGTTATTGTCACTCTCCCAGATTACCGGAGGCATGAACCCACTATCCAGCATAAATACTCACTATTGGAGTTACAAGCATCTACTTGGCCAAAGCATCTACTAGTAACGGAAAGCATGCAAGATCATAAATAACATATAAGATAGATTGATAATCAACTAGACATAGTATTCAATATTCATCGGATCCCAGCAAACACAACATGTAGCATTACAATAAGATGATCTTGATCATGATAGGCAGCTCACAAGATCTAAACATGATAGCATAAAGTGGAGAGACAACCATCTAGCTACTGCCATGGACCCGTAGTTCAAGGATGAACTACTCACGCATCACTCCGGAGGCAGGCATGGTGATGTAGAGCCCTCTGGTGATGATTCCCCTCTCCGGCGGGGTGCCGGGAAGAGCTTCTGAACCCTCCCGAGCTAGGGTTGACGGCGGCGGCGTCTCTGGAACTTTTCGTGGATAATGGCTCGGGTATTTAGAGTTTTCGCATCGGGAGGAATAAATAGGCGAAAGGGCGGCGGCTGGAGACGCACGTGGGCCCCACACCAACCCACGGCGCGGCAGGGGGGCCCGCGCGGCCCTGTGGTGTGGCTGCCTCGTGGCTCCCCTCCGTCTCTCCTTTGGACTCCGTGTACGTGTTGGAAAATAGGAGGTTCTGTCCAAGTTTCATCCAATTCCGTGAATATTTCCAGACTAGCTTTTCTGGAATACAAAAACAGCAGAAAACAGGAACTGCCACTGTGGCATCTTGTTAATAGGTTAGTCCACGTAACAATTGGTATAATATCAACATGGAACATCAGAAATTATAGATACGTTTGAGACGTATCATCGTCCACGCATGCGTGCACATTGCGGCCGATCTGGCTGTGCAGGCACTTCTGCATGCACCGCTGGTAGGTGGCCCCTGCGTTTTTCAGCCCCGACACTATGCCATGGAAGGTCGTCGAGCTGGGCTCCAGGCTGCCCAGGTTGATGCCTAGCTTCTCCGCCGTGTCGCGGTAGAGTATGTTGATGCTGCTGCCGCCGTCGATGAGGACGCAGGAGAACGTGACGGCGGTGCTCTCCGTGCGGATGATCGGGTCCAGGAGCAGTGCGTAGCCGCCTAGACGCGACATGATAGCCGGATGGTCCTCGCGTCCCCAGGTGATGGGCTTCTCCGACCAGTTCATGTACTGGGGGACGGGAGGGACGGTGGCGTTCACCTCTGCGTGACGTTGTCGCCTGGCACGCTTGTCATCACGCTCACCAGTGTAGATGACATAGGCAGCATCCCGGTTGGGGAAAGCTCCGCGGTTGTCGGGTTGCCGAGCTGGGGACAGGCGAGGCGGAGTCCGACGTTGTTTGTCGGGTGCCCGGCGGTCGCCGTCACTGCGGTCGCGGTTGTTTTCGCGGTTACCGTCAGCTGGCGCGCGGGGAGGGGCTGCGGGCAGGCCCTCGCCGCGGGCGATCCGAGCAGTCCAGCTGCACTGCCGGGTGGTGTGGTTCGCCGGGCTGTGGTCAATGTTGTGGTACTTGCAGGGCATGTCGAGCATACTGTCGAGGGTGTAGCGGTTTTTCTGCCACGGGCGGCTTTCCCTCATGCGATCCCCGTCTAGGCGACGGCGGCCTTCCTCGCCAAGAGCGACGTACTGGGACTCGCGGCGGTTTTCCGAGTACAGGCCTTTCCTCTTGTTGCGGTCGTCGGGCTGACCGTCCACGTATCGCCTGGAGGAGCCAGCCTCACCGCGGTCTCGAGGCGGATCTTTCTTCTTCGCCTCGCCGGGAGCTGACTTGGCAGGGCCGGGTAGCCGGACTGGCGCCTTCAAGGCGGAGTCGGCTGTGGCATACTTCTCAGCGATATCTAGGAGGTAGGCCATGTTGTCCGGCTCCGCCCGCATGAGCTTGTGCTTGAGCATGGTGTCGCCGCGGCAGCCGTCAGTGAAGTAACGGATGGCCTCGCGCTCATCGATGCCCTCGTAGGAGTTGCGCAGCTCGGACCAGCGGGTGAGGTAGTCGCGGTCGGACTCCTTTTCTTCTTGGGTGCAGGGCTGCAAGTGACGCGGGCGACCCGGGCGCTTGTAGGTGCTGTTGAAGTTTTCGACGAAGACTTCCTAGAAGTCCAGCCAGGTGTTGATGCTGCCGTCCGGCATGCTGTTCAGCCAGGTGCGATCCGTGCCCACCAGCATGAGTGGTACGTAGCGCACGGCCACCCGCCTATTGCCGCCGGCTATGCCAACCGCAGTGAGGTAGTCCAACAGCCAATCTTCCGGCTTGGCGGAGCCGTTGTACTTGGGCGTCTCCCGGGGGAGGTAGAAGCGAGGCGGGAATGGCTCCTTCCGGATGTGGGGGCCGAAGCAGTTGTGACCGTGGCAGTCCTCTTCTTCGATGGCGCGCGAGGCGGTCACCTTGTTGATGCGGCCGCGCGCGTCGATATCGGGTTCCGGCCCCAGAGGGCCTAGCCGGCTACCGACGGGCGCCTTGCCGCCAGCCCGAGTCGGCTCAGGGTTGGCCTTCCCTTTCCCGGTCCGTGCTCTATTGCGGTCCTGATTGCCATCTTGTCGGGTGTCGGCGTGGCGAGTGCAGTCGCCGGTATCTCGGCCGTCCTCTCGCCGACCACCAGCATGATGGGTGCGGTCGTGCTCGTCGGGGCAGCGCTTGTCCTTGCCCGAGTTGACGCTTTTCTCAGGTCCGCCGGAGGCCCGTTGCTTGTTGCCGGCTGGCGAGGAGGCCCCTCTGGACTTGCTGGCCTCCGGGTAGGGGTAGCGTCAGCGTCCGACGCAGCCTACATCCGGTTGGTGGCGTCGAGGAGCTGCTGGACTCGCAAGCACTGAGCGGCCAGCTCGTCGCCCTGGAGGTTATCAAGCTCGCGCGAGGCAGCTTGGGCCATGCGCATGTTTCTGGCGGGGCTGTCGTAGACGGGCATGACGAAGCTCGGCCGGATGGGATCCTCGTCCAGCCGGGCACCGAGCGTACCTCCCTTGCGGCGGATCTCCTGCAACCCGCTGAGGTGGTCGCTGGCCGGGGTGATGTTGTGGGCGGAGTCGTACTCGCGCATCCTGGCGGCGAGGCGGCGTTTGGTGCCGGTGACCTCGATGGCGCTGTCGACGAGGCGCTGGCGCTGCGCCTCCAGTTCTGCGGCAGCAACGGCCGGGTCGATGTTGACGTTGAGGGGCGTGCGGAGCGCATCGATGGTCGCTTGGAGCGAGCCGTCCTCCGCCGTGGAAGACGTGATTCCATGCTCGCGGCGAGTGGTGCGCCCGTCCGCGTCGTGGTGAAGACCTCCACGTAGACGCGGGACTCATCGCTGGATTCGGAGCGGACGGACAAAGTGTCCGGACAAGGAAGTACGGTGTCAGGATACTCACTAGGGACAACGTCGATGTAGACGCGATGGCTGCCGAAGTGGACGATGGAGCCTCCGCCTGTGGGAGGGACGTCCGCGAAGCAGGCGGCGTTGTCCATGATGCAGTCGAAGGCGCCGAGCGTCAGGATAAGGCCTGACGCGACACGCTGGCCGGAAGCGGTGAGGGGTCCCGTGCAGAACGTGACCTCGGTTGCCGCGCTATGCCCAATGGTGGGCGCCAAATGCCGTGGTATTATGCACGGCATATGTCACTGGGGGTGACTTCTTGCATGGGGACACAGGTGGCGTGCGACGGCGTGTGCACGGGATTGGATACGAGCAAGGTGAACACCAAGACGTACCCAGGTTCGGGGCCCTCGTGAGGAGGTAACACCCCTACTCCTGCCTAGCTGTGGTATAACGTGGTCACAAAGTGTTACAAAGGTGCTCCTGGAGCTGTATCGAGCGTTCTCTTCCTGCTAGAAGGTGAGGTGAGTCTCTTGGGGGAACTTGGATCCAACCCTTGCTACGAGGGATCCGGCTCTCCTTTTATAGGCAGAGCAGCCGGTTACAGAGGCGGCTACCCGGCGTCGGGTAGCGGAGACAGGCCGCCGGTGAGGACGTGGCCATGGTGGGAGGCCACGCCAGCGTGCGTGATGATGGCCTGCTCTCCATGTCTTGTCAATCGCAGGGCACGCGGTACGGCCCACGTGAGCCGACGTCACCTTTGACTTCGGTGGCGCGGAACAGTGCTGGGTCTACGCTCCCCTTGTCCTTTAGTCCTTGGATGCCTACGAAGGGGATCCAAGGTGCCAGCGAGGCGGGCGACCGGCAGCCGACGCCGGCTCGGAGGGTGAACCCGGAAGATTCCCCTGGCTTGTGGTTACCCGGGGAGAATATCCCCGACAAAGTCTTTATGTTTTGCAAAACCTTTATAGATAATAACCTGTTTGATAGACCTTTTAAACTTAGGTGCTTTCCTGCGATTGAGAAACTTGAAAGGTTGGGTCCAAACTTCATATTTTTATACCGTAGCTTGAGGATACTCCTTGTTTAAACCATTAGCTCCATTTGATACAAAACCCGATAGGAGATAGACCCGGAGATTCCGCTAAAAAAGGATAATTTAGATTATCAAGTTTTGTGCGGATAATTCCATCATAGTCCAGTGTATGCTATGATCTCTGCCATAGGAATGAACTGTGGGTGCGTGTTGACAGATCGTGAACATTTGGAATGGTCGCTAAGACTGATGATCTGTATCCACCGTAAATCAGGTTTTCTTCTCAACCAAGATGGAAGAGAACACTCGCATTAAAGGAGCGCGCGGCAGTCATACTTGATGACATTGGTCATACTTGATGACATTGAGACGCCTCGCTCAGGTTGATCACTGGATGACAGAAAATGTTGCCTGATGCAAATGTTTTGTCATAGACTATGTCATGCAAGGGGAATCATTCACCTTCATGAATTCATGATTACGTTGAAGAATCAAGAAGATGAAACGAATCACTGGGAAGTCATCAATGATGATGGTATATATATGATATGCAAGTTATGAATGTTTTACCTAAACAAGCACTTGCAGTAGTGACTAAGATTTGATACTAGTCATGTTTTATGAAAACAAGATTTTCTGCTTAAGTAGCTTGGAAGGATGAAGAGACAATGAATGTGTTGATAATGGCAGGCAATATGTTGTGAATATGTTGTGATGGCCATAGGCACTCTCTCTGCATCTACCATTTAGATTAAATTTGATTTGAACAAATTCCATTAGATCGCTTTTTAGCATGACCATTATAAGTGTGTCTTGCCTCTAGCGAGACAATTATTCATATTTGTTAGTGACAAATCGTTGTCCTACATTTATGAGTGATATCTTTAATGATCATACACCGATTATGAATGGAATTTTGTTATTTGAATCAAGATAGTAGTAGCTCTCACATTTATAACATTAATGCCAAAGATACAAACTTAATAATGACACCATATTATTATGGCACTAACGTTTTAAGTCATGTCAATGTTATATGCATTAGAAGCTTCATTCAGATGGATCTCCAAGTCTTTAGATTTCGATCTTATGACACTTGCAAAATAACTGAGACACCGTTCTGTGAAAACGGATATCTAACTTGTTGAGAATCATACATATCAATGTGTGTGAATCAATGAAGTACTTCAAAGTGTAGTGGAAATCATTATTTTGTAAACTTCAACAATGATTTGAGTAGATATGGGCATATCCACTTAATGAAATGCTGGTCTGAAAAGTTTGATAAGATCAAACAAGTTCGGAGTGAAGTAAGAGAGATAAACTTAACAAGAAAATCAAATTCCCGCGATACAGATCGAGGAAACAATGATTTGAGTTATGAGTTTGGCATATCATTGGAAGACTTGTGAAAAGAGTTCCACAAATTACGCCGTATGGAACACCACAATGTTATGGTGTGTTAGAACGTCGTAATCACACGCTATTAGATTGTGTGTGATTAATAAAATCTCTTATCGAATTTTGTAGAGTCGTATGGTAGGAACAAAACATTCACTTTAGATAATATGGAAACCATCTAAATCCATGGAGGCAATACCATATGAGTCATGGCATGGCTTTTAGCCTAGATTGTGATTTAGGTGTTTTAGTGTTTCGATACAATCAAACCTAAAATGGATAAATTCATCTTTGTAGTGTATCTAAGAAATCAGTTGGATACATGTCTCACGACAGAGGCAAAATCGTTGTCGAAATATACCTTACTAAAGAAATAGTTTCTTGTCCGAAGGTATAAGTGGGAAAGAAAGTAGAGCAAGACGGAGTTAATGAACTTCCTCTCCAGACATCAGAGTGGCGCAACGGAAACCGTTCCGGTACCGTCCTCCACAACTGGAAGGAAGCTGATGATAAGTGATCATGATGCTCCGAGCTCATACTAAGGTCGTAGGGGTTTGAGAATGTGTTCCACACTGTGTGGTACGACAATCTTGTTATGAACGTCATGTTGATGGAACATGACAAACCTACGGACTACGAAAAAGTGATGGTGAACCTAAGTCCGAGAAATGGCTATGAGCCATATATATAATCCGAGATAAAATCCATGCACAATTACTGATGTAGGTTGGTCCCGATTTTTCACGGATTTGGGCGGAGGGAACGATGATCACAAAGAACACGGGATGAACTCAAGAACACAAAGAGGGGAAATCAACAAAACAAGGATAACTAGCAAGTAGCAACTCAGCAAGATTCAATTGGTAACAAATCCCCGAGGGTAGCCCCCAATTCTCCTCTCCCAAGCACTCCTTACTCTTAGGATTGTTTGTCCAATCCAACCAATCCAATCTAGTCACCACAAGATGGAAGATTAGTAAGTAATCGCAACTACAAGCGGAGCCTTGGTATCCACGAGGGGATCTTCTCCACAAGGGGAGGCCTTGGTTCATCTCCACAAGGGAGGCCTTGATTCATCTCCATAGGAGGAAAGAGACACTTTGAGAAGAAGGAGCAAGGCTCCACTTTAGTTCCCAAATCTTTGTCTAACCCAAACCCTAGGCAGCAAAGGGGTATTTATAGTCTGGGTACAAAACGGGGAAAAGTCACGTTGATAAGTGGGGACGCGCGTGAGTTGGAAGGAGATCCGCCATGGATCCGGTTTAAACCGGACTGGAGGCCGGTTGCGTCGGTTGCTGGTCCGGCCCTGGGGCCGCTTTAGGCCGGCCGGGGGTCCGGAAGTCTCGGGGTGCAGGCCGGCCTTGGGATCGGTTCTGGCCGGCTGAGCGACCGGTTGCTTTGGGCTGTGGTCCGGCCTTGAGACCGGTTTTGACCGGCTGAAAAACCGGTCGAGCTGTCGGCTCCTTCTTCCTCTCCTTCGTCTTGCGTCATCTCTTGGCCATCTTCTTGGGTCTTCTCTTGGTCATCTTCTCCACTCCATTGTGGGTCGTCATCAAGCTGGTTCCTGAGTATGCACAAAGTTTCCGTATGAAGTAGCAACCCATTCAAAGGAGTGTCGAGGTCACACATAGCTAGGAGTGAATTCACCTTATCATGGAGAGCTTTGACTCTTGCTCTTGTCATTGGGCCACTTGTTGTAGGAGCCGTAGGTTGGGCTACATCAATTACCAAGTAAAGACTTGGGTAAATCTTCTTGATGGGCTCCAAGCCGTTGAGAGTAAATGGAATTTTATGACAAAATAGACACTGACGGAAAGGCAACTGTTTATTAGGATCGATTTGTCGTAAAACAGTTTCAACAAATTCAAAAGTTGACCACAACGAGAATTTGTCTCAAGTGGCGATGCCTAATTAAGTCTATTTAGGATTGTTTTAGCAATTACTATAATTTCGAATTGAGAAATTGATAGATGGATAAAGAAGCCATGTTTCTTAATGGTAGCATTAAGAAAAGAGTTGTAACTAGTACAATGAGATGGTTTGTTGATCCTAAGGATGCTAGACACGTGTGCAAACTTCAGTTGTCCATTCATGGGTTGAAGTAAGCATATCGGAGCTGGAATCTTCACTTTGATAATGTGATCAAAGGATTTTGGAGTCGTCCAAAATAGTTGAAGAAACCTGCATTTATAAAGAAGTGAGTGGGAGCTAAGTAGCTTTTCTTGATCTTATATGTGAATGGCATAATTGAGTGGGAGCTAAAAGGAAATTCCCTTGTATTATATGCGGAAGGCATATTTGAGTGGGAGCTAGGTGTCATTCCAAATTTCATATGTAATGACATATTGAGAATGATACAGATCCTCTAGCAAAGTATAAATGATTATTTAAGTGATTAAATTTTCTATGAGTGAAGTTAAGAGTATTAGGCTTTAAATCTATAATTCGTATAGATCATAAGGGGCTTAATAACAGTAGGTCGGAATATTGTCCTACGTTAAGATTTTGAAATGTTTCAGAATATAACAAGCGAAGAAAAGTTCTTACTTGTATGACTGGATAAAAATATTAAAGTTTATCTTGGCATTTCAGCGATAGCTATTGGAAGAAAAGGGTGTCCGACATCCTCTATGCCTTAGCCATAGATTCTGTCAGACTGAAAGCTCGACTTGGTGTGACCCAAGTTCTTGGTTGAAGAACGGGTTCTAGAGTGATCCCTGGATGGATCAATGTACAAACGTTAAGTATATCCTTCACTGTCTAAAGAGAAATGAGGATATGTTTTCTGGTATAGGGTGAGAGTGAAGAGACAACTTGCCGTAAAAGGGTTACGATGATGCAAGTTATGACACTGACCCATACGGCTAGAAATCTCATACAGAAGAAGTCCTTTGTTTTGAAGAAAGGGTTAGATTGCGAAGTTGCATATGAATGCACTATCGTAGAAGGGTTAGCTTGCGAAATTGCATATGAATGCACTGTCGCATGATCTACATAGGTATAGAAATATATGGCTATTTCGGAAGTAGCAAGTGTGATTGGACTGTGTTGTTTTCCCGCGCATGACTGGTTTCGCTTAATAGATCACTTAGACTTTTAAGGCTCATGCTATGCAAAATTTTGAGTCTCACTCCATCGACAAAGCATATATTTCACCATTATCATATGATACGGGATGATGTCAAACTAGGTGACATAGAAGTGTTGCAAAGCACATACAGATCTAGATCTCTTGACTTGCTTCCTCTTCCACGAGACAAGCGTGCACCAATATTGCTATAGGTGTTAAGCTTTTACCAAGTTGTAAACTAGATTGAATTGTACTCTAGTGCAAGTGGAAGACTGAAGGAGATATGCCCTAGAGGCAATTAATAAAGTGATTTTATTTGTCATATCTCTATTGTTCATAATACGTTTTAATACCATGCTATAACTGTATTATGCGGAAACATTAATACACGTGTGGTATGAAAACAACCAGGTCCCTAGTAGCCTCTATTTAACTAGTTCGTTGGGTAACAGATGATCAAGGTTTCCTGATCATGGACAATGACATCGGTTAACAATGGAGTCATATCATTAGGTGAATGATTTGATGGACATACCCAAAATATAGAAACGTAGTATTCATACCATCGACCGTGAGATCATATCAAATCTCTGCTTCTGAAAGATACGGCTGATCGCATCAAACGACATGACTTATATAGCGTGACAATAAAGGTGACCCTTTCGGGTATCGGAAGGAAGCAGTAGAAGCGAGTGATCAAGAGCGGGAATTGTCAATCCACATAGCAGGATAGATACTCTGGGCCCACTCGGTGAGATTACATCAATGAGCTTGCAAGCATGTGACTAGATCACGGGATGTAATATCATAGACGAGTAAAGATCGATTTGTCGGTGACGAAGTCATGCTAGGTAATCATGATACCGGAGAACGACGCTCAGACAATCTAAGTATCGCTAGGCAAGAGGATGAGACTGGACGTCTAAAGGTTCAAACGATAAAAGATATTCGTGGACGCATAGGGGCTATCATGGGTATCCAGATCCCGCTGTTAGTCATTGATCGGAGAGCGTGTCTCGATCATGTCTGGAGTGATCCCGAACCGTGGGGTAACACACTTAAGGGTGGGTGACGATTAGATTGGATTTAGAGAGAAAAGAAACCGGGAACTCCGGAAGTGTTCTGGGACTTGTCCGATGTTGATCGGAGGCAACGAAATATATTTCGGAGCCCGAATGGATTAAATAATATGTATTTAATATTAATAAGTGTTATTAATGATTAAATATATTTTTTATTTAATTAAATTCGAATTTTAAAAGGCATTAAACCTAAATGGGCCTTAGAGACCCATTAAGGGTAAATCCCAAAAAGGAAAAAAAAAAGGAGGGCCAGCCGCCCGGCCCACCTAGGTGGCCGGCTGCCTCCTTGGCCGGCGGGTGGCCATGTGGGGTTTAGTCCCACATGGTCTAGCCAAGGGAGATGGCCTCCCTCCTTCTCCTTTAAATAGGGGACCCCATGCCTTGGAAATTCACACCAATTCTCCCTCTTCTTCTCTCCTACCTTCAGCGTGGTTCCGTTTTTGTAGCTGCGTATGGGGAGGGAAGTCTCTGTACTATACGCACACCACCGTGCTGCTAGATCCACTCTTCCACTTCCGCTGCTCTGCTGGATCTGGAGCCCGGAGGTCATCATCCACACTGTATGTGTGTGGAACCGCGAGGCACCATTGTTTGGTGCTGGGAGCTGTCTTCTTCCACTACACGACCCTGAGGTCGGCGCCGTCGTCTCCACCGACAACGTTTGTGCGGGAACGTAATCCCGCTTCCGGTCTACAAGGGTATGTATTCTGATCTCCTCCGTATTAGTATATCTGCATAGTATAGATCCTGGCTAGTTTATGGTTATCGTCGGTAGGAATTTTTTTATTTTATGTCTACGATTCCCCATCAGGTCCTTCCGTCCCTATAGGGAAATATGGACCGGACCAGCTGGTTTCGTGAGGCGCGTTATTTTTTGTTAGAATACTCGATTATTAATTTGCTATGGTCTTGTATAATTGAAACACGCATTTAACACACAAAAGTCTAAATCTAAATGCCCTAAAGTGTGTTTTTAATCGAATGTGTATTACTCTCTTTGATCTTAAATATGTGTCGATGGTGGACCTATTGAATTTGTACCACGACATTTTTAACGGATAGGAGAGAGTATTTTTTTACTCTTATGCTTTACAAATCATGTCAATCGAAGTCTCTAAAGTATTTTTGTACTCATTTAGACAAATTGAGTCATCAGATTTTTTTTGCATTATATAATTTGTACACCGAATTCTATGCATGATATTCCAAAATAATACAGTTGCACCATATTTCAAAAAATATTTGCATTGCACTATATGGACGACATGAGACGCTGGTTGCCGAAGGTGCCCGACCTCCAAATTGAACGACTTGAGGCTCCGGGGGAGCCCATAGACAACCACCGCCACCAGGAGGCCGTAGAGGCACTACATCTGGAGGGAAAAGCCACGTCGGGAAGCTAGCCAATCGGTAGTCGTAAAGCCACTGTCGAGCTCCTCGTCATAGTATCGCTCGCTACTAGGGTTCGAGTCCCAGACTCCCCTGGCCCCTCACGGTTGGTTCTTCTTAAAAAAAAATCAACAGGGGCTAGTCCCTGTTGGTATCTTGTTTTAGTACCACTCGCTACAACCGTCCCCCGAGTTGCCACCGTCACCCAAGTTGTCGGTGTTGGTCGCTTGGAATTTGCCCACCGATGGTGGCGTCCGATAGGAGAGAGGTTAAAAAGGAGGAAGTAGATAGGCCGGATCGGGACCATCTCCGATTTCGCCCTACGAGCCGACGTGAGTTCTCCAAGAGACCTTATCTTGTTTTCCAAATATGCTCAAATCACCAAAAGCGTATACATTTTTTTCTAGAATTTAATGAGCAGTTTTTGTTGAACCAAGGGAAATTATATTATTTTGCTTTGGCGCGACTATGGCAAAGATGGCCCCCATCACATCCGGGAATCAGATAATCTCAGTGTCACATGGAGAGAGTGACCAACTCAGATACTCTATTCTTAATCAAAGACAGCACAAGCACTGCATTTCTGTCTCTACACTCTACACCAACCCACTTCCTATAAGAAAACCACCCCTCTTCATCTTCTCCTTGCCATCTTTTTGTTGTCAATATCTTGATTCAGAAAAGGACTACCCGAGGATACATATGTAGAAAAAGCAAGACCCAGCATTACATATTCCCCAAAGCGCCTCTGAAAACTCCACTTGCATGTTAGCAGAGTCTGTCAGGAGCTCAGATCATCCACCAACTTCCTTTGGACCCTCTCCCTCTATCCATCTCTCACCCCGGCTCCTCCTTTCCTGCTCCAGATTTGATCAATTGACCACCCAGGATTCTCCGAGAGCATCTGCGTCCCTTGGGCATTTAGCCATTTGGCAGCTTGGGCTTTTCTGTGAGGTGTGGGTGGTGGCGCTGCCATACCCTTTGTGTTCCTGCTTCCATCCCCATCATTGCAGCCTTTTTACATCTCCTCTTTGCCATGCTGCTTCTTTAAAGCTGTTGTGGGAATAGCCGAAAAGATGGGCTGTGTTCTTGAGGTGGATGTGGATGGTGAAGGTGTTTTCTTTGTTGATAAGGTAACCGCCTCTTCTTCTTCCTCCTTCGAAACTACCCTTCTTGCTTGTTCTTCTTCTTCTTCCAAGGTCTCTCTTGCTTTGATCTGTGCTCTTTGTGTAGTTTATTTCTGCGTTTTCCTTTCCCAGGTTGGTAGATAGCTGTCTACAGTTCACTGTCTCTTCTCTCTTGGCCTTACTGCTCTGCTGGTTTCTAGTGTGTAGCAATGCCTAGCGGTCTATAGGGGATGATGAGTGAAGCTTTGCCATATCCTGGTGGAATTGTACCTGTTTTGATTGTAGCTCGTGTTGCTTCCTCTGTCTAAATCGTCTCAGGTAGGTACGAATAGAACCCAAAATTTTGGCGATACCGGTGTTCCAGAGTTTTGGCATTTACCTTGTGACATTTCTCCCAATTTTGGTCTCTTCCATCGTCTCCTTTTCGACTTCCCCAGTTCCCAGCTGGTTTCCCCTCCATCTCCAGCCCATCTCCGGTTTTGGGGGCAAGTGTATCATGTCACTTCCTGCTGGTTCCGTTAGCATCTCAGAGTTTCTAGTTCTTGTTCTTTCTGCCGAGAATCCCATCTCTGATTTTGTCCATGGACTAAAATCTCTGGACCCTCTGTCCTCTCACCCCATCTACTTGCTGTAATTTTTCTCTCGGACTCTTCTCTAGCCTGTCTATTCACTGCCGTGAATCCCATCGCCTTAATTGAATCCTCATTCTCTCCGGCAATTCCACTACCTTTTTTACGTCAGACTAATCCCATCTGTTTCTTCGCCTTCGGAAGGCGTCGCGATCTTCTTCCAATTTAAGCGCAATGAGTGTGGGATCCATTCCATTGAATTGCAGAGCCTTTTAATGGCCGCACAGTTTAACTGTGTCGATTTCTCTATCGCCATCACTGGGCGAGCCACCAGCTCTGGCTCGCCATTGCCGGTCCTTCTCCTTCTCCTCCCACCTTAATGGCGAGACTGTAGTGCTACTGTCCGTGGCCTTTTCTGGGGCCTGCTCGTTTGGGGCACAATTAATTGTTTTCTTGTGCTTGTGCTCTCGCGTCGTTCCGTTCCTTTGCCCCCCGCTGCGAACGTACGTTTATGGCTTCATAGCTACTGTACACCTCATCCTCCTCTCCTTTATTCTCCCAAGCTTTCATGGCGTTTGGTGGCAAAAACGGCCGGTAGCTTCTCGTCATTAAAAGATTAGATTGTTCTCTGGAAAAGACCTGATCTTTCTGTTGGCGTCCGCATTAATTTGGCATCCTGAGTGGGTGGGGATTAGCACGGTGTCCTTGGATTCTTGTACTGCTAGTACTAATCTGTGTGTGGTGTGCTTCTTCAATGGCATGAGATGGAGAGTTTGTTCTAATTTGTTCTCGGATAATTCGCAGGAAATTCTTGCGTCGTTCAGTGGTAAGATCAAGGATTTAGTCGACGAGAGGCTGGTCGGAGCTCCGGCGTCCGCAAGGCGGCCTCGTCGCAGAGTAGCTCTGCACGGCTTCCCCGGTGGCATCCAGGCGTTCGAGCTCGTCGCGAGGTTCTGCTACACCGGCGGCAGCGGTCTAGCGGTGACCGCGGCCAACGCTTGCGCTCTGCGGTGCGCTGCTCAGTTCATGGAGATGGCGGACGCGCCCGCGTCGACCAAGCCGAGCCTGGTCAAGATGACGGAGAAGATCCTAGAGGAGATGCCACACTGGCCGTGGCAGAGCGTCGTCGACGCCGTGAAGGAGTGCCAGCACCTGTTCCCGCTCTCGGAGTCCACCGGCGTGTTCGACAGGGTCATCGGCGCGCTTCTGTCCCAGATGGCCGTCACGGGCGACGCCACCCCGACGAGCTCCTCGCCTGAGAGCTCGGCGTTCCGGTTCTCGTGCGACACCAAAAGCAGCAGCCTCAGCATGCGCCGCACCTGGTGGTTCGAGGACCTCGTCATCCTCAGCCCCGGCATGGTGGAGCGCGTTGCCAAGGCGCTCCTGGCCAGAGGCGCCGACCACGGCATCATCGCCCGGTTCATCTTCTACTACCTCAAGTGCCGCATCGCCGGTGCGAACGCAGAGGACAAGAAGGCGATGCTGGAGGCAGCGATCGCCGTCATCACGGACCTCGACCAGAGCTCGGTTTCCTGCAAGGGCCTCTTCGGCATCCTGAGGATCGCCTCCCCGCTCAAGCTGGCCGGCGCTTGCCAGGATACGCTCGTCGATATGATTGGACGCAAGCTGGACCACGCGACGCTGGACAACTTGCTCGTCCCGGCGCCGTCCGGAACGAGCAGCCTTTACGACGTGAGCCTGGTGCTCATGTTCTTGGAGGCTTTCATGCGCAGCCATAGCGGCGGCGCGCCCGAGGAGCCGCCGAAGCTGAAGAAGGTGGGAGCGCTCATGGACTTGTACCTGGCCGAGGTCGCGCCGGACCCGTCGCTCCGGCCGGCGAGGTTCGTCGAGCTGGCCACCGCGCTGCCCGCGGCCGCGAGGGACTGCCACGACGCGCTCTACCGCGCCATCGATGTCTACTTCCATGTACATTCTCCGCCGAATTCTCAGAGATGTTCGTCTGGACACTGTTCTTGTTCTGTCAGAATTCTGCAGTGCATCGCATTAACTGCTCAAGCTGAAACATACTCTGCCCCGTTCATTCATTGTCGCAGGTTCACGGTCGCCTGACCGACGACGAGAAGATGAAGATCTGCAAGGGCATCAACTACGAGAAGCTGTCGCCGGAGTGCTGCAAGCACCTCGCGACGAACGCCGGCTTCCCAACGAGGGCGGCGGTGCAGGCGCTGGCTTCCCAGCACACCGTGCTCAAGGGCATTATCCGCCACTCTGGCCCTCTGAAACCAGCATCGTCCCCTCCACCTCAGGCGACGGGGAAGTACACCCACCCCGATAGCTACAACTACATCGACGGCGACGACAACAACGGCCAGGTCGTCCTGTACGCCAGCAGGCTGGAGTTGTCGCTGGAGAACCAGAACCTCAAGTCGCTCCTGGACGGGATGCACTGGCGGGTGATGGAGCTGGAGAAGGTGTGCAGCCGGATGAAGACGCAGATGACCAAGATGAAGGCCTCCAGGAGAGGAGGCGCCGCCGCGAGATCACTCCCCAGGATGTGTTCTTGAATCATCCATCTCATTTCACTCTGTCACGCAACTGCACAGTAGTGATTGTACATAGGGCTAGATGCAGCTGCAGGTTTCAGCATCCCTGCATCCTCCAGTTTCTGTTCTTTTTGCTTCACTTTTGGCAAATTTCTCCTGTGTATCAGTTCTTGGTGATTAATCTGATGTGAGTGGAGATTATGTGGGGAATCTGTTCTTGTTGCAACTTGTGAATAGATAACTAACTGCCTATTTCAGAAATGTAAGTAAGATTCCGAGTACAACTGCTCCATTATTTTTATAGTGTACTGACTATGCTATGACCATGTATTGCAACCTAGAAAAACATTTCAGGTCATGGCATCGATAGATCAAGAAGGAATAAACAAATCCTCTGAGATCTCATGGTTAAGCTACTAGTTAACCCTCCAAGAACGTGCGGTGTAAAGCGTGATCAAGCAAAAAGAACATGACATCATGGTGGCCTAGGTCAGGGGAACAGTTGACTTGTAAACTGTAAATAAACCTAGTTAAATTGCTGTTACAGTGTTTAGAAAGCAAGCACAGCTCTGAAAGCGTGATATGGTTTAAGTGGTAAAGAAGATGCATGGGCCATTGGGTTTCTTTCTACCTTGGCATTGGCAGCGACTTTTTGCTTGAGCTTTTCGGATGCTCTTTGAGAGACTAAAACAAGATTTGAACGAGGAGTCGAGGAGTATGGAGTGTCCAACCTCCCGCATCTGGTGATCTAGTCATGCTTGCAATTACACGAGAATAACTCAATAGATTCTAGTAGCTCACCTTGTGCTGGTGTGCCTCACATGTAAACCAAATTGATTTTTGGACCCTCAGTTGGGACTTGGGAGTACCATATTCTTGGATTTAAATATAGCGAGAACAAACATGCCACCATGGACTCTGTTGTACGATCGATACCATATAATGAGTCCACTCCCAACATTTGTACAAGGTATACTGTAGAAATTGGCATTTTTTTTGTAGGATTTATTGTGCATTCTATGTGTTCAGTCTTGTGTGATTCACAAGTTTGGTTCCGTTGCAAGAGGTTATGGAGGTTTAAAGTTAGCTCTCTAAGTAAAGTATCCATTTAGTTCCTTGTTGAGAGGTTCGGTGACATAATTTAACTAAATAATTCAGTCATGAGGACACAAGATTTTCTTATTCTTTTGAAGAAGAGACAATTGGACATCTATTTTTTTTACCGGGCAATGGCATGAGTTGTTTTATTTGGCGTTTAATATTACGCCTCCTTCCACACATTGCTGATTTATATGTAAGTGTATGTATGTGTTGTCGAGTAATCCACATAATGTTTACACCACAAAGAGCAGATGTAGCTTTGCGCCAATAGTCTATAGTGGTTTTCCTGGCAATTTAACTCCTGGTTTGCTCTCACGCGTCCATTAGGTTTCGTAGTACTTTGGTCATTTACTTGTGACTTGTCACACTTGTAGATTAGATTAAGTTCTGGCGATTTTTGGGATTGTAATAAACTATATAATATTTATCATATTTTATTCATCGTTGTTGCATAGGCTGGGTCTAAACACACCAGAGGGCTTCTATATTCTGGTGAGAGTTTTAGTTTTCTTTTAAGAAAATCAACTACTCACAACTAAAAAGATTGGAGGGCTTATATATTCTGTCACTACAGTGAACCCAATTTTGTTAAAAAATAGAAATGTGTGTCTTTAAATGTATTGGGTAACTATTAAATTGACTCTGTGTGAGGAAATCATATTTGGAAGTTTTGTAAATTGAATGGTAATAAGGAAAGCTCACATAAATTTGAACATTCCCATGAAGTTTGAGACTTTTAATTTTTAAATATGGTTTCATTCCCTTAAATACTTTTAATTTTTCATCGCATTCAATATTTACAAAAAAAATAGACTCTGACTATTTTAAAACTATTATACATTTAGATTCTTTGTACAGAATTATTCATGGGTTTTCAAATCACCTCTTTCTTGGTTGTTTTCTAATATATTTTATTTTGGTAATTAGTCGTCAGCCTTTTTTTGGTACTGGCGAGGGGATCGTCATGGGGTTGGATAGGGTGGCAGGATCAAAGATTCTCGTCACCAAGTCATGACAAGGTTCCTTTTTATGTAGGATCTCGCACAGGTCATCGGCACAATCACCACGGTCAAAAAGGCTGCCCATCTTTTACGAGTTACGACCCATCCCTGCATGCATGGACCTCTTCCACCATGGGCCACAGCAGTGAGACCAGAGCAGACATGTAGCAGAGCCAAGGTGGTCTACCAGTGCCAGGTGCCGCCATCATTTGATTTCCTCCGTGCACCAGAACGTGTTAATCGGACCAGTCGCCCTCGTAATACTAGCCGTAGGCATGGTCGGCGTAACAGAAATCTAACAGAAACGGTGAGTGGTTTCGAAACATTCTACTACTCCACGGTATTGTATTGTGTGGGGGCGAGTCTAGCTTACGGTCACCCGGGCCACGGGCAAAATTCCGACATGTACTGTAGCACTGTCAGAACGGATGAAAAGAAGAACAGGAAAGGGGAGGAGGGAAGAAGAAGAGAGGAGGGAGGAGCACTGCCGCTCGGCTGGAGAGGAGGGAGGAGCACCTCCGTCACCACCTCTATTTCCCCGTCGAGCCACCGCCGAAGAAGAGGGAGGAGCACCGCCGTCACCACCTCTATTCCCCCCGCCGCCCGCACCGGCCGAACCGCCGGCCTCCCCGCCCGCGGCCGGCGTGCTGCCACGGCGCCTCGCCGCCCCTCCCTGCCCCGATCTCCCCCCCCCCCCCACCGATCCACCGCCGCCGAGACCATCCCTCTAAGCCCTCCCGACTTCTTCTCCGACGACGGCGAACTTGCACCCCACCCCTCATCGTTAAGATTCTTCCTCGCCTTCGCAGCGCCGCCGCTCCGCGTCGAGCACCGCTTCCGGCGAGGTCCAGACGCGGCGTCACCGGCTCCGGCTCGCGGGATGGTCGCCGGCCTCCGGTCTACATCGCCGGTTCTCTCTCTTCTCCAGCTGCGGCGTCACCGGCTCCGGCGAGGAGGACGGCCAACTCGGGCTCTCTCTCTGTTTTTCTATCGGGTTGGGGAATAGTACGCGAGAGCCAAGGAAGAAGAAGATATGACCAGGGAATGATAAGCTGGCCCCGGCAGTAATTGGTTGGTTCGTTTACGCGTACGCTTTGATCGTGGCCACGGTTTCGCGTGGAAGAGCCGGTTCGCACATTTTGCTATGTGGATGTACTCCGTATATTGATACGACCTACACCTAGATACATGCAAAGTTTTAAAAATGATAAAATTTCAGTACTCGACTCTCCCTCGTATTTGTAGGCATATCTTGCCATGGGCATCTCGGCCCGGCCCGAAAAGAATGGGACTGGCCATGCCATACGGTTGTGCTCGCGCCTGAATTTCGAACCCGGCGGTCAGGCCGGGTTTGAGCTTACCAAAATCGTGATTTAGCCGATATCGAGCCTAACCGGTCAGGTCTAGTTGGGTCGGAGTTAGGCTTGTTACGGCCCAACAGTCGTGTCGGGCTAGGATCGCGTCTAATTTCTACGGCTCGATGGAGGGGTTGGGCTCGGGCCTGTATTTGCCGCATCGGCCTTTTTTTGGCCCAGCCCGAGAAATGGCAACCTGTAGTCGTAGGCATGCACGGATGCAAAGATTTCCTCTCTTTTTTCTCACAAATATAGTTCCTCTTCTTGTATCGTTGCCTCCGATGAAGCGAAAAGTAATTTTGACACCCGGACACTAGCTAGTGTTCCCATTACAAAAATCGAAATAAAATTAGGACTCTAAAGTTCGAGAAAAAACATACAGATACATGAATGTATGTATGAATAATTTCCAACGAAATGTATTTTCAAGTCGATCGTCCGACCTGCACAGTGACGAGCTGTCTCGTCCTCGGATAACCAGATCATTTGTACGTGGACGTGTCGGCGTTCCTGTACTAGATAGATCCAATCACGCACGTATGTACGTCCAAATTCCGTATGTGGATCAATCGTCCGGTTGTGCAGCAGAGATAATAAAGTCTCCGTGTATGCAACAAAACAGCGGCACAGACGGAACAGAACCGAGTTCCAGCGCTGTAGCAGCATTAAATTGGCCCTGTTCATCCGTGCAGCCGACGTACGTGGCCCATGACGGATCGCGTGGCTCGTACGTACGTGTCCATTGGCCGACTTACGTACGTACGTACGATTAGCAGTAGCAGGTCGTTCGTGCGTGCACGATGGATATACGGGTTCGGTGGATGGATCATCACGGACCGCCAGTGCATGATCCGCGTACGTACCACTACCACCACCAACCGGGGTGGCAGTGTGGTCGACTGCTGCGCCCGCCCATCCACCGGACTGATAGATGCTGCCATGCTGGAGCGATCACTACGGGCCTGGTGGAAATATATATAGGATAAACATGGAATCGAACACGTACAAAATGATTGATTCAAGGGAGAACAACTTTTTTTTTTGTTCAGTGAGTGGTCATGCTCAATGAAAAACCCGAAATAGGCCCTAAACCAGGTACTTCCAAAATCTGGATATTCATGTCCATAGGGGATTGTCTCTTTGTTCAACTGACTTGTGCTTCGTCTCTGACTCTAGGCATGTCGACATCGAGACGACTCCGAGGGATGAAAACGGATTTTTTCTGACTTTTTCGCTGAAAAATAGAAATGGAATGAGAACACGGAAACAAAAGCTTTTATACATAAACGAAAACGAAACAACGCATTCCGGGGAACAACCACGGAAACAGAAATTCCGTTTCCGGTAATACAAAACTTTGCATTATTGCTACGCGGGGAAATTAGTGCGGACATTTAGGCACAATCCAACAACAAAGTGCAAGCGGGACCTCCGGTGACGGCACCGGCCAGGAAAAGAAGCTGAGGGGTGGCGTCAGCCAGGAAATGAAGTTGAGCTAGGCGCGACCGACGAACGATGTGGTGACGCGTGAGAGCAGCAAGCGGGTGCGCAGGCGACGGCAACATGGATGGGATACCAAGTGAACGGCTTGGAGAAGCGGGGTAAGCACAGCGGAACTGCTTGTGCCTGTCGACCGTCGTCGTGGCTGCCGTGGCCAAAGTAAAATAGAAAATGGATCGGTTTGAGGAAGGAGATGAATATGACAATTGGACCCATGTTAGTGATGGTAGCAAGTTGTTTCAGCATGGGTCGTTTCTTTCCCAGTGTGCAAAACAGGTTTAGGGTCTAGGATATAGACCACGATTGGCAAGTTCGGAGTGCCATCTTACGGAATTAGAAGTTTGGTGTTCAGTTTAGATACGCCCGGTGAGCTTAAGTTTTGTTTCGGACTTTTTGTGGGGACCCCGGACTAGCCGTCGGAAATACTCGATTATGCTTAACACAACGATCCCGTGATCAGTATGTCGTTGCACATAATCCGAACTGAATATCAAAGTTTACATCCATACAATACCGAGTTTCAAGTCTTACACACATGGCCATACTGGCCTAATTATACATAGGTGCCTTCAAGGGCCAAATCATCTTTATTCAGCGGAAGCTACGGTAGTAGGGCTAATCCATTCAAACAACACCCGACAGGCAGCTGACTTATGAAGATCCTAGTTTGCATAGACGTCGCCGAACTCCTCTTCAACGTAGGGCTCCTCGAAATCTGGCTAAGACAATAGCCAGGGACGAAACCAATATGAGTACATTTGAATGTACTCGCAAACTACCCCAACTAGAGTAAGCACTAGTTTTAGTCTGAAAACTTTTACTTAGCTTTGAAACATCTTAAAAGAAAGCCTTTTCTGAAAAGGGGTAAGAAGAAATTTTTACAACTATCCTTTAAGAAGACATCATTTTAGCTGTTTCCCCGAAACTCCTCCGTTATCCAACCACATCCCAAATCATGGTTCCCAAAACCCATCACAACCTCGTACCAACTCATTGGTACAGGTATGCAACCTTTTCCACTTCATTTTCCTTTCAAAACTCAATATTTTATAAAACTTGCACATGGTCTTAAGACAGCCTCCCAACTGTCCATATCCGAGGACTCGGCTATTCGAATAGTTTTACCCTCTGCAGAGGTAGCACGCTTTTCCCACACCCATCCGGTCACTCATCGTGTCAGCCACGTCCCGCCATACCAGAGGTATGCGAAGTTGAGTTCCCGGCCATAGCCTGTCCTTTGCTCATGCTAGTATAGGACCCTGCCTCTACGACACTTTCCATCGACACTTAAATCCTCAGAAACTAAGTGTGAGGACTCGTAGTTCTGTCCGGCGGACCCAAGGGAGCCCTTCAATCCTCTTTCTCCTTTACGCTCATACCGGCTTCCGGTAGACTTCTATTAAGAGGACCCAGGTCAGGGGGTAGGTCCTCAGACCATCCCCTCATGGAACGAGGTTATCCTCGTTATTGAGGCATCCAGTACTAACACGAGCAAATTATATGACTACGCCCTTGCCCATATGTGGGTAAATGTGGTCGCACCGGTTATTGGTTGGTCGCCATAGTGTTAGGACACAATGTGCACTTTTCCAAAACAACACCACCATTTTCCAACTTAATACCGACCTTTCGGCATTTCACCTTCATCCAAGTACCTTCAAAGGAGTTTTGAAAAACATTGTTTTTCCCAACTTATAGTTTTAAATAACTACTTTATACTTCTACATAAGGTGGCAAAATAGTTTTCAGGTATTTTGCAAAAGGGATTTTTTTAAAATCATTGATTCCTTGGAATAACTCTTGAGACTAAAATAGATGTATATAAATGCAAGCTCAGTGAAGTAGCTTGCCTTGTTCAACACAGTGGTACTGGTCCTGATCTTCGGGTTCAACGAAACCTCCTTCTTCGATAAATCCGTCAACGGTATCGTCTAAACGTTAAACAAGCAAGACAAACAATTACTACTCTAACTCAAGCATCATCACATCATTACAATCACAAATGCTACAATTAGCTACTGCACACATCAAGCAACACAAGGTGGTTTTAATTTAATTGAATTAATCTTTATTTAATTGTTTTCAAACTAAGGCAGAACTAGTTGTACACCAATTAATTCACCATTTAATCTATGTTGGTCACAAAATTTCAAACTAAAATTCTATGGATAGCTACTGATGTGTAGAAGACCACCCAATTGGATTGGGGTCATTTGGAGTTACCAAACTCCCTACACATTTGTTTTAGTTCAGAAGGACTTTAATCAAGTTTTAGCTACCAAACAAATTAGGTTGCTCCAAAAATTAAATCCTTTTAGGGATAACTAACCTTGGTTGTATGTGACCTGACAAAATTGGGTTTAGTTTAATTGGACCTACTATTAATTCACACTAATTGGTTTAGTGCAGAAGGGTTTACTGAAGTTCAACCAAAAGCTAAGGATTTTACACTGCTCAATTAATTCTACCAAAATTTGGGGAGCTAAAGGATCCTAATACAAAGCTACCAAAATTGGTTTCAAGTGGTTTGGATTAATATAACTCCAGAAACCACTAGTTTGGTGTTTTAAACCTTCTGTGGCATTTTTACTAATACTCTTTTGTTATTTAACTAAATGAGATGAGACCACTTTGGTGAGTTAAATAATTTCATAAGCTTTCCAGAACATTTGAGTTTGTTCTATTTGGATTTATAGAACTCGAGATATTGAATTTCAAAGTTCAGACCAGTACTGAATCCTTCTGGATTTTAAATTTAGAAAATCTAATTGATTTGGATAATGTGGAGAAAAATGACATGTGGGGCCTACACGTCAGTGACTCAACGGGAAAATGTTCCCGCGCTGGAAAAGTTTAAAAGTCTGACGTGTGGGTCCCGCTTGTCGGTGTCTTAACGAGACGAAGCGGTAAGCTACCGTTGGATTTAAATCCAACGGCTGAGGTTCTATCGCATCGGCGAGTACCGGAGCACGACGGTGCCGTGGCTCCGGCGACGGCGAGGTGGGTCAAGGGCTCACCTAGAGGGCTCGGGTAGATGCGGCGAGGCTGTGATCGACGGCGGAGGCTCGGGGAAGGTCGCTGGAGGACTGGTGCTTGATGGGGAGGTCTGGTTCGTCGGCGGCGAGCTCCGCAGCTTCCTCGGCCGTGCTCCAACTCCGGCGAGTCCCCTGCGTCGCTTCTGGGCACGAAACAAAGAGGGAGTGAGTGCGGGAGGGTGCGGTGGTAATGGTGAGGCTGTTGCAGTGCAGAGAAGAGAGAGGGGGAGCACAGCACGGCGCGGCCGTGATCGACCTCTTCTTCGGTGCGGCAGTGCACAGCCGAGCTCGTGCACGATGGCTGTGGTGGCGTGCTCGCCCTCCTGGCGATGCACGGGTGTGAGGGGTGTGAGGGGGAAGTGCTGGCGATGTGTGGAGAAGAGAGGGGTGCGGGGTGGTTTTTATAGCGGAGCTCTCCCACGGCCATCAATGGCACGGAAGTGCAGAGGGGGTAGGAGAGGTGCGGTGTCCGTCTGGAGGTGTCTGGGAGGTTGCGGTGAGCTAGGGGCTGCTGCAGGTGCGGTCGGGTGGTCGAGGGGAAGCAGAGGTTGCGCGCGAGCTTGCGGTGCCGTGCTCTGTTCGCCATGGCGTACGGCGAGCACGGGCGCGTGCACTGGAGGTGGTAGGGTGTGGTAGGGTTCACCGAAGAGGGGGCTGTGGTGCTCGTGGCGTTGCGGTGAAGCAGGTGGAACACGAGGGGTGAGGTGGGGCAGTGCGGAGGCGTGCGGCGCTCTCCGTTGACCTCGGCGTCGCCATGACGCGCGGCGTGCTCTGGCACGGACGGTGCGCACGCCAGAGGACTTCTGCGGCGGTGTGGTCTCGTCGGGCAGGAGCAGAGGGAGTTGGGTGGTGTGGCGGGCACGGCGCGGCGTCGTCTCAGCGTTGCGTCTGCTCTCTCCACGGAGATGACCCGTGCGGCAGAGCTCCGAGGA
This sequence comes from Poa pratensis, assembly GCA_947311845.1. Lineage (NCBI taxonomy): Eukaryota > Viridiplantae > Streptophyta > Magnoliopsida > Poales > Poaceae > Poa > Poa pratensis. The sequence continues at coordinate 9,618,018 of CAMZMU010000098.1, forward strand.
CGGCAATGGCGTGGAGCTTCGGCCTGCTTCCTCTGGAGTCAACGAGCGCGTCTCTTCATCTTCCTTCGAGTGAGTGAGGTGAGGTGAGGGAGTGGAAACACCAATGGCACGGGTTTGCACCGAATTGAGCTCGGATTTTGGATTGGATTTTCGGTTTAGGGAAGAACACCGTGGTGATCACCATGTGCTCGACCAAATTCCCGAACCAAGCCAAAATTTGATTTTCTGAATTTTCTTTTCATAGCTTGCTTCAAAATGATTTGTCAAGGTTTGAGGTACCACTGGAGTATTTATTTTGGAAGTGTAGCTTGGTGATTTTGATAATTTCCAAAGTCAAAGAAACATTTGGAATTTTGAAAATAGAGGTTAGAATAAAATTTAAAGTAGAAAGGGAGAAAAGTATTAAGGATGAAATGAGAGGGATCACAATCTCTCCACTGAAATTTTGTTTGGAGGAAAACTTGAATTCTCACTTGGAGATTTAAATGTGACACTTGTCACATTATTTTCATTGTTTTAGCACTTGTTTTATTTCTTTTCTTTTCTTCAAGTTCTTATTTAGAGCAAACAACAATTCAAACAACCATAATCAAACAAACACACAAAAGTTTTTGTTGATCCACAATTTTTGACTAATAAAGCTGGGTTACAATTTTGGGATGTTACACTTTTTCTATTCTGAAATATAGGTTTTGGAACCTGATAAACAGGGATTTGAGCGTAAAAAAATGTGATTCAACGGTTTTACTAATTCTCAGTTGACTAATAATGTACTAAATTGCAATCGTCTCCTAGATCTCAGTCGACTAAGGTTGTTGGTGGTATTTATCTCAGTCGTCTCCTAGATCTCAGTCGACTAACAATGTACTAAATCTCCTAGTTCACCAGATCACATCATTGATTCAGGGTGTAACTGAGATTTTTCCAATTAACTGAAGGTGTATTGCAACTCAGATTTTTCCAGTTATGTTTACTAGGAAGATAAGAATGAAAGTATCGGACTACCTACTCATTATTCAGTTGCACGTGGTTGCAACTGGAAAACAAATGCGCAAATCATTGAACATGCATCGTGATTTGTGCTGGCATGGAATTTGCACATGAAGATGCAAGTGAAACTTTGAACGACGTCACCTCACTGAGATATAAATCCCAGTCCCTATGCAATCCCATCAAACGCAGAACAACCACAATAAAACATTTTTCGGTGAGTGGTCTCACTCAATGAAAAATCCAATACAGTGTATCATCATCGATGCCCTAACCCAGGTAGTTCCAAAATCTGGTTATTCATGTCCATACGTGATTGTTTCTTTGTCCAATTGACTTCTGCCTCCTCAGAGTCTATGCATGTCGACATCGAGACAAGCGGGGCAGCACAGCGTGTATGTGCTCTCCCACTGCTAGTCTCACACCGATACACCGATAGAGAAGATCTACCGCGTTGCTTGATTGGAGTAGCACTAATACGTTTTTTTTTCTAGGAGTAGCACTAATACGTTTTTTTTTCTAGGACGACGGGGGATTGCTCCCCACCGGTTGTTATATTCATCGAAAGAGTCTGGCGGGCTATGTTCTTACAACAGATAGAAATTTTACAGGGGGATACAGGGGAAGAGAAAACAATGAAAATACATGAAAAAATACAACTAGCAGAGAGAACAGCAAGAGCCACCAAGAGACACAAGAGGTGAGGGGTGTAGTCGAGGGATCACAATGCCAAGCTCGACAATCAGCCTCACGCACAGCACCGCGTGCGACTCGAACCCCAGGCACAACTCAGGAGCACCACCATCATCATCGGATTGTCAAGCCTAGCACCTAGAACTACCCTAGATAGGGAGCTCCGCCACGGAGATTGAGACGAAAGCAGGTGGGGGAGACATACATTGTGTCGTCAATGAGCAAAGGCGAGCTGAGACGCCACCAAGAGCACGAAGCTCCCACACCGCAACAGCAACCACTGGAGGGTCTTGGGCAAACACATCCAAGGGGCCGATACCACGTGAAGGCCCGCCGAAGAGAGAAACACACCACCATCGGCCCCAAGATGGCCGCACCAACACCACCAAAACTAAGCACCGCCAGCACATGCAACAACAAAAGCCATTCTTTTTGGGTCTCCAATATGACGCCTCCAAGGAGGTAGTGTTGTCCAGGGCACAACACCGTCATCCGGTCCAGCAAGCCGGAACCAAGGTTTTCACCCGAGACCACCAAAAAACTGTAGGCGCTGGAACTACACAACGGCACCTCCCACGAGGAAAACGGCGTCCAGAGACACCGATGCCGCCTGCATTGACAAGTCCATGCAGGGTTTTCATCCGGAGTTGAGCATTTCCCTACAGCAAAGGTTGTCGGACACCACCAGCCGCCGCTGTCAACCAAACCTTGCGGAGAACACCCACAGGCAACATCAGCGCAAACTCCAGAACCTCCAAGGCCACCGGACGCATCGCCAGCCATTGAACCCCGCCGAGCACCATGCCGGCAGAGGCAGAGGAGCGCTGCCCGAAGCTCAGCACCACCGTGGTCCCGAGCTGCAGCCGTGCAACCAGCGCCGCCGCGCCCCAAGCGCGCCTCCGTGCGGCTGCCTGGGAGACCCACGCGCCACAGCACTGAAGATGGTGCGCCCGGCCCGTCCGGGCCCAGATCGGGCCTAGACAGTGGGCCGCAGCCAGCGCGAGCTCCCCCAAATCGACCCGCCACCACTCGCAGAGCCTCGCCGCCGCACCGCGTCGCGCCACCGGCCGAGCCCGCATGAGCCCATCGCGAGGAGGAAGCAGGCGTCGTCGAATCGCCAAGCTCCGCCGAGTCCCGCCGCCAGGGGACACAGGGAGCTGCGAGGAGTCGCCCCGCCGCCCCGCGTGGCTTCCTCCGGCGCGACGCGGGAAAGGGAGGGGAGGACGGCGGCGGAAAAGTCTAGGGTTGGGGGTGTCGGCCCCGGGTCGCCCTGGGCGAGAGCGAGGGGGGCAAAAACCCGGTCAGTCTGCTGATTATTCGCACTAATACGACGGGGGGCAAAAACCCGGGCAGTCTGCTGATTATTTGCAGTAATACGTTTTGATAACCTGACCTGTAAAAAGTTTGTAGGGAGTAAATTACAAGGATCTACCACATTTGGGGCTCTGACAACGCGTCAGTACCATTCCTGGTGATTTTTTCAAAAACGTACCAACCGTGGGGCTAATGACAACAAACTGCGCAAATCTTGTTCTAATAGCGTATTGTCAACAACTCTGACAAGTGAGGCCCATTCATAAGGTCTAGCGGACAGCACACGTGGACGAGGAGGTGAGGTGGACGCGGAGGCCCACCTGTCAGCCACCCAATTTCTTTCCCCTCTCTCTTCTGACCTTGGTCCGCCCTGGTCAACGCGAACACGACCTTGTCCGGTCCGCCCTGGTCAACGCGAACACGGCCACGTGTGCTATTAGCCCCACGGTCGATACGTTTTTGAAAAAATTAACAAGAATGGTACTGACCCGTTGTCGCGCCCCAAATGTGGTAGATTCTTGTAATTTCCTCGTTTGTAGGAGCACTCCAACACAAGAACAGTAGGCTACGGCCGGGCGCAGCAGGAATCCCACTGAGACTCTGCGTTCGGCGTCGCGGATTCCGACGCCTCCACGCGCGCGGATGGGCCGGCGTGTACGTCACTGCGAGCGGGAGAATCTCAAAGCCACCAGCTAGCTACTCCTGCTACTTCTGCTGCGAAGCGCCGACCAATGCTGCTGCTGTTTGCCTACTCTACCCAGGAGGAGCGGCCGGCCATGCTTGTGCCTTTCTGCAACTGCTCCAGAACCCAAGGCGAGGCACCAATGGTTTTCTTGTTAAGCAACCATTAACTCGGCTCCGTTTCCCATCCGATGTTGGTCTCTTCTCGGGTCCTTCAACCCTGCTCGAGACCTGCCCCTAGGATGCTCCTGCGACTGTCATGGTAGTGGAGTAGGAGTCACTCGCAAGCTTGCTAGTAGGTCATGTCTGGAATGCCTTGTTTAAGTTCTTGGTCTCAGCATCTCGGAATCTTTGCATTTCAAAATGGGAACCTTCCATACCATCTGGTTATAGGAGTATATGACACGCCCATCCCAACTTGTTAGTGGTTCCATAGTTTTGTTGTTTAGTCCTAGATTACTGGTTACAAGCTGATCCACCACAAAAATTTCAGAAAATGTTGAGGCCACTTAGACTGTGTGCTCAATTCCTTCTTATTAGGACTCGCTCCAACATCTGAACTCCTTAGGCATTAACGGCCTATATGATGGGAAATCATGCATGGTTCTCATATAATTTAGGAGGATCCTGCAATTTGTCGTCAGTCACTGAAGTCGTGCAAGCTTCAGGTCGGCTTAACTAGTTAACTAATCACAAACCATTGCGTGCTAGCTAGTACTCTTATCGATCCCCACACCTGACAACATGAGTGTGTCCTAATCAAGTGATCACTCACTCTTAATTGCAGCAGCGCGCTACTGACTTAATTTCCCCGATCCTTATCTGATTGGAGCCAAATCCAGGTCAATGCACTAGTTAATCCGAACTTACGAAGGGGTGCCGATATTTGCATGCGTGGAGGTGTCGCCAACTTGTTCCATGCTTGCACGATGCAATGCATGCATGCGATTCTTCTTGGGTTTTGCGGCCCGCTTGTGATCGATTAACCGAGGAGGAGTGCAATCTAAGTGATTATTTCCGTAGCATCTTAGTATCGTGGATGCCTTTTTGCACGTGCCTCCGTGTGCTTGATCAGAGTTGTTTAATTAATTAACTAGTAGCACTGGTCAAAGCTCGCAACTCAACAGAAGCCTCTGATTTTGCTTAAGTCACAACCCACAGCAAAGGGCATTGGGATTCCATGTATACTTAGTTCACTTGTTGCTTGGACAATGAATCAAATTTCTGTGCAATCGTGAAGTATCAACAATGTTGTACTGCAAAGGTTTTTTTGCAACATTTTCTCCACTTTATTACTTAAACAACAAACTCTTACAATTCGCCATCAAACTGGAAACTAAAAAGTCTGGGCAAGACTCCAGCCAACTCTCCGTCCTCGACAGCGTACAAGCACGCTTCGCACACCAGTGAGCAGAAGCATTATTCAAACGACCTACATGCTTAATAGAAAAGGAAATAAAGCTCGACGACATCTCCTCAACTTCTTCTAAGACAGGCGCAGCAACTGATAGGCAATCACCCCGCGACGACCAGAGGTTGACGACCTCCGAACAGTCCGTCTCAATTACCACGTGCGAGAAACCCCTCAGCTGGGCAAAGATTGTACCTTCTCGCACTGCCAGAAGCTCCACAATGAACGGATCAGTAACCTCATTCAGAGGTTTACTCCAAGCACCCAAGAACCTGAGATGTGATCTTGCGACACCACCTGCACCTCCAGTGCGCATATCCTCCGAGATTGCACCATCGGTATTGATCTAAATCCATCCAGGATCTGGGGGCTTCCATGCTTCTCCAAGCTGCACCTTCCTGAACCTGACGGCAATTCAAGGAGTGCTAATGTTTCAGCAACATATTTAACGGCAAAGACCGGATCATAGGTCTCTTTATCATGTACCCATCTATTGCGCGAACCCCATATCGCATGCATTATGGAGATCACTCTGCAGCGATCCTCTTTGCCGAACAAATCAGACATCAAGATGTCTCTAGCCCAAGTCAGCTGGTGCAGTCTTGGAATGTGAAGATCAAAACGTTCCCTTGCTGCCCTCCAGAACAACTGAGCATGTGAGCATGTAATTATAGCATGCATCATGTCTTCATCCATCGCTTGACAAATTTCACATCTCCCAAGCTCCTTGATATGTCGGGATCTTAGTGTAACCGCATCTGGTAAAATGCCTCGCAGCATACGCCACCAAAACACCCTGACCTTTGGAACAACTTGGAGCTTCCATAAGGCATCCCACATCTGTTATTTGCTGATGAAGATTAGGTAACCGTCCCTTCCTCTTGAGCTAAATGCTCTTTCTGAGTCATAAGAGCCCGGTACGCTGATTTGACAGAGTAGACACCCGTTTTCTCCAAGTCCCAAGCAAGAAAATCCTCACCGCCTGCACCTCTTAGTGGTATATTAAGAATCGCATCAGCATCAGGGGCAAAGAAGTTTTTCCTAACCACATCAACCTTCCAAGACCCCAAGTATGGATCAATAAGTTCAGAGACCTTTTCCAAAGGTTCCACCAATTCATCAGTGGTCTTAGCTGGACGTCTCCCCATAGGCTTGAAAGATGTACAATTTGGAATCCATTTATCCGTCCATGTGGAGATAGACGATCCATCTCCCACCCTCTTGATCAGTCCCATGTCTAGAGCTGATCTTCCTGCAATAAACGCACGCCATGTAGCCGAAGCACTGCGTGGGATCGTCGCGAAAGTAGAATGCGGGAAGTACTTCCCCTTCAGAACACACAGCGACCTGGGGTGAGTCAGCAAACGCCAGCCATGTTTGCCTAGCATTGCTTGATTGAAAATTTGAAAGTCCCGGAAACCCATGCCACCCTTCACCTTAGGAACAGTTAGCCAATCCCAAGAAAGCCAATGCATTGCCCTCTTGTCCAACGAACTTCCCCACCAATATTTTGCCATGATGGACGTCAGGATATTGCAAACTTTCTTTGTTAACTTGAAGCAGCTCATACTGAAAATTGGGATTGCTTGTATCACTGTTTTCAAATGCACCTCCCTACCAGCACATGCTAGATTCTTCTCCGACCACCCAGTCATTCTGCCTCGAGCAATCTCATGAATGTGATCAAACGTACCACTCGTAATTCTGCCTACTGTCGTTGGTAAACCCAAGTACCTCTCTGAAAAGGCCTCCACTGAGATACCCAGTAAACTCCTTAACACCTCTCTCAACGGCAAAGGAGTATTGGGACTAAAAAACACAGAGCTTTTCTCCCTGTTAACCGCCTGTCCAGAACAGCCAGCATAGATACGCAGGATATCATTTAATCTCTCTACACTTTGTTCTCTAGACCCAAGAAAAATCAGGCTATCATCCGCAAAAAGCAGGTGATTGACCCAAGGCGAGTGTGCACTCACCCTAATACCTCTGTCCACATAAGCACTTCCGTAATTATTCAGCAGTGATGTAAAGCCCTGGCCACAAATGAGAAAGAGGTATGGTGATATGGGGTCACCCTGTCGAAGACCCCGGGAAGGAGTAAAAAAAGGCAATTGTTCTCCATTCACTTTTACCGAAAATCTGACAGAGGACACACACTGCATAACCAGTTGCACAAATCTCGACCCAAAACCCAATCTAGTCATCATGGCCTCAAGATAATGCCACTCAACTCTATCATATGCTTTCAACATATCTAGTTTGACAGCACAAACAACACCATTGCCTTTTTTCCTTCGCTTCATCGCATACACTTTCATAGGAAATTAGCACATTGTCAGTTAAAAGCCGCCCAGGGACGAAGCCGCTTTACTCCTCGCCAATGACCTCATCTAGGATCCCTCTCAACCTATTAGCTGTAGCTTTCGTAGCAATTTTATATAATACTGAACAAAGGGAAATAGGTCTGTATTGCGAGATCTTTTGTGGGTTTCATACCTTCGGGATTAGTGTAATCGTAGTATCATTCATCCCCGGCGGCAACTCACCACCATTCAAGAAACCCAACAGAGCTAGAACCAGATCATTTCCGATGATATTCCAATGCCTCTGATAAAACCCCGCGGTAAATCCATCAACACCTGGCGCCTTTGAAGGAGCCATATCAAAGAGAGCCTTTTTTATTTCTTCAGCTACAAACTCTTTTTCTAGATGAGCATTCATATCCTCTGCAACAGTTGGCTGCACTACATCCAGGAGTTCATTCATCGTTCTATACCCTTGAGACTGGTATAGGGACCTATAGAAACCTGAAATCTCCTCCTGCACTTCCCCTGGTTCTGAGCACACACTACCATCCGCAGCAACCAGCGAAGTAATTCTATTAATTCTCTGCCGATGTTTTGCTTGAGCTTGAAAATAGGTTGAGTTACGATCACCCTCACGCAACCATCGAACACGCGACCTCTGCTTCAGCTATACTTCCTCTTGTCTCAGGGCCTCACTAAGCTGAGCCGCAACTGCCAACTCTTCATCATTAGCTCATCTGCCAACAGAAGCCGCATGCAACCTCTCAAGACGCTGCTGCAGTTTCCCTACTTTCTTGGACAAGTTACCAAATTCTTAAGCTCCCCACGCGCCCGGGCCTTGCTGAACCGCAGCTAGAGCATTCACAACACCCTCCAAACCTCCTTGACCGGACCCCTTCTGCCATAGACTCTCAACCAGTTCATCATATGCAGAGTGGGACTGCCACACATTCTCATACCTGAACACTTTTGATGCCCTCGGTCGCAAATTTGTTAGAGACGATTTCATATCAGCCAACACATAGCAGTGATCCGATTTAGTGGAGCTAATATGTCTAACCGATGCAAACTCGAATAAATCCCTGAAGGCCGCATTGACCAGCGCACGATCCAAACGCGCCTTCACATTAGCATCTCCGGATTGTTTGTTATCCCATGTGAAGGGAACACCATGCCAGCCCAAGTCCTGCAGGCCGCAATCATCCACTACCTCCCGAAATGCTCACATTTGCCACTCTGGCCTGGCATTCGCCCCAAAATGTTCCTCGGCATAAAGAGTCTCATTAAAGTCCCCTATGCACATCCAAGCAGCATGCTCTATTTGGGACAAAGTACGCAAGAACCTCTAGCTCTGATGTCTATCTTGCACTCGCGGTTCTCCGTAAAACCCCGTCAGGCGCCAAGATTTGCCACCCTTCTGAACAGACACGTCAATATGGCTATTACTATAGTTCTCCAGCTTGACAGTCACCTCGTTGGTCCAAAATAGACCAATACCGCCACTTAGGCCGTCGCTATCGACGCCAAAACTTCCTGAGAAACCTAGCACGTGCTTCAGGTTCTCCACACGCTTACCCTTTATCTTAGTCTCCATGACAAAGAGTAAATCGGGCCCTTCCCGCTTCGCAATCTTACGAAGCTCTCGAACTGTCTGATGGTTCCCAAGCCCTCGGCAGTTCAAACTTAGGCAACTCATTGATACAGGCAGGGCTGAGCACCAGCCGCTGCCTTTGTATCAGAATTTGGTGGAGTTGGTTTCTTCTTTTTCGATTCCCTCTCCCCAATGGGTTCATCAACTATTTTCTCTCCCTCCCCTCTAACACCCTTCGCCGGCACAACTGTCAGTTCATTGCCCATCACTCCATCCGAAGGTGCATTGTGCTGCGGGTACTCCACTCGCCTATACACCCGCTGTGGTGCTCCCTTGCGTTTGTTATTAACATTTGCATTCTTTATAGGGGAAGTGACCTCGTGTTCCTTCTGCTTCTGCTTCTGCTTCTGCTAGGTGAAGTTCTTGGACTCACGTCGTGAAGACTGAGATTCCTGTGACTCTTTGTATGAGCTCTCACCCGAGTACGCCTTACGCCAATCATCTACTGCCCTCAAACTAGGTTTAAAGGTCAATTTTCCATTCTCATCTCTGGTCCCCGGTGTCGGGCAAACAAGATCCGTATGTCCCAAGCGACCACATGAAAAACAGAAGTGGGGTATGTGCTCATAGACCACATCGTACCAGTCTCTGCAGTTCTGCATGGATGAATCTACTACAACCCACCTCCTGAGCGGCTTATTAACATCAATTGTCACCCTTACCCTGAGGTAACCACCCACCGGATCAACCTGTGCCTGAGTTGCCTTTGCATCAACCTGTTGTGCAACCCTCAAGCCCCAATCACCTTTCATCAGATTAAATGGCAGATTCAAAATTCTGATCCAAACCTGCAGTTTATCAAACCTCAACTCCGATGGCTTCATGTACTCCATGAACTCAGACAAGATTAGTGCATGCTTATTGATATGCCATGGAGATCCCTCCCAAACTCTATCCCTGTCCCTCTGCGTCTCAAATTCGGCAGCGAACATGTTCTCTCCAAGAGGGCGGAAAACAAGACCTCTAGGGTTACCCCAAGCAGGCCGTAAAGCACTGGATATAGTCTGGATATGAAAAGGAGATCGATGCAAAACATTTCCAGCGATCAACCACTTCTGCGTTGTTTCGTCCCCCACATCATCAAAGATCAACGGAGTTGCCTCCTCCTCCGATATGTCAAGTTTTCCCAAGGCTTCCTCCATCTCAGCACGGGCCGATGCACAATCTCTGCCCTGCTCCCTCTTGGGATTGGATGTTGCCATCCTCCTCCCCGATTCACTGATCACCCGCCGATGAGATCCGCAGGCGCCGCCAATCCCCCCAAACCCTAATCGCCTCCGGGAGCCGAAAGGGTACGTGGGAAACCTAGGGTGAAGAGTCTGTACTGCAAAGGTTTGGCCGGTTTTGCATTGATTAATCTGGTACAACGGCGAGTATAATGTGGCAGGCGAAAGCAAAGAATATGTCACGACTCCTGACCCAGGTTTTCGGCCCAAGGCCCACAAAAAATAAAACCAGAAAACACTGCATTCAAGGACCAACACTGCGCAGCACAACATTGTTCACAAAATGGCAGAAGTATGTTCATCAAAACATCAGATTTACTGTTCAAAACAATATGCACTGTAGCAACAGACCTTATTTGTTCATATTGACTAACTGTTATTTTCGGTCCAAACTGGAACGATGCGAGATCGCTGCCGAAAAATCTTTCTAGTTTCCACTGTCCTCTGTGCTGCCAACACATAGCGGGACGCCGGGATGTATTCTCCACAAGAGCATGTCCAACGGACCTCCACTTCCCTCTATATGTTCCGACATGGCACAGATAGAAAATGGCCACCCAACCGGTCCCGCCCAAACATATCCCAAATTTTCGGCAACCCTCATACTCTGTATATATGTGGTGCGGAAATGGGGCTGGTCAGACACGCCTACCACGTCGTACCCAATAGGCAGGACCCACCCCAATTGATCCAAATAGCTCTTGCTCCGCCCCCTCTCCCGCCTCTGTCCCGCCCCCTCCTCGGTCGCCTAGCCGCAGTTGTCGTGCCGCGTCCGCCCCCGACATGGAGACTGCCGTGGACCTCCTGGTGAACTATTTGGTGAAGCAGAAGTCGTCGATGGAGCTCAAGTCGGAGACCCTCATCTGGAAGGGTAGACACGTCCGCTAGTAGGCGGAGAAGGAGGAGGGTGCGAGGAAGGAGTTGTAGACAGAGGCTCTGTGGGATGTTGTTCGGCGCGTCCGCACCAACTCTGGTGCCCACGCCAAGAAGGGCGACGTCCTTGACCACGAACAGGACCGAGATCCCACCTTCACAGTGGCAGATCCCGGAAGGCTTCACGCAAGAGGAGGTGTCCTTGAACATGGTGTGCGACACTCTCAGCTCCAACAGTCACGGCCATAGTCGGGCATCTCCGACACCGGATGCACCCACCACTTTTCGACGAAAGTCACTAAGGTTTATTTCTTGTCCATATGTATTATCTGGGATCACTTTTTAAATGCTATCTTAATTGTGATACATGCTTAAGACTCGTTTACGATGGATCTCGCCAATAATGGCCATAGTTCTCCATATTTTGACATTGATAATGCTGCTCCTCCTATTTTTAATATCGGACAATCATCCGACACTCAAAAAAAGAAAGGTACGAAGGCAAGAGGTAGTGCATACTCCACCCATGAAGGTAAATTGTTGCAATTCCCGGTTGGCCACAAGTATGGATCCTCCTTCTGGCCGCAATGTCGACGGGGCCGCGACAATAGGAGAGTAGGGCGGCTGTCCCTCCTAGCGGCGGAGAGAAGGACAGTGGGATTGCCGCGGCTTTCTTGCTGGCCGCGGCGAAGGAGAGAAGGACAGCTGGAGGGCGGCGGCAGCGACAACGCATTGAGTGTCAAGCCGTCCTTCTCGCCTAGTCTTCGCGGCAAGCAGGACAGATGCAGACGTCACAACTCCTTCCTGTCTCTGTGTACTAGGGCGCCGCGCTAACAAGCCGAAATTCAGTCTTGTATTGAGTCTCAAATTCTCAAACCTAGCGCGGGCAAAAAGAACAAAAAGCTCATGTGAACACATAGGGATAGATCAAATCACCTTATATGTTCAGAACCTTCAACGAAAAATACCTGCCAACTCCAATTTGTTACGGTTCAGCTAACCATGGAATGCGTCAGTGAAGCAACGGTACAGAAGGACCCTTCATGCGTCACCATATGATTATACCATATTACCAATAGTTCGACCATAGGAGGGTAAAAAAGAACGCAATACAAATCAACAACAGCTACTCATCGTCGCTTCTGGTTCCAACAATTACAACTCTGATCGAGCTGGTAACTAGTTACAACCTTCAAGTCAATACAGGTTCTGAATAAAAATACTACAAAACTGCAAAAGCTTCAGTAATCTGCATATCTTCACTAGGGCGGCTGAATCATCCATAGCAATTGACGAACTTCGCATCAAAATTTCGTACTACCACCACCTTGAATCGTTGATGTTAGCATCATTTGACGCTTTGCTCCTCTGTAGCAGCCGAGAGCTTGTACTGAAGGTAGGCTTTGATGAAGGGGTCCAGCTCGCCATCCATGACACCGCTGATGTCTGACGTCTCGCACGCCGTCCGGACGTCCTTGACGAGCTTGTAGGGGTGGAAGACATAGTTCCGAATCTGCTGCCCCCACTCCGCCTTCACCGCGTCACCACGGATCTGCTTGATCTCCGATGCACGCTGCTCCTCCGCAATCACCAGAAGCTTTGCTTTCAGCCGTCTTAGGGCCTTTATTTTGTTAGCTAGCTGACTCCTCTCCTCTGCAAAGTTTCACAACAGGAAGGGAAATGTCAGCTTCATCCAGTAAACAGTCAGTTGACTATAGTTCTTGCTTCAAAAATATTTCCACTGAAATTCTTAAGAAGCTGCACCTGAATATAACTTAATCTGTGACAAGATGAACTCATCAATGGAAAAAGCTGCAAGATATTGTCTATCAACTATGTCACGACTCGAGGACTAGGCTGCTAGTTTCATCAGTTAAGGATGGGAATGGGCCGACCCAGACCTGGCCCTGGACTTGGCCCCATGGCCTAAAGGCTATTTTACAAGGCCATGGGTCGACCCATTTAAAGGAAAGGTTGCGGCCTTGCTGGCCCATTGGTTCTGCAGGGCCGACCCAAACATTCAGAACATGTTTTGGAGCATGTGCAAGATATACTAGGTGAACATTCAGAACATGTTTGGGTCGGCCCTGCAGAACCAATGGGCCGACCTAAAACAAGTACGTACTATTCAGAAAGTACTGAGTTTACAACTGAGACCATTTTGTTTTGGAGCACGGCAAGATATACTAGGTGAACATTCAGAAATTGAGAACATGCAAATATATGGATGAGCCGGAGAAGGAGCTGGACGGCCGAGACGGAGGTAGCACTGCCGATACGACAAGATAGGCGGGGCCGACGAGAATAGATGACACGAGGCTACGAGTGGGTTGGTATTATTCGATTTTCACATCAAATTTCAGAATGTTGTTGCATTTGTTTCGCTCATTATGACCATATCTTGTCAAACTGAGATCACATGTCTACCCATACATGACAGATTGCGTAGTTATTTAACACACATCAAGAATTATAGTTGTGGTGCAAGCTGCTCTCAGTATATAATGTCACGAGATGAACAACTACATTCAACAGGGGCCAAAGCCAGGTACATATACATGTATACATGTGTGAGATGAACAGTAAAGGAACAATAACCTATACACATCTAACACCCCCCCCCCCCCTCAAACTCATGGTGGGTCAACAACACTGAGTTTGGAGAGGAAGAACCCATGCTGCGCTCGAGTCTGTGCCTTCGTGAAGAAATCCGCCAACTGTAACTCGGAGGGCACATAGTGAAGAGCAAGAATCTGATCCTGCACAGCAGCACGCACAAAGGAGGCATCCACGCCGATGTGCTTGGTGAGCTCATGCTTCACCGGGTCACGCGCAATGCTGATGGCACCTGTACTGTCTGACAATAGAGAAGTCGGTGCAGCAGCAGAAACACCAAAGTCTGCTAGCAACCATCGCAACCAGGTCACCTCAGCCGTCAACATAGCCATCGCTCGCAACTCAGCCTCTGCACTGGAGCGGGAAACTGCCTTCTGTTTCTTCGTCTTCCAGGCAATGAGAGATCCTCCAAGAAAAACACAATAGGCAGACAGGAGCGGCGATCAGAAGGATCACTGGCCCACGTAGCATCAGAGTAGGCCTGGAGCTGGAGAGAGCTGGAGCGAGGAAAGAAAAGGCGGCGAGAGATCGTGCCACGAAGATATCGTAGAACACGGAGAAGGTGACTATAGTGGACAGAACTGGGAGCAGATACGAACTGACTCAGAATGTGGACAGGATATGATATGTCTGGACGAGTGACAGCCAGATAGACAAGACTCCCAACAAGATGGCGATAGCGTGTCGGGTCTGTGAGGGGATCACCATCGGTAGCACGAAGCTGAACATTGAGCTCCATAGGAGTCTCAGCAGTGCACTCATCACCAAGAGCGGCGCGAGCAAGAAGATCCTGAATATATTTTTCTTGGGAGATGTAGAAGCCATCAGAAGTCGAAGAAACCTCAATCCCAAGAAAATAGCGAAGAGGACCAAGATCTGACATCAGGAACTGCTCACGGAGGCGGGCCTTAACAAAGGCAATATACTCAGAGTCATCGCCAGTAATGATCATGTCATCAACATATAAGAGGAGGAGCGTCCGACCACGAGGTGAGGTGTGGACAAACAGCGCAGGGTCATGGTCGCTAGGCACAAAACCAGCGGCAGTCACCACAGAAGCGAAACGCTCAAACCAGGCGCGAGGGGCTTGTTTAAGGCCATAGAGAGAGCGCCGAAGACGGCAGACCATACCATCAGGAACAGAGTACCCCGGTGGTGGCTGCATATAAACCTCCTCACGCAACTCACCATTGAGAAAGGCGTTCTGGACATCAAGCTGAGACACAGACCAATGACGAACAGAAGCCACAGCGAGAAGAGTGCGACAGTGGTCATGTGGGCACGGGAGCGAATGTCTCATCATAATCGCGTCCCTGCTCCTGCTGAAAGCCACGAGCCACAAGACGAGCTTTGTAACGCTCAAGAGAACCATCGGAGCGAGTCTTGATCTTATAGACCCACTTGCATGTGATGGGACGAACACCAGGGGAGGGGAAACCAGATCCCACGTGCCAGTGCGCTCAAGGCAGCAATCTCCTCAGCCATCGCAAGCTGCCATTCAGGCTGAGCCATGGCATCACGGTAGGAAGTGGGCTCAGCAACAGCAGAAAGACTGTACTGGGAAGGAGAATAGCGATCAGGAGACCGTAATGAGGTCCGAGAACGAAGGTTATGAACCGGTGTACACGGGGAAGGAGGCGCACCGGAAGTGGAGGGCACGTCAGAAGGATCATCCACAGCACGAGGGCGACGAGTGTAGTGGAGAGGAAAAGGAGAGAGGGGACGATGTCTCGGAGAGGAAGGTGGAGAGGTGGATGACGAGGAAGGAGGAAGGTGGGGAGGGTGGCGTCGGTGGTGTATCAGGAAGAGTGGGACTCATCGGAGGAGGAGGTGGAGGAGGAGGAACATGAGGCACAGAGGGAGAGGTGTCGGGAAGAATAAGGAAGGAGATATCCTCAACCGAAAAGGTCGAGGCAGTAGGACGCGGATAGTACGAACGAGACTCATCAAAAGTCACATCACGGGAAATACGTAGCCGACGACTAACAGGATCCCAACATCGATAGCCCTTGTGCTCATCACTGTAGCCAAGAAAAACACACTCCACCGACTGAGCGGTCAATTTGGTGCGTTCGCGGGGAGCAAGGAGAACATAGCACACGCACCCAAACATGCGAAGAGCAGAGTAGTCAGGAGAACGACCAGAGAGACGCTCCATAGGAATACCACCCTGCAAAGCAGCCGAAGGCTGGATATTGATGAGATAGGTGGATGCGGAGACAGCCTCAGCCCAAAAGTGGGGTGGAAGAGAGGCGGCGATCATCATCGCACGAGCCGTCTCAAGAAGGTGACGATGCTTGCGCTCAGCAACGCCATTCTGAGCGTGAGCACCAGGACAAGAGAACTGGGCGAGAGTACCCTGTTCGGCAAGAAAACCACGCAACATCTGGGAGATATACTCACCAGCCGAGTCAGCACGAAAGACACGAATGGGCGTGGAAAACTGGGTGTGTACCATGGCAGCAAATCGCTTGTATATAGGAGAACCTCGCTGCGAGATTTCATAAAATAGAGCCAAGTGTAGCGAGAGAAGTCATCAATAAATAGAACATAGTAGCGATGACCACCTTTCGAATCGAAGGGAGCAGGACCCCATACATCAGAATGAACTAAGTCGAAAGGACGCTGAGAGACTGACTCACTCGTAGGATAAGGTAATTGAGTCTGTTTGCCAAGTCTACAACCATTACAATGTAAAGATACATCGCCAGAGACAGACCCTAAGACACCTTGATGCACTAGCGAGGACAAGCGAGAGCCACATATATGACCAAGTCGATGATGCCACTGTTGGAAGGACGCAGAGGAGGAGGCAGCAAGAGCATGCGAGCTGGCGGGTGTGGTGGCAGCGGAAGGAACACAAAGCCAGTCAACCTCCCAAAGGCCCTGAGCCTCACGGCGCCGAGGGCCAGCTCCAACTAGAACCTGGGTGCGACGATCCTGAACAGAACAAGAGTCGGTATCAAGAATGACACGACAGCCAGAATCAGTAAGTTGAGCAGCGGAAAAGAGATTCATGGTAAGACGGGAACATGAGAAACACTAGGAACAGAAAAAGATGGAGTAGAAAGAATGCCACGACTAGCAACAGGAAGAGGTGTGCCATCGGCAGTAAGAACATTGACAGGAGAATCAAGAGGGCGAAGAGAAGACAGAGCGGAAGCATCAGAAGACATGTGAAATGAAGCTCCAGAATCCAGAACCCACGGAGATGTACCTGACTGTGTAGGCGGCGGTGGCGGAGTAGCAGTAGTGGAAGCAGTCAGCGAGGCAACGGTGCCCGTCGAAGAAGAGCCAGAGGAAGCCAGCATACGCTTGAGCTGGGCAATATCCTGGGCAGTGAAGGACTGTGCAGACGGAGGCGCACGAACCGCAGGAGAGGACGGCCCATGTCACGCTGCTTCTTGAAACAATCAGACTCTGGGTGGCCCGGCTTCTTGCAGTAGTCGCAGAACATGTGAGAGCGCCGACCCCCCCCTGCAGAGGGCCGCCCGCCCACCCCCCGTGAAGGAGTGGGTAGCAGCGGTGGAACAGACGACACCGGAGCACGGGCAGCAAGCACAGTGGGAACCACAAGCAGTCCAGCAGAACGGAGTCGAGTCTCCTCAGCGCGAAGCTCTGCAAGTACCTCTGAGATGGGAACACGTCGACCACGGGCAAGCAAGTGTGCACGCCGAGGCTCAAACTCGGAACGCAGGCGAGACAAGAACTCATGGACACGCTGAAACTCCAAGTCTGACCTCACTGTCTGACAGCATCGACAAGTACCGCAAACAACAGTCCTCAGAGAGTCAAGCTGACGCCAGATGGCAGAGCACTGTGTGTAGAACTCATCAACAGTAGAGTCACCCTGCTGAAGATCATGCTCCTGACGCACCACAGACAGGTAGAGAGCATCACCAGAGGGCTGATAGCGCTGACAAAGATAAGTCCACATCGCAGCAGTAGTGCCCAATCCCATAAACTCAGAAGCAAACTGAGGTAGAACACTAGCAGTGAGGACAGCAGCAGCACGAGCATCATCATTGCACCACTGAGTGTAAACAGACAGAGCATCCCGATAAATAGAGAGAGACTCCGAGTA
The DNA here is from genome assembly GCA_947311845.1 of Poa pratensis. Classification (NCBI taxonomy): domain Eukaryota; kingdom Viridiplantae; phylum Streptophyta; class Magnoliopsida; order Poales; family Poaceae; genus Poa; species Poa pratensis. Next base: position 9,635,863 of record CAMZMU010000098.1, read on the forward strand.
ATTCGATACCTGCTGGTCATAGGCTTCAACTGCAAGATCATCAGCATCCTTGGCGGCAGCACGATCAGCCTCAGAAGCATCAGCGGCAAGAGCAGGTGGCACCGGTGGAGTAGGAGCCACAGGAGCAACGGGGCACGGCGGACAGAGACCTCGCCAGAGAGAACGCCCCACAACAGGAGGCCGCGCATGTGGATGCGCATAAAGCCCACAAACTCGGCGTAGTTGGTGCCATCAAAGATCACAGAGCACCGAGGAACAGCAACATAGCCCGAAGAGGACATCGCGGGTTCTCGGATTTTTTTTTTTTTTTTTCTGATTTTTTTTTTTTTGAAGTCAACTATGAAGAGAGAGAATGTAGATCGACTCGTGCTCACCTGCCCGAGCCCGTGATGAAGACGACGGGCAGCGACCACGGCAGGAGACCACGACGGGCGGCGACCACGGCGGGCGGCGGCGGTGGCAAGAGGCCGGCGGCCGGCGGCGAGACGGCCGGAGCCGACGGGGCGGGGGCGGCCGGGGCGGGGAGGAGCGGTGCAAGGCCGGCGACGGCCGCGACGGGGCAAGGCCGGCTACGAGCTCACCTGCGCGACGGGGCAAGGCCGGCGACGGCCGCGACGGGGCAAGGCCGCGACGGGGCAAGGCCAGAGGAGCAGCGGCAACAAGCCGGTCGGAACGGCGGCGGGCAGGCCGGGACGGCAGCGCGCAGGCCAGAGACGACGGCCGGAAGCGGCGGCGGCGACGCTGCAGGCCGGTGACGGCGGCAGCGGCGCGGCAGGCCGGCGACGGTGGAGTTGCTCGGGAGGAGGAGAGCTAAACCGTGTGCTCTGATACCATGTCACGAGATGAACAACTACATTCAACAGGGGCCAAAGCCAGGTACATATACATGTATACATGTGTGAGACGAACAGTAAAGGAACAGTAACCTATACACATCTAACATATAATACCTGAGCACCGAACGGCAATGCCAGTGGGAATATGGACCATGCGAACAGCCGTCTCCACTTTGTTCACATTCTGGCCTCCTTTACCTCCAGCTCTCGTAAAACTTATCTCCAGATCCTCTTCAGGAATTTCTACATCCAGGGACTCCTCCGGTAAAACAGGCATGACCTCAACACCAGCAAAGCTGGTCTGCAAATATTAGAACATCACAAAATTTCGTTAGGAAGAACAGATTAGACCTATTTTATTTTTCAGCTTACAAAATATGGATAAAAAACGGAAAAGGAGAACTGCAAAATGAACATACCTGTCGAAGGCCTTTAGCGTTGAATGGAGACTGGCGGACAATCCTGTGTGTCCCTTTCTCCCCTGAAAGATACCCATAGGCATATCTTCCAATTAATTCAACGGTTGCTGATTTTATTCCAGCCTCTTCACCAGGCGACTTCTCTACCACTGTTGATTTGTAGCGCTGCTTCTCTCCCCACCTAACATACATCCTGAGTAACATGTCAGCCCAATCCTGCATAGATCAAGCCAAGTTTTCAAGGAAATGCAATGCAATCACATTCCGTTTACTATGGCGTGTGCTTTCTTGGAGGAAATGCCAAGCATCAGTTACTTCATTCTCAAGTGAGATCGTAGTATAACATGTACATAATACAGCGGTATCAAACCTTCATTTATAGGTCACAAGCAAGTTACATATATGGATTAGTTACAAAGAAGATCATCATCATATCATGGTCATAGTTTGTACGGTTCAGAACAGCTAAATTTTCTAGATGCATAGGTGGTCTATTTTGTTACTGTTCCTTTGGAGTCTCAAGACCAGCCTCTTATGGTATGACAATTCAAAAATTCGTATGAGTAATTGCAATGGTGTATATATGGTAGCAAAATAATTATTTTTTATCTGGTAGCAAAGTTTAATCGCAGTAGTATAAGATCAAATTTCTTCTTGAGCAACAGGACCAAATGACTGATGCATAAGGTCCCCGAAACCCAAATACCAAAGCAAGAAAAAAGTCCCAGTTTAAATAACAAGCACTGCTGCCTACAGAAAGTAAATATAAACTGTAATGTACAACTTGTATTGGTCTAGAGAGGTCAGATTAAAACCTGAAACTGCAGTGAACACATACCTGGGCATCGGTGCCCCCAGCACCTGCAGAAATAGTAATTACAGCACCTTCCTTGTCATAAGGTCCAGAAAGAAGCCGTGTCATTTCAAAATTATCTAGTGCTTTATTCAATGCCTTTATAATGTTCGAGGCCTCTTCAAGAAGACCTGTATCTATGGAATCTAACTCCTCAGTAAGCTTCACAATGGTATCTGCTTCTTCAACCTGAATGTAGGAAAGACCGTAATCAAGAACTATTGTTTATCCCACTTATCCCCATACTTGTTCCACCAATTTATATCATCTATGGATATGTTCAGAACAGCTAAGTTGTACTACTCCCTTTGTTCCTAAATATCATATTTCAGTATAGACTACATACGGAGAGAAATGAGTGAACATACACACTAAAATATGTGTGAATCTGAAAAAAGCTAAAACATCTATGGATGTTTCAGTATAACTACTATTATACTCTAGATACGCATGAATCTGAAAAAAAGCTAAAACATCTTATATTTAGGAACGGAGGGAGTACATGCCAATATATACAGCTATAAGTTTCGCCGAGAACCCCAAACGATGCCCATTCAAAAAATTATTTTGCAAACGATGGCCTAAATATCATACACGTAAATGTATCATTATTGTTTCCAGGTTTTAAGTTCTGTAAATGTCACATGCTATACATTTAAGGTGCTGGCCTGCTGGATGTATAAGTATGTCATGGAGTCAAACCTGCAACTTAAAATCATTGAGAAGCTTGACTTTCTCTTTGATCTCTGTCAGAGCAACGAGTAGCTCCTGTGCCTTGGAAGGATCATCCCACAAGGTACTATCTCCAGACTTGCTCTCGAGTGAAGCGATTTCTTCCACGAGCTGTTCCAGTCCAGCATCCTGCCTGACCTCATCCACACGCTCTACGGCCAACTCAACATCCTTGCGCAAGGCGTAGAAGTCTGTAACCAACTTCCAGGCACATGGATTAACCCCCAGCAAAAAAATAGAACAATGGCCTAATTATTATTACCCCCTGAAAGGTTGAAACAATTCAATAAGTGAGCAAACAGATTACCCTGCATGGCCCATTCGACGGCCTCCGACTCGTCCACGACGCTCGACTGGCTCCCCGCCCCGGTGGATGCAGATTGCACTGTGTTGATCCAAGTCTGTCAACGTTTCATCCACAGGATATAAGAAAACTAAAGCATAAAACAGACGAATTTTCTTCTCTAGCCAAACTAGCAGCATCAGGGTTTTTTAAGTTATCACACGATACAACGAGAAGTTCATGTAGGTCTACTTCATATCTTGCAGAATCTAAGTGTCAGCAATTTAATGATCCGCGGCTACAGTACTTGCATAGGAGTGCGAGACTAGGAGCTCACCCTTGACTGAAGACCGGCGGCGGCGGCATGAGAGGGAGAAGGGAGGGCTCCCGGTGGCCAGCCTCGGGCAAGCGGCGGAGCGCGGGTAGGGAGCGGCGCGAACGGCAGTAAGAAGCAGCCGCGGGCAGTCAATCATGGCCGTTGGCAAGGGGAAGGCAGAGAAATGCGAAGGCTGTGGAGGCGAGGCGGCCAGGATGGGCGGCGGCGGGCCGACGCGGAAGTGAGACAAGGCAGGCGGGGTTGGAGGCGCGAGAGGGAGTGGGGGAGCACGAGCCGAAGGGATTGGGGAATAGAAGGGCGCGAGCTCAATGTCGACGGGGAGGTGGGGATTGGCTTCGCGAGTTCGTGAGTCGTGAGTCGTGACCTCCGGCGTCGTCTACTTCAGTTGTTGAATGGCTTGAAACGCTTGCAGGTGGGCCTTATCTTAGTGGTTTGAGCGTGTGTGTGTGCTGTTGGATCTTGGCTTCACGGGCTGGAGCTGGACTGGATTGTCAGGGCCGAGCGGCATCGTTTTTTTTTCCTCCATCCGTGCCTCGCGGGTCTGTCCCAGAAAAAACGAGGCTGAACCATATTGTGCAGCCCAACAAAAGACTCTCAAAAAACAAAACAAAAATGTTGCCAACAAAATGCTAGCTAGACCCGTTTGTCTGAGAGCAAGTTTAAATACACCGGCTATTTAGTTGCATGTGTGTTTCACATAACCAAACACATAGTATTTGGTTGCTAAACGATGGTGGTTGCGATCACATCTACGCAACAGTACCACGGAGTACACTAAACAAGCATATAAGTTAAGGGGGGAAAGAGCGGCAGATTAACAATGTTTCAGCCCTAGATAATAACAAATGGCAGCTCATGACGACATCAAAATTGTCCTAGCTACTAGCAAATGAAAGTTTTTATCACGCACACTGTTTAAGCGGAAAAATTATGGCGGTCAGAATAATAGATCATGACGGTTACTTCTTCTTCTTGCAATAAGCCCCAGCCCCTAAACGTCTCCACAAGCTTGGTAAAAGGGCTCTACCTATTCGCAGCATGTTCACTACCTCGTTGTTATTGTAGATGTAGTTCAGATTGGCCATCATCTTCTGGTCCCGGACAAATAATGGACCGTATCTGATTACTCCCGTGTAATTCCGACGAACGCTCTATAATGAATTAATAGCATCTAGGCCTACATCACTGTTATCAGTGCTGCTGCCTAATGGTAAGCGGCATCCGTGTGTCCTAGTGAAAAAAAATACATACTTAGCGGCCGCATGTCGATACTACGCTACTTTACGCCTTTGCGGGTGGAATGGTGTTTACCTCCATGGAGAAGAAGGCCAAGACCTGTCGGTGTCGTTGTCGAGGCGGTAGATGGTGTAGATCTTGGCCGCTAAGTATGTATCTTTTTCGAAGATCTAAGCCGCCGCCCTGTTGTGGCTCCAGATCTTAATCGCCTCCGTCGATGTCGCCGCTGTCTCCTTCCATGCCAAAATAATGGAGTTTCTCCTCCTGCTCGAGGTGACCGAGTAAAGAGGTGGTGAGCCTACCGTTGCGGCCATACCGCCGCACCAATATTTAGTCCCCCGCCATCTCCATGCCTGCATCCTCCCCCCCCCCCCCCCCCCCCCCCCCCCCCCCAATTTGCTCTCCTTGACCTGCCTCTGTGAAAAGACGTCCGAATCGACTATTCCCCACGTGTCTGACTGAGGTGTCCCCGAGGTCCTCGATAACGGGACATGAAGACTCCTTTTTTATTTTATTGAAATTTCATTTTACACATTAATTTATTTCGTTGCCCAAGCGAATCCCATTCAATCGTTTACTCATAGAATGAGTCTGTTGGAAAATGCAATCCATAATCGCTTTTGCTTTCTTTTCCTCTGGCTACTAAGATGTTTCAGTTCGCCAGGTTGTCTTTTGCCTGCTCATGGATTCAGCAGGCAATTTAAAAGGTTGACCTATTTGGGAATCTCCGGATCTATGCTTATTTTCAACTCCCCGAAGCATTTCTTCGCTTGCTACGTCCTTCCTCGTCTCTGGGTGCCTAGGTATCCACCGCAAGCCTTTCCTCTTTTGAACCTCGCCATTAACGTTAAGGCTATGCCATCCTAAGGTGCTACTAAATAGAAGGATCTTATCAACGTCCATGAATGCAAAATCATAGATCGAACTGCCGAATTAGCAAAATTCGGTGCTATCAAGTATCCGCTAAGTTCACGGGCTGGAGATAAGCGGACTCGAACCGCTGACATCCGCCACAGGGTAAACCACCGCCTCTCAGGCCTCCCCGACGGGTTCTACCATAGAGGCCAACGATAGACAATAAACCACCGCCTCTCAGGCCTCCCCGACAGGTTCTACCATAGAGGCCAACGATAGACAATAACTCCCCCCCCCCCCCCCCCCCCCCCCCCCCCCCGCGAACTTTCAAATTCTAAATTTGAAAAAGGGGAAACTTTCATGCAACCAGACGGCCCATTTTTACATTCCCATGGCCAATTTGGAAGCAATGCAGCTAACCAGACACACCCTTTATGGAATGCAAATCTATAACAACTGATGGAATTTTGGCTTGTACAGACTCCACAGAATCATAGGTGATTCCAAACATAATTGACCATGAAGACCATTTAGATAATAAGATTGGGATCATATATACCAATAAGTATATTTCGATGTTTCCAAATCCCAATTACATAGGTCTCTCTTAATAATTAAGAGTACTAGTAATTGTGCACGTGCACATGCACGTATATTGACTAATGAACAAAAAAGTATTATACATATTAAATATAGTTATTTTCTAAAATTTTCAAGCTGATAATGATGATGTGTACCAATAATATTTCAGTGACGCAAGATCATGCAATGCATTCAAAGTTTTCAGCTTTTGATCTCTGTGTGGAAAAATATTACAGTGTCAGAAGAAATGGAGATCAGTCCTTTGCTAAAGAGTGACCTGTCAGTCCTGCTTGATGGCTTCAGTGTAGAGCCATATTATAGTACAAGGAAACAAATCCTTTTCAGTTTTTGCTAAAGAGTGACCTGTCAGTCCTGCTTGATTGCTTCAGTGTAGAGCCATATTGATGGATGTGCAGGATAATTACCTGGAAATGAGTCGGTATGTTTGTCTATCTTCACACAGGGGATGCTATATCAGGATATATATAAGAACAGGTTTTCGTGACATCTATACTCAATTACCAGACCCGGGCTTTAGCAAAACTGAAGTAAACCAAATTTCAAATCATGAAAGCTTAGGAATCATCCAATGTTCCTATAGAAATTGACACTGGTAAAGCATGATCGCATACTAAACTATGGAAATCGACCAAACTAATCGAAACCTAGATGAATTTTCCGCATGGTGCTTGTCACCACAAGTGACGGACAATAAAGTTCAGTCTTGCAGATGCAACCTGATAAGTGATAACAAAGTTCAGTCTTGCAGATGCACCCTGCTTACAGACGCAACTCTTGTTCATATGAAGCACTGAATTCTGTCCGACTATAGGACGTGGTCTTCTCACGATGCGCATCACTCCAACTAACTGCTGCGTGCTCTCCATAAGATACAGCCTGTGTAGCTGTTTTACAGGAGCGTTACACTGAAAACACCCGAAATTTTTCTGCACTACATCGTTCAATCTCGCGCGAGAATTCTGGATCGTGGGGATCCCCGGCATCAGCGGTGACAGATTTGGAGGAATTAATTGCGTGGCAATTGAAGGAAGAAGATCATCCGGTCAGCTAGCTGCTACGTTTACATGGCACTTATGGACAATAGGCCCAGCCCAACTATGCACGTGAAAAGAAGGAAGCAAATAGCTGCAAATGATCTCTTCCTCTCTCCAGAAAGGGACGCCTTGCTGATAATAATTTTTCTCTATATCGTTGCTTAGGTAGATTCATCTTATACAGCCCAGGAGGACTCTATGACAGAGGGTGATATACATGGCGTTTTTTCCCTATTGAACTCATGATTAGTCACAAGTTTACATGGCGTTTTTTCCCTATTGAACTCATGATTAGTCACAAGTTTAAATCCAGGCGCAACTTACCGAAATATGTGATGTAACAGAAGATTCGTACACCTAAGCATGGTCTATGGTTAAAAAGTAGCTAAGAACTTTGCTAAGAATATCAAAGCGCAGTGAAAATATGACAAAAGGCAAACCCAACATAAAAATATAGTTTCTTAGATTCGGCAAAAGTTAAACAATCAGCTGCTGAGAAATTCCGTTCAGAAAACTACAAGATACATCAATTTCCCTCATTTACATTTTCTCATACAGAGAGGAGTGGGGCATATGGAGGGTGGCTTTGAACATCTAATTTATGTTGTTTTCAGTGTGAGGAAGATAGTGTGCGGAATGCAATTACGAAGTTGGACCACTTGGCTTGAGGAGATGACCATATCAGAGACGCAAACATGAAAAACTTATCCAAGTTCAACACCTGAACACATACAAAACATTATATATGCTATATATATACATCATATAGCAATATATATGCAACAGTAAAAATCCATGAGGTCACATATTTGGACCTGCTGCACTGTATTTCGATGGATCTTGTTGAGTAACCTGAGATGTATATTGTTGTTGAACAGATGGAGCCACGCCTACATATTAATTGCGCATGAAAAATCAGCATTTCATTCATATATTTGCAATAAAAAAATGCAACCTATATTTAGAACACATCACCTTGTTCCGTCGTTCTATATTGTTGTTGAGTGATCCCCGATTGTCCAGTAGCTGGTGTTTGACATATTGTGCTGTCGTCATTCACAGAAGTTGTTGCCTGCTTTTTAAGCTCTCTATTTTTTGCATACCTCTCTCTATCCCGCTGCCTCTTTCGCTCCTTAGGATCTGCATATATGGCACAATTTACCATGTATCACATAAGAAAAATGACATTGGGTCTCATGTGTTTAATCACCTTGGGTTTGCCCGTTGGTTATGTCCTGAAATGGAATCCGCTTGGGATGATATGTGTATTTTTTCTTCCACTGTCCATAAGAAGAAAATGATATTAAAGAATACGTTTGCAAATCACAGTAGCATGTCCAACGTACTATCTGAACCATTGCTTGGTTTAGATTTAGAGAAATTCGCATTTGTGAATAATTTTCTCCAGCACAAGCGAACGAAGCAATTATTTTATGCAGATGAATATGACATTATGGAGTGGATCAATTACATCCTAACTCTTTTTCTGCAGCACAAGCGAACCAAGCAATGATTTTCAAATAAAATGATCTAAAATACATTACAATGGTCACTAATGTTTACTCGTAAAATTAGTTCATCACCCCAATTGAAATTAGATCTCCAGGTTCGAAGAGGTGGAGCAGAAAATTGAAATTTTTGTGAAAACATATACGTCGCAATATGAATTTCAGAGACCTTCGTTGGCTGCGGACAGGGCAATGCCGATGGCGACGGTGGTGTGGCCGGCGGCCGCGGCGGCGGGCGGAGCAGTGCTAGGCGGCGTCCTAGGCGAGCGGCGGTGGCGTCTTCCCCCGCCTGGAGGAGTGGAGGCGGAAGGCGCGAACGGTGAGCGGCGGGTGGGGACGGCGAGCGGCGGTGGCGTCGTCCCCCCTCCTGGAGGAGTGGCGGAAAGCGGCGAACGGTGAGCGGCGGGTGGGGGACGGCGAGCGGCGGTCGGCCCCCCGCCTGGAGGAGTGGAGGCGGAAGGCGGCGAACGGTGACCGGCGGGTGGGGGACGGCGAGCGGCGGTGATTAGGGAAATAGAGAAAGACGGACCGCGGGACGGACCGTATTTTGGTGGTGATCTGCGGCCGGCGGGAAGTCGCGGAGAGAGCCGCGTCACGCCGGTTGATGAGCAGGTGTGCCGGAGATGCCGGTGAGCTGCAGCACGGCCGTCCGCCGCGCGCGTCAAGGGCTTAAACGATGTGTGTGCTCCAGTGCTCCTTCACGGCGGTTCGGCCGCGTGGGTTGAGGGCTATACGTTTTTTCTTTCGTGATGATTGGTGGCGGTTGATTGGAGATCAATTAGTGGAGATGACGTCTAGCGTTAAACACGCGTTTACGCTGGGCTCAAAGCTGCGCTTCGCTCCGCGCTGATTAGCGCAAATCACGGTCGCGTTTTAGATCGTTGGATTAGAGAGTTAAACGTACAGGATTTGTTGGATCTGTCACCTCTCTCTCTTTTATATTAGTGGTGATATGGTGTGATTATTTTCATATAGAATTTTATTTCTGATGTTTGTACCATCCAAAGATGATTCCTTCCAAATTTTCATGTGTTTTCTCTCAGAAGACCATTTAGATAATAAGATTGGGATCATATACAGTATATTTCGATGTTCCCAAATCCCAATTACATAGGTCTCTATTAATAATTAAGAGTATATGGTGTGATTATTTTCATATAGAATTTCATTTCCGATGTTTGTACCATCCAAAGATGATTCCTTCCAAATTTTCATGTGTTTTCTCTCAGAAAATAAGAGCGTGTGTCAATTCAATGTCTCCAATTCCATCCGAACCAACCTTTTTGGTTCCTTTGAGGAATATAATGCAGTTCCATTATTCTTCGCTCCAAACTACCTTGTTCTCATTATCATTTCAAGAAATTCAAGTCAAGTCTCTAGACAGTAAGATCATTATTATTTAACTTTGCATGCCCCATCAAAAATCATCAACACATAATGCGTGGAACTAACAAGGCAAGACATTGTCCTTCATTGAAAACGAAGGAAACATCTTCAACCAAATCAGTAATTTTGACGTGAAGTGCTAGGAAGAATAACCAATTAATAAACCACATGTAAACCACAACAAACGGCCCCAAAGAAGCAACTGGTGATCACAAGATCATACACTTTATCAACCGACAGAAGCGTTAAAAATATAAAGCAATAAGGAAATAGCATGGAACTCATCAATTTAAGATAGCTAATCTCCATTCTCGATCAAGTGAAATAACACAAAATCCTCACAGGTCCATCCACATAGACTCCCAACATTACATTTCGGTCTCAAAACATGAAAACTCACATAATGGGGGTAATAAGGAGCCTGCTAATAGATGCTAAAGCAAGATGGATCGAACATTCCCATTTCACACTTCTAGAAAAGGCATTGTTTGGCTTGATGCTTAAACCTCCTGGACGCTCAAACCTGCAAAAGGAACAACATAATTGGTAAGCATTTACAATAGGTACAAGAACTAACAGTAGAGAACAAGTGATTCACATCACAATGACTAGATACGATGTAAAAAAAAGATGAATAAAATGAGGACAATCTACAAACAATTTGAGCATATCCATGAATAAAATTGGAACAGTACTGCACATTAGTAAGAAGTAGTGCAATATGTTTGCAGAACAAATAAAATGGTGGCGAGCTGGCTACTGCTGAGTGGTCAGCAGTGACACCTTAAACCCACCAAGATTATGCTTCTACCTCATCCAATTGGGTAAAAGTTGCACATCAAGAGTAGGATTTCTACGATTATCCCAGATTCAGACTACTTATGCTTTAGAGAACAACCGCTACTGCAAATATTAAACTAAACAGTCGCTTACAGTACTCGTGCCAGCCCAGCATTCATGTCTAAAAGCAGGAACAACTTCCATGGCAGGATTTCGCATGCAACAATAACACAAACTAATAAATCTAATGAACGACAGTGCAAAAGACGAACCAAGCTACGTATACTGGCATCTTTCTCCTCTCTAGTTGTAAGATACTCCGTAATAGAGAACTAGCGGGGCCATTTAGTAAGCAACCAAGCATCAAGGCAGGAGAGGTATGGGGGGCACAAACCTGGTGGGAGGGACTGCTTGAGCTTGTTGGCCTTGTCGGCGTCGAAGACGCAGAGGGTGTAGAGGTACCTGGAGCAGCGCACCTTGAACTTGACGGCGTCCTTGGTCCTCTTGATCCGCACCGACCGCGCGTCCTTCCGGCGCGCCGTCAGCAGGAAGTCCTTGATCTCGTGGATCTGCTTCGGCTGCGGAAACAAAACACACGAGCAATAGCGGATTCGTCACCACGTACAGCATCCGCTAAGAAAGAGAGAGACATACACGAGAGAAATAATCGCGGTGGAGAGGAGAGAGTCTCACCATGGTGGACGAGGGAGGCTGCCCGTGCGAACCGGAGGAAGGAGGAGGCGGCGGCAGGGGGAAAGAGCAGGGGTGGGCGAGATGACCCTGCTCGGCATATTTATACTCGTCGTGACCTACTAGCCTCTGCACATCAGGCCCAGGTGTAGATGGGTTAAACGGGCCGGCCCAAAGGTGACCTAATACTATACAGTTGATGGTACTCTTTTTCCTCAAAAAAAAAAAAAAAGTTGATGGTACTCTTTCTTCGAAAGTGCAAAAAAAAATTGTAAAGAAGAAAAAGGTTCGTGATACTCTTTGACTGGTATGTGGAGCCAGATCCGCAAATCGTTGCTACTAAATGACTACATATTTTCTAAACTAGGTTTAACTGAAAAATTGTACTCCGTATCATGTAATGGGTGAAGTGCCATTCAGAGAAGTATCATGTAAACTGACGCAGTGTCAAATTCAGAATGACGGTAGCATGAAAGAGAATTTGCTTTGATGGTGTTTTAATTTCGTGTCTCCATTCAAACAAGTTACGGTTTTGTGTTTCGGATTCAGTATCTGGATAAGCTTGCAGATGGTTTGTTAAAAAGCAGATCCTTTTACCAGGTTGCCATGCTTCGTCAAGACGCAGGCCAAATTAGCGCGTCTCATTGCACCTGTCACAGAAACAGTAGACACGAGCTTGGAAGACAAAATGAGAACAAATAGGGATTTGTGGCAGGAGAAAATGAGAGGAGGTGCAAGTTGTGGAGAGTATCCGAGAAGAAGTAAACGGTAGACAGAGCCAGAAGCAGAGCACCCCTCCTTCCCCCTGAGCATGCCGGCCATGGACAAACCTTTCTTCCTTGCTTGATTCTTGCTACCATTTCTTCCTCAGATTCTACAACCAGACAGCCAGGCCCTCCTTCCTTCTCCTCTGTTCCAAGACCTGGGACACATGGCACTTTTTTTTTGCGAAACACAGTACAACACGGACGTTCATATACACGTGCACACATTCATCCCTATGAAAACACGCACGCACACCCTACCCTTATAAGCACCTCCGAAAGACTGATCTGATGGTCGGGTGTTGAGATTGATGAAGTTACCACAGGCGTCTCGCTGTCGACGGAAACATCGTCTCCCACTGAATAATATTCCGCCTAAATGAGAAATACCAATGTCAAATCTGGGATTTGAACTCTAGTGGGCTGGGTACAACCACCCTACTAACCATCCTACCACAGGTAGGTTCTCCAACACATGACACTTGTGCTGCTCTGTTGCAGCTATCCCGTTTAACCGAGGCGACAATAAGTTCAATCCTGGTATCACGGGAAAGAAACATGATTCCCGCACACGGCATTTCGGGTCATGGGTGCAGATGTACCCATTGTGTAAAACATTTTTTATTTTCTGTCAAAATGTCAAAAAAATGTAGAAAAAAATTCGGATATACATCAGGACATTTTGTGTTAGTACAAAAAGTTTCGTGGAGAAAAATATTTCTTTTGACCTGAGCAAAAAAGACAAAAAAAAATGTCTTATATAAAATCATTTGGAACGTCCGGATTTGTCTTTTTTTGCACAGGTCACAAAAAATGTATTTTCTTCACGAAACTTTTTGTGCTAACATAGAATGTCTTGAGGTATACCCGAAATTTTTATTTTGAAATTTTTGACATTTTAAAAAATGTTTTTTAAGCAGTGGGTGCATCTGCACCCATGACCCGATGTGGATTTCCCCATGATTCCCTCCTGGTTTAAGCAACAACAGGATCAACACGACCAAACCAAGCCACCACCATCTCCCATAAGTTCACGATACAGGAGACGATATCAGACATCGTTGGATTATCATGGTGGGATGTTAAACTTGGAGATCATACAAAGAGAACACCAAGCGTTACCATCAACGGGTTAACAGCTGTTACACTACGAACTACTTTTTACACAGGATGCAGCTGGACACAAGTAGACTGCGGCTGAATCAAACCAGTCAATGGGTTGTCACCATCACACACTTTTATAAGTGGAATGCCCCAGAACCAGAAGAACATTAGCTTGCACTGGGACTGCAATCTCTGGGACTGGTCCATGCACTGTCGAGACTAATCAGTGGTCCGCCAGGTTGACCTTATAATGGCGAGCGAGGTTCTCGATCGTCCCCTCTTGCATCATTTTCTCAAGCATGTAGTACTTCTCGAAGTTTCCATCAAGTGTCTCCTGCTGCCGGGTCGCCAGCTCCATCTCTTCTTCCAGTTGAATCTAAAAGGAAGAGAAAAGCTCAATTATGTTATGGCTTGGATACAAACGAGGTTAGAAGCAACTGTATCATGTTTTAAAGAACAGCATCACCATCAAAATCCACAAAATAATGTGTGTAATGTAGGCAAACTACATCCAAATGGGGCAAATATGATAATGAATGCCAGGAGAGTATGTTGATGTCTCTGTTTACAATTGCCTACGCCCTAGTAGGTGCCTATATTCCCCAGAGAAATGGTTTGCTTCATCAGGGAGTAAAAGAGAGATATTTGCAGCTCTTTTAGTAGTTGACATAAGTACATAAGATCAGTCGTAAATCAACTACTTCACCTTGACGAGTGCCATATTTTCTGCATCTTGCCTCTTTGCAAGCCTCTTCAGTTTATTCATCCCATCATACTCTGGATCCCCTTCTTTTACCCAGCTGATTTCCATCTTCAAGGCAGGGTGCCTAGGGCGATCCCGAAACATTTCGGGCTTTGCATAGATAGCTCTTACAGGCCTTGGCATTCCACCAATTATGAAGGGGAAATCATTCATCAAGTCTACAGCAGCCTTGGCTTGTGACCAGGGGCGGAGCCAGGATTTGGCTATAGGGGGGGCGAACCGTAGATGATCACATGTGAAATATAGTATATCCATATATCAAATACAGAATAAACAAGCAAATCAACATATGTTTTGGCAAAAGCATTGTATTTTATAATTTATCTGAAACATTAACATAGATATCGAAGGAAACCGTGAGAAAACTCCTTCCTGTATAATCTACTGTTGCAAATTGTATAATCTACTGAGATGGATCTGAATGTTTAGCAACAGACCAGATGCGAGCTTTAACCAATTGGCATAAAAGACAATCAATATATTCTTTTTTTTTTTGACAAATGTAAAGCTATACTAAAAATAAAAGGTGAGCAAGGTCAGCAGCGCATAAAATATGGTGTTTGGTGTACATTGAAAAATTACCAGTAGTGATTCGACAGGACGGAGGTGCGGACGTGTGGCTAGCAGGCAACGACGATCGGCGGCGGCCGCCGTATTGGCCGATACTCCGCTACACATCGTGTACAATCGAATTCAAGTCTCGCGGGAAGGAGCCGCAAGCGGCGGCACAAGCACAGCCGAACCATGGACATCCTCAACGAGATCGATCTGGTCAAGATAAGACAGAGGCGAACATATACGATATGTGAGAAGATGGGCTGTTGCCTGTTGGGCTAGATGCGTACATGTCAACGTGAAATGCTACTAGCTTTGGGCCAAAGTACTACTCAAACGTCATCTCCTCAGCCCATCTGTTGTAATTACCAACGTCCATCAGTAGGAATACCAGTAACATACTGTCATTGCGTGCTGTAATTCCTTGGGGGGGACGAATGATTGGGGGGGTCTAGCCCCTGCTAGCCCCCCCCTGGATCCGCCCCTGCTTGTGACTCGTCATCCAATTCCACCAATGCAGCGGAAGGAATATCATACGGGATTGTGTAGTTCACAATGAACTCCAAACTGACAACATTCGCACACTGGGCAAGAGCTGCTTTGATAATTTGGCTAGTAACCAGAGGGGAGAGGTGATCAATATATATTGTTCTCTCGACCCTCGCCATGAAATCAGCATACTCCTTAACCTGTTCATCAGATGTCGCCATTGGAGAGCGTCTTCTGCAGGAATAACAATAAATTGCAGCAGTGACTTAAAATGGCTAAGATTACCTTGGAATAAGAAATGAACATTGTATGAGCGCAAACATTGTGCAAAAGCATCTACAAGTTCTGACAAACATAAAGACAACTATCAACAGTGAGGGTTGTTTATCTCCTGAATATAGTCCCTTAGGTAGGAACATGAGTCCGAAATTTTAAGTGCAACAGCTTGTCACTGACTCAGACCTCACATAGCTTCTGAATTCTGATGCTATGCTACTACAGCACCAGTACACTGCCCAGGGACCATACATGAGAGATCAGTTGTCATCTACTCGAAGAACAAGGCGTTATGTCTTGCTGCTGGTACTGGAGATCACAGACTGGATTCGAACAAGATTCACCCTTTTGTATTTTTTTTTTTTGACTTTTTGTAATAAATATTGACATGACGTACAAGGTAAATTCTTCGGAACTGAAATTTTTGGAATTACAGGTAACTCAGAATATTGCATAACAAACACCATACACTGATCAAATGCAAATGAAAGTTGCTTTCCGGTCACATTTCTTGGCAAAGAGAACTAACAATGACATGGAAGACCTCCTTCATCAGTAAGGAAAATGTTTTGCTGATTATCTCTGACAATACATAGACCTTCTTACATGCTCGCTTACAACAAAATTAACAAACAACAAGCAGCAGCAGAAGGGAAAGTATTGGGCGCATCGAGCTGGGGGGGGAATCTACGCCCCGCCGCGGCGCTTGGCCTCCTCGGCCTGGACCATACGGCGCGAGGCCTCGGCGACACGCTCCAGGGCGTGCTCGACTGCGTCGCGGCCGCCAATGATGAGCCGCGCCACCACCTCCGGTCACGCTCCCCGCGTGCCTCCTCGAACTCGCGCCGCGCGTTGGCACGCAGCGACTCACGCCATGGCACTCCGTGCTCATCGGGCCACTCGAACAGACGTGTCGCACGAAGGATGTCCCGGTACAGCCCAAGCGCCTCCCGCCGCGTGCTCGTCAGCCGCCGGCGCGCCTGGGCCTCTACCGCGTCGTCGTCGAGGAGCGCCGTGGAGGAGGGGTTCTTCTTGGATAGGTGGCGGTCGAGGATCTCATCGATGGTGTCGGGCCCCTCGTGGATGGATCGGAGCTGCTGCGGCGGGGCGACCTCGTGGCAGCAAGGGCGCGGAGGAGGGAGGAGCTGCGGGCGTGTGTGACTGTGGCCACGGCCATGGTCGTCTGTTGTAGCGTGGTTGGGTCGGGCTCGAATTTGATTCTGGTACTGGACCTGGAGGGTTTGTGTGCGAGTAGTTTTGGATCAGATGTGCACTATTCTAATGATAAATCGAAACTAAACAAAAACATTGTGTCGTCAGTATAGTGTCTCATATAATCCTACATGGCAATTTGACAAAGGCAAGTCAACCAAACTCCATGCCACTTGTCATGATCAACAAGTCAATGGTGAAAAAAGTCAAAAGAGAGCCCAAGACGAAATAAGGCCATCATAGTGGAGAGATGAGAGGACTTGGGGCGTGTTCAAAAGCCCTATAGCTTCCAGCTTCCTAGAATTCCAGTGCGGAGAAGTACCGAACAGGCCAACTCTGCGGAGCTAGATCCGCAAAGCTGGCCCATTTTGCTGTACAAAACTAGAGCCTTTTGGGAATTCCCGGATCAATATAATGCAACAGTGACTTAAAATGGCTAAGACTACCTTGGAATAAGAAATGAGCATTGTATGAGCGCAAACATTGTGCAAAAGCATCTACAGTACATTCATAGACAGATCTTGACAAACATAGAGACAACTATCAACAATTGGGGGTTGTTTATCTCCTGAATCTAGTCCATTAGGTAGGAACATGAGTCGCAAAATTTCAAGGCGTCACCCGAGATAGGGTTTCAGTTTAGGATTAGGGATTAAGGCATCTCAAAGAAAAGCTGCGCCTGCACCAGGTGACCAGGGGCACAATCAGGGCGGGTCTAGATCAGAAAACCGTGAAGGTCGCTGGGATTTAACTACGGGCGTCGATGTTCGTGTGCCACGGCAACATATGCCCCTTTCTTTGTTGACTGGGCTCGTTTCTGATCGCCCACTTTAGCTTTGTTTAACAGATTTGTCAATATATAACTAACAAATGGGCATATGAATAGACAAAACCACCCTTCAATATGAATAGACAGGTGTGTTTTGTTTCAAACGAAAAACTGCTATAATTTCAGATTTAGACAAATCCCCATGTCAATCCATCCATTCCCACTCAAATACCCTTGTCAATCTAGCCATTCCGAGTTTCCCACTCAAATCCCCATGTCAATCCCTCTCAACACCTAGGGTTTCAACGATTGAGACAAACGGTGCCGGAGGAAGCAAGCAAGATCCATGAAAAATGGAGGGAAGAAGCTTGCCTTACCTTGGGGTAGCAGTGGACGCCGGCGGACGGCCGGGAGATGCGGCCGAGCAGCCAGGGGCGAGGCGGGTGGCACCGGCGGCAAGGTCACGGACGGGGGTTGGCTAGCTGAGGGGCAAAGAATGAGTTACGTCTCCCAGCGCGTGCGTGACTAGAAGAAATAGACAGGGGCAGTATAGTCATTTCAGATTTTCGTTAGCCTCCAATTTAGGATTATTAAATTAATGAGCAGATAACAAAGCCAAAGGAAGCCATTAGAAACGAGCCCAGCCAACTGTGGGTCCAGAAGGGAGGAAGACAGAGAAACTTTTCGTTTCAACTTCGGGAGTGCTAGTCTTCGCAGTGCGAACGCAGCCACTCTCGCAGCCATTGCCGGTCCGGGCCCGTCGATGGCCATGTTCGAAGTGAGCGACGGAACATGCCTCCAAATTCCAGGGCCCCCGAATACCTGCTTCCTAGTATGTACGTATCAGATTTAGCAAACAATTTGGTATTTCCTAGAACCCTAATGGGCAGTTTCAGCAGGCAGCAGCCCATTTTGTGGCCAGGCCCGCAGTCTAAGCACAAGCGAGACAATGAGAGCTAACAGGCCACGATCTTTTGCCTCTTGCGTTCCGCCGTCCGCGACCTGAGATTTGACCGCAGGAGACCGTGAGAGCGACGCCCACGGCCGCACGCCTTCAGGCCGATCTTGACTCCCTGAGGCTTGAGCGAGACGCCGAGACCCTGTTCAGCCCTTCACATCCAAATCGCCAAATCGGCCAAGGAAAATTCATGAAGGTAGGATCGCTTCGCTTCGCCGTCCGTCAAGCCGACGTCTCTGAAATCACGGATCAGCGAACACGTGTGAAGGTAGGATCGCTGCAACCTTTTCTAGTCGTCCCTGCTAGTCGTGTTAAACTGTTTATTTTTTTGTCAATTTATTAATATTAAACATGACGAATCATGAATAATCTCAAAAAAACAAAGTGTCAATCTGGTGCGAAAAAGAAGAGGAACCAGACGGATAATGTTTTTTTGTAGAACATATTGTTACTTTAGTGGCACTTTCAGTAGAATTAAGATTTGATATGTTTCGTTATATTATTAAAAATAACACATATTAAAGTTATGTAATAAAGTGAAAGTATTTTTAATTGCTATGTCATGTACAATTTTCAAATTCTAGGCCCATTTTGCATTTCGCACACGGGCCCCCAATTTCTGGAGACGGCCCTGGCCGGTCGAACCGCCGTCGACCCCGCCCGCGGTCGGCGCGCTGCCGCGATGCCTCGCCGCCCCGCCCTGTCCCTATCTCCTTCTCCGCCGGTTCGTTGTCGCCCCGGGCATCCCTCTAACCCCACCCTCTTCTCCGGCGCCGGCGAGCCCTGCGCCCCGCACCCCCCATGTTAAGTCTCTTCTCACCATCGTTGCCTCCGCCGCGGCCTGCCGCGGCTCTGGCTCGGCTGGCCACCGTCGCCGTCGGGGAGGAAGAAGGCGGAGAGGGAAGAATTCAAATTGTGCGTCTGTGTCGTGTGAGCGCTCGCATGCGCGTAGATAAGCAATTCTGAAACTTTCGTGGCTTATGTTGCTGTGACGCACGAAAGTGGCGTACTGGCGTGGGGAGACGGTGTGGCAGTATGCTGCTGTTTTCTTAGGGCTAAATTTATTAATATTAACCAATAAAATAGTACCTCAATCCCTCATAATTACAGGAAAATATTTCAAGAAAACTTAGAAATACATCCAAATCACATGTAAAATTTTCTGCATAAGAATTCGTCATTTGCTTACTTGTCCATCGTCGCATCACCGGAATAAAGATAGAACACCAACACGGCGGTAACTCGTCCATATAGAACTGTAGAGGGATATTCCTCGTCGAAGTCACCCGCTGCGTACGAGTAGATGGGGAGAGAAGTTGAATCGAGGGACGCGCCTCGATCTGCGTTGATGATCGGGTTAATTAGACTCATCGGTGGGAGCATTCAACGCCTTCCCCTTTTTTTGTGAGTTGATGGCGTGAATCACACGTTCGTTGGGAGACCCCAAGAGGAAGGTATGATGCAGTTCAGCAGCAAGTTTTCCCTCAGAAAGAAACCAAGGTTATCGAACCAGTAGGAGCAGCAACTCTTCAGAAGGTTGTTGGTGGCTCGCACGGCGCAACACGATCACCAACGTGGAATCTGCACACAACACAATCAAACTACTTTGCCCCAACGAAACAGTGAGGTTGTCAATCTCACTGGCTTGCTGAAAACAAAGGATTAAACGTATGGTGTGGAAAATGAGTATTAAATTGCAGAGAATGAAAAAGGAACAGTTTGCAGTTTGTGGTTGTTTAATCAGTGTAAAAGAATGGACCGGGGTCCACAGTTCACTAGTGGTGTCTCTCCATAAAAGATAACTAACATGTTGGGTGAACAAATTACAGCTGGGCAATTGACAAATAGTGAGCGCATGACAATGCATATACATGACATGATGACTACTATGATATTTAATTGGGCATTACGACATAATACATAGACCGTTATCCAACAGCATCTATGACTAATAATCCACCGCCGGGTTGTCATCCGAGTCCCCCGTTGGTATTAAGTTGCAAGCAACGGATAATTGCATTAAGTAAAGTGCGTAATGTAAACAAACACATATGCCGTGGACATAGCATCGTTAGGTTATCCCTAGTGGCAACAGCACATCCACAACCTTAGAACTTTCTGTCACTGTCCCAGATTAAACGGAGGCATGAACCCACTATCTAGCATAAATACTCTCTCTTGGAGTTACAAGCATCTACTTGGCCAAAGCATCTACGAGTAACGGAAAGCATGCAAGATCTTAAATAACATAGATAGATTGATAATCAACTTGACATAGTATTCAATATTCATCGGATCCCAGCAAACACAACATGTAGCATTACAATAATATGATCTTGATCATGTAGGGCAGCTCACAAGATCTAAACATGATGGCACAAAGTGGAGAGACAACCATCTAGCTACTGCTATGGACCCGTAGTCCAAGGATGAACTACTCACGCATCACTCCGGAGGCAGGCATGGCGATGTAGAAGCCTCCGGTGACGATTCCCCTCTCCGGCAGGGTGCCGGGAAGAGGTTCTGAACCCTCCCGAGCTAGGGTTGACGGCGGCGGCGTCTCTGGAACTTTTCGTGGATATTTGCTCAGGTACTTAGGGTTTTCGCGTCGGGGGAATAAGTAGGCGAAAGGGCGGCGGCTGCGACCCCCGAGGGGCCCACACCACCCTAGGGCGCGCAGGGGGGCCCGCGCCCTAGTGCGTGTGGGGCCCTGGTGGCCCTCCTCTGCTGCTCCTTCGCTCCGTCAGGTGTTCTGGAAAATAGGGACCCCGTGTAGTTTCGTCCAATTCCGAGAATATTTCCAGACTAGCTTTTCTGGAATACAAAAACAGCAGAAAACAGGAACTGGCACTTCGGCATCTTGTTAATAGGTTAGTCCCAAAAAATGTATAAAAGTGATATAAAGTAGATGCAAAACATGTAGCAATTGGTATAAAACAAGCATGGAACATCAAAAATTATAGATACGTTTGAGACGTATCAGCATCCCCAAGCTTAGTTCCTACTCGTCCTCGAGTAGGTAAACGATAAAAACAAAATAATTTTTGAGGTGACATGCTACCATCATAATCTTGATCATATAATATTGCAAGGCACATGTAAATGAATGAAGTGATCCAAGTCAATGGTCTATAATTTGCTACCAAATAGATAATGAGTAAACAATGAATCACACAAGCTAAACGTTTTCATGAATAGTACTTTCGAGACAAGCATCAAACAGTTTTGCATAAGTGTTAACTCATAAAGCAATAGTTTCTAATAAAAGGTATTTAATCAACACAAAGGAAGAATTAGTTTCAGCATTTGCTTCAACTTTCAACATATTTATCTCATGGATATTGTCAACACAAAGTAGTATAACAAGTCCAATACATTGCATATAACGCATGTTGTAACAAAGTTGACACTAGTGTTTGCTTGTGGAAGACAGAAAGAATAGGAAAACTGACTCAACATAAAAGTAAAAGAAAGGCCCTTCGCAGAGGGAAGCAGGGATTAAATCATGTGCTAGAGCTTTTAGGTTTTTGAAAGCATATAGAGATTGCATAAAATATTTGATACTCCTCCCAACCTTGCTAACACAAGCCATGGCTAACCGAATCCTCGGGTGCCTTCCATCAATCACATACCATGGAGGAGTATCTATTTTTGAGAGGTGTTTGTTAATTGTCAACGAATGGTAGCGGGTGAGAACAGTATTCTACCTGTCAACGGACTTTTAAGAGCGGCTCCCATGAAGGACGTTATTTCTACCAGCAAGGCAGATCATCCCTCTTTCTCTTTGGTTTACACACATTCAGGTATTTCACTGTTTGTCATTGCTTACTGATGAATCAGGGCAAAAGTGTGAAGAGAATTAATTGGTTAAAGTTGTAATTAATTGGGACTGGGCACCCCGTTGCCAGCTCTTTTTGCAAATTGGATAAGCGGATGTATATGCCACTAGTCCAGGTGTAAAAGTCCATCGACAAATAGAATAAAGAATAACCACACTAATTCCTCATGAGCTAGTAAACATTGACACAAAAAGGGAATAATAACATTTTGAATAATTTAAAGGTAGCACATGAAAAATTTACTTGGAGTGGCAAGGAAATACCACATATAGGTAGTTATGGTGGACACAAATGGCATGGATTTTGGCTCAAGGATTTGGATGCACGAGAAGCATTCCCTCTCAGTACAGAGTTTAGGCTAGCAAGGTTATGTAAGCAAACAAGAATATCAACCCGTACACCAAGTTTTATATGACAAACATATTGCAAACGTTATAAGACTTCATACCGTCTTCCTTGTTAACCAAACCCTGTTATTAGAAAATATCTAGACCTTAGAGATACCACCGATGCAAACCAAATTTTCAACAAGCTTTACGGTAGTTCTTCACTAATAGGCTTAACTCATGTGATGCACAATTTAATCATGATCTACTTGTTAACTCAAAACAATTGACAAGCATCAAGTTATCCATTAGTGATCTACAAGATTAAGCAAGTTTTTCCTTATACCAATTACCACATGCAACATTTTCTGAACCAACCAAACACCAATCAATTTATTTATCAACTCTCCAAACAAATATAAGTGAAGCAAGAGAGTACTTTCTACAAAAGAAAGCTAATAGCTCTGACAAGAGATACATGAAAACAAGAGCTAAAAGCTGAACAGCGCTAGATATGAATACTCAACAAATATAAGTGAAGAATAGGAGTATTCTCATGAAAAAGCGGAGCGTGTCTCTCTCCCAATCAAGAATGCTAGGGTCCAGTCAAGCTTTATTGAAAATAAAAGTGCAATACTGAAAATAAAAGCACACAGACGCTCCAAGAAAAGCACATATGATGTGAAAGAATTAAAATATAGTTTCACTAGAGATGACCTGATAATTTTGACGATGAAGAAGGGGATGCCTTGGGCATCCCCAAGCTTAGACGCTTGAGTCTTCTTGAAATATGCTGGGGAGATCCATGGGAGCCTCCCCAAGCTTAAGCTCTTCACTCTTCTTGATCCTATTATATCATCCTTCTCTCTTGACCCTTGAAAACTTCCGTCACACCAAACTCAAAGTAGATCTCATTAGAGGGTTAGTGCATAATCAAAAATCACATGTTCTATAAAGACGCAATATGATTTGTTACTTTAAACATTAGCTACAGCCACTGATGTTATGTGAAGCTCTTCCACCCAAAAAAGAATTTCACTCAACACTAGTAAAAGAGAGAATGCAAAATAAAAAGGCATAATCTGTCTAAAACAGAACAGTCCGCAAAGACGAATTTTTTCGAGGCACTTACGACGCTCAGATCGAAAACTTGAACTAATGAAAGATTCAGACATTCATAAAGATTACGCACAAAAATTTCAGATTTAATTAACAATCTGGTGATTTTAGGAATTTCGTACAGTGAACAGCAAAAATCTGTTTCTGCGCAGCAATCAAAATTAAGCATCATCTTAACATTAGAGGCTACTCTTGGCACAACAATGCGAGAAAATAAAGATACAAAGGAGTTGCTACAGAAGTAAACACTCCTTGACTCAATAAAAGAAAAATTGCAGAAAAAAATAATGGGTTGCCTCCCATAAGCGCTTTTCTTTAACGCCTTTTAGCTAGGCACAAAGCATGCATCAAGTATTACCAAGTGAAGAAGCATCAACATTGTAATTTGTTCGAACAATAGAATCATAAGGTGGCTTAATCTTCTTCCTAGGAAAGTGTTCCAT
This sequence comes from Poa pratensis, assembly GCA_947311845.1. Taxonomy (NCBI): domain Eukaryota; kingdom Viridiplantae; phylum Streptophyta; class Magnoliopsida; order Poales; family Poaceae; genus Poa; species Poa pratensis. The sequence continues at coordinate 9,660,032 of CAMZMU010000098.1, forward strand.
ACCTTTCTTGAGAGGAAATTGATATTTTATATTCCCTTCTTTCATATCAATAATAGCACCTACAGTCTAAGAAAAGGTCTTCCCAGCACAATAGGGCATGATGGATTGCATTCAATATCCAAGACAATAAAATCAACGGGGACATAATTGTTGTTAACCATGATAAGAACATCATCAATTCTTCCCAAAGGTTTTTTAATAGTAGAATCAACAAGGTGAACATCCAAGTAACAATTTTCCAAAGGTGCTAAATCAAGCATATCATATAATCTTTTAGGCATAACAGAAATACTAGCACCAAGGTCACACAAAGCATTGCAATCAAAGTCATTCAATTTCATTTAATGATGGGCTCCCAACCATCTTCTAACTTCCTAGGGATAGAAGCTTCATGTTTAATTTTCTTCCCTAACTTGTATGAGAGCATTAGTAATATGTTTAGTAAAAGCCATGTTTAGCACTAGCATTAGGACTTCTAGCTAGCTTTTGCAAGAACTTAATTACTTCAGAAATATTGCAACCATCAAAATCAAAGTCATTATCATCAAAAGTAATGGAGTTATTATCTTCCTTATTGCTAGAAATTTCAGCATCTTTATCAAGGACAGTTTCAGAGTTATCAGGCAATTTAGGACATTTTGCAATAGAAGTGGAAACATTACCAACACCAATTATCTTGCCATTAATGGTAGGAGGTTTGTAACACTTGAGTTTGAAGCATTTTCAGAAGTAGTAATAGTATAAACTCTAGCAATATTATTCTTTCTAGCAATTTCATCCTCTCTTTCCCATCTAGCATGCAATTCAGCTAACATCCTCACATTGTTATCAATTTTAACTTGTATAGCATTGAGAGTTTTGCTCTCTTTAACATCATGAGGCATGTTCTTTAGTTTCAACAAGTCAACATCAAGAGCAAGACTATCAACTTTAGAGGAAAGCACATCAATTTTCCCAAATTTCTCCTCAACAGTTTTATTGAAAGCAGTTTGTGTACTAATAAAATCCTTAAGCATAACTTCAAGATCGAGGGTACACTCTTATTATTGTTGTAGGAGTTACTATAGGAATTTCCATAACCATTGCCACTATTAGAAGGATAGGGCCTATAATTGCTATTACCAAAATTATTCCTATAAGCATTGTTGTTGAAATTATTATTTTTAATGAAGTTCACATCAACATGCTCTTCTTGAGCAACCAAAGAAGCTAAAGGAACATTATTTGGATCAACATGTGTTTGACCATTTGCAAGCATAGACATAATAGTATCAATTTTGGCACTCAAGGAAGAGGTTTCCTCAACAGAATTTACCTTCTTACCTGTTGGAGCTCTCTCGGTGTGCCACTCAGAATAATTAATCATCATATCATCAAGAAGCTTTGTTGCAGCACCCAAAGTGATGGACATAAAGGTACCTCCAGCGGCCGAATCCAATAAATTCCTTGAAGAAAAATTTAATCCTGCATAGAAGGTTTGGATGATCATCCAAGTAGTCAGTCCATGAGTGGGACAATTTTTAACCAATGATTTCATTCTCTCCCATGCTTGAGCAACATGTTCATTATCAAATTGCTTAAAATTCATTATGCTACTTCTCAAAGAAATAATCTTAGCAGGAGGATAATATTTTCCAATAAAAGCATCTTTGCATTTAGTCCATGAATCAATACTATTTCTAGGCAAAGATAGCAACCATTCTTTAGCACGTCCTCTCAAGGAGAAAGGAAAAAGTTTCAGTTTAATAATATCACCATCTACTTCCTTGAGCTTTTGCATTTCACAAAGTTCAACAAAGTTATTAAGGTGAACAGCAGCATCATCAGTACTAACACCAGAAAATTGCTCTTTCATAACAAGATTTAAAAGTGCAGGTTTAATTTCATAAAATTCTGCTGAAGCAGCAGGTGGAGCAATAGGTGTGCATATGAAATCATTGTTGTTCGTGCTAGTGAAATCACACAACTTAGTGTTCTCAGGAGTACTCATTTTAGCAGAATAAAAACAGACAGAAAATAACTTGAAAGTAAACTAGATGCAAGTAACTAATTTTTTTGTGTTTTTGATAATTGAAAGCAAACAAGATAAAATAAAATAAACTAAGCAAGACAAAAACAAAGTAAAGAGATTGGAAGCGTGAAACTCCCCTTGCAGAAGACTGCTGTCTCCCCGGCAACGGCGCCAGAAAAAGAGCTTGATGACGTGAATCACACGTTCGTTGGGAGACCCCAAGAGGAAGGTATGATGCAGTCAGCAGCAAGTTTTCCCTCAGAAAGAAACCAAGGTTATCGAACCAGTAGGAGCAGCAACTCTTCAGAAGGTTGGTGGCTCGCACGGCGCAACACGATCACCAACGTGGAATCTGCACACAACACAATCAAACTACTTTGCCCCAACGAAACAGTGAGGTTGTCAATCTCACCGGCTTGCTGAAAACAAAGGATTAAACGTATGGTGTGGAAAATGAGTATTAAATTGCAGAGAATGAAAAAGGAACAGTTTGCAGTTTGTGGTTGTTTAATCAGTGTAAAAGAATGGACCGGGGTCCACAGTTCACTAGTGGTGTCTCTCCATAAAAGATAACTAACATGTTGGGTGAACAAATTACAGCTGGGCAATTGACAAATAGTGAGCGCATGACAATGCATATATATGACATGTGACTACTATGATATTTAATTGGGCATTACGACATAATACATAGACCGTTATCCAACAGCATCTATGACTAATAATCCACCGCCGGGTTGTCATCCGAGTCCCCCGTTGGTATTAAGTTGCAAGCAACGGATAATTGCATTAAGTAAAGTGCGTAATGTAAACAAACACATATGCCGTGGACATAGCATCGTTAGGTTATCCCTAGTGGCAACAGCACATCCACAACCTTAGAACTTTCTGTCACTGTCCCAGATTAAACGGAGGCATGAACCCACTATCTAGCATAAATACTCTCTCTTGGAGTTACAAGCATCTACTTGGCCAAAGCATCTACGAGTAACGGAAAGCATGCAAGATCTTAAATAACATAGATAGATTGATAATCAACTTGACATAATATTCAATATTCATCGGATCCCAGCAAACACAACATGTAGCATTACAATAATATGATCTTGATCATGTAGGGCAGCTCACAAGATCTAAACATGATGGCACAAAGTGGAGAGACAACCATCTAGCTACTGCTATGGACCCGTAGTCCAAGGATGAACTACTCACGCATCACTCCGGAGGCAGGCATGGCGATGTAGAAGCCTCCGGTGACGATTCCCCTCTCCGGCAGGGTGCCGGGAAGAGGTTCTGAACCCTCCCGAGCTAGGGTTGACGGCGGCGGCGTCTCTGGAACTTTTCGTGGATATTTGCTCAGGCACTTAGGGTTTTCGCGTCGGGGGGAATAAGTAGGCGAAAGGGCGGCGGCTGCGACCCCCGAGGGGCCCACACCACCCTAGGGCGCGCAGGGGGGCCCGCGCCCTAGTGGTGTGGGGCCCTGGTGGCCCTCCTCTGCTGCTCCTTTGGTCTCAGGTGTGTTCTGGTAAAATAGGGACCCCGTGAAGTTTCGTCCAATTCCGAGAATATTTCCAGACTAGCTTTTCTGGAATACAAAAACAGCAGAAAACAGGAACTGGCACTTCGGCATCTTGTTAATAGGTTAGTCCCAAAAAATGTATAAAAGTGATATAAAGTAGATGCAAAACATGTAGCAATTGGTATAAAACAAGCATGGAACATCAAAAATTATAGATACGTCTGAGAACAGGAACTGGCACTTCGGCATCTTGTTAATAGGTTAGTCTCACTTTCATCTCTTTGCATAGGGTTCATCATCCCTTTTTCTTAAACCTTCGGAGCAACCTAAATATCTTAAGCAAGGGATTAGATATCCTTTATGTCATTAAACACTAAAGCATACTTAGGGTGCGAGATGCTCTTTCACAACGATTTACCCAACTTCAATTTACATGGTTGTGGTGGAACCCTACGTGCTAATATAATTCAATATGTCGCGTACATGATTGATCTTAGCCCTAAAGACTCACGTATATCATGACCGGTTTAGATAGGCGACCGAGTGTATAGCTTACAAGTGAAGATATAACCGACCAGAAGATAGAGTTCTAAACTAATTCGGCTTGGTGTGTCTTGTACTCCAAGACGGTTGGATCAGGGGACCTTCCATAGACGACTGGATCTTTGTCTTGTGTTTCAACAAGCTGGGCCACCCGGTAAAGCCGTCGCCATTAGCGCTAGTGGGACACCCTACCTTGCTGGCTTGTCACCATGTCATGGGGTATATCCCAACATTGGCCCTAGAATTTCAGTTCTCTGACCGAAGGGGTACACAAAGCACCACCCGCTGAAGGCACCATAGGGGACATCGCTGGATCGCGAGTAGACACCATGCCGATTCCTATCACAGAGGATTGAGCCTCCCTACCACGAGCAATCGCTGCCGGACAAAGAAGTCACATGTGAGAACAAGACCCGCGCGCCGGAGCGTGGGCTTCACTCAATGACATCATCCTGCAGCGGGGAGGTGGGAGGGAGGGAAGCAGGAGAGAGGGTGACGGCAACAACACTGGTTGTGTAGTGGGCCCACGTCACACTATAAGTGTTGAATTCCATTTTGAACCAAAAATATGTTTACTACGCGTACAGTTCCAGGTTCTTCTAGTAGCCTTGCCAAATTTTTTTTTGAACAAGGGGAAGGACCCCGAAGGGTCCAGACTGCATTTATTCGGTGGGATTACAAATTACAACAAGGACCTCAAAGTAAAAGAAAATTACAACCAAGTCCCTGGATTTTACAAAAAGGACCTCAACTAAATTTTTAGGAACGCAATCCGGTCCTTCTCCACCGAGGAAGAAGAACAGCTCAGCACAACGGCCGTCTGCGCCATCGCCGGGGACAACACCACTTGGAGACGGTGCGACGTTGGGCGCCGCCGCGGAGCTGATGAAGGGCCTCCTTAACGGCACGCTGGCCTGGAGGTTGATGACACCATGGTGCGTGAAGGACCACAGCACGGAGTGGCCACGCTGGCCAGAAATAACGGCGGCGCAAGTTCGCCGCCATTGATGGACTCCGCAATTAGCAGCCTGAAGATCTCCCCGTGGAGCAGCAGATCCAATCCATCCGCCCTCCTTCCCGCTACCCTTGCGGCGTAGAAGAGCAGAGACACCAAATCCAGGAGCTCCACCACAACACAGATCGAAACGGTGCTTATTGAATCGAGCCGCAACAAAGCACCACCTAACCTTCTTCCTCCTCGGAAGCACGGCAGAGGTAATGAGCCACCACCAGCGCCGCACCAGAGCACCAGAGCGGATAAGCTCGAAAAGACGGGGAAGACGGCCTTATTTGCAGAGATCTCTCGCCTCAGCTCCATCGCTTGCAGCAGCTCCTGCCACCGGAGATGCACAGCGACGAACACCAGGGCGAGCACGCACCAGATCCGGCCGATGGGATCTAGCGCACTACTCCAAGTCGCCACATGGGGCAAGCTGCAACAGAAGCAAAACCTACGGCTACTATTTACAGCCCGCGCTGCACATCCTCGTCCACGCCGGCCGGCAACGCCGCCGGAGAGGAGAGGGGAGCGAGCCGGGAACGGAGGGCGGAAGCGGAAGTCGACTCTCAAGGCAAAGCGGTGGGTGAGTCCCCTCTCTTGGTCTTGTGTGGTAGGTTCAGCCTTGCCAAATTAGATCGCCTCAATATCTTCATGTAGCTTCTGCACAACTCCATTTTGAGTGAGTAAAATAGGAATACCGAATACTACTTGCGACATAATGACTCTCCAACACGAGCTTGGTGCCGCTTTGGTTCTGCGAGTGGTTAGCGTCCAACCAACCTCGCCGGCCATCGCGGTGCTGCACTGCTGCTGGTGGGAGGCAGGGCTAGCCCTTGCCTTCTACGTCGTGCGTGCTAACTCCTCCATCCCAATCTTCCGCTTTCTCCCTTCCTTCTCCTCCACACACACTCCTGACGTTGTTCGTTGGTTGGGTTTCCTACGGGAGCGGAGAGCAGGATGGACCCGGCCGGCGACGAGGTCCTCTGAGCGCTCTCGGGCTTCCTCACCATCCCGCTGCAATAGAAAAACAACGCCGTGCTACCGTGGTTGCGCGACCAGACGACCACCAATCGCCTCCCACCGAGCCCCTAAACCAATGAACCACATCACGCTTTCAGATATTGCCGTAGCCTACAGGTGTATGATCCTGCAGCATTTGATTGTTCAATGCCATGCTCTATATTTATTTATTGAAAAACATCCTTCTCTGATTGATTTCTTGCTCTCAACTGTGGATGATTTGTCAAATTTCATATTTCACGACTCTTCTTTGACAGTTTACAATTCTGCTCATGTTTTTAACACTTTATCCTGCTACATTAGTGGTGTTTGAAAAGTATTTGATGGTACTTCTCCGCAGGATATTTACTGTGCATGTAATTGTAACCATGTCTATCTGATTTTCCATAGTTCCACTGGCCCAAAATAAAAGCTGCTTATATGCAGTTCATAGCATTGTACATCCCGTGTGATGCTTCCATGTTTTTAAACTAATACTCCCTCCGTTCGGATTTAATTGACAAACATTTGGTTACACATGGATGTATCTAGACACCATACAAGTATAGATACATCCATATTTGGACAAAACCAAGTCAATTAATTTGGAACGGAGGGAGTAGATGGCATGTTCTTGCTTAATTAACATAAAGTACTGAGTGTGTGGTGAAAACAGTTCCTTTTCTATAAATTGTTAAATGTTCGTGGTACACTGGATTCTCACAATATTCTGACCTGGACTACTGTTAATCTTTGTGTCGCAGGCTTCCTCACTGTCCATGTTCCGACTTTATAATAAAGTCTGCGAAACAACATTTTACAGGCAGCAACTGAATATGGTATCAGTTAGTACATTGTGTATTGGGCAACACATATGAGACTTTCCTTGATCACACAAAATTCTGAAGACCGAGGGTGGGGAGGTACCCAACTTGATTTGTTAGAGAAGATCATGAAGCAACTATTTCCTGAGGCATACTTATCAAAACTAGCCACCAATTTCTGCCCATATGGAGAACAATTTGAGAGACATACAATTTTGGTTTGTGAAAGGGCGTTTTCAAAACTACATGAGGCATTGCGTCCTGGCAATCACAATGCGCGCAAGAGTTGCTTTTCTTACACCAAAGTGTGTTTCATCAGAGAAGGTGGCTTCTTGTGTGTGTGATCCATCTAGCAGGTACATATTTTGCAACTTTATGCTACCATGTGTCTTGATGTGCCACTATGATGTAGTGTTGATAACTCTTGTTCGAGAGTTAAGATTTCTATGCCTTTTTAGTTTGAATGTTACCGGTCGAAAACTAGATTAATGTTTTTAATGTCTACGTAGTTCTCCAATCTTTATCTCACTCACCTCATGCCTTCAACTTGCCTAAGCTGAATGATGACATTTCTTTCTGGTTCGGAAACTCTTATTTTCACACCGTAGTGCATTACTAACTGACATGCATTGTCGAGATATTATTTGTGTTTGAGTTGTTCACTTAAAAAAAGATTGTTCGTACCTAAAATAATCTGTACTATATAGAACCTTTATCTGGGACTTGCATTTAGTGGTTCCTTTAACTTTTTTCTCATAATTCAGACACTGGTGACCACTCATTTTCCACAAGACGTTCTCTCGTGGATCTCTTATGAATGATATCATTGCAGTTGTGGTTCTTGAGAGGTGACACTTATATAATAGGGCTGTGTTGCAATTTCTTTGATACCGAATCTTTCCAAATAACTCACAGGATCTGGTATCTAAAATGAATTGCAGGCTGATTTATGCACAAAAACGTCCTAACATGCAGCATGGGTCAAAGCTCTGAGTGTGGAAATGACTTGCTAGTGGCTACTCTTAGTAAAAGCCACTGTTGAGGACGCTTGCAGATTCTTGTACTGGTTGCAGGCTGAGGCTAATTATGGCAGATGCGCATGCGTGGGCTGAGGGAGTCAGCACGGGTATGTAAGATCACTCAGTATATTTTCTTCTTGTCCTTCATTTGAATCCATAAGTCCTGAACCTGCAGCTTCACATGTATTAAAACCATCTCATTCTCGCCGTAACATGGTTCCCAAAGACTCCTATACATGTTTTTTTCATGATAGCAAACTGGTGGTGATAATAAATGGAGTACAAGTTTTCTCAAAGAAATTAACCTACTTATTGTTATCTACACCTTGGGTCTCCAGCTGATAGTGATGTTGGGTCTGCGTAGTTTATAAATTTTGCTTAGACCTTATCAAACTTTTCAATACTTGTAAATATTTTGTTGATCATACGCACAATTGTTTTGCGATGACATGCAGTGATTTACATGCTGCAATGGTTGGAATCGTGCATCCTACCATATTGCATTACAATCTACTCACAACACAACCAACTGTGAGCTAATGGAAAATCTTGGTTCCCTTGGCTAGTCTTGCCTACATTTTCTAAGGGCAAGGCAACTGTTGCTAGTGGGGAGCCAATCTGGCTCCTCAAAACGAACTAAGTACTTGCGTACTACCAAAAAGTATGGCAGATACTGGGCCAGTGGCAAGATGATCCTTGCTCGTGGAGGATTATCTCTCCACAAAAGCAAGGAATATTTCGCTGGCTTTGGTTAAAAGTATGGCTATGCAAGGGCATGAGCCTTGCTTAAAAACTTCTCACAACACAACAAACAATGAGTTAATGGGAATGTTTGTTCCCTTGCCTAGCCTTGCCTACATTTGCCAAGGCAAAGTATATCTTGCCATTGAAGAGGCCAACTTGGTTGTCCCTCAAAACATGAACAACACTTGTGTACTTTGCCCAAAAGCATGGCGCATACTTGGCTAGTGGCAAGATGACCCTTCCTTGTGGAGGATTAAATCTCCACAAAAGTAAGGAAACCTTTGTTCACTTTGCTTAAATCGTGTCTATGAAGTGGGCATGAGCCTTTGCTCGTGGAGGATTACAATCCACGAGAAGAAATTCTTCCTCACTTAAGGTTACTCAAGGCGTAAGGCAATCCTTGTAGTGGATAGAGCAATATTTTGCTCTCCCTCAAAATCAAGGGTTGCCTTGCTCATTTTGCCCACTTAAGGCTACTCAAGGGGCAAGGCAATCCTTGATAGTGGATAGATCACTAGTTTGCCCTCCCTAGCCTTGCCTACATTTGCTAAGGCAACGTATATCTTGCCAGTGAAGAGGACAACTTGGTTCTCCCTCAAAACATGAAAAACACTTGTGTACTTTGCGCAAAAGCATGGCGCATACTTGGCTAGTGGAAAGATGATCCACAAAATTAAGGAAACCTTTGTTCACTTTGCTTAACTCATGTCTATGCAGTGGGCATGAGCCTTGCTCGTGGAGGATTACAATCCACGAGAAGAAATTCTTCTTCACTTAAGGTTACTCAAGGAGGGGCAAGGCAATCCTTGTTAGTGGATAGAGAAATATTTTGCTCTCCCTCGGAATCAAGGATTGCCTTGCTCATCTTGCCCACTTAAAGCTACTCAAGGGGTAAGGCAATCCTTGATAGTGGATAGAGCAATATTTTGCTCTCCCACAGAATCAAGGATTGCCTTGCTCATCTTGCCCATTTAAAGCTACTCAAGGGGTAAGGCAATCCTTGATAGTGGATAGAGCAATATTTGCTCTCCCTCAAAATCAAGGATTGCCTTGCTCATCTTTCCCAAAGAGTATACTTTGATCCTCAAAATAAACTAAATACTTGCTAAATTTATCCAAAATAAAGGCTAAGCAACTAGCAAGGTGATCCTTGATTGTGGGGGAGAACCATCTGGCTCTCCCTCAAATCATGGAAATCCTTGCTCATTTAAGCTATTAAAGGGCCAAGGCAATCCTTGCTAGTGGAGGAGAGCAATTTTTGCTCCCCCTTACAAGCAAGGATTGGCTGCTCACTTTGTGCAAGATTGAGGCCATGCAAGGGGCATGTCAGACTCTTGCTAGTGAGAGAGCAAAGCTTCCTTTTTCCTAAAAACTGAGGACATTCTCGATTACTTTGCCCAAATGTCAGGCAATGCAAGGGCAAAGGGTAATCCTTGTTTGTGGAGGAGAGCAATATTTGCTCTCTTTCATAATCAAGTAAATGCTTTCCCAAAAGTAAAGTTACGTAAGGGGCAAAATGCTTCTTGCTAGTTGTTGATCTAATTTTTTCTTCTTGTTGGAGGGTGGGTGGGTAACTCTGCCTATGCTATGCATAGCCGGTCCCAAGCCCGAGAAAAAGAGGAGGGACCAACACCATCCACTTACAGGGGATCCATCGCAACTTTAATGTAGTTTTATGCTCATTGTGTTCTTTAAGAATGTAAAAGGCCTAGCAAGGACAAACCTCTATACCAGATGATTAGTAAAAGATAAATCATCCAGGAGATGAAAAAAATCCCTTTTATATAGCTAGATAGTCTTATATTGATAACTAAGATTGCCAGCCCCTTTCGGGCCTCGTTAGCTAATTGCTTTACCATTTTCTATCCCTATTTGATCAATGATATGCCAAATCTCTTGCTTTCTTGAATAAACATTAAAAGCTTTTCAATTCACATTATTGGGATTTTCTCTCTCTCGACAGTATCAAGTGTGGAGATGAAGATCTTACTAGCCATGGATTTATTTTGATCTTTTCATGCTTCTTAGGAGTAGTTCCGTCCATGTATTTGTATTCTAATCTTTTGCTTCAGTGTAAATGATTGTCTGGTTGACGAGGATACCACTGGACATATTGGTATGGAGGTGGGTGGTGGTCTCTCCCGAGGTCATGGGTCATGGCCATCATGGCAAGTTTAAGCATTACAAGCATGGGCATGGACATGGGATCTTTGGTGGCAAGTTCAACAAGTGATATGGATCGACTGCTCCCTCAAAGTGAGTTTCTGCTAATCTGCTTCCTTGATTTCGCTGTACATATTTTGGTTCTTTAGGATTAATAATTTGTCTTGGGTGATAAGATGGTTTGCCAGCAAGTAACTGGATGACCAACCTCAGACTGGGTTTTGATAAACAACTGCAGGTTGGTCAGCATTTGAGAGCATCATGTGCAAATCATAGTGGTTTTTGAAAAAAAAAAAACTGTGTTGGAGCTGAGCTCTAAAAATGATAGACAGATAGGCTAATGCTGGTTATGAAAAAAAATAGTCTAGTGATGGAGTTTCAAAGAAACTCCGCCTATGTCTTCTAGGCATAGCCGGTCCCAAGCCCGGATAAAGGAGGAGGGTTGTGATAGGCTTGGCGAGCCAACGTAAAAACTAGCCAGTCCCATGGATATGAAACCCACGAGAGTAGTACTAGGGTGGGTGACCTCCTGGAAAGTCCTCATGAAAGGTTTCATATCTAAGGGTTGTGATAGGCTTGGCGAGCCAACGTAAAAACTAGCCAGTCCCATGGATATGAAACCCATTTGGGCGAGAGTAGTACCAGGATGGGTGACCTCCTGAGAAGTCCTCGTGACAGGGTTTCATATCTAGCCTACCCCAACTTGTTTGGGACAAAAGGCTTTGTTAAGGTTAAGGTAAGGTAAGATGGAGTTTCAAAGAATTGTAGCCTTGACTCACTTTTTGCTTGAAACCTTCGTTTGCTACTATTCTTTCTGAACTGTGAACTGTGATGCATTATTTTGAGACTTGTAACTGTGAATTGTTCAATACCCCCCAAATCCACAGTTTTGGGGATACCATGGTTTTTAAAACTGCAATATTTGTTAGAGCCAAACACCTCAAAGTATTTATAACTATCGTATTTTTAGAAACCACATTAATCTGAGAAAACTTCTAAAAACATTGTGCTACCAAAAGCAATCCTTACATAGCTACACAACAAAAATAATTGCAGCAACACAACCAGAAGAATTATGGCTAACTATGTATATTTATTTAAATTTGCCTATTAGGAACAAACGCAAAGAATGCAACTAAAATAGATAAAACAGAACAAGATGTGCACAAAGGAATTACTTAACAACGTAACACCTTACACCAGGACTGATTGTTCTACTTGTCAGAAAATGGCCCAAATTGCTGCCAAGCATGCTCGACTAAGTCTCTTCTGAGTTGGTTATGAGCTGGTTCCGCGCAAATAGTAGCATTTTTCTGTAGTAAATCAGTAAAACAATCGGCAGGTCTACTGTTGATGTCTGACAGTAAAGCAACTGATGTCTCTGAAATTCTGTTCAAGTCGAAAGAAGCACTTGCCATACCTTTCTCATCCTCAACTGCCATGTTATGAAGTATGATGCAAGCCTGCATGATTTTGCCTAGAGTTGCTTGCTGAAAATATTTTGTAGGGCCACGTATGATGGGAAAACGTGACTCTAGGAGTCCAAATGCTCGTTGGACATCATTCCTTGCTTCTTCTTGATATCGTGCAAATAATTGATCCTTTTCAGTTTGAGGGAGGGGTATCGTCTTAATGAATACATGCCATTCTGGGTACATTTCATCAGCAAGATAGTAACCCATATCATATTGCCTCATGTTGACGGAAAATTGCACATGGGGACCTTGACCTTTGAGGACATCGGTGAACAAATGTGATTGATTTAGCATGATCATGTCATTGTGGGGCCCAACAACAGCAAAGAAAGCGTGCCATATCCATAGGTCTTTTGAAGCAACTGCTTCAAGAATGATCTTAGCAACACCATGATCCCTATGAGTAAGATGACGCACCCATTTAACTGGGCAATTTTTCCACTCCCATTGCATACAACCAATGCTTCCCAACATGCCAGGGAAGCCACGGGTCTCACCCATTTGTAGTAGACGTTGCATATCCACACCAGTAGGCCTTCGCATGTATTCTCCACCAAACATGTCAATCACCCCTTCCACAAACTGGTCCAAACATTCCATTACTGTGCTCACACCACTCTGTATGTATTTCTCAATGGCACTTGAGGGGGAACCACATGCTAATATATTAATGGCTGCTGTGCATTTCTGTAGAGGTGAGAGCCCTTGACGACCAAAGGCATCTTTCCTTTCTGTGAAATAGGGAGACCACTTACCTAGGGCATGGACTATACGTAGAAAGAGAGGTCTTCTCATCCGGTACCTTGTACAGAACTGCTTGTCAGTATAGATTGGATCTTCAGCAAAGTAATCAGCCACTAGTTGTTGATGGCCCTCTTCATGATTTCTCTCTATGTACCTCCGACTCCCACGGCGAGATGTACCAGCTTGCTGAGATTTCATTTTAGCCTGAATCTTCACATTGATTCGCTCGAGCAAATTGTGGAAGATGCTTTGTTCGACAACAAGTTCTTCCATACTGTATATGTCGGTTGGGTCAATAGTGTTGCCATCTTCAGAATCATCTGAGCAGGATGATGTGTCTGATTGATGGGACATATCTGCAAAGATAAACAATGATTAATGTTTCAACATGCATGCACATGCGAAATACTTATGCTCAATCAAGATGGAGATAAAAAAACATAAAATAAGCTTCAATGCTCATTTGGTTTCGACAAAGCAAAACACACAAAGCATATGAAAAAATGAACTTGGCAATGCATATAATTATATATGCTCCAACATATATATACTGCAAAAATGTTAGGGCATATTGTTGTAAAATATAGGTTTATTATTCAGCAACGGCAAGAGATAGTTCTTAAACATATTTAGAAAAATGAAGAGGCCCACACCAAAAATCGAACCATTACCTGGGGAAAAGAACTGACTGACATAAAAGAAATATTCGGTCCAGCAAAGATAACAAAAGTGCAGAGGAGCATGAAATATTCTTTCAAAGATAATTCTGGTTCACAAGCATGTTTTATTTAGAGAACAGTTGCAGGATTTCGTTTCATACCTACTTAAAATGCATGAAAGGCAGTTCCAGATGCAAGCGAGGGCAAAAAACACTAAACCTAAATCAAACAACAATACTGAAGGAAAAGTATTCATTTCCAGGTGCTTAAACAATTGATGACCACATAAATTTACTATACAAGTCTGATATCCATTCGAAAAGTTTCATTTATTTCAACCTTGCCTGCTACAAGCACTAGGCACATTACACTACTATTGCCCAAGCAACAATAATGGAGCTATTACTGACAAGTTCAAGTTTTTTCAACTTGGCAATAACCAACAAATCACTCGGAAATTGCTGCGATTTCTCAATTTGGACTTCTCTGTACCTAAATTTCATCAAAATACCATGGTTCTAGAAAGATAATGGTAATCTACTCTGCAAGCTACATCTACTCTCGGATTGCCTAGATATCCTTTTACTGAAAGGGCGAATCTCTCAGGCCCTTGCCGTTTACCAGAAGCTGCAACAGTAAAAGTTCAGAAAACCTGAGCACAAAACTTCAAAAGGGCATTCTCAAGGTTTTGCTTTGTCTGCCCAGCTAAAGATCTAATATGACATTTTTGCGTTGTTCTCGCAGAAAGTTAACGAAGCGACCACGGATCAAATAAAAACAGACGGAATCGGAGAAAACATGTTAACTGCACGAGAATAATAAGAAGAGATACTACCTGCTTCGTGTGAGGTGTGAGGAAGAGGGGTCGACTGGCCTGTCGAAGTAATTTGGGAGAGGAAAGGGGAGACAACTGGACTAGGTCCCGACATGGATCGACCTCGCTGGTTAGCACAGCGCGACGGCGAGGGAAAGGAGCGGCTGCCCGCAGAGTGCGCGCAAGGAAGGCCAGCTGCACTGGACGAGGGCGGAGGGGGTAGGGTTTGGGGTCGCTGGCGACTCAGGAGTCAGGACGCGGCGGCGCAATGCTGTGGACGGAGGAGATTTAGCGGGCTGGGAGGAGGAACAGGGCGGCCGGCTGGAGGTGGGAGATGAAGCATGGCAGGTGCTTCCTCCCACACTTGTCGGTGAAGGGAGAGAGAGAGAGAGAGAGCACGAGGATTGACGGCGTCGCGGGGTTCGCCGACGGTGGAACCGTGAAAGCGGGAACTGAAAGAGGGATAGTGGACTGGAGGCAGCTCAAGAAGAGTTGCAGAAACTTCAATTTATTTTTGGATTTTAAATATTCTAGGAAGTGTTTTAAGTTGTGAAAAATAGATAATGATATTTAAAACATATAGGAAAAGGTAATGATAGTTTAAATTTGGTGATATTTGTCGATTCATAGATTGTTTAGTACAAGAAATCTAATAAAAATATGTAAATATGAGAAATTTAGGTATGTGCGGTGAGAAAGTGTGTGGTTCCGACATATGGCATAGCCTAGTGCTTGGGATACGCTGATGGATTCTCACCCAACCGACTTTGAATTCTCTTGCTCGCAATTTTGATAATGTTGTATTACTGTTTTTAATCAAATGCCTGAGGCATAGACTAGTGGAGCACTCATCCGAGTCCGGGTCTTTTTACTTGCAATTTCAGAGATGTTTGAAAGGACAAGGATGTCGCCTAGCGGGGGGGGGGGGGGTGAATAGGCGATTAAAACTTTTTCGGTTTAGGCTTGATAATTGCGGAATAAAACTATGTGTTTAAATTAACAAGCCAACAACCTAAAAAAAACTAGGCTCACCTATGTGCACCAACAACTTATGCTAAGCAAGACAAGCAACAAGGTGATAGCAATATAGAATACTTCAAGCACGAAGGCTATCACAATGCAAAATGCATAAGTAAAAGCTCGGGTATAGAAATAACCGAGGCACGCGGAGACGAGGATGTATTCCCGAGTTCCTCCTTGTTAAGGGAGTACGTCTCGTTGGAGAGGTGTGAACCAACACAATGGTTCAACAACCACAAAGGTTTCACCTTCTTCTCCGATGAACCGCACCACAAAGGTTTGGTTCACCTTCCACTATCGGAATCCTTCGAGGCGGAAATCCGGAGCCTTTCAACAACGATCCGGGGCACAACCCACAACGGGATTGGGGGCTCCCGAACAGCTACAAGTGACCACACAAGGGTCTCAACCACCACACGGGCGTCTAGGGTCTAAAGACCCAAGAGTAACAAGTTCACAAGCTTTCAACTTCCACGAATCCTCGTGGAGAGCACAAACCGATGCAACGAAGCAATGGCAAGAGCACAAGTGTTCAAATCCTTCACTCTCAAATCACACCACAAGCAACTAATGCTTATGGGGGAAAAGAGAGGAAGAATAAAGTAGGAGAAACACCAAGAACTCCAAAACCAAGATCTACTAGGTTCCCCTCACTTTGAGGAGAGATGGATTGGTGGAAATGTAGATCTAGATCTCCTCTCTCAAATCACTCAAAGATATGCAAGAATCATGGGAGGAATTGGGAGATGGGCAAGCTTTCCAAGGTCAACAATGGAGGAGAGAGAGGGGGAAAAACGTGCTTGGAAAAGCTAAGTGGCTGAAGGTAGGTGGAGGGGTATTTATACCCCTCCCGGAAAAAGAGCCGTTGCAGCCACTTAGTCCGGAGACTCCGGTCGGGGAGGCCGGAGACTCCGGCCCGGGCGGAGACTCCGGACCAAAAGGGCGGAGACTCCGGACGCAGAAAGTCGGGAAAAAGCCGATGCAGAAAAACTCATACCGGAGACTCCGGACCACGAAGGCCGGCCGGAGACTCCGGGGATACTCCGGACCAACTCCGGACGCTATACCGCAAGTGCCGTCCGCGGGGCACTTCGCTCCAAAACCAGGGAGGCCGGAGACTCCGGCCCTGAGCACCCCTGAGGCCGGAGACTCCGGACTGGAAAAACAACAGCAGAGCAGCAAATCCTGAAATGCAAAAACTTTTGCAAGGAAGCTCCAAACGAGATGAAACCAACGAGGTTGGAAATATTAAGGGTCACAAATATGGAGGAGATATCACACATGGGAGGTGTGGACCTTATCTCGAGGAGGACCAGTAATATTTCCAACACCGAGAACGCAACAAGTTTTCCATCCGGACTCCGTTTTCAATGATCTTGGGCTTGCTCCGAAGATAATCACAAGCACAACAAGATCATGCATATACACATCATAGTCCATCACGTGAGGAGGATAACACAAGAGGAGAGTTTGACCTCTCTACATGAGACGAACCGGTAAAACCTCCAATATCAAAAACACCACTAGATATCCAAATGAAATCCGTTTTTGATGAACTAGAGCTTGGTATGGAGATGAACACAAGCTCTAAATTCTCACATGGATAAAAGCCAAATAAGAACCAAGAAGGATGATATGCCAAAAATGCAAAGGTTTGAGCTCTCCATAAAGATGCGATCAAGTTACTCACTTGAGAGCCCCTCTTGATAGTACGCCGTCTATCCTATAACCCGGTCTCTAAACTAACAACATGAGACCGGTAAAATAGAAACCCTATCAAGATCATACCTTTGCCTTGCGCATTCCACTTGAGCTAGATGATGACGATCTTGATCTCTTCAAGTGGACCACCTTTCTTGATTGCGCTTGCTAGCACATGCTTGATGAAGACTTTTCCAAATACTCCCCCATACACCATTATGGGAGAGCCTCGCTAAGCTCCGTCTTCATGTATCCACTTGCGCTTCATATTCTTCTCTTGATATAGATGATGGCTTGGAGATAAACATGAAGTTCACTCAATCTTCTTTTCCAAGCCATGCTTGCAATAAGCTCAACTCTTCACATGACCATTCTTCATATAAACCCTTGGATGGAACCTTGGTCATCATGTAAACTTCTAGAGTCCAACACATGAACTCCAATCTTTTCCTATGGACAAGATCTACAAGTATATCTCAATGCAAACATTAGTCCATAAGGATTGTCATTAATTACCAAAACCACGCATGGGGCAACACATGCCCTTTCAATGTTGCACCACTCACATGAAGGAAATGTAGTCAGAACACGAATCTAGTTCTCCTTGGAACCCCATTATCTATAATGTTACACTTCGTCTCAAATGTTTTTTAGATGTTCATCTCAATATTGATCATTCGTTATGGTTACTGATAGGGAGTTTGTATGTGCATTGAGTCATATTCCGTTATAATGGTCCTTATTGCAATATATCTAGTTAGGAGACGTGCCCTACCAGCAACATCCGTCCGGCGAGTGAAAAACTAGAATTCAGAAGGAAACAGGACCAATGCATGCATGCATGGAATCTTTTCACAACCGAAAACTCAAAATAAATTATCTCTAAAACTAGTAATCCAATTGATGATCTGTTTTCACCGTTGGCTTTGTTTCGGTGAGTACTTCAAAATAAGATCTCATCTTAATACGTTTTGACGAACTTTTTTTTCGTCGTCAGTTGCCAGGTTATAATACCGTAGTTACCATATTAGCATTTAACAGTTACCGCCCAAATAATACATAGTTATCAGGTAAATTTTATATATTTTTTTGTCATGGCATGATCTACATCTCCAAAGAGTGAGGATTTGATCACTCTAAACACGTAAAATTTGGAATTTACGTCAGCAAAGAGTTACGTTGGTGAGTAGAGAAGTTCAAAGAGCTGGGCAACCATTTGATTTTAACCGAGTAACCAACTTAGCAATACCTGGTGACTAAGGGAGTATAATCTGGCAACTGCGATCGGAAAAAAAGTTGTCGAAACATATAAAGATGGGATCTAGTTTTAAAGATCTCATCGCGACAAAGCCAACCATGAAAACGGATCTGAATTTTGATTTACGGTTCAAGAGATAAATCATTTTAAAGTTTAAAAACCAAAAAGAATCTATACGTGGCTGCATGTATACATGGTTTACTTACCATATTTTGACCGTGTCCACGGAAAGCTAATCTGGGGCACGTGCCCTTATTAGCACGGTCATTCTTTCATTAGTCACCATGTGTACTTAGCGAGTGAAAGAAAGGTCCATATTTCTAGAATCACATTTTGACGTCACACTAACATCACTATTTTAGAGATATACTTTCCATTAGGCTCATGCAGATAATATGTTGTCAAAAGATATTTGATGAAAAATGTAAAAGGATCAGCAAGTATATATAGACTTGGTACTTCTAGGTTGAATATTATGAAATACAAGATTCACGTGACACGAAATGCATCAGGGGACCTCCTCCTAAAAATACCCTAAGTGGCACACAAGTCTCATCCTCGTAGGCTGCTTCCGTTGGCCTCCCTTAGTCCGGCACCCGGTTTTGACGCTAGGAGGTGGGGATGACCATGGATCTTCGCCGATGTCGTCGTGTAGTTCATTTCTGGGCCGTGGAGGCGACAATGCAAGGGAATAAGTACCTCACGCCCTATCCCCTATCCCCATCGTGATGGCGCTAGTTGCGGCGTCGCAACATGGCGTGTGAATGTGTGAGGGTTAGTTTGCCCATATGTGATCCGTTGGTTGCGGGGAAGAGTCCTCAACCACGCCGCTTCCACCTCGTTTCATGTGGTGATGGTGGTCTCTTCAATAAGTTCCCACCGCGGCTCTTCTTGTGTCGATGTGGGGTTGGGTCTCATCGTCCAGCCTTCGCCTTCTTTTACCTTTTTCTCCAAGGCGACTTTCTGTGCTTCAGATTGTAGTCACTCGCGACCAATGTGGGGTTGGGTCTCCTCATCCATCCTTCGCCTTCTTACACCCTCTTCTCCAAGTCAAATTTCTTTACTTCGGATCGTCATCGCTAGCGCCTGGTAAGGTCCTATGACTTCATCGAATTTCTTTACTTCGGATCGTCATCGCTAGCGCCTGGTAAGGTCCTATGACTTCCTTATGGTGCAACATCATGCTAGGCTGACGACACGCTATCGGCTTGTGGTGGTCGGAGACGTTGACATGTTTGTGGTATTTAACTCCGTCAGGGGTGTTTTGTAAGGCTCGGACTTAGGTTAATATATGACCCCTTCACAAAAAAATGCAGCTGCGGTAGGAACATACGGCTAGTACACGGCCAGAAAGAATCTTGTGTTACTTCACTCCTCTCGTGCCTTACTACCCTCTTGCTGAACACATGGAAGAGGACAATACACAGCGCCTCGGAGAAACTAAAATGAAATCTAATCAAGAGTCTGAATAAGTACCAACACACCAAACGTATCTCTTGTTGGCTTCTTACACAGTTACACTTGAGCAGAAAAATCACTCGGTAGTCAATGTGACCACAACATCGGTTCTGATCATCCAGGAACCACTGATTCAGCTGCTTCGTGCGCCCGTCAGTCCAGTCATCAAATTTGTAGGACTACAATTCCGTAGAGAAGAATAGCCAAAGTCTGAGCACTCCCTACATATTCAACCCCAAGATAAGCAAACCACATTCAAGTATGACTTTCGAAAATAGCTTTCAGCGAACTATCGGCAGATGGTTCATTCTTGAGTTGTTCTAAGCTGATACATCTGCACAATATTGCAATTCTAGAATGAGGCATATTCACTCTTGAATTGATATAAGGTCTGTGCTATGACACAGCTTTAGTAAAGGAAATACTCCTAAATGCTGAACAAGGACTATAGAAATTTATAAGAGAGGACCATCAAGATTCAACTTAAAAATATTCTCCACTTCCAAATTGTAGGATAGATAAAATGGGCTATGAAGAAAAAACAGGAAAGCATTGTTAAGAAACCTAATATAGTGGAGATCTTAGTAATAAGAGAAATCCTGAAGGAAAAGTCACCGGAGACTAATTCCAACGTCACATGGATGGGGCCTTTTGCAGCCCTCCTGACACTGACGACACACTAATTGATTGGTGGCTCAAGGCCAGACAGGACACTCCCAAGACGTTGATGAAGGGGCTCACCAGCACCTTGCTGCTTACCTCGTGCATGCTGTGGAAGCACCGCAACGACTGTACCTTTGATGGCGCTGAGCCTAACCTGCCCAGGCTCTCGTGTTTAATCAGGGATGAAGCACACAATTGGGCTCGTGCGTGTGTGTGTGGGTATGCGTGCTGTAATCCCATCAGAGCATTAACATCTTCTTGTACGTTCACGTGTGTTGTACTCTGCTCTCTGGGCTAAACTACCCTTTCTTCCATTTCAATACAATGAGACCCAAGATGTTTTGCATTTTATCGGAAAAAATCTAATAATTAAAGGATGAAACCAATGTAATATTTCCTTACTTATAATAAGTTCATAGCATACAATTTTCAGAAATATAAATGTACCCCTTCAGATCTGCATGCAACAATTGCAGCAGTCCCTATATCTTTTTTTTTACAGTAGCAATCTCTGTAGCAAATAAAACTTCAAGGTTAAATATTTCAGAAGAGTGGTTCATACTATCAGTTGCAGCCTTCATTACAGAATGATTGCAAAATCATAGCCAACTACGTCTAGAACTTGCATTCTAAGCTTAGTAGCTTACATGCTTCATGCACAGTTCGATGTGCATATAGATGCCAAGTACAATTTATAACACACAAACTCAACAGGTACCACTAAACATTTTGGTTTCCAGTAACTTCCAAAGTTACAAAACAAAAATATCAAGGTAGCATCATAGCACATGCTTTGACTATCTTTTTTTTCCTAGAACTCAAAAGGGCCAACATTACTTTGTAAGCATGAAAGGTTTGCCACTTTATCTATCTATATACTAAAAATAATTGCGGGAACAACTCAATCTGGTTTGCTCAGTAGTTTGACACAAACAGAAAACTTATGATAAACTCTCTACTTATTTAACTTTTGGTACATAGCCACAAATTTACAAACAAATGATTCGGAGCATAACAAGTGCTAATACTGAAATGTTCAATTTGTCCAATGAAGGAAGATAATGAAATTCAAAAGATAACCCGATTAAAATGTGTACAAAAAAACTAAGTACATGACAAGGCAACTCACCGTACACTAGAACTAGTTGTTTTAGTTCTCACCAAATGGCCCAAATCGCTGCCAAACATGCTCGATTAAGTCTCTTCGGAGTTGGTTATTTGTTGATTTTGCACAAACAGTAGCATTTTTCCGCAGTAAATCAGCAAAACAATCAGCAGGTCCATCATTGATGTCTGGCAGTGGAGTAACCGATGTTTCTGAAATTTCATTCGAGTCAAAACAAGCACTTGCCATATCTTGCTCATCCTCAAGTGTCATATTATGAAGTATGATGCAAGCTTGCATGATTTTTCCTAGAGTTTCCTTCTGAAAATATTTTGTTGGCCCACGCACGATGGGAAAACGTGATTCTAGGAGTCCAAATGCTCGCTGGACATCATTCCTTGCTCCTTCTTGATGTCGTGCAAATAATCGATCCTTTTCAGTTTGAGGGAGGGGTGTTGTCTTAATAAAGACAGGCCATTCTGGGTATATTCCATCCGCAAGATAGTAACCCATGTTGTAGTGCTTCCTGTTGACAGCGAATTGCACATGAGGACCTTGACCTTTCAAGACATCGGTGAACAAATGTGATTGATTCAGCATGGTTATGTCACTCTGAGACCCAACAGCACCAAAGAAAGCATGCCATATCCAGAGGTCTTGTGAAGCAACTGCTTCAAGAATAATTTTAGCGACACCGTGATCACTATGAGTAAGATGACGCACCCATTTAACTGGGCATTTTTTCCACTCCCAATGCATACAACCAATGCTTCCCAACATGCCAGGGAACCCACGGGTCTCACCCATTTGTAGTAGACGTCGCATATCCACACTAGTGGGGCTCCGCAAGTATTCTCCACCAAACATGTCAATCACCCCTTCCACAAACTGCTCAAAACAGTGCATTACTGTGCTGTGACCAATTTGTATGTACTTGTCAGTGGTGCCAGAGGGGAACCCAATGCTAACATACGAATACCTACTGTGCACTTCTGTAGAGGCGTGAGTCCTTGACGATTAAGGGCATCTCTCCTTTCTGTGAAATAGGGAGACCACTCTCCCAAGGCACGGACTATACGTAGAAAGACGGGTCTCCTCATCCGGTACATTGTGCGGAATTGTTTGTCAGTGTAGATTGGATGTTCAGCGAAGTAATCCGCTACGAGTTGTTCATGCCCCTCTTCACGATCTCTCTCTATGTACTTCCTAGTCCCATGGCGACGGCGAGATGTACCATCTTGCTGAGGTTTGATTTTGGCCTGAATCTTCACATTGATCCGCTCAAGCAAATTGTGGAAGATGCTTTGTTCAGAAATGAAATCTTCCATAGTGTATATGCGGATTGGGTCAATGGTAGGGCTGTCATCGGAATCATACGAGCAGGATGGCGTGTCTGACCGACGGGACATACCTGCAAAGACAAACAATAATAACTGTTTCACCATGCTTAAAGACCATGCACAGGTGAATTACTTACTGATGCTAAATTTAGATGAAGATAAACTACAAAAATAAGCATCAACATTCATTTGGTTTATAATTCTACAAGGAAAAATGCACAAATCATAGGGCATAAATGAACATGACATCATATACATGCGCCAACATATATATCACGTGCAAATGGTTGCCAAATTGGGCGAGTGCAACAGGTAGGTCTTAAACATAAATAGCGAAATGAAGATACTAGCAACAAAAGCCCACACAAAAAGTCAAGGTAAACCAAAGATACTTCTGGTCCACAAGAAAATATATGCTAGAGTAGAGTTGCCGGATTTGTTTTCATAACTACTTAAAATGCACGTGAGACAGTTGGAGATGCAAGCAAGGGCAACATACACTGAACCTGAATCAAAGAAAACATTTGAAAGCAATCATTTCCAGGTGCTTGTGCAATTGACAAAGACACAATTTAGATATCCACTAAGAAAGCCTTTTACTTTCACGAGGCACACGAAAATACTATCGCCCAACCAACAATACTGTAAGACTGAAGCTACTGACAAGAAAGTTCTTCAACTCGGCAACAACCAACGAATTACTCAGAAAGTGCTCCAGCTTACAAGTTATACTCTATGGCCCTGAATTTCATCAATCATTCAAAATGCCATGGTCCCAGGAAGATCAGGGCAATCTGTTGATTATGTTCCTTAGGCTGGCGCTACTACTCTCGAATTGCCTAGATATCCTTTACTGAATGGGTGTATCGTGTATGCCCCTGGCATTTTACAGGGAATTCGCTACGACAATTACACCCTTATAACTGTTCACTCACCCTCTACACTAACTTAGTAATACAATAACTACCTGGTATAATGTTCCAATTCATCGGGTTAATTTTAGCTAAACAGATGTTGGGACAGTGGAAGTTCAGAAATAACCCGAGCGCAAAACTTCCAATAGGGGATGCTCAAGGTTTTGCTTTCTCTGAGCGGCTAACAACGATCTAGTATGACATTTTCGCAGAAAGTTACAGTTTCAAATAAACTCAGACGGACGGATAAAATCCAGGAGAATGATAACAAGGGAACAGATTACCTGCTTCGCTGAAGGTGGGAGGAAGAGGGGACGACTGGTCGGTCGCAGAAATTTGGAAAATGAAAGGGGAGACGGCAGAAGGTCCCGACATGGATCAACCTCGCTGATTAGACACAGCGCGACAGTGAAGGGGCGCCCGGCGGGGAGCGCACAAGGCGAGGGGCGGCTGCACTGGACGAGGGCGGTGAAGGCTAGGGTTCTGAATCGCCCGTGAATCAGGACGCAGCGGCGTGAAGCTGTGGCCGGAAGGGGATGGCAGGAGGAAACAGAGTGGCCGTCGTGAGCAAACATAATGTCAGTGACACATAAAAGGGGCCTATGAGCAAACATAATGATACCTGGTGGGTTATCATGGATTATCCCCGTCGTGAGAGGGGAGCAGTCGGCGAGAGGTGGGAGATGAAGCATGGCCGGTGGTCCTTGGCCCACATGTCGGTGAAGGAGAGAGGGAGAGCACGAGAGATGACGGCGTCCTGGAATGCGTCGGTGGTGGTGGAGCCGGAACTGACAAGGGACATACGGGCGAGAGAACTGAGGTTTGATTATAGCAAATAAATATTACACAAACATATAAATAATATGGTTCATAGTTTTAAATCAAAGTTCGCATAATGAAATAAATAACATAGTTCACACAATGAAATAAAATGGAGAGAAGACCATTACTGGTTTCCAGGTAAATCCACATAAGCTCAACAAAATCATTCTGAAATCGATCATAGGTAGGTCGATCACGCATCTCATGATGCACGTGGAGATACTCCCGAAATGTCGCTAGTCCTGGCGTTGGCTCAATCAACCCCCCTGAAGTTCCCATCCACGAGATTAGACATATTACATGGCGAGAGGTTTTCGCAGAGAGACACTAACTACAGCTATCCTCCAGCAATTTTTTTCCAGCGTAGGGATCACATGGGCACAACCTTCAACCAGAGGCCATCCTCCACTAGCTTCAGAGATTTTTCCGCTAGAGTACTTGCCAGCTCGGCAGTAGTAATCTTCCAGGCAACATTTTCTGCATTTTCAGCCAGAATCGGGCCTTGGGCAGCCTGAAGATCAACACTCGTAAGCTTCTTAAGGTTCATCCAGGATCCGGCAAGAGCAGAAGCAGAGGAGCCTGAGCAATCTGTTCCAGCTTCCCAGTCGCAGTGACCAAATTTTCTTTTGCAGTACCGGAGAACATCACCTTCCACTAGGAGAGCAAACATGCAGTTTTTTCTAGATAACCTGTAGACCATGCCAAAGAGTTTTGTTAAAAACCATGTCGAGTGTTATCCACACTGAATTTCTTTTCACTAACCCACAAGTCAGCAACCAAGCGAAAGGACATTGGATTCTGAGATTTCGATGTTATACCACAAATTCCATCCCAAACTGCTCTAGCCACAGTGCATTCAAAAAACACATGTGTGCAAGACTCAACCTCCGAACAGAAAATGCAAGTAACATCATCTAAAATTTGCCTTTTGCTCATGTTATTTCTAGTGAGTAGTTTATCATGTGTCAACAACCAAAGGAAAAAAAAAATGAATTTTCGGGGGAACCGAGAGTTTCCACACCTCATGCACATGTACATGCAACATTCTTTTGAAATTGACAGCAGCATATAAAGACCTAACAGAGTAAATTCCATTTGGCTCAAGTTTCCAAAGCAAAGTATCATCCTCATCAGTAAACTGGATGGACTGGGCTATCTGCAAGATCTCAAACCACATAGAAAGCATCTCCTCATAGAAACAACTATGGAAGGTGACTTTTAATTGGTCTTCATCCCGATATCAACTATAGTAGCTGTTTTCTCATTAACAACGACGTAGATGTCCCAATATTGGATAGTCAGACTAGAGTCTCCAAACCACTGGTCCTTCCAAAACTTAATTTTCCTCCCATTGCCTACAACCCATTTTGGCTACATTAGCAGCCCAAAGGACCCCTTTCCAAAATGGAGAAACACCAACACTAGAGGAAGAGAAGAGGTTTGAATCATTAACATCATATTTGTGATCAATGATCCTCTTCCAAAGTTTATCTTCATCTAGGTGATATCTCTTTATCCAGGAGGCCAAGATGCATATGTTCATATCCGCAATATTTGGGACACCCAAACCACCAAATTCTTTTTTCTGAGAGACTAAACCCCAGTTAGCTAAGTGGTATTGGAAATGTCCTATAATTGTCCCTGAGGCAATGAGCCATCTGCGAGTTAACGAGTGAAATTGCCCACTTTGGGAATTTAATAACACTAAGGAGGTAGACGGGTATGTTAGCTAGCTCACTCCTAACCAGCTCCAACTTAGCTACATGCTTGAAGAGTTTACCTCTCCACCCAGCAGCCTTTTTCAGGATTTTATCTACTATGGGTTATAGATCTTCTTTCCTGAGATTCTTAAAATGAAGGGGAACGCCCAAGTATTTTATGGAAAAAGAATCCAATCTACAGCTAAGGGTTTGAGCAAAAATCTGAGCCTCATCTGGTTCCACATTACTGGGAACCAAATCACACTTGTGGAAATTAATCCTAAGGCTAGATATTTGTTCAAAGCAAGACATAATCCATTTAAGATTCATGCATTGATTTAAATCTTTTTGGATGAAATCTAGAATGTCATCAGCATAATGCATGATGATCACCCCTGTCCCCTCAAAACCATGGAGCAGAACCTTGTTGCCCATTTTTTTCGTTATTACGAGATTTAATTTCGTGGACAGATTAATCCTCAAAAAATTCAATCCGGCAGGTAACTTGAACCCAATACCCCGCATGGTGAGAACAGCAAGTACCCTACGAGTGCGCCGCGGTTGCAATTTTGCACATTTAATGAGAGTATAGTCTATTTAACTAGCTTTTGGGTTCAAAATTAAAAAAATCAAAAAATCTCGAGATTTTTTTACCGGTAAGCATGTTTCCTCGGTTACCGGTCGGTAACCGGATTTACCGACCAGTAACCAAAACCTTTGTTCGGAGAACCTCGACAAGAACTACAAGGCCGCAAGAGGAATCATCAAGGCGTCATCATAGGAGGCTCCAAGCTCAAGCATAGCACTCGCGGACTACATGGCCATCTCTCCCCATCCTGCACCCTGATACGTCTCAAATGTATCTATAATTTTTGATGTTCCATGCATGTTTTATATCAATTGTCACATGTTTTATATGCACTTTATTCATATTATGACATTTATTGGACTAACCTACTAATAGTTGCCAAAGTGCACAATGTTCTTGTTTTACTCTTTAATGTGTAGGAATTATCAAAATTGGGCAAAGGAAACCTTGTTGGAGTCAAATTGGGACTTTCCAGAAATCTGTCTAAAAACTATTTTCAAAGATCGTCACGTTCGGGCTTGAAGATGACGTCAAATGGAAAAAGTCTAGTCGCGAAAGTTGCCGGGAATTTTCCGCCGCACGTTTTATACAAAAGGTTCATCTCCATCGGAGTTCGTATGCGGCCTGGAGAGGCCCGACAAGTCGGCTGGCCCAGATTTAATTCTGGCCGCGCCGAGGCCACGTGTGGTGGCCTCGGGAACCTTCTGAAGCTGCCCTTTGGACCATAAATAGCCCCCGCGGAGTAAACCCTAACACAATTGACGAAACTCCCGAATACATCTCCGTGCTCCGCCGCCACGAAACTTCGTTTCGGGGGTCAGAAGGTCCTGTTCCGGCACCTTGCCGGGACGGGGAATTGCCCCCGGAGCCATCTCCATCGACGCCACCGCCATTTCATCGTCGTTGCTGCCTCCCATGATGAGGAGGGAGTAGTTCTCCCTCGGGCTGAGGGCTCTACCGGTAGCTATGTGGTTTATCTCTCTCTCCCATGGTGTGATCTTTATGTGATCATGAGCTTTGTAATCTAGTTGAATCCATAGATGTACTCTTCATTATCTTATATGCTACTCAAGTGGTTTTATTAATGTAATCTCCGGAGTCACCTTTGTCCCACGGTGCGAAGTTGACAGTGTGCGCCCCGTGTGTGGCTCTTAGGCTAAAGATAACAGGAATACTTATCATGAGTTATTATTTGCGTTGGATGTCTCTATGAAATTGCGGTGTTTGTCTAGTACCTTCTAGGGCGCTCAAGTTGACAGTGTGGGGTTAACTAGACATGGGAATGCGACTTTAAGGTGTGCTTTTATAGCCCTACGCGGTGGATTGGTGTTCGTTATCCAACGAGAGAATAACTCAGAGTAGCATAGTGAAGAGGAAATATCTATGTATTCAATTATATTATTATTGTTGAGAGTGTCCACTAGTGAAAGTATGATCCCTAGGCCTTGTTTCTAAGCATTGAAACACCGTTTACAACCAGTTCTGCTACATGTTTGCTTGCTGCCATTTTTATTTCAGATTGCAATTACCACTTATAATCATCCATATTACTTGTATTTCACTATCTCTTCGCCGAACTAGTGCACCTATACACCTGACAAGTGTATTGGTGTGTTGGGGACACAAGAGACTTCTTGTATCTTAATTGCAGGGTTGCTTGAGAGGGATATCTTTGACCTCTACCTCCCTGAGTTCGATAAACCTTGGGTGATTCACTTGAGGGAAACTTGCTGCTGTTCTACAAACCTCTGCACTTGGAGGCCCAACACTGTCTACAAGAATAGAAGCGTGCGTAGACATCAAGCTATTTTCTGGCGCCGTTGCCGGGGAGGTAAGGTAAAAGGTACTCACATCCTCCAGCTACTTAGCTATTTTCTAGCACTGTTGCTGACGTGTGAGTGCTCGAAGGTATTTCCTTTAGATTCTGCAATTATATCTTTTTGTTTCTTGTTTTTATTTCACTAGTTAGGCTTAATGGAAAACAACAAAAAAATTAGAGAGCTCTATGAAATTTATCTTGAATTAGGACATGATGCTTTTGAAGAGAAAATTAAAAAACCTATGGAAAATTATTTGCATGATGGTAGCAATGTTATTACTATAAATTCTTTGAACACCATTATTGCTAATGCTATGGAAGAATTTAAGCTTGGGGAGGTCGGTTTTGATGAAAATGATCTTTTTAGTTCCCCGGTTTTGGAGGAGAAAATTTGCTTTGATGATACTTTGCCTCCAATATATGATGTTTATAATGATTGTGATATTTTCACTCCACCTACTATTGAGGATATAGTTTATGTTGATTATGATATGCCTCCTATATATGATGTTTACAATGATGAATATGATATTTTCAGTCCATCTACTATTGAGGATAAAATTCATTATGATTATTCTATGCCTCCAATTTATGATGATTACAATGATGGATGTGATACTTTTACTCCCACTATTACTAATGAAACTGTTTATGCTTATGTGGAGAGTAATGATACTTTATGCATGTGGATCATGATAAGAATGCTTTATGTGATAGCTATATTGTTGATTTTATTCATGATGCCACTGAAAATTATTTGAGAGAGGAAAATATGGTTGTAGAAATTTCATGTTACTAAAACTCTCTTTATGATGAAGGTTTTGAGCTTTCTCTTGATTTGCTTTTATTTGATGGTACTTTAAACCTACTGGTCATTATGAGAGAGGGAGACATGGCTTTCATATCACAATAATATTAAGTCTCCTCTCTTTATGTTGAAAGTTTTGAAGTTGCACTTGTTTTGCCTTCCTATGCTACTTCATGCTTATGATTTATTTTCTTACAAGATTCCTTTGCATAGGAAGTGGGTTAGACTTAAATGTGTTTGATATTTGCTTCTTGATGCTCTTTCATATTCAACTCTTATACATATGAGAGCATCATCAAAATTATCATGCCTAGCTAAAAGGCTTTAAAGAAAAGCGCTTGTGGGAGACAACCCATTATTTTTATTTCTGCTATTTTTATTTTATTTGAGTCAAGGTGCTGTTTACTTCTGTAGCAATGCCTTTGTATCTTTATTTTCTTGCATTGTTGTGCCAAGTACCTCTAATAGGAAGATGATGCTAGATTTGGATTTCTGCGCAGAACAGATTTCTGCTGTTCACGTTTTAATTCTGTAAAATCACAGAAAAATTATTTAAATCTGAAATTTTTGTGCGTGATCCTCAGATATGTATGCAACTTTCATTAGTTCAGAGTTTTTCGATCTGAGCGTCGTAAGTGCCTCGAAAAAATTCGTCTTTGCGGACTGTTCTGTTTTAGACAGATTATGCCTTTTTATTTTGCATTCTCTCTTTTACTAGTGTTGAGTGAAATTCTTTTTTGGGTGGAAGAGCTTCACATAACATCAGTGGCTGTAGCTAATGTTTAAAGTAACAAGTCATATTGCGTCTTTATAGAACATGTGATTTTTGATTATGCACTAACCCTCTAATGAGATTACTTTGAGTTTGGTGTGACGGAAGTTTTCAAGGGTCAAGAGAGAAGATGATATAATAGGATCAAGAAGAGTGAAGAGCTTAAGCTTGGGGAGGCTCCCATGGATCTCCCCAGCATATTTCAAGAAGACTCAAGCGTCTAAGCTTGGGGATGCCCAAGGCATCCCCTTCTTCATCGGCAAAATTATCAGGTCATCTCTAGTGAAACTATATTTTAATTCTTTCACATCATATGTGCTGTTCTTGGAGCGTCTGTGTGCTTTTATTTTCAGTATTGTACTTTTATTTTTGCAATAAGCTTGATCACAACATTCTTGATTGGGAGAGAGACACGCTCCGCTTTTTCTTGGAATACTCTTGTTCTTCACTTATATCTGTTGAGTATTCAATTTTCGCGCTGTTTAGCTTCTAGCTCTTGGTTTTCATGTACCTCTTGTCAGAGCTATTAGTTCTTTTGTAGAAAGTACTCTCTTGCTTCACTTATATTTGTTTGGAGAGTTGCTTGGTTAATATGTTGGTTCAGAAAATGTTGCGTGTGGTAGTGGTATAATGAAAACTTGCATAATCTTGTAGATCATTGAACTTTGATAACCTGATTCCTTGCAAACGTTTTGAGGTATTAAGTAATAGATGGTAAAGCTTGCTGGTTAATTAAGTTAAAATCATTAGTGGATTATTGTCTTTAAGCTTGCACCGTACTACAAACACTAAAATTGTTGAAGGTGTAGTTGGACTTGATAGCTTTCCATGTCTGAAAAGTGGTTCGTAATAACTAGGTTGTGTGTGAAGGTCGAGGGATCTAACGGGGTACTTGTGCCGCCGTGAACGGCCCTCCTTGGGGTAAATGTTAACCATGCGCTTAATGTTGAACCTGCTAGTTGTTTGCAATAAACTTGTGAGTTCTTTTTGACTAATGTTAAGCTACGGTTTTGGCACTTCCACCATCCAAATTTGCTAGCCTCTTCGGTGCTGTGCATTGCCTTTTCTCACATTGAGAGTTGTGCAACTTCGCCAGTACATCCAAAACCCGTGGGAGGACTTCCTCTTGTTCTCCTACACATAAACCCATACATCTTCCTCAAAACAGCCACCATACCTACCTACCACAGCATTTCCATAGCTGTTCCGAGATATATTGCCATGCAACTTCCATTTTACATTACATGACTTGTTGTCATTTATCATTTATATATTGCTTTGCATGATTCTATACAGCTGATGTGTGGTTTACCCATGTTACGCTAGATCATTGCACATCCTGCTACACTGGCAGAGGCATACAGTTTTATACATCATGTTTTGTTCATTATGAGTTATTTGTACCAAAAAGTTTGTAATCATATTAGAGTGTTGCCCCTGCTAGAAAAGAGCCATGGAGGCCATCGAAAAGAGAAAAAAAAAGAAAAAAAGAAAAAAAGAATAAAGAAAAGGGGGGCAACACTACTATCCTTTATCAAAGTTGTGCTCATGTTTAGCACTTGCAGTATTCATAGTCATCATTTGTGCTCATGTTTAGCACCTATGCTCCATTTGAGAGAGTTTTCATGCTTTACTAGTATAACTATGTGGGGAATTTACACTATAGAACTTGGGTTGTATATTCCAATGATGAGCTTCCTCAAAAGTGCTCTAGGTCTTCGTGAGCAACCGAGTTGGATGCACCCCCACTAGTTCCATTGGAGAGCTTTCATACACATATAGCTCTATGTGCATCCGTTGCATGGCAATCACTACTCCTTGCATAGCTTCGATTATAAGACTTCCTCTTGTCTAATGATCACTTATAGCTTTGTGAGACTTTCTTCCATTGGCCTTCCAAACCCCCATTAACGTTCTCTTTGCCATAACATCCTGGTGCCAATACTAAATGCTTACGCTCACCGGTTGAGTAGACCTCGAAACAGTGGATTCATGACGTTCATGTTTACTTTTACTTGACTGGATCCGTTCTCTATGTTATGAAAAATTGCTTGATGCTTGGAATTGAAGGATAGAACTCCTACACTGGATACTTAAAACATCTAT
Source organism: Poa pratensis (assembly GCA_947311845.1). Lineage (NCBI taxonomy): Eukaryota > Viridiplantae > Streptophyta > Magnoliopsida > Poales > Poaceae > Poa > Poa pratensis. Next base: position 9,692,621 of record CAMZMU010000098.1, read on the forward strand.
AATGAACCTTGTACGGTTTCATGTCTTAAAGGCCGTCATTCATGAAAACTTTTAGCTTGTTTAACTATCTTGCTTTATTATCTCTTATTTAATATCAATTATAGACATTTGCTTTGAATGATTTGATCTCAGCTCACTTACCATTACATCATTATTAGATCAAGATTATGTTGGTAGCATGTCACTTCAAAAATTATTGTTTTATCGTTTACCTACTCGAGGACGAGTAGGAACTAAGCTTGGGGATGCTGATACGTCTCAAACGTATCTATAATTTTTGATGTTCCATGCATGTTTTATATCAATTGTCACATGTTTTATATGCACTTTATATCATATTATGACATTTATTGGACTAACCTACTAATAGTTGCCAAAGTGCACAATGTTCTTGTTTTACACTTTGATGTGTAGAAATTATCAAAATTGGGCAAAGGAAACCTTGTTGGAGTCAAATTGGGACTTTCCAGAAATCTGTCTGAAAACTATTTTCAAAGATCGTCACGTTCGGGCTGAAGACGACGTCAAATGGAAAAAGTCTAGTCGCGAAAGTTGCGGGAATTTTCCGCCGCACGTTTTATACAAAAGGTTCATCTCCATCGAGTTCGTATGCGGCCTGGAGAGGCCCGACAAGTCGGCTGGCCCAGATTTAATCTGGCCGCGCCGAGGCCACGTGTGGTGGCCTCGGGAACCTTCTGAAGCTGCCCTTTGGACCATAAATAGCCCCCGCGGAGTAAACCCTAACACAATTGACGAAACTCCGAATACATCTCCGTGCTCCGCCGCCACGAAACTTCGTTTCGGGGGTCAGAAGGTCCTGTTCCGGCACCTTGCCGGGACGGGGAATTGCCCCCGGAGCCATCTCCATCGACGCCACCGCCATTGAAACATTGAAACACCGTTTACAACAAATTCTGCTACATGTTTGCTTGCTGCCATTTTTATTTCAGATTGCAATTACTACTTATAATCATCTATATTAATTGTATTTCACTATCTCTTCGCCGAACTAGTGCACCTATACACCTGACAAGTGTATTGGGTGTGTTGGGGACACAAGAGACTTCTTGTATCTTAATTGCAGGGTTGCTTGAGAGGGATATCTTTGACCTCTACCTCCCTGAGTTCGATAAACCTTGGGTGATTCACTTGAGGGAAACTTGCTGCTGTTCTACAAACCTCTGCACTTGGAGGCCCAACACTGTCTACAAGAATAGAAGCGTGCGTAGACATCACACCCCCGCCAATGCAGCGCGTCACATGCACATCCACCAGTCGCCCATCGCCAGATCGATAGAAGAGAGGAACCTTTCCTCCAATGAGTTCAACATAGAGTTCCTCCCGGGGTTTAATGGATCGACTAGCCTTTGGTAGTTGATGGCCAGCTTTGAGGAGGCCGTCTTCGGATGGGAGGGTTTCGCACCACGGTGGCTAAAGCTTTGCCGCACATCTTGAGCGGGAATTCAAGAGTTTGGTACGAGAGCCTCTTAACACAAAAGTGTGGGCATGGAGAGATTTGGTCGTCGACATGAGAAACAATTATGCACTAAAGGGGGTTGGGTGTTGGATATATGCCCAAAAGGCAATGTATTTATACATCTGATTCATTAATTATGATTCGTATTCTCTATGCTATAACTACGGTGGTTTCTGGATACGTGATTCAGGGAAAGCCCACTCGTACGTGTAGAGAATATGAACACGTAAAATATACCCTAGTTCTTTTACGGACTAATTTGTTGATTGCTTGATGACACTGCTTTCCTAGTCATGGACATTGTATATGTCAGCATCAATGAGTGGCATATTATTGGATAATAATATGGCCGGGTAAACCCAAATTTTGGTATGCTAAGAGATTCCGTTAAACTGTTTCTTGGTCCTTAGCTTTATCACAGTAAGGTTATTATATAACATGTCCTATAACCATGAGGTTATTAGGTTATGCATACTGGAAGAGTTACTTTGGTACTATCAACGGCACGGCCGTAACTGGGTGTCAAAACGGTGGTCACTGGGTGGCTTCAAGGTGTGTGTATATCCTAATGTTCTGAGATAGAAAATTACTCCTCGGTGATTAGAGAGATACGCCCTGGGCCCTCTCAGTATTATAAAGGTATCTAATATGTTCTGCAGACAATGCATGGTGAAGTTACACCGTGTGGGATATCATAATACGAAAACGAGTAAAGGGAACTTACCGGTTAACGAGATAGACAAAGATGAAGTGAATCAATTTATTGATTCATGGCAACATCTACGGATCTATATCTCGGGTGAAGTTTGGTATCGCGAGTAATGGGAATGATATATTAAATAGCCAGCAGGTTCAACAGAGTGTCTTCGCATAACGGTAGCAGTTATTCAGGTCGTCCACGGACCTGACCCTGGCCGGTGATTGGTTATCCAATTATAGCTACACGTTATCGAACCTGTAGGGTGGACACGCTTAAACTAGGATTGGTTAGTTGTGTATTATGGTTGGTCTGGAACATGGAGAGAGTATCACCGACATAGTGTCTGCGTGATAGATATATTTTATCGGAGAGATTGTATTGTGATAGAAGTTGCTATCACAGGTCGGAATTTATTCCGAAGGTTTATATATTGATGGAGATATTTGTCCAGAGTATTTTGTCAAGCGGATACTGGGTGTCCTGAATCATATAAAAGGTGTTTTATATGATAGGTAATTAATTCGGTAAAATATTCTGTAAAAGGAAATATTGAAATAAGAATTAATTGGATAAAGTATTATTTAATTATGAGTTAATTAAATATTGATTTATTTAATTAATAAATAATTACGGAAAATATTATTATAAAAATGGAGCCCACCATGGGCCTACCAAGATGGGCCCGTGGGCCCACCAAGGTAGCCGCACCACCATATGGCGGTGGTGGGCCGTGACGCCGGAAAAGGGGGAGGCTCCCCCCGGCCGAACCCTAGTGGGCCACCGGCCCACGGCGGGGGGAGGCGGCGAGGGCGGCTAAGGCGGGCCGGCCTAGGGCGGGCCCCACCCGCCAGGTCGGTGCGCCACGGGTGGGCCCCACCCGCCTAGGTCGGTTCGGCCTAGGTGGGCCCCACCCGCCAGGTCGGTGCGCCACGGGTGGGCCCCACCCGCCTAGGTCGGTTCGGCCTAGGTGGGCCCCACCCGGCGGCCGGTGGTGCAAGGCGGTGGAGGGGAGGGGAGTTGGAGTCCTACTCCAACTCCTCCTCCCATACCGAATTGGGCAAGGGGAGTTGTCCCCTTGTCCAAACCGAGTTGGACTAGCGGAGTTTTCCCCTTGCCCAAGCACCTCCACCCCTTGGGCCATCTATATAAACCACACCCCCTCCTATTTGGAGGAGAGACAAGACACACAATTGATACAATTAGCTCTCAAGTTTAGATCCCTTCTAGTTGGATTAGAGGAACCTCTAATTAGAGGCGACCTATCCGATTAGACTAGATCTAATCTCTCTCTCTCTCTTCTTCTCATGTGTTGAGATCTCCACCTTCATATACACCAGTAGCGCTTCAAGCTTGGACAGCGAAGCCCTGCTGAACCTTTCCCGGCGTATGCGTGCAAGCTCTCGGAAGGGTGAGATGTCAAACTCGACGGTTGACCCTCACGCTGTTGAATCAAGGTGACAAGGCGAGGAGAAGGAGACGCCGAAATCTCTCTACCAGGCTTGGTTGAGAAAGACGGCGACGAGCTACATCGACCAACGTCATCAACACTTCTTCCGCGACTTCGATGTTGGTAACATATTCCATCTAGATCTTCGGATCTTCGTATTTGCATGTATCTTCATAGTAGATCTTGGGAGGTGTTGCGTAGCAATACGAAATTTATAATTTTCGGTACACGCAACCCAATAGTGGTATCAGAGCCGATCTATGCGTAGATACATGATTAGATCTAGAGCACTTGGTGTGCGGGCACCGCATAAGTTTGTGCGGGTATGTTATTGAGGTTTATATCTTCTAACATTCAAGTTATTTATGTTGCTTCCCAATATACGGTCTCATCTTGTTTCCAGCGGCATAGTATGATCTCGGACTTCTGGCAATCCGCGGACCTTCCGGCTGCTCCTAGTATGCCCGTTGGTGCCAACGAAGTGCTTTAGTAGCTTCAGATCATATTATAGTTGGTCTCGTCGACTTGATAGCGGATGGGCCATGTGGACTAGGTCCACACGGGGGTCATGTGCAACTAAATGCAATCGTCTGGATTAGTATCCGCAATGTTTTCGTAATGTTGGGATGGATAATCACCCCGCAAGGTTAATCTTGCAACATGAGTAACTATGCTTGGTGAGGGCCGTAGTATTTCCGGTTGTCCCGTTGATCCTACAGCCAAGCTAAAATATGCAAACAAACGTTAGAGGCGTCTAACTCTGTTTTGCAGGACATGTGATATGGTATAGTCTCGAAATATTATTTTGTTGACTAACCTTTATTTTGTTGGCCGGCGTGCCATTCTTGTTTGTTGAGCTATAGTGATAGTGGAGGATAGGAGAAGGCATGCAAATGTCGTGAACCTCGACATGGCCATGTCGGTGGAGGCGCCATCGGCGGATGGAGGAAGAAGACTATACTACATCACGAAGTGTTATTTACTTGTGCATGTTTTATACCTGTTTTCTTGCTCTTCCCTTGATTGCGCAGTAGTGTGATTATTAGGGAGATTCCTCGGTAGCTGAAAAGTTTAATTACTTGAGCTAAAATTAAAAATATCAAGGAGTTCATGCTCTCCCAACACGTAGCAGCGTCAAAACCGGATGCTTGTCACCGTGCGCCATGTATCCATGAGTAATGTGTGCCAAGGGTTCGGGAGGCGTGTAGTGTACCGTACCTACAACAAAAGCGGTTGGTTGTCTTGACGTTCGAGCATAACTAGTTATGGGCTCGGAGCACACGCATCGAAAGATGAAACAAAAATCACGACAGGAAGTGATTGGCTTGTTGACCTACCCATTGTAAGCTACGTTCAATGGCATGCATCCATCTATTGATCGTATGTTGAGCGTGGATTTCGTATACACTAATTTGATCATGAGGAATATCAATTTTAGTGGGAGCATTTTAATTTAGTCTTAAATATTAATGCTAGATAATAATTATGAACATGTCTAAGTGAACTTAATTGTTGTAGATCAATGGCTAAAATAGCACCCACGTTTAACCTTGGACCGCTGATTGAGAAGAAACCCCTGACTGCGAATAGGAGCAACTATACTGATTGGGTTCGCGCCCTAAGGGTTGTTCTTAGTAACGCGAAGAGCGAGTACGTTCTTGATGGCCCTCTCCCCGAGGCGCCGGCTAACAATGCGTCAGAAGCTGAGACAGATGCGTACACCTTGAAGAGTGATACGACAATTTCTGTTCAGTGTCTCATGTTGACATGTATGGAACCTGAGTTGCAGAAGAAGTTTGACCAAACTCGTACATACGACATTATTGTCGCACTCAAGGCCATGTACCAGACTCAGGCTAAGACTGAGCGTTATGAGATAACAAAGGCACTGTGGTCATGTCACATGGCAGAAGGAGGCTCTGTGAGCGAGCATGTAATCAAGATGTTTGGTTATGGTACTAGGCTCGAGGCTCTGGGATTTCCTATTCCAGCTGAGCTAAGTATAGATTTGGTGTTGGCTTCCCTCCCACCTTCTTACAGCGGTTTTATCATGAATTACAACATGAATGGGTTGGAGAAGACACCGAATGAGCTGCTTGCAATGCTGAAAACTGCTGAACCTAGTGTGAAGAGGGAAAACAATCAGGTTATGATGGTTACCCAAACCACTAAGTTCAAGAAGAAGAGAACGAAGAAGTTTAAGAATGCTAAGGCATTGCAAAAGGCTATGGACTCGGCTCAGGAGGAATCCGAGTGTTTCTTTTGTAAGAAGAAGGGACACTGGAAGAGGAACTGCAAGAAATTTCTGCTTCAGAAGAAGAAATCTTCTAAGGGCAAGAAAGGTATAAGAGTTATACATGCAATGATATTTGTCAATCTTACTAGTAACTCTGGAGTATCAATTGCTAATTATTTTATGCACTTGATATAGGAGATGCGGCAAGTAAGGTGACGGAAGAGTAGAGGTTGAGGATGTGCGTCAAGCTCGGCGCGTGGAGTTTCGTCTACGAGATGAAGACATCTTCAAATTTACTTTTCAGTTTTAGTTTGAAAGATTTGTGGGTTTCGGCCCAAAGTTATTGTAATAAGGTCGCATTCTTGGTGATGGAAATACTCTTGTGATTTTGTGGGATTTCATGTCCCGTCTATCGAAGAATATTTTGGATCAATCCCTTCGTGGATGATCAAGTTACAAATCTTTTGAATTATAGAAATATCATGTGTTCTGAAATATTGTTGTGATTATGTTGACACCACCTTCGAGTGGCACTATCATCTCAAATGCATCATATGCATGATGGAAGGAAATTTGAGATATTGATATGTGAAACAAGTGAAAGGCTTGATGAACTACATGATTCTTATGAGTCATAAATTCATTAAGTGTTCAGGCACATAGTGAAGTCAATAAGGTTGAGTTGAAAGATAGTCAATGATTTTATTGATGTCTTGAAACTACACAATTGTATTTTAGAAATATTGTCTTAGTAATGTGATGAATAGAAATTTTATTTCGGTTCATATATTTGATCAAGTTTGATTGAATGATTACTAAGGTACTTGCAAAATCGAATTCCTAGAAATCCAATTCAGTATATTTATTGCTTGTCTAATTTTAGCACTATGATAGTCCTTATAAGTTCACGTCATCGTTTTGAAAGAAAGACATAAGGGACGTGATAGTCTTAGATACTTAGAATTTCTGAAAAGAATTTTGGTACTAAGATAATGTAAGGCTTTAGGAATATTATTTGTCTTATTTATCGTGTCATAGTTTTGAAAGATAAACATAAAGAGACACAATGAATTTGGGTTCTAAGTTTTATGAAAGACTGGAACTTGATCCTGAAGGAGGAAGATGAATAAAATTGCTTTGTAGGTTGTCCAATAAATTAATTGGAAGTCCTCTATAAACACCACATAAGTGACAATGTTTTGCCACTGAGAATTCAGTGGGAGGATAGTGAAATCTTGAAAAGATTATTGAATCTTCGGAAATAGTTATCAGATGTTGTGCAAGCGGAAGCAATTCCGATTGACAAGTCTTTTAGAATAATACCGAGAGTCATTGCATTTTATATGCATGACGTCTTGTCAAGATATATTCACTTAACCAGATTGGATGGCATACAAGTTTCTAGGAAACTTAATATGCTATAACAAAGTAAAGAAAGGAATGTGCTAGAATATGATCCCAATAGATTATGGCTTAGATGTCATATATATGTTGATATCATTGTTGTTGAGTTATGAATAACTTAATAAGGATCTTTTTGTTATACGAAAAGATGATCACAAAATTTTGTTGGTCAAGAAGTTTTTACGATATTGAGTTTATATAAGATATTAACGAAAACATATTCCTTCAAAGGAAAAGAAAGATCGAGGATGTGTACTTTGTACAGCTCGAGGGTTTTTGTTAATTGAATATAAATCAAAATTGTAAAAGAGATGTTTGTCTAGGACAAACAAGTAAATGATATTGAACAGAGGAAGAAGTCATAGTTTCATTTAAATCAGTGGGAGCTTGATTATGTTATTCGGTTTTGAATGATATAATTAATGGTTTTTTTTGTTTTGATACAATATGGTATGTTATTATATGTAATTAATGACATACATATTTGGAACATAGTAATCACAACACATATACGGAGTTTTCCATATATTGGTGTGATACAATGTTGCGGAAATTTCATTAATTGTTTTGAATATTATTCGAGACAAGGGAGAATTAACATTCTCATAAAGTTAGAGAAATTCATGTGCAAGATCCATGGCTGTTTCGTACGGTGGTGAGCATGATCAATTAATTTGAAATCTTGATCATAAAGGAATTTTCTCAAGATGTGAAATTTTAAGATCAAAACGAAATTAATCAAACTTGATTGTTGACAAGTTGAATTTGATAAAAGTTCAATTGACTACAATTAAGATGAGAATTCTCCATAAGGTGTATTTTGAAGAAGTTACTTCAAAAGAGAGAAATACTCATAATATAAGAGTTACATTGGAAAATCTTATGAGATAAGTATAAAGGAAGGACCAAGGATAGATTAAGGAATTTTCTAAATTCTGAATATCACGTAACGAAGGGATGTTTATAAAACATAAGGCTATATTATGAAAACTACAACAAGTAGCAAAGACAGTGGGAGCATAACAACTTCCAAAGGAAAGGTTATCGGTTCATTACATGAACTAGGTGTGGTTCTTTACAAAAGAAACAACTAATTGTGAAAATAATGAAATTGTGTTCTTGGTTAAAGTTCTAAGGTTTCACCTTGTATGACCAAATGCGACAAGTGATCGCAAGATCAATTGAGGTTGTGCATGAAAGATATATTTCTTTGTGCATAAAAGAATAAAGGTCACATAGCCCCAGAAGGGACTAAACGGACAAAATGTCAACCACATAAGAGTGAGCATGAGAAACACCAAACATCGATCAAGATGTTAAACTTATGCAAACTAGACATTGCCAGTTGTGCAAGTGGGAGACTGTTGGATGTATGCCCAAAATGCCATGTATTTATACATCTAATTCATTAATTATGATTCGTATTCTCTATGCTATAACTACGGTGGTTTCTGGATACGTGATTCAGGGGAAAGCCCACTGAACACGTAAAATATAACCTAGTTCTTTTACGGACTAATTTGTTGATTGCTTGATGACACTGCTTTCCTAGTCATGGACATTGTATATGTCAGCATCAATGAGTGGCATATTATTGGATAATAATATGGCCGGGTAAACCCAAGTTTTGGTATGCTTAGAGATTCCGTTCAACTGTTTCTTTGTCCTTAGCTTTATCACAGTAAGGTTATTATATAACATGTCCTATAACCATGAGGTTATTAGGGTTATGCATACTGGAAGAGTTACTTTGGTACTGTCAACGGCGCGGCCGTAACTGGGTGTCAAAACGGCAGTCACTGGGTGGCTTCAAGGTGTGTGTATATCCTAATGTTCTGAGATAGGAAATTACTCCTCGGTGATTAGAGAGATACGCCCTGGTCCCTCTCGGTATTATAAAGGTATCCAATATGTTCTGCAGACAATGCATGGTGAAGTTACACCGTGTGGGATATCATAATACGGAAACGAGTAAAGGGAACTTACCGGTTAACGAGATAGACAAAGATGTAGTGAATTAATTTATTGATTCATGGCAACATCTACGGATCTATATCTCGGGTGAAGTTTGGTATCGTGAGTAATGAGAATGATATATTAAATAGCCTGCAGGTTCAACAGAGTGTCTTCGCATAACGGTAGTAGTTATTCAGGTCGTCCACGGACCTGACCCTGGCCGGTGATTGGTTATCCAATTATAGCTACACGTTATCGAACCTGTAGGGTGGACACGCTTAAACTAGGATTGGTTAGTTGTGTATTATGGTTGGTCTGGAACATGGAGAGAGTATCACCGACATAGTGTCTGCGTGATAGATATATTTTATCGGAGAGATTGTATTGTGATAGAAGTTGCTATCACAGGTCAGAATTTATTCCGAAGGTTTATATATTGATGGAGATATTTGTCCAGAGTATTTTGTCAAGCCGACACTGGGTGTCCTGGATCATATAAAAGGGTGTTTTATATGATAGGTAATTAATTCGGTGAAATATTCTGTAAAAGGAAATATTCAAATAAGAATTAATTGGACAAAGTATTATTTAATTATGAGTTAATTAAATATTGATTTATTTAATTAATAAATAATTATGGAAAAATATTATTATAAAAATGGAGCCCACCATGGGGCTACCAAGATGGGCCCGTGGGCCCACCAAGGTAGCCGCACCACCATATGGTGGTGGTGGGCCGTGACGCCGGAAAAGGGGGAGGCTCCCCCCGGCCGAACCCTAGTGGGCCACTGGCCCACGGCGGGGGAGGCGGCGATGGCGGCCAATGCGGGCCGTCCTAGGGCGGGGCCCACCCGCCAGGTCGGTGCGCCACGGGTGGGCCCCACCTGCCTAGGTCGGTTCGGCCTAGGTGGGCCCCACCCGGCGGCCGGCGGTGCAAGGCGGTGGAGGGGAGGGGAGTTGGAGTCCTACTCCAACTCCTCCTCCCATACCGAATTGGGCAAGGGGAGTTTTCCCCTTGTCCAAACCGAGTTGGACTAGGGGAGTTTTCCCCTTGCCCAAGCACCTCCACCCTTGGGCCATCTATATAAACCACACCCCCTCCTATTTGGAGGAGAGACAAGACACACAATTGATACAATTAGCTCTCAAGTTTAGATCCCTTATAGTTGGATTAGAGGAACCTCTAATTAGAGGCGACCTATCCGATTAGACTAGATCTAATCTCTCTCTCTCTTCTTCTCATGTGTTGAGATCTCCACCTTCATATACACCAGTAGTGCTTCAAGCTTGGACGACGAAGCCCTGCTGAACCTTTCCCGGCGTATGCGTGCAAGCTCTCGGAGGGGTGAGCTGTCAAACTCGACGGTTGACCCTCACGCTGTTGAATCAAGGTGACAAGGCGAGGAGAAGGAGGCGCCGGAATCTCTCTACCAGGCTTGGTTGAGAAAGACGGCGACGAGCTACATCGACAAACGTCATCAACACTTCTTCCGCGACTTCGGTGTTGGTAACGTATTCCATCTAGATCTTTGGATCTTCGTATTCACATGTATCTTCATAGTAAATCTTGGGAGGTGTTGCGTAGCAATACGAAATTTTTAATTTTTATTACACGCAACCCAATATTGGGAGCTTCAGAAAATGAATCTGCAGCCCAACGAGCCTGCTAAGTTCTTCTTAGCGAGTTTTAAAGGCGCTTGAGGCCGATCTATGGAGAAGTCAGGGAAGACGTGGCATGCGATATATTCAGCGAGGCCATCAGAAAGAAGAACCTCTTCAAGGCAATTGATCTTGAGAAGCCCGGAATATGCACGAGATGAGCCGAGTCGTGCACAAGTATCTGAGGATGGCGCGAGGAACACACACACGTACTAATGCCCCAATTGGTCGTCGAGTCGATCACGCCGCCTCACAGAAAGTAACAAGTCAGAGGGTATCGTTTCATCCCTAACTCCGAAACCCACAACACGGAGGAGTTAATTATACAACCACTTCCCACGTCAAGAAACTATTGTCTTCTCACTTCTTACCTATCTCCATGATTTTATTGGCAAAAAAATGCAGTAATTCCTGCTACAGCGCAGGGCATCTTCTACTAATTAATTAGAGCTTGCATTTGAGAGGGCACAAACGATCAGTTGATTCAACATGAAGAATTAAGGCAAAGAACTTGCAACACCTATATAAGAAATTGCATTGTAGAGAGCCATTATTGTATGAGCCACATAGCGCATATAATGATATCTAAAAACGCAACTAGTGCAACAAATCGACGGATGATTTTTTTCCTTCTTATCCAAGAAGTAGAAACCCAGATCCCATACAATATAAATGATAACCGAAACAAAAAGGTTCTCCATGTTTAACCGTTCCTACTTCTTCCCATATAAGTAAAAAGATGGTAATTCAACTTATAGTTCTTAAATCCTATATTTGATCTATCAACGGGCTCTCCATCCAGTTCACTTGGTGGTATTCGTTGAAATGGAGAACCGTTTCTTCAGATAGTTTGACACCACGAGCAACTTCTATATCGATTTGCTGGAGTGATGGTGCACATTTTAGAATAAAACTGACAACATCCACTTCATGGCTTGTGTCATTGAAACCACTTACTACGATCTCTTGAAGAGAATTGAAGGGAATTTTTTGATCTTTCCAACTTGGTGGATTATCCCAAATGCAAGAAGATAAGCATGCGTCACCCTGCAGAAAATGCGAAAAAATATTATTTAAAAAAATGAAAATGTGTGAGAAAACTGATAGTTCATACTGTATATATATATTTCCTTGATATAACAACATACCTTGCGTTGACTTAATTTAAGATGAAGCCATCTTAAACCAATACATCTCTTAAGTAGCAGGAAAATGCTCATTCCAAACATATGACGACCGTTTGGCTCCACAATCAGATTGAACTCCGTATATTGATCAGGAAGTACAATATTCTCCATCAATTTTCGGTGTCCTCCTATCTCCTAGTAAACAATGAGATGAACGTACAATCAAATTAACATCATCTCCCAAAAAGTAATTAACTATGAAATTTGCAAGCGTTCATATTTTCCCAAGCATCTAGCTTCATTGATGTTTATTTCATGTCAATCATTATATATCTATTAGTTTCAATATTGTCGCACGAGTAGAACTTACTTAGGTTTCCAACCCAAATAGGGCACATATATATACACGGAATCATGTAGAGTACATGCAATGCTATGGAGGATCATTTTTCTTCTTGTCTTTGCTCATCCCCTTAGTTCATTGTTTCCTTGTTTATAGGTTAAGTATTTATTGCAGACCAGTCAGGAAGGATTTCTTCAGTGAGATGATTACATAGAAACAAGAAGAATTAACTACGAGTTCAGTGAGAAATTGTACAAAAATCTGGGCAGCCACTTGTTTCATATGCATCAAGTTTGAGCTAGATTAAAGGGAGAAGAGAGCAAAAATTCAGGCCCTTTCAACCGGATGAGCGTTGACATGTAATATATAGGCTAAAAAGAACTAAAGTTAATTAGCATGTAACATTGTAAGATAAAAAAAATGTCCTAGAAATAAAACATATGCATCATACTTCACAAAATTTGACTATATAAAATATTATTATCTGTTGATTATGAAGATGCTGGCCACAGTTGAGAACTGATTATGAAGATGCTAATCTAATTTAATTGAACTATGTACTACCAAAGACAGCAAAATATTAGAGGGAATAGAGAGCAATTGTCCATGGCATGCCACAGTTCATGTGCCACATGTGTTGGCCACAGTTTTCGTGGCAAGCAAATTGTTGGCCACAGTTGTGGCATGACTTGGCAAGATATATCTTGTGTATAACATGTAGGGTTTAAGGTGGTAATAAATTGAGGCACACCGTACCACAAGTGAGGCAAATAACAATATGTCCCACTGAACAATATATTTTCTTGGAGCTAGCTAACTAGATAGACTGTATATTGGATCGGACTACCGGGGTGGGTTTCTCCCATTTGAGAAGAAAAAAAGAAAAGATACAAATATACATATTGGGCATGCATGCATGGGATCTAAAGGAAGTACGTAGTGTGTACTTACAGGAAGAATGGGGAGATGAAGCTCCAAGACCTGAGTGCGCCTGAAATGACTTAGGATCATGTCGAAGTTGGAATGGTCTACGAATCCTTCGTCCCATGTGAAGGGCGGAACCTCCCGTACCACCAGCGTGTTGAGGTGGTCGGTGGGGCACACATGAGTGCTCTCCGGGCAGCAATCCGCCCATTCAAACCTCAGAAGCAGCGGCGCGGAGATCCGCAGCAACGCGCCTTTGCTTTCCATGAAGCAGTACTGCACCGTCATGGTGCGAAGCTTGGGCGCCACCACAATGAGTATCCTCAGTTCATGGACGCACGACAGGGTGAGGTGCGTGAGCGACGCAGCGTCGAGCACGAGCGCCCTGACGCCTTGGACCTGTTGCAGGACCAGCGAAAGCAGGCAAGGGCAGCGCGAGGACACGACCTCGCTGAGCGCTTCACCGGCGCGGTCAGCAAAGCGGAGCGTGATGAGCACGAGCTGGGTCAGGGAGGAGAACACCCCGGCGCCCGTCGGGAGGGTGAGGTGCATGAACCTGTAGTTCAGTGTCAGCGCGATTTGCTTTGCGAACTCGAAGTACGGGAGCTCGAAGATCTCCGGCTCCTCCTCCTCCTCCTCTGGGTTTGACTCTGACTCATCTTCCTCTGGGACCTCGGACGGCATCGGTTCCACGCTCAGCAGGAAATCGCCTTCGAAGAGCTCGGCGGCGCGGCGCGCCCAGGTCGTGAGGCGGCCGACGTCGATGTTGTCCTTCCTGGAGATGCTGATGCAGAAGTAGCAGTGGGCGCGGCTGAGTTGGTTGGAGTAGACGTTGAGGATGCTGTCAACGACTCGCGCGAAGCGGCCGGGCTCGCCGCCGCCGTCGACGTCGTTGTCGACGACATATAGCATGTCGGCTTGCGTCCAGAATCTTCTCCAGCGCCGGGAGAGGACGCATGTCCGCACGACCTCGATCAGCGGGAGGAGTATCAGGATCTGGAGCAGGAGGTCGTCGGGGAGAGCGCTGAGACGGTCTCGCGGGGAGATGGAGATGGCCGCCGCCAAGCCGTTGCCGTCCATGAGAATTGAGAGGGTTGGTGGAAGATCTAGGGTTTTGGGGGAGAATGGGGACGACGGGAACAAATTTTGGCAATTGCCGGCGAGTGGGAAATGAGCAACGGGAGGGACGAGCTGGCTTGACAGCGCTGCCGTAGTAACGTCTTTCCATCGCAGCAATCCCAATTAATTCTTTGGTAGCACCCAGGATTTGCAATTCAACTGAGCCCATTTAGAAGCCCGGTAATGGGACCAAAACGAGTGTCTGCAAAAGCATAGCCCAAGGGAGAGCATCCACAGCGCGACGCTATGGAGCCGGCGCTAGGATTAGAATCCAGCCCAATCGGTAGTTATGATCAGCAATCCCGGGCGTCCGACGCCAAATTTGTCCCCAGGGGCTAGTTTATTTTTCTCCCTCGCGGCGTAGAAACGGAAGTACCTGGCAGGTAAATTAGCGTCACAGCTAAGAGCCTTGCATTGCGAGGCAGGAGCGCTAGCTACATATTCTACTTTTTTCTATTTATTTTTATTATTTAAGCGCCTCTGTAAGCGCCGTGCGCTGTGGATGCTCTTATGCCACTTGTTTGCGGCGCATAGAACAGTCGCTGCCTACATGCTTCTTCTATTGGGCCGGCCCACGAATTTCGTGTTGTGGCTGCATTTCTTTTTCCTTTAGCGCTGGCTGCATATTCTTTTTCGTTTCTTTTTCCTTTTTTTCTTATTTTTCTTTTTCGTTGTTTTTTAAATTGTTTAATTTTTGAAAACATTTTAGATTCGGACCCATTTTTAAATTTAGAACCATTTTAAAAATGGAACTATTTTGAAAAATGAACAATTTTCAAATTTGGAATTATTTTTAATTTTCAAAATGGAACCATTTTTAAATTTCGAACCATTTACAAATGGAACCATTTTTAAAAATGAACAATTTTCAAATTTAGAACCATTTTTAAAATGGAACCATTTTCAAAATGGAACCATTTTTTAATTGGGAACCATTTTCAAAATGGAATCGTTTTAAAAAATGAACAATTTTCAAATTTGGAACCATTTTTTAATTTGGAACCATTTTAAATTCAGCACCATTTTTAAGTTGGAACCATTTTAAATTTATAACCATTTTAAAATTGGAACCATTTTGAAATATGAACAATTTTCAAATTTGGAACCATTTTAAATTTGCAACCATTTTTAAATTGGGAACCATTTTCAAAATGGAACATTTTTAAATTTGGAACCATTTTACAAATGGAACTATTTTCAAATTTGGAACCATTTTTAATTTGGAACCATTTTAAAATCGGAACCATTTTTAAAAATTAAACCATTTTTAAATTTGGAACCATTTTCAAAATGGAACAATTTTCAAATTTCGAACCATTTTTAATTTGGAATCATTTTAAATTCGAAACTATTTTTAAATTTGGGACCATTTTTTAATTTGGAACCATTCTCAAAATGGAACCATTTTCAAATTTGGAACCATTTTTAATTTGGAACCATTTTAAATTCGGAACCATTTAAAAAATGAAACCATTTTCAAAATGGAACCATTTTTAAATTCGTAACCATTTTTAAATTTGGAATCATTTTTAAGTTGGAACAATTTTTAGAAATGAACAATTTTAAAATTGGTAACCATTTTTAAATTTGGAACCATTTTAAAATTGGGAACCATTTTTAAATTCAGATCCATTTTTTTAATTCGGAACCATTTTCAAAATGGAACCATTTTTAAAGTTGAAATCATTTTAAAAAATGAACAATTTTAAAATTGGGAACCATTTTAAATTTGGAACCATTTTTAAATTTGTAACCATTTAGCAGAAACATAAAACAAAAACAGATAAATAAAAAGAAACGAGAAAGAAAAACGGAAAAAGAAAATGAAGAAAATCAAAAAAAAAAAAAGAAAAGAGATGAAAAAGAGAAGAAAATGGTTGCAGAATTTTAAATTTGGAACCATTTTCAAAATGGAACCATTTTCGAAAATGAACAATTTTTAAAGTTGGAACCATTTTCAAAAAATAAACAATTTTTCAAATTTGGAACCATTTTAAATTTGTAACCATTTTTAAATTTGGAACCACTTTTAAAATGGAACTATTTAAAAAATAAACAATTTTCAAATTTTGAACCATTTTTAAATTTGGAACTATTTTTAAAAATTAAAAAATTAGAAAAACAGCGAAAAAGAAAAAAGAAAAAGAAAAAGGAAAACGGAAAAGAAAAAGAAATGAAAACAAAAAAGGAAAATAAAAATAAAAATAAAAACGAAAACAGAAAAGAAATGAAATAAAACAAAAAAAAGGAAAACAAAAACCAAAAACAGAAAAAGAAACGGAAAAGAAAAAAGAAAAAAAAGAAAGAAAGAAGGAAAGGCGCCTGATGGGCCGGCCCAGCAGAGCTCCCCCGCTAGCGGCGCGACCGATTCACGCCGCTAACGGGCGGCGTATAGGGTTTGCCGCCCAAGGGGAAAAGGCGCGTTTGGGAGCTAATAAGTATTGGGCCGGTCCAAATCTGTGGAATCCGGTTACCACCTAGAAAAGAAGAAGAAAAAGCATGGGGATGTCGGAATTTCAGTACGACATCCGCCGTCTAGGCTTCTTGTGATCACTGGTATTTAGCGCAAAGCCCCAAAGTTCAACTAAATGTCAGTAGACACACTATTTTTACCCTAGCTAGTTCTAAGTGGGTGTTTTTGACAAAAATGCAGTGGGCGTTTCTTTTCATTTCCTTATTGCAACGGAATGCAAAAGATACAATCCAACATAAAAGGGGAATCAGAGAGAAACTGAAAGAGAAAATAAAGGAGATGAGCTAAGCTAACATGAAAACAAGACAACATTCACCGAGGCACATCAACACGGTTTCCGTGGCCTTTTTAGCAGGGTGCCGTGAGCGCGGGGAAGGCTAACGTTGAAAGTGCATCTAGGATCTAATTTTGGCTTTTGATAGTTAATGATAATGCCTTTTTGACAAATTGTTTTATTGAGTTTACGAAGGAATGTTTCATAAGTGATACATGAAGAACATTGGATGCATTCGGGCTAGAATGACATAAAAATGTATATGCATCACACTCATTGAGTTCAAGATAGGATTATATGGTTATCAAGAAAGAGGAAATGAATTTCTATGCAGCAATGTTTATTTCAATGACTGAATCAAAATGAAGTTCATGTGAAAATGAAGAAACGACCAAGATGGAGTTCATTGGAGGAATTCAAAGTGGTCATGGCACGCTCATAAGTTGAGTCAAGGTTGATGAAGTCTTCGAGCAAGTAATTCAAGTGAAGAATTCATTATGGCTTTCGAAAGATATATCATAAAGATGAGAATGGCTGATCAAAACAAGACTGAGGATTGGATTCTAGAAGATCAGCATACAAGCATGAATGATGTACCACATATGGTCAAGTGATTTGGTGGTTGGTATGCAATATTCAATTGCGCTTTGTGAACTAAACCATGATCTACGTATTTGTTATTTCTATATAGTTTAGTTACAAATCTTGGGCTTGCATCATAGGGAAAATTTTCATATAACACATGAAAGGATGACATCAAGGGGAGATGGCCATATAAAGGTTGATAGTTACAAATTCAAGATAAGCACCCGAAGAAGATCATATATGGGTACCTTGTCGTCAATTTGGTAATAATGAACATATGAAGATATGCTTAGGTGAAGCTTTACCATAGTGGATTATGGGAGAGAATTGTGAGTCTTCACCAACCAATTATGATAAAGTGAAGTGTCGTTCCAGTTTGCGGCAACATAAACGTCGTCATCGATCGCAAGTGGAATGTGCAAGTCAAAAGTATGACCTTGATAGGCGTCCAAGGAGCTTGGTTGGAGTCCAGGTTACAGATTTGATAGGCGTACTATCAAGAGGGGATTTCAGATGAGTAGCTTAATCACTTGTTCATAGAGGACTCAAACTTTGTGTACTTCACATCCTCCTCTTTGGTTTATATTTGGTTTTTCTCCGTGTGAAGATCTAGAGATTTTTGTTTGATTCAAAACATGCCCAAGTTCATCGATATTTGTTTATATAATATGAGAAATATACCGTGTTTGTATCGAAGGTTGTTGTTGATATTTTTGAAACCCTAAAATGTTTGGCCTTTGTTTGGGCCCCTTCAATTTTGTCCATACATACCCTATATGGTGTAATATTTTGCCTTTGGTTCATAACGGCTAGTTTTGTGTGCTTCCTATATAACATGGGTCTTCTTCCCCACGGCTTGGATCTATTATTGCTTCCCATTCTTTGACCTCTCTCCCCTCCCCCTATCACCAGATCGCCCATCTATGTAAAAGAAACTTATAGATCTAGATTTAGGAGTCATTTGTTGACCTCCTCCATTGCTCTTCTCCTCCTCCCTATCTCTGTAGCATTTGTTTCTTTGGGTGAGATTTTAGAGTGAGGGAGATTTGAGCATTTGCGTTCTTACCTTGTGTCTATTGCATTTGTTTGTTCTTATCCTCTCCCACCTTTCCATGTCATTCACTACTTTGGAAGAGATTTGAGCACACTTGTGCTCTTGACTTGCATTTGGCGCGTCAGTTTGAACCCTACACGTTGATTGTTTTGAGTGAGAATTCGAAAGCTTGTTACACTTGTAGGCCATTGCCTCCTATACGATGTGGTGGTTGTTGGTTTCGTGAACTCTTTGTGAATATTGTGAAGATGCCTAGGTGAGTTGCGAAGTGATTGTGGACTTCGTTGATCTTAAGGGAAACAAGTCTAGATATGTGAGGAATCATTGTGGACTAGGTGTGCCACGACCTCGCTAACAGAGAGTATGATACCAGTGAATACATGGACACTGGTAAATATATCAGTTGTCTCTTGTCCCTTTTACATTTTACAATTCACACTTTCTAGCATTGATATATATGGTGTACCGTTTAATTTCTAGCTTTTTCTTGTATTTGGTTTATCTTTTTTATCATTAAGTTGTTGGTGTTACATAGTTGAGTTTAGTGTTTTTAGATTTATGCTTCAAAATATCCACATAGTATAATTCTGCATCTATTTTATATATTAAAAGTATATTATGGGCTAACCAGAAATTAGAGAATTAAGAGAAAATCCCACAATAATTAGAAACATCTGGCCATTAAATTAGTGGACCCGCTTATCGTTAACAAATTATAACCATCCGATCTACTTGAGGAAGTTAACCTCGGACGTAAAGAAAAGTTCACGCATCTACCAAGAGCACCGTTCCCTAATTCCTATTTCTATGGTTGTCCGGCGGCGGCAGATCAAGATTCTCTGATTCAAAATTTAAAAAAAAAAAAGATTCTCTGATTCCTCAATCCCTCGTAATCTCGTATCATGAAGCTCCCTCGACAGCTAGCACTTTCTTCCATCAATCAGCATGCGGCTGAAATCAACGTATCAGCATCTTGCACGTCAACTACCATCAGGTCAGCAGATTATGTACGTGAATAGCTCCAAGCCTCCGATCCGCACCACCGCAGAGCGTCAGGTAAATATGGATTCACCGCATGTGCCCACTGTCCTGTATGTACGACGACCGCCGGCGATATCGGCAAGACTTGCGATGTGCAGCCGGCCGAGCTGATCAATCTAAGATCCAGTACATACAACCACATATCTATATTTGATTGTATCAGCTATTTCTACATACCGTAAATCATATGATCTAACTTTCAAAAAAAACATATCACCTCCAGATAGATCCCCCATACAAAAAAGATCTCCAGATTGTCATGTCCAGGAATTATCCGCAACTAGTTGCACCCGCAACTAGTTTTCGGATACCCCACTTCCGAGTGTCCAAAAATCGCGAAAAAAATCTAGGACATGGGTTATGTTAAACCTTTGACACCCACAAAATTTCATCCAAAAATATGAACATATGTGGCCTGTGCAAAAAAGACAAAAAAGACAAATGTTATTAGGTATTGCCCACAGGTGTGTATGCACAACAAGGTGTGTATGCTGCATGCAATTTTCGTTCCAAAAGCATATGGTGTTTAGCTAGCATCACATTGATGGATTTATGTGTGATATAGGAGTGGTACTGGTATCTGATAATCGATTAATCACTTTTTCTATGACAAAATCAGCTAATCATTGCCACCATCTACATGGTATGTTGTGCTTTTGGTGTTTTTAATTCACTCAGAGAAAGGAATATTCAAGTTGGACTCAGAGGCACGTTGTGAGTTCATTCTGTACTTTTCAGATCACTAAGCATTTTCCTTAATTTCCTAGAGTTATTGGTTGGATTAAACGATATGAACAAAGTTAGTGGCAGGTATATATTCGTGCGCTTTTTCGTAAGTAAGTCGCAAATACAATCTTAGATTGTTGAGCAGTTTTTTTTCCTCGGTTATACATATAGCCCTCCTAGCAACTTTTAGAAACTAAATGTTCAAGGTTATTTCCAGATTCCAGGTCATTTGTTTTCCTTTCATGTGCTTCTGAACATGAGTCATGCTTTCATTTACTAAACTATTAGTTGTTTTCCATCTGCCCAATAATATAAGATGGCAGACAGTGTAATAGATATAATACAACACAGGTTCCTGCTTTGCCTTTCCTATATATTGGTTTTTAAATAATCATATGAGGCCTTCTCTGCAAAAAAATAAACAATCGTATGCTTACTCTGAATTTTGTTTGCAACGTGATGCCACAGAACGAGTAGAAAAGGGCGCCCTCAGTTTTCTATGGAGCATAGGTCCCTAATTGCAACAATTATTTTCGACAGATCAAGATGCTTATATTGGTAATTAATATGCAGAACTTCAAGGAGAAAGATTACAGAGGTACTCGGTTATAATTTTTCAAGAATCATTGTGATTTATTGCACGTGGCAAATATATGCAATGATTTTTTTTTGTAATTAACAAGAGATTTTAGGCACTGGCCGAGCTGCCATCATGCTCCTCGGAAAACTTTACCTGGGTTGCGCGTCCACTTGCGGACCTCTAACAGCACTTGACCGGCCTTGTACGTTCAGTGAGCATCGAACTGGCCGGCCGGTCGATCAAGCTACCATGTGCGGCGATGGAGGGAGGTAGCACAATCAGATATACACATGTGGGTGTAGACTTTTCTCATGCATATATTCTACAAGGATGCATATTCTCAGAAATACATATTTGTAGAGTACATTCCTAGCATCATGCAGGATTGATTTTAGAGGTGGATTGTTACCTTATTTTTGGCAAATGCTCTCTCAGCGATGGTGCTGGTAAGTGCGTTTACGTAAGAGGCAGATTCTTTTCTGCACTTCTAAAAATATGCGCACTTCGGATACATCATGCAGGAGAAGTGACGACTATATATGATGACCATAATATGGAAAGCAGTTCAATTGTATTAAGTCATCTTTTTGGTTTTGCTTCAGGATCGAATCCATTGGTTCACGGATCAACGAAGCATGCATCTTTTTAAAATCTAGGCCTCCAATCAGATTGGTTTTCTTATTGTATACTGACTTTCTCAAATGGCTTACTCAGATTTTTTTTACAAGGTAATGCGTCAGTCCAAAGATCCAAGGGTACATCCTCAGTTTTCTATGGAGCATAGGATCTCTGATTGCGAAAAATATTTTTGAAAGATCAAGAGCTTATATTGGCAATTAATAAACTTTATGGAGAAAGATTACGGAGGTACTCTGTTATAATACTCAAGAATAATTTTGTTTTCTTGCATGTTGCTATTCTATGCAAATTGGTATATATATTTAAGATTCTTTTTATGTGCTATTGTTTTCATTAGATGCTCAGCAACATTAGTATCTATGAAATTCATTTGGCATGATCATTACTTCTGTAAATTAGACTGAGACAATATGTATAATGAGCTTCGTGGAGCCGTCACCGGAAAGAACAGGAAGAAACTGGACTCTATTGTCGTTTTGGTCGCATGGGAAGTTTGGCGCGAAAGAAATAGAAGAGTTTTTGATAAAGTCCTCAAGCCAATCAACCTATTAATCGACCATATAAAGAACGAGGCCGATCAGTGGGTTCTAGCTAGCTCAGGGAAACTGATTTTACACGAGGATTAGGAACAGCTTGGGCGTGGTAGTATGGTTGCTTGGGGTCGTTGTAAAGTATCTGTTGTTCCTGTATTTTTGTTTGGTTTTTCTTCTTCCTTTGTTTGGCTTCACGCCATCTTCTGTAAGACATCGGCCATTTCTATGGCTTTCTCTTCTATCTATTTTAATACATGCAGTGCTCCTGCATGGTTCTAAAAATATGTATAATGAGCTTAAGAATTGGGGATACATTGCATCTATTTTCGGCACAAATATCTTACTTAACCGAAACAATTACTCCCCAATTTTCAAGTTGTGGGCACTCCGGAATTGCAAAATATAGGCTTCTCATAAAACTATGCCAGCAACGTATTGATCTGCATTAAACAGTGGCAGCAACGTATTGATCTGCACTTAGCCTCCACGAGGTTTTAAAATGGTGGGAGCATTTCCTCCGGGAATTGATGAAGGACTGCCAAGTGATATGCTCCTTGAGTCCTTGATGATGCTGGTAAGCTCCAGATTACTTAATTCTATGATTTTTTTTTACAGGATCTGGTGAATGATATTTTCTTGGAAGCCATGGTTAGCCCGTAACTCACACTGCTCATGTTCTCCAGTGTGGTTCCGAAATTGCGCAATGGAATATTACATGGTTATTCAGTTGCACTGATAGTTTTGCTCTAATGAACGGTATACAGTATAGCTTCATATTTGGAGTCGAGTTATGTTGGCAGCGACTCTCCTATGGTTCATTATTGCTCATAGTTATTCAGTGTTATGTTACATTGAAACTAAGGCTCGCTTCTTCTCTTCAATGGTACCCGAAGCAAGGAAGAAGCAATATAAGATTAAGCTAGATAGCACGGTTGGCAGCGACTCTCCTATGGTTCATTATTGCTCATAGTTATTCAGTGTTATGTTGCATTGAAACTAAGGCTCGCTTTTTCTCTTCAATGGTACCCGAAGCAAGGAAGAAGCAATATAAGATTAAGCTAGATAGCACGGTAATAGCTTCCAGATCTAGAAATGTATGCTAATGAAACAATCTTATATTACGTTGAACACATAATCTCCAGGAAACATGTCAACTAATTCTTTCGCATAGTTTTTCATCTGCAAACAACAATGCGACTATAAATATTTGGATTAACTATATTCAGAAAAATTGTATTATTTGACCGTAATTGGCAATTATCATGGATTTAATAGACTATGTATACATGGTCAACATATATTTTATAAATACTTTTAAAGATGATGCCCGCCCATTGGGCGGGCCACTGTGCTAGTTAGGATAAAACCAAATCTGTATCAGATTTTGAATCGCCTATTCACCCTTTCTAGGTGACATCTGGTCCTTTCAAGCATCTCACCATGAATTGGCGTCATCTAAAATTAGCGTGAAGATTCTAGGAGAGCCCACGAAAAGCTGAGAGAGCATTGTACCTCCATTGTGGTCCTCCCTCGGGATAGCTTGCCCGGAGGAAATGGAGAGTTTTAAAGGTAGATACGGTAGGATGATGGTGGGCAACTGAGTTGAGCCGAATATCGTGGGTTTAAAGCTGCATAGTCATGCCACATGTTGTGAATGAGCAACATGTTTAGGAATTTTTTGGCAGAGAGCAAACACCATAGAGTGTTTGTGAGGTTGCCCCTTTTTAGCCAAGTAACCACATGTAGGGCACACCCCTTGAACCGCAAACCATGCAAAATAAAAGTTGGCATTTGAGAAGAGCATTTGTTAGATGATCTCCCGAAATGGAAAATGGTGTGATCCCTCAAACTAGATCGCATACGCAGACTTAGCCGAATACTACAGTTTGCCATCCACAACCATCTCAGCGCAATCAGGTTGAAGCATAATATGAGTGAATGATTCTCAAACATCAAAACATATGTGCATTAGCTTGTTGTGCGAAATTTCGCTTGAGGTATCATAGCCATGTTTCTTCCTTGAGAGGCCGCTTCAGGGTAAAGCCTTTTATATGCAATTTTGAAACAATTGTGGGGTAGTGTCCTATAAACACGCCCTGTTGAGGAAGGATCCTTCTAAAAGCTGATTTTAGTGCCATCGCCAAGATGGAAAGCAAATGAGGCAATGAAAAGGCCACATATCTTGTCATTGCCAAACATAGCTTGTCATTTCCAAGTGAGACCTAAAGATTGAAATATTTGCTATTAATTTTTATTCGGAGGTGATGATAATGGTCTTGCTGTAATAAGAATACATGCCAAGATTTTGTTGACGTCCTATGGCTTGGTCAAACTCCGTTCTAAGGATTTAATTATAAGGGTCGAGATTTGTAATCATGCATCAAAGCTACACATATGTCTGCCTATAGCAGAAGGTAATCCGGTCAGTAGGAGCCTAGCCATTCGGATCTGTATGGACTATGGAGTAGTATAGCATTGCATGCGATGACCATATGCTAATTTCCAATGCACTTATTTGTCCTCATGTCAAACCTGACTCGAAGGCTTTGTCCAAATCCCATAAACAACTTAGCGGCGATAAAGAAGTACAAATTATTATGAAAAGTAATGAATCGGACCGAACCAACATATAAATATGAGTTTCTACAAATATTTTTTCCCTTCATTCATAATATATATTCTTTTTAATAAGGCAAACCGACTTTTCAAGCTCCCCATAAGCTTAGAACGTTATGTTCTATAATGGCGATGGTCAATCAGCGGTTTGGCCGTGCTCCGTTTTGATCGGGAAAACCACGCTCTGTCTTGAGCAAAGAAAAAACCTCGCCCAGCTCCAGTGTGGCCTGGTCTGTCCCAGTCAAAAGAAGAAAGACGCACGTAGTAGAGCTGTCATGTTGTCCTGAATCCAACCTCTCTAATTTTCTTAGAAATTTCTTCTTTTTTATCCCTTCCTCAAGCGACATGCATGTCGGTGAGTGCATGGACCGAAATCTCATACGTGGTCTCTTTCATGCTAATACCACATGAATATCTAATTGAAAGGTCATCCACAAAAACATCATGCGTTAATGTAATAGACACTAATGCGTCCATTTCATTTTGATACTCTCATCAAAACTTGATTGTATCAATCACTGATAATCGGAACCCGATTATCGGTTGTAGCATATATACACACCTCCCGGAACTATCTCGGACGCCGTATCACTACCATTGTGAAGACAATGGTTTATAATAACCCCCCCCCCCCCCCCCCCCCCTTTATTTATGTGTGTAAGTGTTTAATGGATAACATACACACATAGAAAATATGTATGAGGATGATGGAGAATTATGCTTATGTTTAATTTAGATGCCACTAGAAGAGTAGAGGGACAATGAGTGAAGAGACTGTATGAGGATAATGGAGAATTGTGCTTATGTTTAATTTAGACACCACAAGAAGAGAAGAGGGATAAATGAGTGAAGGTAGAAAGGGAAGAGGACGATGACACGTCGTCTTGCAGCATTGTGAAAGGAAAAAAAGATTTGTGGAGGAAGTGCGATCACATATTGATATTTGTCACGACATCGTCAGAATTCGCAGGTTCTTGCACATTCACAAGATAGTATGACACTTCACCACGAATATTTAGCTAGTCCTATGTAACTCCTAAAAGTTTCTATAATTTTTTTTTGACAATCAATACCATATATATTATATTAGCAAATAGTGAGATACATAAACTGACTACAGCGATTACAAAATAAAGACTAAAAGAGACGATAAAATCTTCAAGATCTTCAAGCCCTTTCTTCTTTCATGACACAATCTTATATTTTTCTGAAGGTAGCCGTAGAACAATGACAAAGATATCAAACCATAGACCTGTGAATACCAACGAAGGTTCTCCCATAATTTTAATTTTGAGCCGCAATGACAATGCTTTGTGCACGCACGTAGCCATTAAAGTGATCAACCAACATCGGCAAGAGTACCAACACTGATATTCCAGGGAAAAACAACCGAACAACTTGGTCGATGTCATTGGGAGCCGAGAGAACATATCACCATTGTCGAGGACGTAGTAGCCGGGACAGATATCGCGAGGACAATCCTCCTCCCCGCAACCTTGAGAAAAAGTACAAAATTGATCTGACGAAGCAAGATCTGAATAACCATACCTAGACAAATGTAATCTTTCAACACCGCCATCGACGCTGGGAAGGAAATCTCGTCGTCGAACGAAGGGCCGAACATTACTTATTGTAGATGAAACCATGTCCATTGAAGAAGAAGACGACTACCAAAACCCTAATCCAATATATTGAGAAACACTAATTATATTGAAAACTCCACCCATAGATCGGGTTCCCCACCCCTCTCGACGCCGGCAAGGCCGGCCAGAGGAGGGGGAGCCGACCTATGGTGGAGACGGAGGTGGTGGTGGTGGCGGCTAGGTCTCCCGAGGAGAGCTCTCCTACGAACCGCTACAGGAACGATCCTCGCTTAAAAAAAGAACACAAAATGCTTGATTACCATTTTATATAGCTCAGGGTACTTCTGCTTGTTAAGTAGCTCTGTGGAGATTATTTTGTCATATTGCTCTGGAGACGTGTATTTGTATTTTCCAGTCATGATCAACATGAAGTGAGCATGGGGTAGTCCCTTCTTCTCGAACTCTACAACATAGGTATATGCCTTAACACCTCCAAGAATGTTTTTCTCAAATAGTTGCTTCTTCATTTCTTCTAGCTTTGCCTTGAAAACACGGACGATGATGTCTGGGCGATCTTGTGGTGTCTGTCCACGCTCTAGTTCACGTGTAATCTCTTCCCAGTTGGGGTTGCAAGTCATCGTGAGGAATATATCCAGCTTTCCGTACTTTCTTACTAAAGCCATTGCATCTAGAAATCGGCGAAGTTTATCTCATGGTCCTCCAATAAATGATGAGGCGAGAACTATCTGTTTCCCTACTGCATTTCCATTTTGCTCCTGCTTGAATGCTATCCACAAGACCACAAGGCCTTGGTATAAGTCTGCCCTTAATTTTTTCTGACGATGAAACATGTAGTCCAGTCTGGAACTCTCAATTTTGATGTATGTATCTACAACAAACTGTTGGAGTAGCCGCCGCCGTACAATATAGGGTTGAATATGTTTGGTCACGTATGTAATTTGTAGCAATAGTATTCTTTCATGGTTACCCACAACCTACTCGGTGCATCTGTTCCAAGCAACATGACAGAAAAAGTTAGTTGCATTAGTTGGAGTGACTATATACGAATAATGAATTTTGAAATAGTAATAATATATGAAATATTTACCTGGGTCGTCATCATCGTTATCTTGGGCAGCAGCCCTTGTCACATGTTCCTCTTTTTTATTGGCCCTTGGGATCTTTGAATGCCAACCCAGTTCACCTCTTGGAAAGAACAGAGGATATGAGAGCGAATCATAGCACCCATAATATGATTTTATCATCCGTATTTTGTTGTTGTTCCCATGAAGTATTACATTCTTGTCAAAAGTATTTCTTCTTTCATTTTCTTCGACCCACACTGCAGCTACCTCTGAAGTAATTGGTGTGTTGTATGTTCTCTGGTCCAATCTTTGGTCTAGGTTCAAGATAAGGTTGTAGTCATCAAGGTTATCGGCTTGTCCCAACCTCCTAAATTGTGCGGAGTATGGGTTGACACGTAGAGCGTCGGTTATTATGCCGACTATGTGTTTGTCTTGCTCGTACATTTCCTCGTGGCAACGGCGGTACCGATGTTCTAAGCCTGGATCGTCATCATAGAAGTATAGTTCCAGATGCTTCAGATATGAGCGGCCATTAGCAAATGAGTGTATATTGTGATAAATCTGACCATGAGCTCGAAAGGTGTAAATACCAGCCATTCGCATGTCAGTTGTATCTCTGTCAAGGTGGCAGTGTAGAGTAGTAAATTAGAAGTGCCCATTGAAAAATCTTATATTGTCCCGGAAATATCTTTCATCAGATTCGTTGCTTGTCCAAAGTCTCTTGAGTACTTGTAGCGTCTTTGGGTTGGCCAATTTTTCCTTTGTTGCAGCATAATCCAATAGATTCATACTGGAACTTTTTTGCACCACAGAATCTGCAATTCTCTTCAGTCTTGAGAATGTGTGTGCTTTTTGGTATGTTGGTGTATACGTGATCATACGGATCAGGCTTGTCCCAGTCCTCGCCTTCCGTGATTTCAGTGTCCACTTCTTTTTCCCATTCTGTTGTGATTTGTAACATCAAGTTTTTTGTAAGGAAATAATATAATGATGCTAATATATTTTATACTGTATGGAGCGTACCTTGATCAGAGAACATGTAATGTGTCTTCTTTAAATATAACCTCATCGTTGCCTGTGTAGTAAATTCGATTGTATATTATTTTTGTGTTCTATAAGAATATATGAACTTGATAAGCTTACCGTGATCATCATTGCAGAATGATTGTGCTTGTTCATCGGTGTTTTTGTTGGTTTGACACACTGAAGAGGGGATGTTTGTCAACAAAAAGATGGTTAGTTAATTGTTCATACTATATATTGATTTGGGAATGTTCTAAAGTTTATAGTATTGCAGTTAGTCATGACTTCTGGATGCTCCAGAGGTTGTATATCACCGTTGCCGTTTTTCATCATGGATATTATGAGTTCGACAACCTTATGGTGTTCATCATCATTGCAGAAGGATTTTGCTGTTGCATTTTATCCACGAGTAGATAACAACAACTCAACAAGCAGTTATGTGAAACCTCATTGGTCTGATTTAGAATACCACGGCCCCTCCAAAGATGAAGTTAAAATGCATGGCTCACCATCGAGGGTTGTTGCCTTAATGTGGATAAGCTATCTCATGGCGGCATACCTTGCAACCCAATTTGTTCACTAAATGACGTTTCTTTGTATGGTTGATTTTGCAAAACATAGTTTGGAACGCCGATAGGTTTCAGAGGAGGGGTTGGCCCAATTGTGGCGTCTGCACTTTGTGTAGAAGTGAGCCTGAGTCGACGGCGCATCTCCTCTTCCAATGTTGCTATTACGTTCGCGTGTGGGAGACGGTCAAGGGATGGATTCGTCTTCAACATCTTGATATTGCACCTTGAGCTGCTGAGCCTACTATAAAAAGTTGGTGGCTCTTTGTGACTTCATGCCCCAACTCCCCGAGAAAGGCAATTGCTTCCATTGTCATATTGGTATGTCTTGCAAAACTTGGAATGAGTGAAATGAGTGTGTTTTTCGTCACAAGCTATCTCTTCGGTTCCATAGTTTTGATCATCCCTCCCACCGAAAAAAACCCTGTTCCCCTTTGTCGCTCCAGTGGCCGACGGGGGAACCCCACGAGCAGCCACCTTCTAGCCCCCTCTCCCGTTCTCTCTCTCCATGCCGCTGCCGCCGGACGGCGTCGCCGGTCGAAGGTCGGGCGCTGGCGGCGGTGGGGCTTCTCCTACTCCCTCGCGCGGGGCTCTCGGTGCGGGTCGAGGGAGTCGGCGTGGGCGCCGCGGTGGGCTAGGGCTGCGGTGGTGCGGTCGCTCCGGTGGCGCGGGATCCTTACGCATACAGGCGGCAGCGCATCTCGTCTGGCGCAGCAACCTCCTCCTGGTGGCCGGCCTTCAAGGCCATGGCGGCGACCCTCGATGGAGGACGCGGTCCTGGCGGCGTGGATCTATAGCGGCAACAGCGCGGACAGCACGCGCGACGACGATGGGTGGGCTCAGGACGTGGCCATGGTGGGTGCTGCTCGACCCATATCTGGGACCGTTTGGGCCCGATCTAGGTTTTACGGGGCCCGACAGGTGCGTACATCCGTGAGTCATTCTGCAGGAGGACATCTACGACTTTGGCGCTGCAGCGCGGCAGCGGGGCTAGTCGGGCCTGATCTGGTCCTGCTTGGCTGATCTGGGCCTGACCAGCCTTACTGCTGCGTCCGGTCGGCGACCGCCTCGCATGGTGGAGGATGACGGTCTCCTCCTATCGGTCGCGGATGTCTCCGTCACGGGCCTGGAGTCGTCGTCGGCCTCGCTCAACTGCCACGTTAACCCCACGACTAGATGGCTCCTCGATTTGAGGTTGCGGACGCCGGGGCGGCGACCCTGGAAGGTGGACTACGTGGGCGACTCTATGGCGGGCGACTCTATGGCGGGCGACGTGACGGTGGTTATGGTCGGTCTCTTTGGCCGTTTGGACAGCGAGGAGCGGGCGGTGGGGATTCCAGGGGTTGGCGGCGTTTTGGCAACGTCCGCTCCTAGATCATGTTCTGGTGGCCAGGCACGGGGATTGTCGGGCATGGTGCTAGGGTTTTTCGAGCGAAAGTTCTGCGCCCGGTGCCAATGGCAGCAATGCCCGCGGGTATCGTATCCCTCTCAAGGGGCGCTGTTGTGGGTACCCTAGCCACTTTGGGGCTTCGGGTGAAAACTCTTTACCATCTTGGTCTCGACGACGGTGGCGCCTCACGTCGTTACCCACTTGGGGGCGTCGTCGTGGAGTCTCAGTTTCCCTCGGGCACGCTCCGGGGTCTTCGGTGGCATGTTTGGTTCTCATTTTACTTTTCTTTTTCCTACCTTTGGTCTGTTGTGTAAGAGGTTCTCCTCATCACTTGTATCGGTTTTGCATGTGGCTTTATTTATAAAGCGGGGCAAAAGCCTATTTTGAGACAAGCTATCTCTTCTAACGATCATCTTCTCGCATGATGCGGGTAGGTCCCGATTTTCACGGATTTGGCGGAGGGAAGGATGAACACGAAGAACACGCGAAGAACGATGAACACAAAGAGGGGAAATCAAACACACAAGGGTAAATAGCAAGTAGCAACCCGGCAAGAATCGACTGGTAACAAATCCCCGAGGGCAGCCCCCAATCCTCCTCTCCCAAGCACACCTTACTCTTAGGATTGTTTGTCCAATTGGTCAATCCAACCAATCCAACCTAGCCACCTAAAGTGGAAGATTAGCAAGTAATCGCAACTACAAGCGGAGCCTTGGTATCCACGCAGGGATCTTCTCCTCAAGAGGAGGCCTTGGTTCATCTCCACATGTGGAGGTCTTGATTCATCTCCATAGGAGGAAAGAGACACTTTGAGAAGAAGGAGCAAGGCTCTACTTTAGTTCCCAAATCATAGTCTAACCCTAACCCTAGGCTGAGGAGGAGTATTTATAGTCCACGAGGCGAAGGGGTAAGTTGTGGGCCGTTACATGGGCTTCAGCCCGAATCTTCCCAGGTCCAGCGGTAGTACCGCTGCGCCAGCGGTAGTACCGCTGGGATTAAATGCGTCGCTGGCGGTAGTACGAAGCGGGTACCGGGAGGTACCGTAGGGGTATCCAGTGGCGTTTTCGGACGTGCCGGTACCTCCAGCGGTACCTCTGGCGGTAGTACCGTGATCTGGGCCTGGCGGTAGTACCGCTGGGGCGGCGGTAGTACCGCTGCCTGGAACTCCACGCAGGTCTTCATCTTCAGCGGTAGTACGCTGGTGCAGCTGCCTGGGTCCTGGCGGTAGTACCGGCCCTCCTGGCGGTAGTACCGCCGGCTGATGCTTCGTCTTCTTCATCTTCCTCTTGACTCGTTCCTTGTCCAACTTCTGCACTTGCTTGGTGATCTTCTTGGTAGTTGTTCCTGAGTATGCACAACGTATCCGAATGAAGTAGCAAACCATTCAAAGGAGTGTCGAGATCACACATAGATAGGAGTGAATTCACCTTATCATGGAGAGCTTTGACTCTTGCTCTTGTCATTGGGCCACTTGGTGTTGTGTGCCTAGGTTGCACTACATCATCTCCCCCCCCCTTGGAAAAGAGTCGTCCTCGACTCTTCGTCCTCATCATCACTTGGGTCACCAAGGTAAGGCGAGATGTCGGCGACGTTGAAGGTGTTGTGAACGCCGTACTTGGACTTTGGTATGTCGATCTTGTATGCGTTGTCGTTGATGCGCTTGAGAACCTTGAAAGGACCATCTCCTCTTGGCGCGAGCTTAGACTTTCTTCATCGGGGAAGCGGTCCTTGCGTAGATGTAGCCAAACAAGGTCTCCTTCTTCAAAGATCATGGGGCGCTTGTTCTTGTTCATCTTCGTAGCATGGTCTTTTTGCTTCTCAGCGTGGCCCTTGTGTCTTCATGTAGTTTCTTCATGTAAGCGGCGCGCTTGTCGAAGTCCATGTTACTTGCTCGGAGTGGAAGTGGTAGCATGTCGAGCGCGGTGTAGGGGTTGGAGCCATAGACGACCTCGAAGGGTGTTCTCTTTGTTGCGCGGTGTAGTGCTCGATTGTAGGCGAACTCGGCGTGTGGGATGCACTCTTCCCAATTCTTCAAGTTAGGCTTGATCAACACACGAAGGAGTGTGGATAGGCTTCGGTTCACCACTTCGGTTTGGCCATCGGTTTGAGGGTGGTATGCGGTGGAGAATAGTGCTTGATTCCCATCTTGGCCATCAAAGTCTTCCAAAAATAGCTCACGAACTTGACGTCACGATCCGACACAATGGTCTTGGGCACTCCATGAAGACGGACGATTTCCCTGAAAAACAAAGTAGCAATGTGTGAAGCATCGTCGCTCTTGTTGCAAGGTATAAAGTGTGCCATTTTAGAGAAGCGATCAATGACGACAAAGATGGAATCCTTGTTTGTTTTAGTGCGTGGGAGTCCTAAGACAAAATCCATAGCTATATCGGACCATGGGTGATGTGGAATAGGCAAAGGTGTGTATAACCATGAGAGTTTAGAGTAGACTTAGCTTTGAGACATGTTGAACATCGTCGCACCAAGCGGTTCACATCCGGTACATCCTTGGCCAATAGTAGTTTGTGGAGAGCATGGCAAAGGTCTTGTCACGTCCAAAGTGTCCCATTGACGCCTCCATGTGATTCCTTCAAAAGGACCAAACGAAGCGAAGACTCGGGTATACATAGTTTGTTAGCCTTAAACAAGAAACCTTTGTGCAAATAGAAATCACCAATTCCTTTGTGCTCCGAACATTGAGCGAAAATGTCTCCAAAGAAAGCATCGGTAGCATACAACTCTTTAATCTCATCCAAACCCAAGACACTAATGTCAAGACGTGTAAGTAGGTTGGCCTTGCGGGATAGAGCATCCGCGACCACATTGTCTTTACCTTTCTTGTATTTGATTACAAAAGTGAAAGACTCAATGAACTCAACCCACTTAGCATGTCTTTTGTTCAAATTTGTTTGACTTTTCAAATATTTCAAGGATTCATGGTCGGAATGAATGACAAATTCCTTAGGACGAAGGTAATGTTGCCACACATCCAAAACACGAACCAAAGCAAATAACTCTTTGTCATAAATGGGGTAATTCAAGCGAGCTCCATCTAGTTTCTCACTATGGTATGCGATGGGTCTACCATTTTGCATAAGCACTCCACCAATGCCCAATCCACTTGCATCGCATTCAATCTCAAATGTCTTAGAGAAATCCGGAAGGGCAAGGAGTGGTGCTTCGGTTAATAACCGTTTGAGCTCATTGAAAGCAAAATCATGTGCATTGCCCCAAATGAAAGGTACATTCTTCTTTGTAAGTTCATGGAGGGGGCAAGCAATTGTGGAAAAATCCTTGATGAAACGGCGGTAAAATCCGGCAAAACCAAGAAAACGTCTCAACTCCTCAAGTGATGTCGGAAAAGGCCAAGTCCGAATTGCTTGTATCTTGCATCATCAACTTCAACTCCATCCGAAGAAACAACAAAACCCAAGAAAACAAGTTTGTTGGTGGCAAAAGTGCACTTAGAAAGATTTGCATAAAGCTTTTCATTGCGAAGAACCAACAAAACTTGAGCAACATGAGAAGTGTGCTCTTCCAAAGACTTGCTATAGATAAGGATGTCGTCAAAGTATACCACAACAAATTTGCCAATGAAAGGACGCAAAACATGATTCATGAGACGCATAAAGTAGAAGGTGCATTGGAAAGACCAAATGGCATGACGAGCCACTCATAAAGACCAAGCTTAGTTTTAAATGCGGTCTTCCATTCATCACCTTCACACATGCGTATTTGGTGATATCCACTTTTAAGATCAATTTTGGAGAATATAGCGGAACCACAAAGCTCATCGAGCATATCATCAAGTCGAGGGATAGGATGGCGATACCGAACGGTTATGGCGTTGATGGGGCGACAATCCATGCAAAGGCGAAGAGTGTTGTCGTGCTTGGGTACCAAGATGACGGGCACGGCACACGGACTCAAGCTCTCGCGGATGTGTCCCATGGCAAGAAGTTCTTGTATTTGCCGCTCGATCTCCTTTGTTTCTTCGGGGTTGGTGCGGTAAGGAGCGCGGTTTGGTAGCGGTGCGCCGGGAACAAGGTCGATGCGGTGCTCGATTCCGCGTAGAGGAGGTAGTCCCGGTGGCACTCTTGAGGGAAGACATCTTCAAAGTCCTTCAAAAGAGACAACAAAGAAGGAGGAAGGTTTGTGAAGTGTTAGTCATAGAAACTTCACCCTTGCATATGAGCACATAGTGTAGGGTGGATGGGTTTTCTCTCAACTCCCTCATCTCTCTCTTTGTGGCAAATAGTGTAAGTTTTGTGGGAACTCTCTTTGAAGTGTCACACTCATTTGGCTTGTGGCTCTCACTCACTTTATGGTGGGTCTCTCGCTCACCACTCATCTCACTAGACGAACGATCTTGTTGTGCCCTTGCAATAGTCTTGGCGTTGTCGGCGATGACTTGACTTGGTGTCATGGGACGAAGGACGAAGGTCTTGTCGTTGTTCTTGAAGCTATAGTAGTTTGTTCGTCCATCATGCATAGCACCCTTGTCAAATTGCCATGGACGCCCAAGGAGTAAGTGACAAACGTTCATAGGCACAACATCACAATCAACCGTATCTTCATAGGCTCCAATCTTGAAGGACACTTGCACCATGTGTTGAATCTTGACGGCTCCGGTATCACTCAACCATTGCACATGGTAAGGATGTGGGTGCTTCTTGAACTTCAAGTTGAGCTTATCACAAAGTTCTTTGCTCGCTAGGTTGTGGCAACTTCCACCATCTATGATGACCTTGATGGACTTTCCATTGATTCCCGCTCTAGTGTGAAACAAGTTGCATCTTTGGTCTTCTTCTACTTGAACATTGGTGGTTAGAGCTCTTGCCACAACCAAGGAAGGGTCTTTGTTGTCGCCATCACAATATATCTCATTTCTTCTTCTTGAGCACTTTGCATTGTGGCGACCTTGTTCAAAGCATTGTACTCATCTTCACTCATAGATTCATACTCTCCCATGTCATTGATGATCATGACCTTCTTGTTGGTGCACTCAAAAGATTTGTGCCCTTGTCCGCCGCACTTGTAGCATTGCAAAGTCTTGTGCCGGACGAAGATCCTTGAGGCGCCTTGGAGAGGGAGGTACTTTCTTGAAAGGTTGAGGCGCTTGAGGTGTCGAAGTAGAGACTCTTGGAGGACCTCGAGTGTTCGCTTGAGGAAGAGCTTGTGAAGGTGTAGGAGTTGACGAAGAAGGCTTGTTGGCGTAGAATGCCTTTGTCTTGAGGTATTTGAGCTCTTCAAGCACGTGGCGCTCGGCCTTGGAAGCTTGATGTACTAGCTCTACCAAAGAGGCATATGGTTGGAACTCCACGATCTTCTTGATGGGATAGTTGAGGCCATTCATGAAACGAGCCATGGATTGCTCTTCGTACTCGTTGACATTGGCTCTCATCATGGAGATTTCCATTTCCTTGTAGTACTCGTCAACCGACTTCAAACCTTGCTTCAACTCTTGCAACTTCTTGTATAAGTCTCTAGTGTAATGGCTTGGCACGAAGCGCTTGTACATGGTTTCTTTCATTTCAACCCAAGTGTCAATTGGTTGTTGGTGGTTAGCGACGCGAGCATCTTGTAGTTGTTCCCACCACAAGAGGCATACTCTTCAAACTCCATCGAGGCTAAGGCAACCTTCTTGTTGTCGGAGAAGCGTTGCACACGGAAGATCTTGTCAACCTTGAGTACCCATGAGAAGTAAGCTTCCGGATCACTTGTGCCGTAGAACTTGGGTATGTCAAAGCGGACGTTGGTCAAGTCATCATAGTCGTCACGTGGCCACCACGTGGGAATGCACGTCCACGTCTCCTTCGGTTGAGTCCATCACCATTGTGTTGGCTTGACTCGTTATCACTTGACTCGGAACGTTGGTGTTGGTGACGATCATGAGGAAGCTCTTGACGAGGCGCATGTTGAGGAGGTAGCTCTTGTTGAGGAACGGGTTGCTCGACATTGTTCGCATTGTCATGGTTTTGATGACGTGGCCTTGGAGGATGACGAGGGTGACGTCCTTGTTCACCAAAGTCATTCGCACCCGGAACGCCATTGTCATTAGCCAATGGGTCATGACGATCACGTCGTGGCGGTGGTGGTGATGGTATGCGTGCGCGACGATCATCATTTTGGTGAGGTTGTTCTTGATGCGCATTGGCATTGTTCGCGTGAAGATCATGTGGTTGTTCAACGATAGGAGGAGGTCGTTCATGGGCGTCGCTCCTTGAATCATGTTGACGTTCTTGTCGAGGTTCATGACGTCCATGATGTGCTTGTGTCGACCTTGAGGTGCTTCTTGTACGGCTTGAGCGTGAAGGAGCTCGTTGTCGCGCAAGGTTGTTGATAGCTTCGGTCATCCGCTCCATGTTCGCATTGATTTCGTTGAAGTTGGCATCATGAGTTTGGAGACGGCGCTCGTAGCGGCCTAAGCCATCACGAACAAGGTGTCGAAGACCGACGAACTCGGATTGGTGACATAGCCATGATCACCGCGAACTCCACCATGGATTTCCTCATCCGAGCTTGAGCTTCCGTTTGTACTTCCCCTAAACATTTTCTCAAGAACAAGTGAGATATGTGTAAGGAAAAACCAAGACAAACTATATCCCAAGTATAATGTGGCTTGAGAGGAGAGTATCCGGTTCTAACACCCAACACACACACTTATGAGGATAGGAAGGTATGAAGTGGCAAACGAAACAAGCAAACCCGCCGACAAGTATATTGTCAAAGGTAGAGAAAATCCACAATGATCAAATTACCAAAGAAACTCCAACCACAAAGTATCAAGAAACACACACAAAAGCGAATGATGGGGTTGGGCGACCAAAGGGCGAGCACTCGAAGATAGACAACCTAACGAAGACTACGTGCTCAAATGTCACCCAACACAAGAAGGACGCTAGCTCAATTGCTTTTTGTGGGCAACGGATTTGCACAAGAGTTAACACTCACACTCACTTTGGCGGTCTTAGCTTTGTCGCAACCTACAAGAGATGAACTTGGCACCACTTGATTCTTTTCTTTTCTCTTTTTTTTTTGATTTTTTTTTGCTTTTTGACGATGATTCCTTCTCTTTTGCTAGTGCCAAGCTCTCTAACGATACACACTCGCCAATACTTGAAGACAAACACTCAACACGTGCAATGCCTCGCAATATCACCGAGCTAGTCCAATAGGTTAAGTTGCGCGAAAGGAAGAAGGGCTCACAACGGAAATGATGGTGGGGGAATGTCGAGTCCTTGGTGGCGTCGTCGCTTGGCGTTGATGATGCGTTGCTGCGGAAGCTTGTCGATGTCGTAGACGTAGCACACCAAGAAAGGACTCAAACCAAAGAGGAAATGCCAAAACGAACCGAGGAAAAGAAAAATTTCTGAAAAATTGGCCCTGGCGGTAGTACCGCTGTCCGCGGTAGTACCGCTGCGCGATTTGACTCGAATTTTGGGCGATTGGGCTCCAAAACTTCCTCGAATTCGTGGGAAATGGCAAAATTGAGGCTAGGGAACGCAAACAAAGGTGGAGGGGGTCCTAAAGCAACAGATCCATGGACAAAAACTACCAAAAACGCAACGAATCGACAGATCGGCTCGAATCAAGGCAAGGCTATTTTTGGTGGAAATTTTCGAATTTCTCAAAAACGAAGAAAAATTTGGTGGAAACACAAAACAAATCCGTGTCAACCTAGAGCTCTGATACCATATGATGCGGGTAGGTCCCGATTTTCACGGATTTGTGCGGAGGGAAGGATGAACACGAAGAACACGCGAAGAACGATGAACACAAAGAGGGGAAATCAAACACACAAGGGTAAATAGCAAGTAGCAACCCGGCAAGAATCGACTGGTAACAAATCCCCGAGGGCAGCCCCCAATCCTCCTCTCCCAAGCACACCTTACTCTTAGGATTGTTTGTCCAATTGGTCAATCCAACCAATCCAACCTAGCCACCTAAAGGTGGAAGATTAGCAAGTAATCGCAACTACAAGCGGAGCCTTGGTATCCACGCAGGGATCTTCTCCTCAAGAGGAGGCCTTGGTTCATCTCCACATGTGGAGGTCTTGATTCATCTCCATAGGAGGAAAGAGACACTTTGAGAAGAAGGAGCAAGGCTCTACTTTAGTTCCCAAATCATAGTCTAACCCTAACCCTAGGCTGAGGAGGAGTATTTATAGTCCACGAGGCGAAGGGGTAAGTTGTGGGCCGTTACATGGGCTTCAGCCCGAATCTTCCCAGGTCCAGCGGTAGTACCGCTGCGCCAGCGGTAGTACCGCTGGGATTAAATGCTCGCTGGCGGTAGTACGAAGCGGGTACCGGGAGGTACCGTAGGGGTATCCAGTGGCGTTTTCGGACGTGCCGGTACCTCCAGCGGTACCTCTGGCGGTAGTACCGTGATCTGGGCCTGGCGGTAGTACCGCTGGGGCGGCGGTAGTACCGCTGCCTGGAACTCCACACAGGTCTTCATCTTCAGCGGTAGTACGTCTGGTGCAGCCGCCTGGGTCCTGGCGGTAGTACCGGCCCTCCTGGCGGTAGTACCGCCGAGCTGATGCTTCGTCTTCTTCATCTTCCTCTTGACTCGTTCCTTGTCCAACTTCTGCACTTGCTTGGTGATCTTCTTGGTAGTTGTTCCTGAGTATGCACAACGTATCCGAATGAAGTAGCAAACCATTCAAAGGAGTGTCGAGATCACACATAGATAGGAGTGAATTCACCTTATCATGGAGAGCTTTGACTCTTGCTCTTGTCATTGGGCCACTTGGTGTTGTGTGCCTAGGTTGCACTACATCATCGCAGGTCAAGGTGGATGCGGCCATGTGGGTGATCGGTTGCGCAAAATCTTGGGGAAATCATGTCTGGAGATTAGATCTTTGTAACTTATTGTTTGAGCTTCGGTCATGTTTTGTACCGGCGCTCTCTTTGTTTATCAATGTTCCTACATTGTCCATTGCATCAATTGGGCATGCCTCTCTCGCTTGCGCCAAACACTCAGCACGACAGATTCGTTCCTGGTGGCAACTCGGCCACCTTGTGGTCGGATCTCCCAGGCTCAAAGAAAAAGGGAACACCGGTCAGGT
Organism: Poa pratensis; assembly: GCA_947311845.1. Classification (NCBI taxonomy): domain Eukaryota; kingdom Viridiplantae; phylum Streptophyta; class Magnoliopsida; order Poales; family Poaceae; genus Poa; species Poa pratensis. The sequence goes on from CAMZMU010000098.1 coordinate 9,732,251, forward strand.
GGATGAGACGGAAGGAGAGGAACGATCTCACTTTCTCGAATGTGGCTTATCAGCCTATGGCTTCTTTCTAACTGATGAACATGACATCGCTTCGTGGAATTTTGCGGGCCTTAAGGAAACAAAGTTTCTATATTGTGCCAATGTTTCTTGAAGGAGATATGCCCTAGAGGCAATTAATAAAGATATTTTATTTGTCATATCTTGATTTGTTCATAATATGTTTTATACATGCTATAACTGTATTAAGCGGAAACATTGATACACGTGTGGTATGTAAACAACCAGGTCCCTCGTAGCCTCTTACTAGTCCATTGTGATCAACAGATGATCAAGGTTTCTTGATCATGGACGTTTGTGTCAATTGATAATGGAGCCATATTGTTAGATGAACGATGTGATGGACTCACCCAATATATAGAAAGACGTAGTACCCAGAACTTTTGACCGTGAGATGATACATAATCAATATCTCTGGAAGTTACCTTGACTGGATCAAACGTCTCACGTAACTGTGTGATCATAAAGGTGTCTCTATCAGGTTTCCGAAGGAATAAGTTGAGGCGTATGCATCAAGAGCGGGATTTTTCAGTCCACGCAACGGATAGATACTCCAGGGCCCACTCGGTGAGATTGCATCAAATAAGCTTGCAAGCATGTGACTGGGTCACGGAGATGTAATATCACGGGAACGAGTAGATAAGTTTGTCGGTAACGAGAACAATCTAGGTATGGAGATACCGGAGTTCGAGTCTCGGACAAACTATGTATCGCATGGCAAAGGGTGTGGGACTTGATGTTAAGGTTCAAGCGACAAAGATAATCATGGAATGCACAGGGGCCATCATGGGTTTCCAGATCCCGCTGTTGGTCATTGATCGGAGAAGCGTCTCGATCATGTCTAGAGTGATCCCGAACCGTAGGGTGACACACTTAAGGGTAGACGACGCTTAGGAATGACTTTGCACCGAAGAGAAAATAGAGAAGAGAACCGGAAACATTCCGGGACATATCCGATGGAGTTCGGAGGGCAACGAAAGGTGTTTCGGAGTTCGAATAAATTAAATAATATGTAAAGTAATTAATGATTAAATATATTTATATTTTTATTTAATTCGAATTTTAAAGGCATCCCACCTTAAATGGGCCTTGACCGAAAGGAAAAGGCCCATGGGGGGAATTCCTTTGGGGGAACCGCATGGAGGGGCTGGCCGGGTGGGCCACAAGGGGCCCACCTAGGGCCGGCGCAGCCCTTGGCTGCCTCACCGTGTGGGAATTGTCCCACATGGCTCAGCCAAGGAGCCTGACGCTCCTCCTCCACCTTTATATAGGGGTGCCCCCATGGCCTTTTAGGTAGACCAATTTCTCTCTCTTCTCTCTCAACCGCGGTTCCCTTTTGGAGCTGTGCATGAGTAGAGAGTCTTCTCCACCATACGCATGCCGCCGTGCCGTCTGGAGCTTCGGTCCAAGTCTTCATCTTTCGCTGCTTCGCTGGACCGGAGATCAGGAGTCGTCGTCTACACCGTACGTGTGTGAGGCTACGAGGTGCTGCTCTTGCGGCACTAGTCGCCGGTACGACTACACGACCTTGAGTTCGGCGCCGCCCTTCTTCATCGTCAATGTTCTCGCGAACGAAACGCTTTCGGTCTACAAGGATATGTATATCGATTCCCTCCGTTACTTTATGTCTGCATAGTATTAGATCTTGGTTCTATCGGTTATCGTGTTAGAATTTTTTTATTTTCTGCACCGTAACCCTACATTTCTCTCATCCTAACCTGATCAAGGGCATTGCACCAACTCTTCTAAATTGAAGGTCTCCAAAGGCTCTTCGACGAGTCAGCTGGCAACCACCTTAATTCCCCACCTGATGTTTTCTTTTCTTTTTTCCCCCTTTCCTTTGTCTTAGTTCCTTCATTCCGAGCATCCTGCTGATGCCCTCTTGTCTCTTGTGCTCCACTCGCTTAATATAATGGAAGAGACGTACTGCATTCCTAAAAGAAACTATTTACACCAAGTTGTTATAGAAACTTATAAATACACAATGAATGAGTTGAAAAGGATGGAAACACGATATATAAACAGACATGCACACACTTACATTGATTTGAAAAGACAGTGGCACAAAATATGTAGGTCGAAGGAAAATTTCTTCTCAAACATATTTGGACGAATAAACAACTTGGCGATATCTTCATCAAACATCTTGATGAGTATCTTTTGCAAGTTGTGAATTGAGCTAAATATTCTTGATTTTTCTAATGTGTCTTGAAATTTTCTACATATACATAAGTTCTTAAGATGGTTAAATTAATTGACAACAACTACGTTTTGTGTACAAATATTTATATTTTTTTATCTATTTTTATTCTTATGGTTAAAAATGTGAAAATATTAAACTTGACTCAATAGGATCCAATTCTTTGTTGAACATGTTGCCCTAACCGACATCTTTGGTGACCAGGAGCCGCTTTTGGGCGAGAATTGAAAAGCTTTGTTTTGAATCGTCAACCACATAGCCAGACTCTGTACTGTGGCCTTCCCAGCTGAAAGAAAGAATTTTCAAAAACCTATAATAAAACTGCAACTAAGCCAGGGAAATGCTAAACGTGCGGTTTGAGTATCCGGTTGAACATGCATGTCGCACTGTAGCAGACCGAAGCTTGACAACACCAACTCCGGCAGTTCAGCATACACCAGCTGTGAGAAACTGCGTTTATGAAAATCAGATGTGTTTCTCTCCAGACTACTGTTTTATACTTTTATTTCTGCATCAGAATGTGAAATTAACAAGCTATATGAAATGCCAGCTGCATGAATTTGGCAGAGTGGGACAGAAATGTAGACAACAACCCATCCTCAGGTTTAGGAACAGATAATATCCCCATCAAAAAAAAAAAAGGAACAGATAATATCATAGTGCAGTACTAAAAGTTCAGATTCGAGATAATGAGGTCCATCCATTCGGATGTGAAGGGATACTAATTCAGTTTGAATTCCTTTTCTACCTAGAAGGATTGGACTAGTCACCACATAGCCAGACAAAACAAACAACATCCTACAATTAATCATTCTGCTGTTGCAGGTGACGAGACAGGCTGCATGCCTTCAGAAAATCAAACAAAATCCTTCAAGCATCTCGGTAAGTCGGTACAACAACATTTTGATCTGGTACAGACAGGGTCTCCCATCGCTCTCCTCTTGTAGATGCACACATGCATTTTTTTCTTCACCATAGGTGCGGGGCTCTCCTACACTGCATGAAGAAGGAAACAATATCATTTTAAGTTTTGTAACTGGTACCTTGCACATCTAGTGTAAGAGCAACCTTGACGATAAACTAGTGGGAGTGTATACAAGGATAAACACATCTCCCTCTAAGAATCACAAGCTGATTAGCTTCAGACGGCAGAAAATAGGTACAACTTCACACATCATTTCCTACACTTCCCTATGGAGTCTGGAGCATCAAATATGACAGGTACCTAGCAGTTTATCCCAGTCTCAACATCTAAACTACAGAATGGGGGCCTTTATTGCCTACCAGCGACATTTCAATGTAAGTAGACTTAGCCTCACAATGAAAATAACCAGTTCAGATCACCATTTCTTGTTTTATACCTTGAAACTATTGTCAGTTTTTTGGTAGAGAGCCCATATGTTCACATACTAATGGAACATATATAGAGACTATGACGCCAGACCACACACAACACAAAAAGATTAGCACCAAAAACAAATAAGGAAATTACCAACATTATGATCTCGGAAGCTTCCACTTACCAGAGGTTTATAAGTCACTGCGACGGGACAATATCCACAAACATCTCTTTCAGGTTTTCATCTTCAGTCATTTCTTCCAAAATCCCGTCGCTGAAGATAAAGTATGGTGACAGGTTGCACTCCGCAGGCCGTGTCTCATTTGAAAACAGTTTTTTGGACATGTGGTCCTTTTGAGCTTGTCTGTCATATTTGCTCTTCTCCTGTGTTCCTTCTGCAATTAGATTGTATGTATAGACAATCTTCTCTTGGCCGATTCTGTATGCTCGGCCAATTGCCTGCCTTCCCACGGAAGGATTCCACACAACATCAAGGAGCACCACACGCGATGCCCCAATTAGTTGTATGCCTTCACCACAGGCTTTTGTGGTGGCAAGCATTACTTTGGCATCACCGTTCATGTCATTGAAGGCCATCATCAGGGATTGGCGAGTTTTAACGTTGACTTTTCCACTCATCTGCAGGATTTCCTTGTCTTTAGTCCAATGGAATTTCGTGCTCAGCTGTTCTCTGATCAAGTCCAAAGGTTCAAGATACTGGCTGAACACGAGCACTCGCTCTTTTGAATGACATCGACGCACAATCTCGTAAACAAACCTCGCCTTGACTCCTTCATATGGCTTAAGCCGTAACCTCTCCAGTGAAGGCTGGTCCACAGCAGATGCTACTTCGTCTGACAATGTTTTCATGCTAGTGATCAGGAATGGATGTACAGACGCAAGAGATATCTTGTATTCTAAATCCAGATTGCACTGTGCCTCATACTTCTCCATCATTGCTATGATTTTCTTCTGCATAGGAAGAGGATTCAGAATCACAACAGATTCTCTCAACCCTGGAAGGGATTTATGAAGAATGTCACCATTATGGATGTGCACAAAAGGGTCCAACTTTTTTCGGATCTCATTAACCCTTTCATCAGTGACGTTCTTTAGTTTCAAAGAAGTCCAGAAACCCTTGCCTTCATCCCTCCCCGGATCAACATCAGGTGTACTACCTCGTAACAGGCACAAGATGTTGTGGAGCTCTTCAAAGTTGTTTTGAAACGGAGTCCCGGATAGGATAATTCGCTTCCCGGTGCGAACGTTAGCGAGAGCTTTCCAAATCTGACTGTTGCTGTTCCTTGGTATGTGCCCCTCATCAAGGACCATCAAGTCGGGCCTTTGAAGAAGCAGCTGCCTGATCTTGACATCATCATCATCAGCCTTGCGTTCTTCTTTGGTCAAGTTCGTGAACAGCTTGTAACTGAGACCTATCACGCTGTTACCCTCACACCAGGATAGCAACTTCATTTTCAGCCTCGATTTCCTGTGAAAGCTGTTTGTGGACAGAATCTGGGCGAAGTCCTCGCGATCTGCGGCCAGCCTTTCGATGGTCTTGTCTCCATCCTGGTGGATATCGGTGGAATTCAGCACGTGAAATGGGACCTTCACATTCCATTTCCTGAACTCATGTTCCCATGTGGCAAGCATCCCCTTGGGAGCAATGATCACTGGGCTACACCGTGGGAAAAGCTCGAGGTAGGATTGAACAAATGTGATTGCTGATCTCGTCTTCCCCGTCCCCGGAGCGTGAGAGACCACACATCCACTAAGAGCATCAGTTTTCACTTTGTTCTTCACCTGTTCAATGTCTGTACCCCCTGCCAGTTTGTTCCACATAAATTCAAAGGCTTCCCTCTGGTGTGGGAACATGTCTTCCCGGACCCCAGGAATGAGATCCCACACCGGGCCACTTCTGTGACTGCCAATGCTGCATTCTCCTTCATACCCCATTGATGTTAGGATATCATTGATACTCTTGTCCAGCTCGCGATCTTCCCTCGGTTCCCTTTCCACTGACCATTTCCCCTATTGGGTGAAAACAAAATGTATAGATGTTATCTGGTGAAGTCTACTCTGGTTTTTCGAATAAAAAAACATGTCGGAGGGAACAGTGGCTTACCATAGGGGCCATTACATGTCTAGCTTCAAGATGGATGAAGTTGCAGTGACTGCACCAAATTCCAGTTTGGTCGTCATGAACGAGATCATGCTTCCCTTGTTTGCATAAAGCTGCTCTGTCGGCAGGAATTTCTTGCTCATTGATCTCTTCTCCCTGGAAACCACAACCCAACGAGCATTGTTATATCTGAATTGTTACGGGCTGATAACCACAAATGCGAAAATTTATATGATTACAGAACTCAACATTTGTAAAACATGAAACGTGTGTGCATTTAATTTGTGACAAGAAAGCAAAGGCAACTCATACATGAAGAAGGCTTTTGTGCTTCAAGCTATCCCTGAAGATGTACTATTCTTAAACAACAAAGCAGCTTTGGTGCACTCATACTCATATGACTAATAAGATTCTAGATACTAGAGGAAGGTGGGGATGACGTCAAGTCCGCATGGCCCTTATGAGCTGGGCCACACAAGTGCTACAATGGCAATGACAATGGGAAGCAAGGCTATAACACAAATAGCCTTATTGACTAATAATAAAAGTGGCTAATTGAAGTGTTAATCCAAAGTGCTTGGGCACCTTTTTATGTTTATGAAAGGAAAACTTTGCATCAAAATTCCAGTTATTATGCATGTCAATTCAGAAAATTATCTTTCACATTTTGGTTCATCATTGTGTCTACCTAATCCAAATTTCGAAGTCTCGAAGAATACTTTCTGTTTATACATTGCATGGTCAAGAAAATTATCTTTCACCGGAGTGTTCGAGAAAAGACAATGTTTAGCAATAAGGTTTACCCACAGACGGTAGATTAATCATTGTAGAACTCAATATTGTTAACCATTCCAATGTATAAATTCTGAAATATCAAGATTTGCAGGACAATGGCTAATGAGACGGATAGACATCTTTAGTTTATAATTTTACCATAAGGAAGGCATGTATCGGGTTCAACTTGTTTCGAAAACCCAATACAACTGTCTCAGTTCCCAGGTTAAGAAAAAAGGATCATGCCAGCGAAATACCCTTACAACTCGGAAGTTTTTATGAACTTTCTCAATCTGCAACCTTTTGGGCTAAACAAGCACAATTAAAGCATGCTGATAAACTTCATGGGTGATTCAGACATGCAGTAGGAACACAAGGGAAAAAAATACTTAGTTATTGATAAAGATTTAGACAACACTCTAGTTAGCAAAGTCTGCAAATTACTGGATGTAACAAATTTGTAATGAATTGATAGATTAGATTCACAAGCAGTGCTATTTACGATAACTTGAAAGCACTACTCTTATGTGCTATTCCCAGAAATAGACTGCATGCTCAAGAAAAGGTTCATGATTGACAGTGAGAGATATTCTACACTAAAAAAATAGAATCACATAACTGGAGCCAAGACTTTAAAACAAAAGTATAATTAGAGCGGCATTAGCAGCATAGTACCAGAGAGTTACGTACCTCCTCGCAGTCGTGAGAGCTGCCATTGACGGTTTCAAGGGCAGAATCAAAATCTCCCCAGAGTTCGTCCACAAGCTCGTCATGCTCCGATTTCACTTCCACTTGATCTTTTTTTGCGAACCAGACATCTTCATCTCCGAACGAGAAGAGCAGGGGCTGCGTGTCCACGAACGGCTGTGCCTGTGCAGGAGCAGAGCCGTTAGGATGCTTCTCTATCTCATCAAATATGGAGTTGAATAGATTATTGTAGGCGTCTTGCCCCGCCGAGCGCTCCCCACGCCGCTTCCCCTTTTGAGGAAACAAGGCATTTTTCTGGAAGGAAACATCACCCTGCTGCTGCAGGTTGCCCCTGTCAGCGGGGTTCCCTGCATTTGCAGCATAGTTCTTGACGCGCCGTGGGTTAGAACAACCCTCGTAATCTTTGCAGCCCTGCTTGGCAGTCTGCTGCTGCCGGTAGGACGCGCCGCCGTTCTTTGGCTTGCGCCCCTTCTTGGCATTCATTGTATACGTTCTGTCCTCCTGAGACTCAGAGTCGTCACTACCGTCCTCTGAATCCGAGTCATCGCTGTGAAAATTCTGTTGTTGGCGCCGTCTCTTCTTCGCCGCCGGCGCTCCATCGCTGTCGTCCTCGGATGCCTGCACCTTCTCCGTCTGCGCCGGAGGTGGTACCTCTTCCTCCGGCTCGGAATCCGACACGTCGATGCAGTACGGCCTCCTTAAAGTCCCTCGTGTGAGCAGTTTCTTGTCCAAGCATTGTCGACCAGACCGTAACCGCTTACTGATACCCTCCCCGACAGAGGTGGTGTCCGGCTTGTCGAGCAGACACAGTCCTTCGAATTTCTTCGTGCGGATGGGCGGTGTGCGGTCGCCGCCTGGTCTGGTACCCCCACCGGCCTTGGCATTGCTACTAGGCGTGCGACGCAGGTCTTCTTCCCCTGCCTCGTCAGATTCTTCTTCTTCTTCTCCTCCCTCCTCCTCTAGCTCTGTCGTGTCATCACTGTCCTCTTCGTCGACAGCAGCATAGCTGTCGTCCTGAATGTCGTGTCTGTCCTCCCCCAGTTCCTCCTCCTCCTCCTCCTCCTCCTCGATGGATTTGTATCTGTACTCGCTATCACTATTGTCATCCTCCTTCTTCTTGCCATTAACCACATCCTGCTCCTTCTTCTGGTTATCCAGGGATTCCCCATTGTCATCTGAGCTGACCTCCTCCATCTCATCATCATCCCCACTGTCGGTAGAGAACGCAGACGCAGAATACTTTGCAGCAGAAGCCACCTTTCTCCCTTCGCCGTTCCGTGAGCGAGTCCTTGACGAGACAACTGAGCCGACCTGCCTCGCCGGCGCAGAACCACGCCAATCCGAGCGGCCGCCCTTGTGGTCGCGTCTCCTGCGCCCTGCACTCTCCACCTTCTTACCCGGAGCACCACGGGAATCATCTCTGGAATAAGGAAGCGGATGACGACCGATTGCCCCATGTCCCTTACGAATGCTCTGTTTCCCGGAGCTTCCGAGCTTGGCGCGCCCGCCCTCCCTGTGCGGCTTGGCTCTTCTGACTGGGGACTCCCGCTTCCGCTTACTAGAGCCTCCTGGCGTGGAGGCCGCCGCCCTCACGCGACGTCGCGCACGTGAATCCTCCGAATCGTCACCCGAATATTCCAGCGGCTCCGTCTTGATGAGCTTCCGGGCCTCGACGCGCGCGGTTGCTTTCCCCGGGCGCTTGCGGCGGACTTCGTATCCATCTTCGTCGTCGTCGTCGAGTTCGATGACCTTCTTGGCGCCGGCGCGGGCTCGTACCGGGGAGGACGTCGCGAGCGTCTTTTGACGTGGTGGCGGTGACCGCGCCGCCGCGCGACCACCAGAGGGACCCTCCCGACGGCGTCCCGAATCGCCGAAACGGTCGTGCCCCGTAGCGCGCCGTCCGCCTTGACCGCCCATGCCGAGCACCACCGAGCGCGACTCCCCATGGCCGCCGCTTCGATCGTCGTCGTCGTCATGGATGAGGATGGCCTGCTTGGGGGGCCTTGGGGAGCCCACCTCCTCGACGACCGGCGGCGGCTTAGGCATTGCGGGAGCGGCGGCGGAAGGCGGAGAGGCGACGTGGGTTTTGGGAGTGGGGTTTCAAGCTGGCCTCTCTCTGAAAGTCTGAATCATAAGCTGGGCGCGCGCTAGATTAGGAAACTTTTTTTTGGTCTCTGAATAGGAAAGAAGAAGGAACGGCATTGGTCTGGGCGTTGGCAAGGGCCCACCTGTCATTGACAGTGCCGGCATGTACTCAGTGCGGTGGAGAACGAAACGTCGAGGCCTAGACGCCCGGGCACCTCCCAATGAACTGTGGGTCCCGAGTATCGTCGGAATTACTGGACCCAGTATTCAGGGTTTTTACTGGCTGGGTAAAAAGTTTATGGTGCTGGGTAACTCCCGTGCCGGGAGAAGGAAAGTCCAGTGTTTACAGCCTATACCACTATTCTTAAAGCATTAAAAACCCATATGTGGTTACAGGCTGTCATGCGATCCAACAAATATCATTTTACCGGTCATTAATACGCCTGCAATTAAATGAGCAGGATCTTCCAGCCTAAAAAGATTTTTTACACATTAATACGACTACAATTAAAAGAGCAGGATATTCCAGCCTAAATATATATTTTTTTAATGTAAAAAAACACCGGAATCTAAGAACTGGGATCCGTAGAACAGAACGAGACACGATGGGATTTTCTAAAGCTGCTAAAAAGGTAGGAGTAAGCATGCGTTTCTTGCCATCGGCCACCGTCTTGGGTGTCGTTGGGTGCAATATATCCATTTCGATCTACTAAGGAGATCCTCGGAAAAAAGAGTACAAAAAATGATAAATAAAAAGAAACAACAAGGACAAGTTATAATTATCTTTACCCGCTCGATCCCAGCCACTTGCCACATATGAGTACTATCACATGGTGGTGCTGACAAATCAGCAATGCTAGCGGCGGCAATGTCGACCCATTGACGATGGCGACGCTGCAACGACTTCTTTCTAATGTTGCCTTTCATGGCTTGTTCCCACTGGAGCATGCACTTATTCACTGCGGTTATCTATTTTTTGCTGGAGGAGGTAGCTTTCTCACGGTAGTTAATCACCGGGCGCCTAACACATCTGAATAGGGCCTAGGGGACCCGAGAATTATTTAAGGGAGGAGGGGGATGGGGGAGCAGCAGTGGCGACGCAATGGTAAGACGAGCACACCAAGTTTATATGTGTTTGTGGCGGCGGTATATGGTATGGACGCGGAGGTCCAAGGTAAGCTAGGGTTTGTTATTGGTACGAATCTTGATGCGATGTGATCATCTAAATGTACATATTGTGTAGCTCCATTTTAGTACAGTTTTTTGCTGACCAATGACGATAAATCTCTCGGGTACAAGTTGTCACTTTACGTATTTATAAAACATTATTACTCTTGAGACGCAAATTATTAGTAGTTTTTTCGCTTTGAGTTTTTATAGTACTTCAACCTAGTCACCCTATGAAAAGACTGGTTAATGGGTGAATTAGTATATTATTCATATTCCAATCATCAACTAGAGTTATACACCCTCTTTCTCCGCAAAAAAAAAGAAGGGTCCGCCTATGTCTCACTCGACTGAGATTTATTTAGTCTCACTCGACTGCAGACGTCATGAAAATCGTCACTTTTTCTTTGCCTCTCGTCCATCCGTTATCCCGAACAAGATATGTGAACAACTGTGGGCTTTCTCTATCTTTTCTATTATGTCCTTTGCATGAGATTTTGTGTGGGCTTTTGTCTGGACATGTCTGAAAAATCTGCGGGCGTTTTGTGGTCTTGTGTCAGCTATTTTCATGTCTGAAAAATCTATGGACTTCTCTCTGTACCAAACCCCTTTGCCAAGAAAGAAAGATACGCTCCTCCCCCAAACCCGACAAACCGTTGGCGCCGCAGGGATAGTGCCGCCTGAAGACTTTTGTTTCTGGGCCGGCCCATATAGGTTTCACTGACGCACACACACGTTGTACCTGAAATGTTCACGCACACACCTTCTTTCTTTCGTTTTTTCTTCTCTTTTCTTTCTTTCTTTTTCGATTTTCATTATTTTCTTTTTTCCTTTTTTCTTTTTATTTTTCGTTTTCGTTTTCATTTTTCTTTTTCTGTTTTTGTTTTTTGTTTCCTTTTTTCTTTTCTGTTTTGTTTTCGTTTCTTTTAAAATTGGAACTATTTTAAATTTTGAAAATGGTTCTATTTTTAAAAGGTTCCAAATTTAAAAATGGTTTCAAATTTAAAATTGTTCATTTTTAGAAAACGGTTTCATTTTTGAAAATGGTTTCAAATTTAGGTTCCATTTTGAAAATGGTTCCAAATTTAAAAATAGTTCCAAATTTAAAATGGTACCGAATTTAAAATGGTTCCAAATTAAAAATGGTTCCATTTTGAAAATGGTTCCAAATTTAAAATGGTTCCAAATTAAAAAATGATTCCATTTTTAAAATGGTTCCAAGTTTAAAATGGTTCCAAATTCAAAATTGTTTATTTTTTTTACAACGGTTCCATTTTTGAAAATGGTTCCAACTTTAAAAAATGGTTCCATTTTGAAGGTCCCAAATTTAAAAATGGTTCCAAATTTAAATATGGTTCCAAATTTAAAAATGTTTCCATTTTGAAAATGGTTCCAAATTTAAAAATGGTTCCGAATTTAAATTGGTTCCAAATTTTAAAAATGGTTCCATTTTGAAAATGGTTCCAAATTTAAAAATGGTTCTGAATTTAAAATTGTTCATTTTTTAAACGGTTCCATTTTTTAAAATGGTTCCAACTTTAAAAAAATGTTCCATTTTGAAAACGGTTCCAAATTTAAAAATGGTTCCGAATTTAAATATGGTTCCAACTATAAAAATGGTTCCGAATTTAAAATTGTTCCAAATTTAAAATGGTTCCAAATTTGAAAATGGTACCATTTTTTGTTCCATTTTGAAAATGGTTCCAAATTTAAAAATGGTTCCGAATTTAAAATGTTTCTAAATTAAAAAGGTTCCATTTTTAAAATGGTTTCAAATTTAAAAATGGTTCTGAATTTAAAATGGTTCCAAATTAAAAATGGTTCCTAATTTGAAAATTGTTCATTTTTGAAAATGGTTCCATTCTGAAAATGGTTCCAAATTTAAAATGGTTCCCAATTGCCGGTTTATTAAAAATAGAACACGAAAGAAATATTAATTATCTGTCAAAAAAGTCAATGTATTTAATACATTAGTGAACTAGATTGACACAAGCAACGCATGCACTAGTTGGTCAGTGCAGTATGTGTGCATGCAAGAGGTAGCTAGTTCGATTCCCAGCTCACACAGATAATTTTTTGCGCGCGCGACGTGCTGCCCAGCGGAAAGGTTGCTCGGCGGAAAGGTTGCCCGCGCGTGCAGTGGGCCGGCCCATGAAAAGAAACCACGCAGGTGTCGCGACTCCTATGCGGCGCTAACGAGCGCCGCAAAGGAGCTCCCCCGAAACCCCTTCCCCACCAGGTACCACTTCTACGTGCCAGTTTTTCTAGGGTTTCCACGTCGGCTCTGGCGATTGGTGACTCTTTAGATCTTCGTGGCTTTCCTGGAGCCGATCGAGAAATCTCTTGATCGCATCCCCCGGCTCCTGCCGCAATCGGATCTTCCTCTCCTCTGGGCTCTGCCGGTTCTCGTGATCCCATCTAGTTCGGGGTGAATACGGGGCAAACCTAGTTTCGCCGCTCACCCTTGGCGACGTGAGGTAATCGAGATCAGATTGGTTCCTGTGATGGCAAGCGATAAGATTGGTGCGGAAATGGGCGACAAGGCCATTGGGGCCAAGGCGAAGGAAGACAAAAGTTTGGTGGCGGCGCATGTCGATCGCGGCAAGGCGGCGGATAAGGAACCGACGGAGGGCGGGAACACCAGTGACGGGGTGCCTGCCATGATGGGACACCTGAAGCTGACCTCCCAAGAGGCCCGTTCCGTCGTCATGGAGGAAGATGATGAGGAAATCATTGGCCCGGAGTGGGCCCTGGTGGGGAAGGTCCTCTCGTCAAGCACATATCACATCCAGACGATCAGGTCGATTGTTCGGCCTGCATGGGGCAATCCTCAAGGTATGGTGGTGAGACCAATGGGACCTAATATGTTCCTTGCAGAGTTTGTGTGAAAACACGATAGGGATCATGTGATAGAAGGCTCACCGTGGACTGTTGGAAAGAACCCTATCATCCTGCAGTTGTTTGATCCGCGGGTTCAGCTCCGGGACATGGTTTTTGACAAGATGCTGCTGTGGGTGCGTATTATGCACCTGCCATTTACCTTGAGGAGCAAGGACAAAGGTACACCTCTACTCGAGATGGTGGGAGAGGTTGTGAAAGTGGAAGTTGATGAGAATGGGCGTGCCTGGGGTGATTACCTCCGGGCTAGGGTGCTGCTGAACATTTCCCAGCCGTTGATGCAGTGCGTTTCTGTATACTCTGCTAAGAAAGATGTGACTACCCAGTATGGGGTGATGTATGAACGCATGTCGATGTACTGCTTCTTCTCGTGTGGCATTGTTGGGCATTCCCATTTGGTGTGTCAAACTCTGGCGAGTAGAGATGAGGAGGGTAAGCTACCCTGGAATAAGGATCTTATTTGTGTCCTGGCTGATAAGTGGAAGGAGGCTAGATCTTCATCAGGACAGGGTGCACAGTCTGGCCAAGGCTCAAGCAACCAACCAGCTGGTGTTGCCAAACGGAAAAAGGGAGGAGGGGAAGTGACGTCCCCAGTCAAGGCGTGTAAACCACAACATAAATCTACGACCATGCAGGATGGTGCTAGTACGTCTGGGCCAAATGGGAATCAGCCTGCTGGATCCAAACGCAAGCAGACTAAGATCTCTATTCCAAAGGCCAATAGTGGTGTGTTGGCTATGCGTGACAAGTCTGCTGCAGTTGTTCAGAAACCTGGGCCTCTTCTGATCGAGAATGCAAATGAGGGTGAGCCCAGCAATGAGTCAGGGAAGAAACAGAGGTTGACAGGAGGTAGTGATTTGTCTAGCCGATCGACGATCTTGTAGGGACTGGCATGCAGTCCCTGCCGACGCAATGAGTTGCCTGTGTTGGAACTGTCGAGGGCTCGGGTCGGACTCGACAGTTGGTGAGCTTAGATGGCTCACTAAAACTTACCGACCCGCCTTCCTCTTCTTGTCAGAAACGAAGATGATGGATAAACGTGTGCAAAATTTCATGTGGTCCCTCGGCTATTCAGGGTTCTTTGGTGTGAGTAGCGAGGGCCTAAGTGGTGGGGGTTTAGCCCTTTTCTGGTTGCAGCCATACACCGCTCTGAAAGGGACGAAAAAATTGCATTGATGTTGGGATCTCTGATGAGAATGGTGATTCTTGGCGTGCTAGTTTTATTTATGGAGAACCTTGGAGGGACAAGCGGCATGAGTTCTGGGACTTACTGCAGCGCTTGAAAGGGCAGTGGACTGCTCCTTCGATAGTCTGCGGTGATTTTAATGAGGTTCTCAATAATGATGAGCACTTTGGCTCTCATGATCGACCGGAGACACAAATGAGGCTCTTTAGGGTGTGCCTCGACGACCGTGGATTGGTTGACATGGGCTTCTCGGGTCCTATGTTTACTTAGTCAAACCAGCAGTTGGCGGACAGGAATGTCCGTGTTCGTTTGGACCGTGGAGTGGCTAATGGTGAGTTCACAGCTCTATTTGACGATTGCCATCTTACTAATGTGATTTCCACCATCTCTTATCATTTTGCGATACATATTTGCCTCAAGAAGTTTTCTGATGACGCTGCTGCACGTCTAGTGCAAGTGGGCTTTCGCTTTGAGGAAGCCTGGTTGAAGTCACCTGATTATAGGCAGGTTATGGAGCAGGCTTGGGCCGACAATGTTGGTGGGTCTGGCAGCCTTCGGGCAACATGGGCCAGATTGCATCGTGTTAGGGCTCTCTGCGTAGCTGGAGTAGAGACACATTCGGCTCAGTTAAGAAAGCAATTCAAAAACTTGAGCACGAACTGAAAACGCTTCGGTTGGCGCCATGGGGAGGTGATGAATCTGTCATCAAGAGGCTTGAAAGGAACTTGTGTGATCTGTTTGAAAGAGAGGAAATTATGGCTCATCAGCGCTCCCGGGTGGAGTGGTTGCACGAAGGTGATCGTAACACAGAGTTCTTTCATGCCCGGGCATCTGCGATACACCGTACAAATAAGATCAAAGTAATTGTAAAAGAAGACGGCGGCAGGTGTACGGATCTATCTGACATCAAGGGAGAGGTTGAGAGGTTTTATGAAACCATGTTCTCATCTGAACCTTGTGATGCCATTGATGCTGTCCTTAATGGTATTCGAGTAAGGTGACAGATGATATGAATGCTGAGTTATGCAAGCCGGTCACTAATGAGGAGATTAAGGCAGCACTCTTCCAAATGGGCCCCACAAAAGCCCCAGGGCCGGATGGCTTCCCGGCCCTGTTCTATCAGACCCATTGGGAGCTCTTCCATGTGGAGGTTTGTGATGCGGTAAGGGGTTTTATTCAGGGGGAGTCGATCCCTGAAGGATTATGCGATTCTATCATTGTGCTTAGTCCCAAGGTAAATAATCCAGAGCACCTCAAGAATTTCCGCCCCATTAGTCTTTGTAACGTGCTATACAAAATTGCTTCCAAAGTTCTTGCAAACAGGCTCAAGTTGATCCTCCCCGAGATAATTTCAGAGCACCAAAGCGCCTTTGTGCTGGGGAGGTTGATCACTGATAATGCTCTCGTGGCCTATGAGTGTTTGCACACAATACGAAAGCAGCGTGCCAAGCTTCCTTTCTTTGCGCTGAAGATCACTATGATGAAGGCGTATGATCGCGTGGAGTGGGGCTATTTGGCTGGATGTCTGTCCAAATTGGGCTTTGCGGATGCCTGGATTTCAATGGTGATGCGGTGCGTCACGAATGTGCGGTATGCAGTTCGGGTCAACGGTGATCTCACTAAACCGGTTGTCCCAACGAGAGGCATCCGCCAAGGCGATCCCATCAGCCTGTACTTGTTTCTTCTTTGTGGGGAGGGCCTCTCTTGTTTATTACAAAGCCAAGAAGAAGCTGGTGCTCTCAAGGGGATCCGCAATGGCAGAATGGGTCCTCCAGTGTCTCACTTGTTGTTTGCGGATGACAGCATAATTTTTCTCGGTGTGATCACCGGAGTGTTGAAGCCCTGAATAACACGCTGACACTATTCTGTGCTGGTTCAGGACAGAAAATCAATAGGGACAAATCAACAATTTTCTTTGGCCACCACTGTGACAGGGAGGTCAAGAAAGCAGTGATGGATTGCTTAGGTGTTCACAATGAAGCCCTACAAGAGTCATATCTAGGCATTCCAACCGATGTTGGGAGATCACCTGTAGCTACTTTTGGTTTCCTCTTCGAAAGAGTTTGGAAAGGATGAATGCTTTCTCGGATCGGCCCTTATCTCGCAAAGGGCTAGAGATCATGATCAAAGCTGTGATCCAGGCCATTCCTACGTATATCATGAGTTGCTTCCAGGTCCCAGTGGAGATCTGCGAAGCTATCTGTAAGGCCATTGCTGATCATTGGTGAGGCCGAGAAAATGGCAGGAAAAAGATGCATTGGCGTTCGAGGGAGTGGCTCCCTGCCCCAAAACCGCTGGGTGGTTTAGGCTTTCGGGACATGGTGCTCTTCAATCACGCCATGTTCGGTCGTCAGGCTTGACGTTTGCTTACTGAACCATCTTCTTTGTGTGCACGAGTTCTCAAGGGCCGTTATTTTCCAAATTGTGACTTTTGGGACGCTCCACGACCGCGATCTTCTTCTTTCACTTGGAGAAGTATCCTGTTTGGCAAGGGACTTGTGCAGGCTGGGATTCGCTGGGGTATTGGCAATGGACAGCAAACTCTGTTACTGAAGGACAACTGGATCCCCGGAGTGTTACCTGATCAGCTTAAAACGCTGATTCCTATTCCTGTAGATACAAAGGTGGCCTTCTTGTTAGATGACGATCATGGTGGATGGAATCCGGATGTTGTCCGATCAATCTTTGGGGAGGAGGTGGCGTCTGCTGTCCTTCGCATCCAATTAGCAGGTTTGGAGATGATGATTTTGTCTCATGGCCTTACTCCAAATTTGGCTTGTACACTGTTCTTTCCGCATACAACTTAGTGCGGACGAGCGAATTCATGCAGTTTCGAAGCTGCTCTCGGCGAGGTTCTGTCTCGGGCCATCTCGAGGAGGCCAAGGCCTGGAAGAAGTTGTGGAGTATCAAAGCGCCGGGGACAATGCTTATTACCTTGTGGCGCTTCACTCATGACTACTTACCGACAACGCATCAACTACGTCGACGTAAAATCCCAGCCCGTGATGATTGCATCTTCTGCAACCGGGTGGAAACAGTTGAGCATGTCTTCCTGTTCTACCAATACGCGCGAGAGGTATGGCGAGAACTTAAGAAATCCTACCCGGTACACTTGGAGCGGAAATGCTTTGTAAATCCAAAGGGATGGATTTTTGATTTTTGATTTTCTTGATCGATCCAAGGGCATCGATCATGTTCTTCTGGCTGCTACTTGTTGGCATCTTTGGGATGCAAGGAATGGTGTGTGCAATGGAGAACATATGAAGCACCCCAACAACTTGGCAGTACAGATCAAGGCCTATGTCGAGATGATCGAGCAACACCTACTGAATCCAGCACCCCACCAAAGACGTGTGTCTGACGCCATTCCAGGTTGGTCACCGCCGCAGGAATGTACTGTGTTTGTCAATGTAGATGATGCCTTGTTTGCATCTTCTTCACGGATGGTATAGGTGTCGTGATTAGGAACCACAGCGCTATGTGTCTGGTTGCTTGCAGCCAGGTCCTTGATGAGGTTACGACGCCGAAGTTAGCTGAAGCACTAGCCATTAGGCGTGCATTATCCCTGGCTCGAGAAGAGGGTTTTGACAGGATCATCTTAGCTTCAAACTGCATGTCTGTCATCCAACGCATCAAGTCATCGGTCTGGGACCGCACTGGTATCGGTGTTGTGATCCAGGATATCAAGAGGATGGCGATCATCCAACACATCAAGTCATCGGTCTGGGACCGCACTGGTATCGGTGTTGTGATCCAGGATATCAAGAGGATGACGATCATCCAACGCATCAAGTCATCGGTCTGGGACCGCACTGGTATCGGTGTTGTGATCCAGGATATCAAGAGGATGGCGATCATCCAACGCATCAAGTCATCGGTCTGGGACCGCACTGGTATCGGTGTTGTGATCCAGGATATCAAGAGGATGGCGACCGGTTTCCTGTCTGTGACCTTTGGTCATATCAACCGTTTGCATAATAATTCAGCACACATTCTTGCTCGTCGAGCTGAACCTTTTGTTTCTGCTATTTTCCATGATGGGGGTCCAGAGTGCATCCGTGATACTCTTTGTAATGATTTCTTTTGATCAATAAAGTTCTGAATTCTCTCAAAAAAAAAAAAACTTCCCACCACCACCACCACCATTACCTCTCTTCCCCCGTGCTGTTCTTGAATCTGCTGCTTCAGGACCAAGAAAGAGAACACCACAGCCCCTGGATCGTACCTAGATGTGAATTAAACTGCTCACGAACAACTGGTACGTCACCACCTCCTCCCCCGCTGTTCCCCTTGCTGTTCCGACTCATCCCCTGAAGTCAAGTAAAATTGATCTTTGGAGATCTGAAACATTCTATTTCATTCAGGTCTCTATGGAAATTGGATCCTCAACTTACCCCAGGTATGTTGAATTGGAAAACTTTGATCCTCATATTGCAATTTTGCCTCCCAATCTTGTCGTTCCAACATGTCTATTTACTGAATCTGTATGTGAAAAATTCAGATACACTTGGTCAGGCAGAAGATTTATCAAGAAATTCATTTGGTGCTTATTGTGCATTCCTGACAGACAGTGGACAGGTGAAAAAAAACTAGTGTTCACTCAATTTAGAACTATATGAATACTTGTGTACAAAAGAAAAAGTAAAAGGAAAACGTATATGAACTTCCTGAACCAAAACTTCCTATGTAGGTTCCTGTGTATGAACATTGGAGTTCTGAGCAACCATATGCTCTAATTGGAAATCAACAGCAGCCAACAGGACATGCATCAGAGGTTGGATCCTTTTTCAATCCACATATGGGGGATAGGGCAAGTCAGGAGTTTTATTGTACACAGGTACAGAAATAATGAAATTTGGCTTGTATTGATATGTTTTAGCTAAAGAATTTTTCAGTGAACTCATTTGCAATGAACATAAAACAGGTGCCAAATATTCAGGGTGGTCATGAAGAAAATATGGTTTCAGCACATGCAAATAAGGTGAACGAGTAGACAAAATAATTTCATGAAAATAGATGCACCTTGTATAGTTCTGTTTGATTAAACTTGTCTTTGCCCAGGCTTCGTCGATTTCAGAACCACATCTCCTCCCTCCTGTTGCAGGATTTAACGAAAATGCAGTGAGTATACTTCTTTACAATGTCCTAGATAATGATACTGACATAAATAGACGAATGAAAATGAAATCAACTTATGTAATACAAATCAGACTGCATTTTAGAAAAAACTCCAACAGAATTCAGACAGTAACTAAATCAAATAAAGGATAGAGAAATCTCATGTATACTCACTGCGAAATAATAGTTGCAAACTGCAAGTGTGGATGAGGACATTTGGTACTTTTTGATGTAGAACAGGTTCCATTGTTGAACAAACTTGCCCCAGTTGTAAGTTTTTATCATGTCAGTTCGAATGAATCCAGCTAGATATGCTGTACAAGGTTTTGTGTTTGATGTTGGACCGTAAAAGCATGCAAATGCTACAACCATAAAGCACATGAGGAACTCATCCTCCCCCTGCTCCTTCTTCATTATCTTCTCACCAAAAAACTTGATTGCCGGCAGCTCAGTTAATCCAAAAAAGTTCAGGAATTCTGCTGTTGAGGTCTTGGTCTCGACTGGGACAGGATTTCCTGATGTTCTAATTCCAAGAACATGACCAAAAGACTCTGGACTAATTGGAATTGGCTTCTCTTCAAATGACATTACTTCATCCTCAGTGTCAACATGGTCTGCAAGCCACTGTACAAATGACCAGGTACAGACCCACCATCCGCGGGCTCGGGTGGCCAAAACAAATTCCGCGGGCCTATAAACCAAAAAATTGGGAACTTGCGCGCTCGTAAACCGAGTGCCCACGTGGTGAGGTGAAATTTTGGCTGAACCGCATCTAATCTCTTCACCCCTCCACCTTCTCGTCCCCAAATTGCCCACCCTCACCACTTCAGCAGTTCCGCTCGCCACCACCCAGTCACGGATCCGATTTACTCCTACCGTGGAGAAGGAGAGGAGAAGGTCCGGTGGTGGATCCGGGTCGCCCTGATCTACGAGTTGACTTGCTGGGAGGCCATGGGGACGCATCTCTAGTTTCTGCAGAAGCTCGACGGTGAGGAGATCATCGTCGTCGAGATTGACGTCGATGCCGTGTCGGGCCGTTGTGCTTATGGGGTGGTCCACGGTCTTTGTCGATCTGCCGCCGCCCGTGGCGTCGACGTCCCCTCTCACTGTTATCATATCCACCGTCAGGCTGGCGACCATGCCAAGGTACGTCCGCCACCGCCGAGGTCCTCCACCAGCCCAGTGACCATGTTGTGGTTGCTGAAGCGCGTCACACTGCAACGCCATGGAAGAGGAGTATTGACCTGCGCTGTACGGACAAAGAGGACACCGCGAGCATGGCCGAGGCTGTAGCATACGGCCACGGCGTTGATCCTTTGAAGGTCGACGATGGGGCCCGCGACATCGGCGCCGATCTAATGCAGGGTCCTCTCTTCATAGGGGAGTGGGAGCCGCGTGCGTTACTGACCCGGCGGCCACCAAGACGGATAGTTTCACTCTCGTCCCTACTACGAGACAAACATCCAGAAGCTGGCCAGATACGGTGCTTTGTACCTACTCGCCCAGTCAAATCTTCTTATCCTGTTGTAAATTATCTTTAGATGTGCATGCTTCAGAATGTGAATAGCTCTTATTACCTATTCATACAGATTGGAACAACTCGTTAGTGCTTAAATCAGTAGCTAGTGCAACCCTTCTGTCGTGTGCTGTTAAGTTATTAGATTCTGATGCTTAAAATCACAACACGTCAAGTCGTCAAGTAACTAATAGCGTTGTTGGTTTTTGTTTATGTGCTTGTCAAGCCAGAAAAAGTTTGTTTTCTTCAGGCACTTATTTCAGTCATGCTAGTTCAGCAACTAGGATTGTTCCCTTGTAAGTGCAGCTAGCTGTAATATGACTGAACAGAAAAATATGTTAATGTCCTGTGAAACTATGATTTGGCTCGCACAAATGAGAACAGTTGGGGCGTCCTTCTTCATGTATTTCCATCTTCTAAATAGACTCCATTGGTTGTATTGGGCATTTTTTTTTCTCTTTTGCTTCATTCTAATACTTGAGTGTAACTCTTTTCAGGTGAATGCTGAAGGGATGTTTGCATCTTCGAGACCCGAGAAGATTAGAAGTTATAGAATAGATTTATGTTCTACATGTGAGTGCATTGTGATCTTTAATGTAGATCTGTTGTAAATAGAGGTTGACATAGGTGTAACAAGAATTTGGATTTTGGTTGTTTGAAATGACAAGTTGTAAATCTCCTACGCATTATGTTCTTAATAAAATGTCATAACCGAGTGCCTCTACATTATTGCAAGTGACAATATGGATGTCTCTACGGAGTGCTTTCATGTTTCTGGAGAACGAATAAAATGCCTCACTAATATGTCTCTAATTTTAGAGGCAAGCTAAAACGCCACAAGAAAGTGTCTCAATTCATATACATACACATTCCAAGTGTATCTTTGAAGTACCTCTAGATGCGTAGATACACAACTTCATGTCTCAACAAGTGCCTTATGTCATATATAGACATTTTGTAAAGTGACTCTTCAGTCCAAGAGACAGTGCCCGTAGTGACATTTTTGTGACATTGTGGAAAATGTCTTTAGAAGTATGTAGAGACAATTTAAGTGCCTCTACGTGACGAAAATAATGCTTCTACGGGTCAGTTGCCACTACCCCAATTTAAGAAGGAACTATACATTTAATTTTCAAACACATAAACATTTATATACTACCACTACCACATTTAAGATAAAAATGTACACATACATGCATGCTTTCAGGCAGATTTTAGTACTCCTAAACACACGTGAACCAAGACACCATATCCTATGATGCCACACTCCATGATATTGCTGTTAACTAGCTTGCTCACAGACACAAACCAACAATTTGCAGCTAAACTCAGTACATCCTACTTTCAGTAACAGAAAAAGCTAAAAGGATGATTCACAAACAACAAACAAACACAAATGCGTCGTCCCCCCACACGGGTCACCCCGATCCAAATCAACCACATGACCACGACCTATTCAGATGAATCGGATGCACTACACAAAACCTAACATGCAGCAGGAACCTCTGTCCGTTTTGAGAACCTCCATTCCATAAGAAAAACAGAATTAGGTGCCATAATCTCAAAAATCAGAAAATAATAGGAAAAGCAACAATATACACGCAACAAAAAATTCAAAGGCACATCACAGATCTTGAGCAGCTCAACCTCAGTGCGTATCAAAAAGCAGTGTACATTACCCAGATTGGCCTTGGGAAGTCTAGACGGCCTTGGAGGTTTGGGCCTACCTCAGCAATATGCACAGGCACAGCGAGAGAGATAGAAGTTTCACATTGTCTGCGACGAAAGTACAAACGAGCACAAGTCCTGCGTACAATCTCACGGAAGCTCAACGATTACGATAATCCAAAGAGACTACATTATTCAGGTTTCTCTCTGTCTCCACCGCTTCTCTAACATTGGTTGAGGATTCCTGAGTCCGATAGGTAGGCGGCATGAACACCAACACACTGCTTCCAGTCAAACGCCTACAAAACCCCGCTGTCTCGTATTCAGACATTCCACTACAGTTGCTTAAACTATTTCAAAAACACTAGTACTACACCCTGGAAGCTGCCAACAACCATCCGCAGCAGCAGCAAGGCATAGCAGAGCAGAAGCCGTTGTGGAAATCGACCTGAAATACAAGGACAAGATTCTGGCTACTGACCAAGGAACCTTCCTGGTTGGCCTCCTGCACCGGACAACAGTAGTAGCGTCTAAAAGGCACGCAGAAATAATGCAAAATACAACTTTTAAAAAAACACATTGACCTTGTGCGCATTGTCTGACTTCTTACAAGTTACACAACCTTGTGAGCATATCATGGTTTTAAAGGCGGCAAGGCGTCCTAAGCCGAAGGGGGGGGGGGCGCCTCGCCTAGGCGGGCGCTTTAAACGCCTAGGCGCCTAAGGCGGTCGTTTTTCCAAGGCGGAGGCTGGGCGCCTTGACGCCTAGGCGACGCCTTTAAAACCATGGAGCATATGTCTGGCATCCCTCCTAAATGGTTTCTGAATCTAGAGCGATAAATCAAGAGTATAGCATCGCAAGATCATACATATCTGACTCGTCATCACGAGTAGGCTAAGCATTCCAGGAATAACTGCTTGGCAGCAAATACATTACGGCAATCAAAATGCACTCACATACCCAAAATTTTACTCAGCATTGCGAGAAAACATCTGTATCTCTACTGACAATGTGAGAGTCTAAGCAGCAAACTGCAAAGATACAGATAGCTGACTACAAATATTGGAGCAAGTAAGGTTGCCCAAATAGCTCATGACATCATAAACCATCTAACAGAGTCTGGATCTACTAACCGTGCATTGAGCTTGTTCCAACTCAATTTCTCAACGCAGGCACACAAAAAAGGGACACTGTTTTGGACTAGATACCTCGTATAATCCACTAAATGTAAAACAGACTCCTAAACACACATTACCCAGATTGAGAAACACACACACACACTCTGCTCTTTTTAGATAAAAGGCACTAAGTGCCCAGCCTTAAATTAATAAAGCACAGAGGTTCAACACACACTCTGCTCTTATCACTAGTGCAGCACAGGAGAGTTTCAGATTCAACCTCCCCCAAATCTAATCTTCATCCTTCCCCGAAGTGAAAAAATAAGCCCAGCCATGCAGCTACGAACAGATCAAATCAACACAGACACATAGATTCACTGGCTGATTGCAATTTACAAATTAAAAACATGAGCAAAAACGCATATAGGCAGAGCAAACAACCACACCATGCACTTTTCTCAAGGGCGATCCACTGAACCAACCAAAAGGACCACACACCTGTACAGTACAAACAAAACACTGATTCACACGTATCATTATCACACAAAGCTTAGGGTGTGGATCTGGTGCGCGCTATAACGAACAACCCAAACGGAAATAACTCACGCCTCCTATCTCATCCACCTCTAGAACTACAGATCAACCCAAACGGAAGCATATACTCTCGATTGAAAACCCTAGCTGAAGAAATCGAAATCGCGGGTGCTAGATATGAAGCACACCTCGCTACGATTCGCTGGAAATCAGTGCCATGTTATGCACCTAGGTGTATGAACTGGGATTCACCAAACCAGGAATGCACTGATTCATCAATTCAATTTGGATACAGGTGAACTGGGGTTGGGAGAGAGACGAAGGGGACAGGGAAAGCAGAGACTCGACTAATTTCTTCCTAACTAGCAAAAGCCACACACGGCACCCTTCTTATCACCAGACGCAGCTGGCAA
Source organism: Poa pratensis (assembly GCA_947311845.1). Taxonomy (NCBI): domain Eukaryota; kingdom Viridiplantae; phylum Streptophyta; class Magnoliopsida; order Poales; family Poaceae; genus Poa; species Poa pratensis. The sequence goes on from CAMZMU010000098.1 coordinate 9,757,154, forward strand.
CCGAATCACCACAGCGACACGCAGGACGCGCTGCCAGCTAGTTTTCGTCTTCCTCCTCCGAAGGCGTATCTTCACTTCCCGCCTTGTCTTCACTCGATGGCACGTCCATCGTGACACTGGCGCCCCCTTGAGATGCAGCTTGCCCCCAAGCTGCTGCACCCGGAAAGCGGCGACGAAGAACTTCGTAGTCTTCCCATGTTGCAAGAGCTGGAGTAAGAGTGGACCACTTGATCAGCACCTGCAAGTAGGATGCGTTAGCCTTCTTGATCAGTCTTCTGTCGAGTATTTCTTCTGGCTCCAAATCAGCAACATCCAATTGCAGGGGCGTTGGGAGCTCGGAATACACCGGAGTATGATCTGGGATGTAAGGCTTGAGTTGAGAGACATGAAACACCGGGTGTACTTGACTGTTGGGTGGGAGTTCCAGCTTGTATGCCACTGTGCCAAACTTTGCCAGTACTTTGTATGGCCCAAAATACTTAAACGACAGCTTCGGATAAGGGCGAAAGACCATTGACTTCTGGACATAAGGCTGTAGTTTCAGCAACACTTGTTCCCCAATTTGGAATTCCCTGAAAGACCTCTTTTCATCAGCCACTCTCTTCATGCGACGGCGAGCTCGGTCCAACTGGTTCTGCAAGAATGTGGATAACTGTTCCCGTTCCTGCAACATATCCGACACTTCCAACGGTGTGGCTTCAGATGTAATGGGCAGCAGACCATGCGCCGGTTCCCTGCCGTACAATGCCTTAACGGAGAGCACCCCAGTGTGGTATGATAACATGTATTGTACCAATATTCTGGTAACGGAAGCCATTTTACCCACTTTGTTGGCGAAGCAGCAACTGAACATCGCAAATAAAGCTCCAAGCATTGATTTACTCACTCTGTCTGACCATCAGACTGAGGGTGGTATGCAGTACTAAGGTTGAGTTGTGTATGCAAACCTTTGAACAAGTTCTGCCAAAATGCACTTGTAAAAAATTTATCCCTGTCTGATATGATTGATGTGGGCAGGCTATGCAGCTTCACCACGTTATCCAAGAACAGCTGAGCTACTGAGGCGGCAGTGAATGGATGTTTGAGTGGTAAAAAATGCGCATACTTAGTGAATCTATCCACAATTACCAGAATCACCTCGTAGCCACAGGACTTGGGCAAGCCCTCTATGAAGTCCATGGAAACAGACTGCCAAGGTGCAGTTGGAGGTGATAGCGGTTGGAGGAGACCAGGAGACTTACAGTTCTCATGTTTGGCCTGCTGACATATGGTGCATTGTTTCACAAACTCCTCCACAGCAACTTTCATGTCTGGCCAAGCAAATAAGTTCTTCAGTCTCTGGTACGTAGCTTGTATGCCAGAGTGTCCACCAAGAGCCGAGGAGTGGAATGCTGTGATTATTTTGGTTTGCAATCCCACATTAGCTCCGATCCATACTTTTCCATTTTTGTGCAGAAGCCCGTCAGAGAGTGAGAAACCCTGGGAGTTAGAACCAGTAACAGCTAACTCTTGCATCAGCAACTGAGAGGCTGGGTCAACTGTATAAGAATTAAGCACTTCTTGAATCCAATCCGGTTGTATCACTGAAATAGCTTGAAATACATGACCAATGCGAGACAGAGCATCTGCTGGCTTGTTATTTATCCCTTTGTTGTACTGGAACTTATATTGCAACCCAATGAGCTTTGTCATTGCTTTTCGTTGTAGCTCTGTTTGCAAAGTCTGATCCTGCAAGGAACAGAGGCTCTTGTGATCTGTTTTGATGATGAATGGGACCCTCTGCAAGTAGGGGCGCCATTTATCAACTGCCATCATTATAGCCATGAATTCCTTTTCATATATTGGCAATGTTTTGTTCTTGACACCCAGAGCCTTGCTGAGATACGCCACTGGATGTCCTTGCTGTAGTAGCACAGCCCCAATGCCGGTGTCACAGGCATCTGTTTCAATCACAAACGGTAGTGAAAAATCAGGCAGTGCTAAAACTGGGGTTTGGGACATGGCTAGCTTGAGCTTATCAAAAGCTTGTTGCGCGGCTTCAGTCCACACAAAGGCTTTGTTCTGCTGCAACAGATCTGTCAGTGCTTTGGCAAGAATACCATAATCCTTCACAAACTTACGATAGTATCCAGTGAGCCCCAGAAATCCTCTCAGCTCGGTGAGATTGGTTGGTATGGGCCACTGCATCATTGCTTGAGTTTTAGCGGCATCGGTGTCCACTCCTTTATCTGAGATTATGTGACCAAGATATTCTAGTTGCGTTGCAGCAAATTGACACTTGCTCAGCTTGGCATAAAACTTGTGTTGTTCCAATATTTGAAACACCACCTTCAGATGCTGCAGATGCTCCTCGAGACTTTTACTATATACCAGTATATCGTCCATAAAGACCAAAACAAATTTCCGAATGTAGCCAGCAAATATTGAGTTCATCACACACTGAAACGTGGCTGGGGCATTTGTCAAACCGAATGGCATTACACGGAATTGAAAATGCCCATGATGAGTCTTGAAAGCTGTTTTCTCCTCATCTTTCTCAATCATGCGTATTTGGTGGTAACCACAGCGAAGGTCTAGTTTCGAGAAAAATTTGGTTCCAACCAATTCATCTAAGAGCTCATCCACTACTGGCATAGGAAACTTATTTTTAATTGTCACTGCATTCAGCTTTCTGTAGTCAATACAGAAACGCCATTGGCCATCCTTTTTCTTGACTAACAATACAGGAGAGGCAAAAGGGCTTACACTTGCCAAGATAATTCCAGACTTCAGCATTTCAGTGACTTGTCTTTCGATCGCGTCTTTCTGCAATGGGGAGTACCTATAAGGTCTGGCATTGACGGGAGTAGTGCCTGGTGTCAATGGTATAGCATGATCAAACGCCCTTGATGGAGGTAGCTCGGTGGGTTCTTGAAACACCCCAGCAAATTGTTGCAGAAGATCTGTCACTGTTGCTGGAACTGGTAAAGCTACCATGTCAGATGTGCTCTCCAAAATAGCCGTTGCCCATAATTCATTACTGTTGTGAAGTTTCAGAACCTGATCCAGTGAAATTTCAGTCAAGTAATCCTGGGGCACTTGCAGCACACCTTGTAGCTTCACAGTTGTGCCCTGATAGGGAAATTTGATCCACTTTGCTTCCCAGTCACAATTCATTGGTCTGAATTTCTGCAGCCAATCAATACCCAACACTGCATCATAACCACCCATGTCCAGTATGTTCATATCATGTGAAAATTTGATACCATGTGTGTACCAAGTAAAACCAGGGATATAACTATGACACGCAATTGTTCTCCATTGGCAACCTGGACTGACACCGGTGAACGAGGAGTAGGTACTAGACCCAGTTTTGCACCATATTTTTGTCCAAGAAACTACTGGAGCTGCCCGAGTCAATCAACATTAACATGGACAAGTTGTTGACCTCGACTGGCAGTCTGATAGTGTTTGCATTTTCAGTTCCACTCATTGCATTCATTGAGAGATGTTCAGTATCTTCTAAGGACACTGCCTCCATGTTAGTTACCACCTCAAGCATTTCATCGGATAAGAGCTCATGGCCTTGATCCATTTGCATTGCCTTCAGCTGAGCAGCTGCAGCCGGTGTACATTGGTGCCCAGGTGCATACTTCTCTCCACATTTAAAACATAGCCCATGCACACGTCTGTATTCCTTCAGTTGCTGTGCTTTCCAAATTTCCCCACTGTTGAACTTGCTTTTGTTGTCTTTCCAATTAGTGTGCTGAAATTGCCTCGGGGTCTTACTCCCAATCTTCTGACTATCCGACAGAGTTTCATACACTTGCGCCATTAGAGTAGCACGCTGAACAGTCTCTGGCAGCTGAGCTTCTACTGCAACCCTCAACTCATCTTTCAGGCCAATGATGAACTGAGTGACCAACATGATACCTCCGATTGATGGATCATACAGCTTGATGTTGTACACAATACGATCAAATTGACGTCTGTATTCTGCTACTGTCCCTGTCTGTCGTAGCTGCAGTAACTCTTTCATCTTGACACGGTGGGTGTCAATATCGAATTCCAGCAAAACTGCTTGACGAAATTCTTCCCAAGTGAGACGCACATGAGTTTGCTTGAATGCATGATACCAATGCGCCGCTGAATCAACCAAATGCATAGTTGCTGCTGACACTTGGAAACCCGGAGCTATCTGATACAATGTGAAAAAAGTTTCGCAAGTATCCACCCAAATGCTGGCATCACTACCGTCAAATTTCGGAAAATCCATCCGCGGCATCCAAGGCCGGCGTGTGTGTACCTCTTCTCCTTGATCTACGAATCGCACTTGCTCTCTGCTCTTGGAATTTTCAGGGGAATCAAACAGGGTTGGTGAAAGCTGAGCTACCTGCAGTTGTGGTGGCGCTGTCGCAGGTCGGGCGCCGATGATGCTGCCCTTCTCTGCTGGTGGACGACCCTGAGGAAGGACGTCCTGCTTCTTCTGCACAACCTTCATCATCTCGGTTGCTCATCCTCAAGCTTCCCGAGTTTCTCCATGGAGAGGTCGACCTTCATCTGCATCTGGTCGAAGCGACCCGACTGCGAATCAATCTTAGAACTCAGATCGGACACCCGCTCGGCGATGCCGTCCAGCTTCTCCAATTTCTCCAACAGCCGCGCCTCCATGGCCTCCATCAGCGATATCGTGTGGCGCTGCTGAGCGCTAGGCTTGAACGGAGCCGTTGCAGCGATCTCCTCGCAATGGATCGAAACGAAGCCTCTGGATACCAACTGTTATGCACCTAGGTGTATGAACTGGGATTCACCAAACCAGGAATGCACTGATTCATCAATTCAATTTGGATACAGGTGAACTGGGGTTGGGAGAGAGACGAAGGGGACAGGGAAAGCAGAGACTCGACTAATTTCTTCCTAACTAGCAAAAGCCACACACGGCACCCTTCTTATCACCAGACGCAGCTGGCAACCGAATCACCACAGCGACACGCAGGACGCGCTGCCAGCTAATTTTCGTCTTCCTCCTCCGAAGGCGTATCTTCACTTCCCGCCTTGTCTTCACTCGATGGCACGTCCATCGTGACATGCCATAGGAGCTCAAAAGCGTTAGCGCGCTGGGGTCAGGGGCGGTACCTGGACGACGACCGGTGGCGAGGGCCCGGACAGCGGCGACGACCCGGCGGCAAGGCCCCGCCCAAGTTCGCCGCCCTCGCCTCTCGGTCTCTCTCTTCCGGAATCCTCTTTCGCTCGCCCAGAATGAAACAGTGGCCAATAATTTCTGAAGAAAGAAAGAAATTCAAAAAAGAAACGGAGTCTCCAACAAAAAAACACACCCGAAAAAAATATATGCAAAAAGACAGCCCAGAAAAGGAAAAGGCCCAATAACTCCACATCTGGACTGGGACAAAACAGAGGGAAAAGGGGGAGCTGCTGTATGACGCGTTACTCGGAGCGACCGTTCCGTCCGCCTACCTGTTTCTACTGTTTCGCCTGTCTTTCCGGGTTATTGGGCTTGGCCCATTTTCATCCGTTGATGGAACGCGCCTGTTTCGCATCACGTTAAACTGTTCCGCCTCGTGTTCGACTGTCGTGTTCATTGGCAGATGGCAGGTACTTCAACATGTCATTGAAACTGAAAGCATGCATTGGAGTGAGAACTTGCCTGTGGCAAGATGGTTAGCTGGGTGGTTGTACCCCCAGCCCATCAGAGTTCAAATCATAGGTTTGACGTTGGTGTTTCTCATTTAAGGCGGAATATTCTTCCGTGGGAGGCGACGTTCCGTCGACAGCGAGGCGCCCGTGGTGACTTCGTCAATCTCAAGACTCGACCCGCCGACTCAGTCTCTCGGAGGTGCTCATAGGGGTAGGGTGTGCGTGCGTGCGTTCATAGGGGTGAGTGTGTGCGTGTGTATATGAGCGTTTGCGTTGTACTGTGTTCGTAAATTAAAAAAACATGCATTGGACTGAAGAAATTTCATGTCATTTTTTAGGATAAAAATGGCATATTGATTCATTGAACACTTATATCCGACTTTCATTAGCAGGTACCAAATTAACTCTGAAAATGGCATGAACTAAAGAGCATTTTTACATGGAGATAAAAAACTAGAACATCAAAACAGTACTAATAAAATTCTCTTGAACTGTTCTCTGCTTGAACTGATTCCAAATTCAACTCATCATCAACATGACAATCCGATATGTATTCTTGTTACCAATATATTTTTTAAATAAATATAAAACACTTTCCAAATCTAAAACGGACCCAAAAATGAAAATGATAAAAAAATAGTCCATTTGGATGGTTTTCAAAAGTGAATAGCAAAAGGCTTGTGAACGGATTTTTTTTAATTTTTTAAAAAAAGTGAACAGAAAAAGGGCTTGTGAATGGAAACTAATTTTGAACGATTTTGAAATGTGAACAAAAAAAGGCTTGTGAACCAAAACTATTTTTGAACGATTTGAAACCCGGTGAACGAAATCTAGGTTTGAACAATTTTGATAAATCCTGATGAAGAGAACGTGGGTTTGAACGAATTTGAAACACCCGGTGAACGGAATCTAGGTTTGAATGATTTTGAAAAGTGAACAGAAAAGGCTTGTGAACGGAAACTAAGTGAACAGAAATGGGTAGGTGAACATAAACTATTTTCGAACGCTTTTGTAATGTGAAAACAAGAAAGGTCGTTGAACAAAATCTATTTATGAACAATTTTAAAAAAGTTAGCAGAAAGGTTTGTGAACGGAATCTATTTTTGAATGATTTTAAAAAGTGAAGGGAAAAAGTGTTGTGAACAAAAACTATTTTTGAACGATTTCGAAAAATGAACAGAAAAAGGCTTGTGAATGAAAACTATTTTTGAACGATTTGAAACCCGATGAACGGAATCTGGATTTGAACAATTTCGATAACCCTGATGAACAAAACGTGGGTTTGAGCAAATTTGAGACAACTATTGTACGAAATCTAGGTTTGAACGATTTTGAAAAGTGAAAAAAAAAGTCTTGTGACCGAAAACTATGTGTACAAAAAAAGGTACATAAACTAATTTTGAACACTTTTGTAATGTGAAAACAAAAAAAGGTCGTTGAACGAAAACTATTTGTGATCCATTTTAAAAAAGTTAACAGAAAAGGCTTATGAACGGAATCTATTTTTGAACGATTTTAAAAGAACAGAAAAAGGCTTATGAACGAAAACTATTTTTGAACGATTTTGAAAAGTGAACAGAAAAAGGCTTGTGAACGAAAACTATTTTTGAACGATTTGAAACCCGGTTGACGGAATCTAGATTTGAAAGTGAACAGAAAAAGTCTTGTAACCAGAAACTAAGTGAACCAAAAAGGGTAGGTGAACATAAACTAACTTTGAACACTTTTGTAATGTGAAAACAACAAAACGTCGTTGAACGAAAACTATTTGTGATCAATTTTTAAAAAGTTAACAGAAAAGGCTTGTGAACGGAATCTATTTTTGAAAGATTTTAAAAGAACAGAAAAAAAGCTTGTGAACGAAAACTATTTTTTAACGATTTTAAAAAGTGAACAGAAAAAGGCTTGTGAACGAAAACTATTTTTGAACGATTTGAAACCCGGTTGATGGAATCTAGGTTTGAACAATTTCGATAACCCTGATGAACAGAACGTAGGTTTGAACGAATTTGAAACAACTATTGAACGGAATCTAGGTTTGAACGGTTTTGAAAAAGAGAACAAAAAAAGTCTTGTGACCGAAAACTAAGTGAACAAAAAAGGGTAGGTGAACATAAACTAATTTTGAACACTTTTGTAATGTGAAAACAACAAAAGGTCGTTGAACGAAAACTATTTGTGAACGATTTTTAAAAAGTTAACAGAAATGGCTTGTGAACGGAATCTATTATTGAACGATTTTAAAAGAGCAGAAAAAGGCTTGTGAACGAAAACTATTTTTGAACGATTTTGAAAAGTGAACAGAAAAAGGCTTGTGAACGAAAACTATTTTTAGCGATTTGAAACCCGGTGAATGGAATCTAGGTTTGAACAATTTCGACAAATCCTCACGAACAGAACGTGGGTTTGAACGAATTTGAAACACCCAGTGAACGGAATCTAGGTTTGAACGATTTTAAAAAGTGAACAAAAAAAGTCTAGTGAACGTAAGCTAAGTGAACATAAACTAATTTTGAACGCTTTTGTAATGTGAAAACAAAAAAAGGTCGTTGAAAGAAAACTATTGTGAACGATTTTTAAAAAACTTAACAAAAAAGGCTTGTGAACGGAATATATTTTTGAACGATTTTAAAAATTGAACAGAAAAAGGCTTGTAAATGAAAACTATTTTGAACGATTTGAAACCCGGTGAACGGAATCTAGGTTTGAATAATTTCGATAAATCTTGACGAACAGAATGTGGGTTTGAACGAATTTGAAACACCCAGCGAACGAATCTAGGTTTGAACGATATTGAAAAGTGAACAGAAAAAGGCTTGTGAATGGAAACTCAGTGAACAGAAAACGGTAGGTGAACATAAACTAATTTTGAATGCTTTTGCAATGTGAAAACAAAAAAGGTCGTGAACTAGAACTATTTGTGAACGGTTTTAAAAAAGTTAACAGAATAGGCTTGTGAACAGAATCTAATTTTTAACGATTTTGAAAAGTGAACAGAAAAAGGCTCATGAATCAAAACTATTTTGAACGATTTGAAAAGTGAACACAATAAGTCGATGAACAGAAATTATTTTTGAACGATAAAAAAATGAGACAAAAAAGGGCGGTGAAAATTTATGCTATTTGAACAAATTTTTAGAAAATACATTAATCACATTTGAACAAGAAAAACACTACTGGTATTTTTTCCACGGCTTACACATTTTTAAAATATAAAAAAGCGAAAGTATACAAAAAAAAAGGAAAAAGAAAAATATAAAGAAGAAAAGTAGTAAAAATAATAATAAATAAGGTATAAACAAATAAATAAATGAAAAGAAAAATAGAAATTATAACAAAAAATAAAATGTGAGATATCTAGTACCGAGTATCTCCATCCCGGCTGGATGCATGTATAGCAGTGATGGACCAACTCAAACAGCGAGCCAGTGCATGACATTGGTACGTTAGAAGGAAGAGTCATCAAAGAAACACAGTCGGGAGTTAATTGGGTTGGGCCCATAAATGAGATCGGTACGCGGAGATTATTCCGCTCCGCGGTACGCGATGTATAGGATTTGCCGGGAAAAGCCACAAAGGAGCTATTTTTTTTTTAATAATACATTTTTTTATTAAATTCGAAAAATATTACGAAAAATGGCGAAATTCCAAAAATAATACACCTTCGGCCAGGGCTGGGCCGATAAGTGCCTGTCGGCCAGGGCTGGGCCGATATGCCTGTCGGCCGACTCCTGCACATGTCAGAGCGACCTATCGGCTAGTATTGGGCCGACAAGCTTCTGTTGTCCTAGGCCCAGCCGACCAGACCCAGTCGGCTTAAGCTGGGCCGACTTCTGCATGTATGTTTTTTCTCGTCCTTCCCGCAATTTGTCTCCCGCCGTTGTGTTCCGGCACATATCTTCCCGCATTTTTCTCCCGCCATCTTCTCCCGCCCATTTTGTCCCGCCATTCTCCTCCCGCCCTTTTTCTCCCGCCATCTTCTCCCGCCATGTTCTCCCGCCCATTTCCTCCCGCCATTTTTCTCCCGCTCTTATTCTCCCGGCTGAGCTTATATATACCCCAGCATACGTTGTGATGGAGGCGTGCGGTGCGTGGTGATTTTCTTAGTCGCATAGGAAGGATGTCTGGTAGTTCGGGTCCTAGTTTGGAAAATAGGTCATGGTGTGTTCTGTATGAAGCCGTAAGATGGACTGATGGTAGTATTAGGGAATGTAGGCCGAAGAGCTGTTATAGGGAGCTAGTTAGTGAGACGGGCAACGTTCGTGAGCTGGGAGAAACTATAGCCAAAAAATACAAAATCCCGCATATGACCCCCGATGAAATTTTAGATGAAATTGATGGGTGGCGGTGGAAGTGGCAGAGAGTGTATGAGCTAAAAGATATCGAGGCGGGTCTACGGGACATGCCTATGACTCCTAAGTCAAAGATAATCCATTTTTCGCGGGAGGCTTATGCATTTCACGTGGAGGTAACTGAGTACGAAAGTTTTATTTGTTAGAATATAATGTTATTTGTCTGAAATATTTTCCTCTGCTATTGTTCTTGTGCAGCGCTGGCCCGCAGACGCACAGTTTCTGAACAAAGAGATCCCTCATTTTGGTTGGATGGAAGCTCTTTTTGGCGCTTGTCCTGATGGCCGTCCACAGAATGCATTGTACGCTGATGACGTGAAGAAGGCTATATCAAAGGCCAAAGCTGACAGTGATGATGATTTCATGCCTCCCAAACGAGGGAACCGTAGACGTAAGTTTAAGAGTGTTGGCGCATCGAAGGCTGTCGCCGATGAAAATAGTGATGATGACTTCATGCCTCCATCACGAACACGTGGCAGAGGGAAGTGAAGTCGTTGATTAGAATTACTTGCGTACTCAGTTACCTCCACGTGATTAGAATTAGTTATCGTTGAGTTATATGTGAGACATATATGTACGTAGAACTACTGAAGTTGTAATGGAGAGTTGTACTTGCATGTTAGATTAATGTATCGATGCAATGTGGAAGGATATGTCTCGTACATACATAATAATATGTCTCGTACATATATGTCTCACATACAAATCGAAATACATATATGTCTCACATACAAATCGAAATACGAATATGACCCAAAGATATCACTGACCACGGCGTCAACCACATATACCGGAAGTCTCATGGACGACGTCTGCGCATGCGCGGAGGTCTGGCAAGGTTTGGATCTGGCGGAGTTCAACCCAGCCTGTTGGGTGGCACAACCGCACGTCCAGGAATTAGTGACCCAGCATCATCATCATCCCGCGTCTCCTGTGTGGGGTAGGGTGGAGGAGTATTGTACATACCCATCCAATTGTCCAGTTATGTGCATACTTCAGGTATGGTCCCACTGTCGTGCTCACTCTCCCATGCGGATCCAGACGACTGCTGAGCGGACGTAGACGGACGATTTCCTGAATGCAATACAACATTAAGAAAGAAGTACGTAGCATTTAGCGTGGTGAATACAAATTTACAAGGTACTTACCATGTGGCTGCGGAGGTGGTCGAAGCTGATAGCCTGTCGTGGGACTAAACTGCTGCTCCCAATGCGGGCCTCCAGCCTGGTCAGGAGAGGGTGCTCTGTGCGACGTCATACGAGGTCGTGGTTGATGTCGATCCTAAGGCGTCACCTGCGGCTGTGGCTGTGGCCGTTGCGGGGGATGACGTGGTGGGCGTTGTGCTGCTTGGCGGTGATCGACGTCAGACGCACGTGTGCACGTGATAGCCTGGTAGATACCTCGCAGCCTCTGCTCGAAGCGCTGCACCCAGGACTGATGGTGCGGCCGGTCCAATAGAGGGCCAGACGATAGGGAACGTCTGTAATCGGACACCTCCCATGACCAAAGCTGCAACAACAAGGGACATCCAAGTATGGATGCTGTATCCGACAGTAGATGGCACCCGTTGCACATAGCTCGGTAAGTAGCCGCTAATACAGCTGATCCCCAACTCCTCTGTGTAATGTGTTCTGGCGCAGTAGCACTCGCGATCTCGAAAGCAATAGGGATGTACCTCTTGCTAATAGTGGTGACATGGTTCTCCGTGAACATCACCTTCCCCATAAGCCACAAGATATATGCTTCAAGGCTCCTAGTGATTTGTGTAGCATTCAGCGGAATGCCAGTAGGAAACTTATGTATCTGTACATTTCAAAATAAATTCTGTCAGTGAAATGAAACGATGCATGGGAAACATTGCATTCTGTATATAAATTGATGCATGTAAATAAAACAGTGCGTACCTGAAAATCCAGTAACCATCCAAGCTTAGGTCCGTGATTCTCTGACATAAACACTCCAGCATTGGGGTTTATACCCTGAAAGCGAAGTGACATCTCGTGCTCCCAATTTTCTGGGGCCTGCAACGGCCCTATGGGCTGACCCGCCAATGGCAGCCCAATCAAGAAAGATACATCCTCGAGAGTAGGAGCCATCTCACCCCATCGAAAGTGAAACGTGTGGGTCTCGGGCCTCCATCTGTCCACTAAGCATGTGAGAAGACAGTTGTCTATCACCATGCATGAAGACTCAGCAGTGGCCTCTACTAGACGCGCGAAAGGTAAAAGTCCAGCCCACTTCAACCTGCATGTTCAGCAAACAAATATAAATTCGTAATCATATATATGTAGCGAACAAGAAAATTAATGCAGATAATATATGACACGCAAAAATCAATTAGGCATGTACCTCTCCTCCCAAGCAGGGTGTATCTGCCAATATTCCCTCGGTCCTCGAGTTATTAGAGGCTCGAGGCTACGCTCCTGTAATATCCTTGCGCGATGGTTTTGATCCACATCCGGACTGATCAAGTATACTTGTTCCATATCTTCGTGTAGCTAAATTAAAAGACTAAATTACAGACTAATTACAGATGAAATCAAACTCTAAATTTAAAACATTGATCCACACTTATGACAGATAAGAACATACTCTAATTTAAAAACATTGATCCACACTAATTGAATGTTGCACACTAATGTGACACCAATTTACTGTTATAACCGGCAACATCTATGTACTTAATATTACTAGCGCAATAAATACCTAGCAATATCAATATCACACTACCACCTTAACACTAATGCGTACATAATTAACAGTAAATCCTAATTAGCCAAAAAAATGCATACCCTTGAAGCGTGCCGATTCAATGGACAACCACCGTCACCACCACCGCTGCACCACCACCACCACGCTGCACCACCACCACCCTACACTAACCTCCACCTAAACTACACCATTGCTCTAACCAAACAACACGAAATTGCACAAAACCTAACCCATATGTATATCTAAGCTGTCTTAACTCTCTAACACTACATGCAGAAAGATTTGCTGGCTGGATGGATAGATCGCGCGCAGGAGCTGCTGGAAGAAGAAAGGAGGAAGAAAGGAAGAGAGAGCACGCGAGGAAGAAGAAGCCTCGCCGGATCCTTATTCTGCGCCCTGTCGGCCAGGCTTGGGCCGATTAGAGGCTCGTCGGCGGAGACCTGGCCGATTAGTGGCCACGTGACGCAGAAAGGCCTGTCGGCCGCAGGCCTGGCCCGCCATGCAAAGCAATCGGCTAAGCCAGAGCCGACAGGCACATATCGGCCCAGCCCTGGCCGACAGGCACATATCGGCCCAGGTCTGGCCGAAGGTGTATTATTTTTGGAATTTTGCCATTTTTCGTAATATTTTTCGAATTTAATTAAAAAAATGTATTATTAAAAAAAAATTAGCCACAAAGGACCCGTTTGAGTAAATTACAAAAAACAGCACTAAAAAAAGAGTAAATTACAAAAAAAAAACTACCACAATTGGGGTAGGATTAACGAGTAAGTGCTGATCTTGGTAATTTTTTCAAAATCTACCAATATTGGGACTAACGAAAACAAGCCGCGTTGATCGCTCGTGTTAGGCGTTGTGACGAGGTGGGGCCACTGTCAGCGCTGACGTGGCGTAGACGGTCGTTAGCCCCGGCCGTTTGGACCTCGCTCATGCCTGGTCAAGACCAGCCCGGTCGGACCGGCTCGGTCGGAACCAGACGCACACTCGAGCCTTGTCTTCTTCCTCCCGCTCGCTTTGGCGCTCCAATCGCCGCCCTTCTCCGTCGTGGTTCTCCGGCTGCCACCGTCGAGATGCCGAGCTGGGTAACGGCGAGACGTCGAGCGACAGTCCATTAAGTGGAGAGGTAAGTCATTCATCCGCCGCCATTGGGTTACGGTTAGGGTTAGCTCTAGGGTTCCGATTTGGGGATTTCAAAGAATCATCGATTTACCCTCGATTAAGCCTCGAATTTCTTCTCTTTTTCTCTGTCTGTAGTATCTAGAGGGGGGCTATACTCCCGATTCCATCGAGGATCCCACATTTTGTTGCATTACGTTGGATTCAACCTACGTTTGTTGCGTCCACAAGGAATTGCCGGAGAGATTTGTAGCTTATGAAGGGCGGATGATGCGGGTAGGGTCCCGATTTTCACGGATTGAGGCCGGATGAACGAAGAACACGATGAACACGAAGAACACAAGAGGGGAAAACTCACAAATAGGATAACTAGCAAAGCAAAACGGACGAAATCAACCGTAACAAATCCCCAAGGTAGCCCCGATTCTCAATCTCCAAGCAACCTTACTCTTAGGATTGTTTCTCTTACCGGTCAACCCAACCGATCCAATAGCGTCACCCAAAGATGAAGGATTGGCATGTAATCTCAATTACAAGAAGAAGTCTTGGAATCCACTAGAGGGATCTTCTCCACAAGGGGAGGCCTTGATTCATCTCCACAATGGGAGGCCATGATTCGTCTCCATAGGAGGCAACACCACAAGGGTGGGAAGGAGCTAAGCTCAACTCTATCTCATATCTTCTCTAACCCTAGATCTGAGGTAGGGAAGTCCTATTTATAGCCTAGGAGGAAGGGGTAGGTGGGGAAAGGATTAGTTGACCCGTGGGTCAAATCTTCCCTAGGCCGCAGGGAGGCCGGCCTTGCCGGGCTGAGGCTGGGCTGGAGGCTGCGCCCGAGGCTGGTTGAGGCCGGCCGCGTCGGGTGCCCTGCCGGCCAAGGCCGGGGTTGGAGGCTGGGCCAAGGCCGGCCTGGCAGTTTTTGCTATCGTGTCTTCTTCTTCCTCTTGTCCATCTTGTCCCTCAACTTGTGGCTTCTCTCGTTCTTCTTCTCCATCATCTTGGGTCTCTCTTGTTCTTCTTCTTTGTCCTGTAGACCGTCACGAAGGTGGTTCCTGAGTATGCACAAGGTATCGGATTGAAGTAGCAAACCATTCAAAGGGGGTGTCAAAATCACACTGACGAGGTGCGGACTCGGCAAATCCCTGAGTTGTGTACCCCGGGTTGATTGAGGGAGAGAGATGAGCGCTGGTGATCACGACGGCTGACAAGCAAGGCGTTTACCCAGGTTCAGGCTCCCGGAGGATAACACCCTACTTCCTGCTTGTCTGGTTATTGATGGTGAGCTGTGGCTACAATGGCGAGATGGCAATCTCGCTAGGGTTGGTGTGGCGGCTACGAGCGTACCCTAGACGAAGGACCCTCCTAGCCTTTATATGGTAGGCTAGGTCTCAGGTGAACGGTGCCGATGGCGCTTACAAGCATGGCGGGGTCGCATGACCTAGCGTCGACTATCTTGGGCCGCACGTCGTCCTCGTTGGGCCTTCCTTGGGCCCTTGTCATAAGGTTGATGGCTTGGCGTGACCCAGGTATCCCCACCGTGGGTAGTCGAAGAGTGACCCCACGACAGGAGCCCCCGAGTGCTTAGTCGAATCGTAGAGTCGGAAAGGACTCCTTCCTCCTGGGCACGCCGTCGGGTTCCTGAGAGATGAGTAAAATTGGTCGACTCCTGCCGTTCAGGGCTTATGGAGGATTCCTTAGTCGAACTGTCACTTCCAGGAAAATACCGTGAGTACAGCCTTAGCTGGTGATTTTCGACTGCTATTGTTATAGTCACTCGGAGCGCGAACAGCGCTCCCGATGGAGAGTCCCCCGAGATTAAGCTGAATTGCTTGCAATTGAGGTTAAACTCAATTTTTCTTCAGTCGAAAAAGCCTGCTCCCGATGGAGTAAAGAAGGGACTCTAC